>OY390735.1:37809713-39038138 GCA_959613385.1 Geotrupes spiniger
TGTATATATATATATATATATATATATATATATATATATATATATATATGTTCTGCTTTTTTCTCGGGTAATGAACCGCGTTGTAGAATTATCCCTGTAAGGGTTGTTCCGACGTTTCGGCAATGTCACAATTGCCATCTTCAGGTTGGTCTTCTCGGTCTAAGCGATCTAGAAGAACTGTTCTTCTAGATCGCTTAGACCGAGAAGACCAACCTGAAGATGGCAATTGTGACATTGCCGAAACGTCGGAACAACCCTTACAGGGATAATTCTACAACGCGGTTCATTACCCGAGAAAAAAGCAGAACAGATTTTACCCGCGAGAATCTACGTATCAACATATATATATATATATATATATATATATATATATATATATATATATATATATATATAATCTATAAATATAAAAATCAATTGCTGTTCGTTTGTCTCGCTAAAACTCGAGAATGTCTGGACCGATTTGGCTAATTTTGATTTGAAATATTTGTGGAAGTTCAGGTAAGGTTTAAACGGTGAGAAACATAAATAATAAGTAACGGAAAATGTGCTCCTAGCTGTGAAACATTTGAGTCTTTTGTCTTTTTAGAAATAAAAAATTGTCAATTTGTTGTCAAATATTTATAGGTGCGTTCAGAAATGTGTCTGTTTCATAGCTGTAGTATGAGATCCGGTCTCTTTGGTCTGTTTTGTTCCAATACAAAACAGTTCTGTTTCAGAAATAAAAACGTGCAAAAGTGCTGTTATTGTTTTAAAATGCCAAGGAGACATATAATGATAACATTCGGACACCAACCACACCAACCACAACAACACCGAGCACGACACAATGAAATACAGCGATTCAGTAGACTTGCTTGATGCGTCCGGGGAGACGGTGGAATTTACTTCCTTGATGCGTCCGGGGAGACTGGAAAAACGTTCCTAATTTCATTGCTGTTGGCAAAGATCAGATCGCAAAATGAAGTAGCCCTAGCGTTGGCTTGATCTGGAATAGCTGCAACATTGTTAGAAGGTGGACAAACTGCACATTCTGCCTTGAAATTACCACTAAACATGCAAATCAACGAAGCACCAGTTTGCAACATCGCCAAAAACAGCGCAATGATGAAGATTCTACATATATGCAAATCGATCGTTTGGGATGAATGTACTATGGCCCACAAGAGTTCCTCACTGGAGGCACCGGACAGAACGTCAAAAGATCTTCGTAACAACCAAAACATTTTTCGTGGAGCGATGATTCTGTTGTCGGCTGGTTTTCGTCAGACAACAGGTCAGAAACCATAATTGGCTGAGTGAACGAGCAATATTGGCGGCCAAAATCAAAGATGTCGATGATCTCAATGCGACCACTCGGAATTTTCTTCCAGGAGAGTTGTTTTTTACAAATCAGTTGACACCTACAATATATGTAGGTGATACAAAGTTCACCGGGTCATCTAGTAATATATTATTATTAGTAATATATTACCTATCCGTTTGCGTCATAGAATTTGTGTGTCTAATATTGAAGTCGCTGCGACCGGCAGATTCCTTCATTCCTGCACAGCCAATGTTGATGTGTGTGGTTCTGTGCCGCTATCTTTTCAACCAGTTGAGATAGCATTTTGTGTGATGGCGTTTCTGGTTTCGCCTGGAAGAAGGAAGCAGTCGGAGAACCACGGAGACAGAGTCCAACAACAGGACAGGTATGCAGAAACTTAATTCATAATTTTTCATTCATTTGTAACCAGGTTTATGTTCAGGGAAAAATAATTAACACTTATATTTATTAAAGGTGTATATGTAGCGTATAAAAATCTAATTTTACTAAATGTTTTAACACTTGTGTACGTGTTAATAGTATTATTATTATAAAGGTTTGATTAATGTAGATTACGATTGATGCTCGTGTAAGCGTCAATAGGAAATAAAGCAAATAACATTTAAGAAACATTTCATTTAATGCTTATGTACGCTTTAAATGGATAGAAATTTAGGACCGATGCTTATGTAAGCGTCGATAGGAAATTGAGAAAAATAACATTTAAGAAACATTTCATTTAATGCTCATGTACGCTTTAAATGGATAGAAATTTAAGACCGGTGCTTATGTAAGCGTCGATAGGAAATTAAGAAAAATAACATTTAAGAAACATTTCATTTAATGCTTATGTACGCTTTAAATGAATAGAAAATTAAGATTGGTGCTTATGTACGCATCAATAAATAGGAAATTAAGCAAGTAACATTCTAAGAAAAATTCCATTTAATGCTTGTGTACGCATCAAATGGACAGAAAAGTATTAGTTAACATTTAATAACCACGAGCGCATCAAGGAAAAGACCGCTCAACGATCGGACGCTAGGCGAAACCGTTTGGCAGCGACGAAGGCCACGCCAGGGGACCGAGTCAAGACCGAAGTACCGAATTGTATTAATTAAAATACACATTTTTTTGTTAAATTCAGAAAATAAATGTTAGGTAAAGAATTTAGAAAACTTTTTATTTCAACGTGTCCACCCGATATCTGTTCTCAAAAATAAATAAATATGTCTATGTAGCACGGTAAAATATTAAAAATTTAAGTTTTACAAAGGTTCACGGTCGTTTGATTAATTGGAAAAACATAGACCAATACATAGCACTACGTTAATACCTATTATATACTATATACGAAAAAACAAAAACAAAAGCTCAATTTTATATACAATTTATTATTATAATATATACACACATACACATATATATCTCGCATGTAATAACGAATTCGCAATATCACACATAATACTATTACCTACTTATTTTGTAAAATTCTTAGTTTACAATGTGGTTTTATACCACTTTCTGAACCAGACGAGGTAAAAAACCACTTACACTTTTTGTGAATTTGTGTAGTTACTAGTAATTCAACAATAAATTTTCTATGTTTACCACATTCGGTATTATTTAACTGATGATATATATATATATATATATATATATATATATATATATATATATATATATATATATCTGTAACTAAAAAGTTTACTTTCTGGATGATTTTATTTAAAATTCTTTCCTTCAACTTAATTTTATGCATATGTTTATGGAATTCTTTTTGAAATGTGTCCATTGCAATACTGCAAATTCTTCTTGCAGAATCTGACGGTACTTTTAATCCACCAGAATCAGCATTCCTTTCATAATTACGGTATAAAATGAGCAGTTCGCTTTCGTCACTTAATTTATCGCAATTTGACTTGAGCAACAATTTTACGCACTGCGTACAGCAGAACTCATCTAAAACCGTGGAAGAGCACGTACACAAATTTTAACCCTAATTGGATATTTCTACCTGCAAATGACCGAATAACGTATTTTGCATTTAAAAACAACCAGCTTGCGGAAATTATTCGCAATTTTTGCTTTGGAATAAAATATTACATTGGAAAACATTGCAATAGTTTGAAAACACGCTCATCATGCAAACAAAATTCGAAGTATTTGTAAATATTTATAAATCAAATAAACTTTCACAATATCGTCCGATGAATATGTTGTAGCACCCTTACGAAGACATAGGTGGCGCATTTTATCGCAGCCGGGCGGTTTATTTCAAGATTCAGGTATTCAAGTACGATTCAAAAATAAATTAGCGAACAAGCGTGAGATTATTTTTAGTTCAAAACTGATAAAGTTGTTTAGATCGATGATCATGGTAACAAATAAAAAGAAATATTATCTACCCTCTAACATGGCCTTGGTTATAAATTCAAATACGTGACCAAGAAACAGACGATGCAAGATTAGCTCGAGGTTTACCAGATGTGTCAACTAATCGCTAAAAATATTTGTAACAAAGTTTAATTCGATTTCATATCAAGTGGTTGTTTTGAAATATTTTGACTACTTGTATAAATGATAAATTCGTACTTTGTATAATTTAAAATGTCTTTAATTGTACATCTTTCAAAGTGTTGTCTTACTTTTACTATAGTACAAGAGTGACAAATAATATAAATGTTATAAAAGAAATTAATTAATTATTTGCATAATTTTTAGACTAATCAATTAATTTTGCATAATATCGTTTCATCGTCGTGAGTGCAGTAAGAAATAATGTATTCTTCGGCGTCAAGCCTGTTAATGATATCACTACAAAAACGAAATACGGAAAAACAATCGACCAATCGAATTTGAAATCCCAAAATTAGAATGAATTGTATTGCCTGAAGCGCAGTTGGCCGTCTTGGTAATTTTTTGCTAGTAAGAGGCGGTCTTCGCGTTATCAAACTATGATGCAAGGCTATGGTGCATACGTATATAAACATTGCTGTAAATTTAATTGCATTTGTTAGGATGGTGTCGAAAAATTTCGAACGGAGCATATAATGTAAATACATCGATGATTGGGAGCGATGCATAAAACTGCATGTTAATTGTACGGAGATCAAGATGCACAATATATCTCGAATACTAGACAACGCACGGCGACCAAAACTAATGCACCCTTAATAAGTGGCGCCTATTAATATAATTGCTTTCCCTCTCACACAGCCTAATGCAAGTCAAGTATATGTTTACGTTACCAAACTCCTCGCGGACCGACAGATGATGCTCTCACATGGGCGTGCATTCGGGTAACCAAATAATACGGGAAGCAACATGAAAGACAAACAGTAATTAGTGATTATGAATACCGACCATAATTAGTATGAACATACCGGGTGCTCCAGCACCCTTGCTTCAGCACTCTTCGGAACGTGCCTACACCTTCTTTATCATCCTGTCCATTGCTCCTCCAACGGTGATCTTCGTATACACCTAACGTTAGTTCGTAGCGTTCAAGAGAATAGTTAATAGACATAGTCAACCAGATAGTCAAGTCACGTACGATGCACTTGCGTGCCCGCGCCCATTACCTGACCAGAACAGATACAATGGACCACTGGACTTGCGTCCAGGTCAAGCGATCACGCCGTTACCTGCGTGTTGCAATACCGCTAGATTGGTTGCATTTGCATGCCTGCGTACACAAGCTGCCAAGCAAACAGCTCGCGTACCAACAATTCATAGAATTGTGTCATGTGCCCCAGTGCGATCCCGCCTCGCAACGCTGACAGGAATGCATCTACCTCCACATCCCATGACACAGGAATATAGCTAGCTATGTCGATAACCTTTACACCGGGAACCCAGTTGCATCTAGCAACAACAACAGCCGCAACTTCGGCAACAACAACAACAGCCGCAACTTCGGCAACAACAACAACAGCATCAACAGCAACACCACTGCATTCGGTGTGCACCACTCCACCGGCAATCAGTCGCGTAACTGTAACATACTCAAAGCAGTTGTCATTAATACATCTCAATAACCAACAAATAATACTAGTCATTGTTCACACCAATGACCATAATACAGTTATCACAATAACGACGCAACTACTGCGACAAACACTCGCCGCACACCCACACACCACTGTGAGAGCAAGACTGATAATGTTGACGACACGATGACGAGTGTCCGTACAGTCCGTCCCGCAAACAACCCCACCGCTAGGGCTAGTGTGGTATGGGGGAAAGCAATAAACCTCTACAACGTTTTCATAAATATTCCCATCCCTATTATAAGTAAATACGCGTAAAATATGTAACCTTTGCTATAGAATAATGCACCTAAATGTCTTAAATAAAACACAACCGTAACACATTTAAATTTAAACATGTAAAATCAGCAAAATTACATTCTTATTTTAACACTAGATTGTTATAAATAAATAAATATTCACGATAAACCCCACCAGGAAATGTTATTTATAAAACCTTTATTACATATTTGTATATGATACTATCGGAAAATTTTCATTCAATTTTCATGTTTATCATTATTTTTTAATATTTCATATTCATTAATTAAGTGCATGATAACGAAATGTCATTAGTAATCTGTAAATAGCAAAGATTCACACCATTAATAAAGTTATGTAACGTTGAGTAGAAATTTGGTAGTGGCGCCTTGATAGAATTAACGGTAAGCAATGGCCCTAAAATCGCTGCCAAATCGACGGTGGTGCACTAATGCGGTTGCTGCCAAAGCTCTTCAAAAACGATTGTCAAATTTTAACCAAAGGTTGGCTTACTATGGTATACATATACAAGGCTACTACCATAAAAGTCTACTTTTTTATTTTATTGATGATGTAGATCTGTCAAACAACATACAGTGCGAATATAAAACGTTGGACTATCGAAATAGAAGTTTTATCAAATGTTTTTAAAGAAATCCTCGAACAGTTCAATATTATCTTAAGTAATGCACATTTTAATGTAATCATTTAAAGATCGTATTTTGTTTTGAGTTATGACGTAGGCGATAATTTTTTTAATGGAAAGCATATTTTTCATGAAGAATTATGGAGCATAAAATTCTAAGACCAAATAATGTAAAAAATAATATTGTATTTTGAAATTTTCGAGATAATTGCCTTTAAAACCAAATCTTAAAATTGCAATTGTATTGTAATGATTATGAAATACAAAAAACAACACATAATAAAATAAAGCAATACAATTAAATGAAGTGTTCGAACTGACAACCATTTGGTGCAAGGCAGTACCCAAGTCTGTACAGAAATTACGAATTCTTTGCTTTAACTGTATCTGGGCGTTTTATGTAAACCTTAGTCTTTAGATGGCCCAATAAAAAAAAATCCATCGAAGTTAGGTCGGGCGATCTCGGAGGCCACTCAACAGCTACCTTTCTGCCTCTCGCTATACCAGGAAAAATTTCATGTTTAAATAATTCCTAATATCAACAGCAAAATGTGCCGGTGGACCATTCTGCTGAAACCATAACGCATCGCTTGGTAGATCCTGATCTTAATTGTTCGGATAAAGCATCGTAAGAGCAGGAACTAAAGAAATCCACGTCCTTTTCGTTTGTCAACGAATAAAAAATGGTCCCTGAATTCTATCCCCTAAATTCCTGCAATGCAATGTTGTGTTTTCACTGTGATTCACTGTTCCATTAAGGTGGAATGTTGTTTCATAAAAAAATGATGCTATTTGAAAAGTAGCCATCGATATTACATCGCTCCATCATTACTTCACAGAACTCTGTTCTGCGATCAGGATCATCATCATTAGTTCTTGAACTAATTGAACTTCGTAGGGATGCCATTTATGTTTCTTTAAAAGGTTTATATCTGACCTTTGAGAAATGAAATTATTTACACCTAGTAGTTTTATGGGGATTTTCTTGTAGATGCAACAGAATATCTAAATCGGTATCTTCTTCGATTGTTGGACGACCACCCCTATGGCGATTCATCACATATCCGAGTTCAGAAAGCTTTCTTTCTATTTTGGAATATGTCGCTCTTGTGATTGGTTCTTTATAGGAATATTTGTAAAAAACTACACAATAAAAACAGATAAACAAACTGATGAAGAACATAATTTTAACGCCAAGTAATTGTTACATGGTTACTTCTTTTATTCATACTTGGGACTCTTGATTGTTAATAGATTTTGGTTTCAAATTTGCTCTTAGAATTTTAGGCGCTTTCCAAACTAATAAAACATTAAGGAACCAATTTAAAAACATATTGCTTACGTCATCACTCAAAAGCAAAATACGATCTTTAAGTGACAATTACATTAATATGTGCGTTACTGAAGATGACAATTGACTTATCCAAGGATTTCTTTGAAAAACTTTTGATAAATGTTTTATTTCGTTAGTTCCAGACTGTATACTCGCCCTGTACATCCTCACTTTATAACTATGTTCACACATGCCCCCAGATCTTTCCCTAGTGGGATTGGTGTGGACAAAAATCGTCTCTTTCGTATAAAAAGGGTAATGCATTTGCCTTTGAGAATGAAATTACATAAGAAAGAGCCCGAGGGCTATACAAGGTGGTTACGAAAATTGGAATCACTTCCACTTTTGCCCAAAAGATGGAACTACAAGAAAAAATTAAATGAAATTGCTGGCAACATAAAAAATATCAAATCGAAATATTTTATTTAAAAATTAGTAATAACCAACAGTTTCAAAAACAAATAACGTTGTAATAGTACTCTGTAATTGGTTTATGAACTTGAAGTGATATAGAAGTGATCAGAAGTGATACATAGTTAGTCGTATATAGATAGTCGATAGACAATCATCGACAGAGTTCCGTCGATACGTAGTGCAATTATTAGCATGTACATAATTTGCAACGCGTAACGACAATGTTCGACATTATGGTAGGTCAGTAACCACTCGGCGACGCTGCAAACGAACGACCATGCAAACGACGAAAGCATTATGAAGGTATACCAAATCACGCACAATTCCCCAAACACTGAAGTCCATTGGTGTTAACTCTCATGGCCATTCTATCGGACCTCTTCGACCAATCCAAGACTGGTGAAAATGATCATCTAAAAACTCTCGAACGTGTACAGCATAAGGAGGTGGAGTGCCGTCTCGTTGCAGAATTACATCCGGAGGACAGTGTACAAAATAGCTGGCATTATTTTTTCTACGAGCAGAGCTAAATAAACATCTGCAGTAATATTATCGTCAATAAAAAAAGGCCAATAATTCCTCCAAATTATAGCCCAAACGTTTATTCCAGGCGATTTAAAATCTTTTTCAATGATTACATGGGTATCATCTGCGTTCAAAGCATGCACAAACCTTGGTCGATAACATTTCAATCCAATCTAACGAATAATTTTCTGAATTGATTCACAAGAAAATTTTTCAAATTCAACGTATGAAGCACCTGGCAGCAGGTGAGTAGTGTAATTACTTGTGTAGTAGGTTATCCTTGTATAGTTCGTAATTGTCTCTCACAAAACACGCGCACTCAAATACATATAATCCCGGTAAGGTAAGTATTTTATTGTTTAAAAAAATATTTCTACACGAGTCTGTTCTTTTCAAATTAAAAACACTACGCATACAGTTTTCCCAGAATATTACACCGTATCTAAGCCTCGATTGTACATAAGCAAAGTATGCACAAAGACTGACTTGAATTGTGACGGATTGTGATATTATCCGTAGTGCATAGTTGAAAGAAGATATTTTCTATGCCAGGTAATTTATGAGGGATTTCCAGTTTAGTTGCGAGTCTATCGTCACTCCTAGGCATTTTGTTTTATTCTGTGTGGTAAGTGTACCCGTGTCCCCGACCTGTAGTGGAATATCGCGATCCTAAGAAAACGGATTGGTACGGATATAGGCGTTCCCTCCTTAAACATACGGAACTATAATGAATAATTGTGAAGGGATTGAGATAGCCGCGGAACAAGTAAGGGAGGCTGTTGTCTCTGCCTATCATGAACATTGTCCACTCAGGAAGAAGAAAGACAATAGGAACGTCTCTTGGTGGAACCATCAATTAGGTAGAAGAAGAAGAGAAGTCCGACAACTTTTTAATCGGGCTAAAGAAACAGGCAACTGAGACCTTTATAGAAGTACTCTAACGGCCTACAATAAGGAAGTAAGCAGGGCGAAAATAGAAGGAGGAGGTTCTGCGAGAGAGTAAATGATAGCCCTAATAGCGCACGAATTCACAATATTCTATCCAGAGAGCCGACACAGATGCTAGGGGCGATAAAACGACCAGATGGCACATTTACGGACTCAGGAAAAGAAACGTTAAAGATTCTGGCCGAAACTCACTTCCCTGATTGCCTGCTTCTGAGCGATGAAGTAACCGCCAGCCCGGCCTCCATGTGTCGAGACAAACGACCAAAAAAGAAGACTGGGTGGCGCTGAAGAAAGTCGTCTCATATGAGACGGTTAGCTGGGCGGTTAAGTCCTTCCATCCGTTCAAGTCACGAGGAGGGGATGGTATCCTACTGGTACTACTCCAACCAAGACATGAGACTTTGATCCCCCACCTTACTAGAGTGTTCAGGGCTAGTCTAGCATGGAATTATATTCCATCCAGCTGGACGGAGGTGAGGGTGGTATACACACCAAAGGTGGGACGTGTACATCCACACCCACACCCAGAAGCCTTCAGACCCATTAGCCTGGTGTCTTTCATTCTGAAGACCTTAGAAAAGGTGGTACTAGTGACTGAATGTCCATCAGTATGCCTATCAAAAGGGCAAATCAACAGACCTGGCGCTGAACAACCTTATCGGGAAGATTACCCAATCCCTAGAATGCAAAGGGATTGCGGTGGCTGCCTTCCTTGACTTAGAAGGAGCGTTCAACGCAGCACTACCTTTATCCCTCTGTAAAGCTGTTGTCGGGAGAGGGGTGGCGCCTATTGTGGCTGACTGGAAAGGAGCTATGCTCAAGGCCAGAACAATGACCACATCTTTGTGCGGAGAAACGGTAAGATTTAGGGCGGTAAGAGGCTGCTAACAAGGACTGTGGACTCTTCTGTTGGACGACCTACTTGCCATTGTCAGCACTTTGGAGGTCGACATACAGGCCTTTGCTGATGATATTGTTATTCTTGTGAGAGGCAGTGATGAAATAATCATCTCTGAAATACTGCAAGCGCTAAATGTCATACAAAGCTGGTGCGAAGGGGAGCAACTAGCCATAAACCCTCGTAAAACAGTTATTGTTCCATTCACCAACAGGAGGAAGTTTGAGAAGCTGAACTCACGCATACTGAAAGGTGAAATGATATCATTGGCGGAGGAAGCAAAATATCTAGGGGTGACACTAGATAGAAAGCTCAACTGGAACTCCCATATGGAAAACATGACACACAAGGCTAGACAGGCACTTTGGATGTGCCGTAGAATTTGTGGAAAAACGTGGGGATTAGTCCCCAAGCAAATGTACTGGCTGTACGTGGTGGTTATTAGACCAATCATTACGTATGGCTGTATTGTCTGGTGGACTGTCTCCTCACGAAGGACAACCAAAGTAAAACTGACAAGCCTGCAGAGAATGGCCAGCATATCGCTAACTGGGGCGCTAAGCACCACGCCGTCAGCGGCCATGGAAGTGCTACTGGATCTTCCTCCTTTGCATATTTTGCTGCAAAGTGAGGCCAGGAAGGCAACACATCGATTTCACAATGCGGAGAAGCAAAGGCCGCAGACATTGGCCTTCATGCGGAACAGGCCTTCATGCGGATGACATCCTGGGTATGAGCGCTGATACAATGTCCACGATATACAGCTTCGGATTGCCTTACAAAGTCATAGTTCCCACTAGAGACGAATGGGAGCGTAATGAAGTCGCTCTATTACAGGCAGATTCGAGCTGGTTTACGGATGGCTCTAGGACAACTGAAGGAGCAGGGGCTGGAATGTTCTGCCGCAAGCCAAGAACTGGATTGTAACTCAGCCTTGGCAAGCATGCATCGATTCAACAGGCAGAAGTCTATGCCATTGAAATGTGCACAAGAGAGCTATTAAAAAGCCCTCGGTAGCACAGGACGATAAAAAATGTCTGACAGCAGAACAGCACTGCAAGTCCTTGTTGACAATCAATGTACGTTGATGTCAACCAGGGACTGCCGCGTAGTGCTCTCACAATTAGGGAGAGTCAACAAGGTCAGCCTGGTCTGGAAACCCGGGCACGCTGGAATAGAGGGCAACGAAGCCGCCGATTCCCTGGCAAAGAGCGGGGCTAACCGAGATTTTATTGATCCAGAACCGGCTCTTGGGATTACAAGAGCCCTGGCCAGAAGCTCGAATAAGAGCTGGATGGAGCACAAGGTACTAGAATACTGGCAGGAGTGCCAGGGAATGAGACCAAGATAGTACTGGAGGGCCCAACGACTGCACGTACGAGGATTCTGTTAGGCTTGGGTAGGAAAGACCTGCGCATTCTGACAGCCCTTGCTACTGGATATAGCCGACTAAGGCATCATATGCATTGGCTGGGAGTGGCTGAAGCCACTGAGTGCAGACTATGCTGTGAAACTGAAAAAACAGCAGAGCACGTTATGTGTGCCTGCCCCGCCGGGAACAAAATCAGGTTCCAGTCTTTGGTAAGACAAAACTGGAATCTCACTAAAATTCTCCTTTATTTAAAGAGAATGGGAATGGTGAACTATAATTAGTTGTGAGCCACAATAGACCCTTGCGGTCGCAGTGGAGGGGTGATAAACGCCCCACTCATTATAACTAACTAACTAATTCCCGGTTTCACAAACGCTAATCGGTCGTTAACGGCTTGTTAACTAATCGTCAAAATTTTGCCGATTCGCTATCGAGACTTTAATCCATCGTCAAATATTTGACGATGGACAGGTCAAATACATTTGGTATTTGACGTTGGATTAAAGATTCGATGACGAATCGGCAAACTTTTGAATATTCGTTAACAAGCCGTTAACGACCAATTAGCGTTTGTGAAACCGGGCATAAGTGTACTATTATTGTAATTTATGATTAATTATTTTCTCTTTTAGTAACCAAACCGAATGCAAACGGTTTTAGTTATATTCAGTTGTAAGTCATTATTCAAAAACCATTCATCAAATTTTTTGAGCGTGACAGACAATGTGCCCATATCGATATTTGTTTCCTTCGAAGCTTTTATTATTACTGAAAAGTCATCCGCAAATAAAGTTATATCCTCACTGACAATTTCTGGCAGATAATTGATGTAGAGAAGAAAAAGTAACGGCCCCAAGATGGATCTTTGTGGCACGCCTCGTTCTGACCTTTCCCATCCTGAAAACATTTTCGTTCCATTTCTGTGAACTACTAACTATTTTTTGTTGGTGATTTGTTAGGTAAAATGTTCGAAATTCTAACGCTACTGCTCTGATACCCATCAATATTAACTTTTTGTAAAGTTTTTTATGGTTGACATGGTTGATCGAAAGCCCTACTCAGGTCCATAAACTGTCCCATTGTTTCCCTATCAGTATTTATTCCATTATCAATATAGCAAATATATCAATATCAATATAGCTCTTGTGGTTGTTCTTCCTTTAATATAGCCGTTTTGTGCAGTATTCAATATATTATGTTCTTCAAGGAAATCATAAATTCGCTGGTAGATTATTTTTCAAATATTTTTGAAATATTAGAAAGTATTGCTACAGGCCTATAATTGCCAATATCACCCTTTTTTCCTTCTTTATGTATCAGGGATACGGTTGTTTTTTTTTCAGTTGTTCTGGAATATACCCGTTTCGAACGTATTAATTAATACGCACAATGTCTGCGCTAATTCAACTGCACAATGCTTGATTAATTTAACTGCAATTCTACCATGCACCACAGAGTCAATATCCTTCAGAGAGCATATTGTGTTGAAAAGTTCCACTGGATTAGCTGGGTATAAAACGATAGCCTTATAGACATATTTAACACTAGTGGTTCTTATATCTCCATTGTCAATAAGGTTTTCGCATATTTTTATTAAATACTGGTTGATGTAAGATAGGCATTCAGGTTTTCCTTGAGAAATGTTGTCCCGTATATCTTGTAAGTAGAATTTGTGTTCATTTCTTGAGCCTGTAATGCTCTTTAAAATGTCCCAAGTAATCTTAATTTTATTTGGCGCTTTTGGATGTATTCAGTGTTATAATTGCTTTTAGCTGCTTGGATGTCTACTTTTAGCTTTCTTGAGTAGGCTCGATATTCTTCATTATTTATCCTCCCATTTAATGTTTCTTCATACAAGCATCGATGTCTTATGCATTTTCCTTTAATTGCAGCTGTTATCTAGTAATTATCTAATTTGCGATCTGTTCTTTTTGTAGTTCTTAGTGGGCAAGTTTCCCTAACCTGTTCCTGAATATATTCATTAAACATATCATAGCCTGTATTAGCATCATTATCATTTAAGCGGGCTACTCACACACCTGCCGCAGGGGCGATCTAGGGCGCACGGCGGCAGGGGCAACACGGTTCTTGTCTCTACACACATGCCTGCTATTCAGTGTTCGGTTATAAGTTGAGGTGAACACAGGCGTTGAAACGGTTCCCAACGAACAGAGAAATTGCCCCGATCGTGTTACAGACGGGGCAACCATGCAGGCGGCAGGGGCAATCTAGGGACAAAGGATGGTCTCGCGCCCCTGCCGCCCTGCCGCAGGGGTAATCTACAAAATTGCCCCTGCTTACCTATACACATCACAATTAAGGAGGCAATCAAATGTCATCCGCACTTTTATACCCTTGATTGCCCCTGCGGCAGGTGTGTGAGTAGCCCGTTTTAGCAGAATTTCTGACCAATCAACGTTCAGCCTTGTCATTGGAGAATATGTGCTTAACTGTTCAATTCTGTCTGTCATTGGTGCACGAGTTGTAAATGATATTCTCTGCGAAATATGATCGGATAAAGCAGATACTATTACCTCACTTTCAAAAAATTCTGTTTGTAAATATAAATAGTTGTCGCTGAATTTCTAGTTATTCTTGTGGTTTTTTTTTGTTGTGCCGGTTAATTTGTACATGTTTAGAATATCTTTTGTTCTTCTCATATTTGCATTGTAGTCATCTTGATTGATCAGATTGATATTGTCCCCAGTCAATACCAGATTATAAGTTTTTCTTGTTTTACTAACAATATTCAATATCTCTAATATTGCGAAGAACTGTTGCAAATCACCTCTAGGAGATCGGTAAATATTGATTATTATAAGTTTCTTTCGTTATTTCGATGCTACTACATTCCGATACCAATTCAACGCTTTTTTGCTTCAGTTGAGTCAATTCAATACAAGAGACACCATGTTTAACGACAATGCAAGATCCTCCGTGTACTTTGTCGGTTCACACGGAGCAAGAAGCTAATATGTAACCATCATTTTTTGTTGTCAGAATTCGATCATTGTTCAGCCAGTGCTCTGTTAGAGCAGCAACATCAGCGTTATTGTGATTTAAAACATTGACAATTCTTCTGTTTTGTTGCAAACACTTTGTATGTTTTGATGGACAATTCTAAAAGTGCTTATATACTGATTAGATTCTAACTTTTCTATATTTAAATGCTTTATTATTACGTTTTTAGGCCATAAGAATTTTTCAAAAACTTTTTCAATGAAACTTCTAAAGCAATTTTAAATGCCGCTATATCCGTAGTTTTAATGTTCAACTTGTGACATGCATTTACTTCAATATTATTTTATATAAGATAGTCTTTTATATCCTCTCCCGTAGTCGTATTTGTAAAATTTGTAATAAATATCCATTTCCTGTTTTTAACAGTTGAGAGTGTCGTGTTTACTTTTTTTCCACGTATACTTTTCTTGCTTTAACTTTAACCTTAAATTCCCCAACCTACAGGTCGGTAGACGAATTGTTTCTGTTCCCAATTAAAATTGTTTCCGTTCTTTTTACATCTTTTTTGTGATTCGCATTTACATTCGTTTGCTTTCTAGGTTGTTTATAATTTTATTTTGATTTATAATTGTGCTTTTTAATTGGGACATTTCACATTTTAATTCTTTAATGAGTCCCCAGCAGAGTCAATGGGCACGTTCAACCCATGGCAGCGCCGGTAGGCGCTGGTAGCGCTGTCCGACAGCGGTGGCTAAAATCACCGCTTTCCGACAGTGCTATCAGAAAGCGGTCGTCATATTTCCAACGATAAATTTCACCGCTTTTGTGCTAAGCGGAGTGGAGGGATTGGCGGATAGCTTTCAAATTCAAACTTAAGATACGGAATTAATTGAATTATTTACTAGAATTGTGATATAAAGATATCTATGTGATTAACGTAAGCTGAAACAAGTTTGCGTTATTCATCTGAGGTAAGTAGGGTGTAAAATAACAATAAATAATTTATTGCCCTCATAATTTCAAATTATGTAGACGGATTGTTTGTAAATATACCTACAATAAAAGCGGAATGTATATATAGTAATAACAAGGATACACTTATTGGTAAGGTTATAACCGTCTTCAATTAACGACGTGTTGCGCATGCGTCGGCAGAAATTAGCTATAATACCGTTCAGCCCAAAAAAGCGCTGCGGAAAAGCGCTTTTAGATAGCGAAAAGCTGAAAGCGCCCAATTTTTAACAAAATATGACTCAACTGGTTATTATATTGTCATCATTTTGCACGTAGGTTTTTGTAGCACACTTACCACAAAACCACTTTACATTCATTTTTGATGCTTCAAGAAATTTGATTTCTATGGGCTTGTATGGAGTGCAAGTATAGTGTATGAACACATTACACTTGCCATTATCACAATTTATAACTTTAGATTCAGTCTTTAAATCACCTGTTATTCGACACTTGTCACAAACATTACTGCACGTCGCCGCCATCATTAAGGAGAAATATAAAGCAAATATTTCTCATGAAAAAAATTTGAAAGTATTCAACACGGGGCGAACGACGAAGACAGGAACGAGAGGGAAAAGGACAACCTACATTCTGTCGTTCGTTTGAGCGGTGCAGATCTTGTTATCGTCATATTTATCGGGGATGAAACAAATTAGTTTTGTAATTTCGCTTATATAACTTTAAAGGATTAATCGAGTTGGGTCTGAAAATTAATTTTAACCTGTAGCGTGTAACGTCTACATGAATAATCGAATTTGTGTTTGTTTATAAATTTAGAGCAGTCGGCGCTCGCGCGCGGTCTGCCATCACATCTAGGGTTCAAATCCTACCTACGGACGATTTTTACATTCGACAAACGCCCGGAATTTTGAATTTCCCGCCACATCGGACCACTTCCGAAATACCATATTCTAAGATTTTATTTATTAATATGGAATTTTACGAAATTAAAAATAAAAAAAATTGCTACTTGTAGATATGTTTATAATTGCACTTGTCTTGTATCGTGAGGAGTAAGTCGGCAAATGAAACACTTTTAGTGATATTAACCTTTTTTTGCAAGAAAGTGTTTCGTAAACCCTTTTCAAGCTATGAACATTAATATGACAAATGTTTGATTATTTTATTTATTAAAAATGCAGGGTATTTATGTTTTATTAATGTTTCTTTTGCTTTTTTGATTGTTCTGTGTCGGTATTACGATACCGTCGCAGAACAATCCAAAAAGGAAGAAAAAAAATATTTTCTAATAATTACCCTGCACCTTTATTAAATAAAACCTTCAAACACGATAAATACGGCAATAACCTTAATAACAATACAATAAATAAGAATGTAAAAATTCCATATTAATAAATAAAATCTTAGAATATCGTTGTCCGATGTGGCGGGAAATTCAAAATTCCGGGCGTTTGTCGAATGTAAAAGTCGTCCGTTTGTAGGATTTGAACCCTAGCTGTGATGGCAGACCGCGCGCGTGCGCCGACTGCTCTAAATTTATAAACAAACACAAATTCGATTATTCATGTAGACGTTACACGCTACAGGTTAAAATTAATTTTCAGACCCAACTCGATTAATCCTTTAAAGTTATATAAGCGAAATTACAAAACTAATTTGTTTCATCCTCGATAAATATGACGATAACAAGATCTGCACCGCTCAAATGAACGACAGAATGTAGGTTGTCCTTTTCCCTCTCGTTCCTGTCTTCGTCGTTCGCCCCGTGTTGAATACTATTTAGAGAATCGTATATCACAAATCTATCGGAAAATTTAAATAAAATGCTTAAACCTTATAACGTAACGATCGGACATTCATACACGTTAAGAAAAATATATATGCAAATTTGAAAGAAAAACCTCCTACAAAAACTACACATTCATAATTACGTCTCGGATGCGAGCGAAGGGTCTGTTATATCGAACATTTCGAATTTACTATCACCCCCCACGCCTACATATCTCGGTACGATTCGGCTACATTATAATGGGCTCTTTGCAACGCCGGTTGCCTGCACCTTGGCGTTATCGTTCCGTTTCTAAATTCCCCGACTGTACGATAAGAAGAATTAGATAACTCCGCAAATAAGAACAACTAAATAGCGAAATGTACAAATAAATATATATTTCGTTGCGTAATTTCTACAGAAGAAAAATGTCAATAATTATAGATATTATAATATTAGACAACTACAGCTGCAATTTTTTTAATCACGTTTTCAAACCAGATTTTATTTGTTTCTGGAAAAATTTGAAAAATTGAGTCGAGCTCAACACGGTCATTGACAAAATAATCAAAGCAATTTGCAGTGTTATTGAAATCAAAGTTAAATTATTGGACGGGTCTTCGATATGTATTTGATTCTGTTTATCATCATTATCATTTCTGATAGAAAATCTCACTAAGAGGTAAAGCAAACAAATGATGTTTTTTAACTGTCTAGAACTCAAGGTCAGGTTTGGGCAAAGATGTACTGTCAGAAATTAGATTGTTGAATAGAGGTATGCCACAAGGCATAATTCTTGGACAGCTGATGTTCATACTAGCGATAGCCTACCTTCAGCTTATTTGCCCGGGTGCTTTGAAAGTCATAGGTGCGCATGATGCCAGTATGCTGCCCACCAAGAGAGTAACCTACAATATTTTGTTGCGTGTATATTGAGAAATTAGTGCTTATTTCTGGGATTACCAAAAAGTGTGGTGCCTGGGAGTAGCTTACAACATCGTGACGTATTTTTTTCTAACGTGACTTTGATGGTTTAAATTATTATAAATATTATTATTTGTTCCTTTTTTGATTTCCTTTTTGCTCGCCGCGAGTCTTCCCTTTGGTCGGTTGGTTCGGAGTAAAACCGTATGTTTTTTTACTACGCATTACTCTATAGCGATTGACTGTCCGAACTGTATTAATTCAATTTTTATTCAAGGTATAATAACGTATGGCAATCAATCGTTATTAGTGTTGTTATATATATATATATATATATATATATATATATATATATATATATATATATATATATATATATTGAAAATGTTTTAATTAATGTTCACTACACCATTGAGGTGTAAGATTAGACCATCTTTCGTGTAAATTTTACATTTTTCTATCATATTTGACAAGACATATTTTCAATTTGAATTGTTTTTGAACTTAATTGCAGCAATCCTTTTATATGTTGACACTGGACATTTGACAGTCGTCTTGTTTACTCGCCGCGAGGTGTTAGACAAGGTATCGTCTTGTCAGTGTTCTGTTGTCAGTGGTTCAATAGGAGTGATTGGCTCGCGCCAAGAAGTTTTGATGGCCACTACATGTAAAGGTATTTCAACAACTAAGGTTCTTGGTAATCGCTACTGACGAAGGGTAATAACCCAGAAACAACATTGTCTAGCGATCCACCAGTTAGTCTTCATGGACCTGTTTTAATTAATGTTCACTACACCATTGAGGTGTAAGATTAGACCATCTTTCGTATATATATATATATATAATTATTGTACAAATTCTCGACTGTAAATCGCTTAAAATGGTACTTATCTTGTATCATGAGCAGTCAGTCGTTGAATAAAACACTTTTAGCAATATTAAAGTTTATTGCGACACCTTTTTTTGCAATAAGGTGTTTCGGAAACCCTTGTCAAGCAATAAACATTAATATGACAAATGACATTAAATAATACCGCGATAGGTTTTATTTAATGTCATTTGTCATATTAATGTTTATTGCTTGACAAGGGTTTCCGAAACACCTTATTGCAAAAAAAGGTGTCGCAATAAACTTTAATATTGCTAAAAGTGTTTTATTCAACGACTGACTGCTCATGATACAAGATAAGTACCATATATATATATATATATATATATATATATATATATATATATATATATATATATATATATATATTGAAAATGTGTCTTGTCAAATATGACAGAAAAATGTAAAATTTACACGAAAGATGGTCTAATCTTACACTTCAATGGTGTAGTGAACATTAATTAAAACAGGTCCATGAAGACTAACTGGTGGATCGCTAGACAATATTGTTTCTGGGTTATTACCCTTCGTCAGTAGCGATTACCAAGAACCTTAGTTGTTGAAATACCTTTACATGTAGTGGCCATCAAAACTTCTTGGCGCGAGCCAATCACTCCTAATGAACCACTGACAACAGAACACTGACAAGACGATACCTTGTCTAACACCTCGCGGCGAGTAAACAAGACGACTGTCAAATGTCCAGTGTCAACATATAAAAGGATTGCTGCAATTAAGTTCAAAAACAATTCAAATTGAAAATGTGTCTTGTCAAATATGACAGAAAAATGTAAAATTTACACGAAAGATGGTCTAATCTTACACTTCAATGGTGTAGTGAACATTAATTAAAACAGGTCCATGAAGACTAACTGGTGGATCGCTAGACAATATTGTTTCTGGGTTATTACCCTTCGTCAGTAGCGATTACCAAGAACCTTAGTTGTTGAAATACCTTTACATGTAGTGGCCATCAAAACTTCTTGGCGCGAGCCAATCACTCCTAATGAACCACTGACAACAGAACACTGACAAGACGATACCTTGTCTAACACCTCGCGGCGAGTAAACAAGACGACTGTCAAATGTCCAGTGTCAACATATAAAAGGATTGCTGCAATTAAGTTCAAAAACAATTCAAATTGAAAATGTGTCTTGTCAAATATGACAGAAAAATGTAAAATTTACACGAAAGATGGTCTAATCTTACACTTCAATGGTGTAGTGAACATTAATTAAAACAGGTCCATGAAGACTAACTGGTGGATCGCTAGACAATATTGTTTCTGGGTTATTACCCTTCGTCAGTAGCGATTACCAAGAACCTTAGTTGTTGAAATACCTTTACATGTAGTGGCCATCAAAACTTCTTGGCGCGAGCCAATCACTCCTAATGAACCACTGACAACAGAACACTGACAAGACGATACCTTGTCTAACACCTCGCGGCGAGTAAACAAGACGACTGTCAAATGTCCACTACATGTAAAGGTATTTCAACAACTAAGGTTCTTGGTAATCGCTACTGACGAAGGGTAATAACCCAGAAACAATATTGTCTAGCGATCCACCAGTTAGTCTTCATGGACCTGTTTTAATTAATGTTCACTACACCATTGAAGTGTAAGATTAGACCATCTTTCGTGTAAATTTTACATTTTTCTGTCATATTTGACAAGACACATTTTCAATTTGAATTGTTTTTGAACTTAATTGCAGCAATCCTTTTATATGTTGACACTGGACATTTGACAGTCGTCTTGTTTACTCGCCGCGAGGTGTTAGACAAGGTATCGTCTTGTCAGTGTTCTGTTGTCAGTGGTTCATTAGGAGTGATTGGCTCGCGCCAAGAAGTTTTGATGGCCACTACATGTAAAGGTATTTCAACAACTAAGGTTCTTGGTAATCGCTACTGACGAAGGGTAATAACCCAGAAACAATATTGTCTAGCGATCCACCAGTTAGTCTTCATGGACCTGTTTTAATTAATGTTCACTACACCATTGAAGTGTAAGATTAGACCATCTTTCGTGTATATATATATATATATATATATATATGTTCTGCTTTTTTCTCGGGTAATGAACCGCGTTGTAGAATTATCCCTGTAAGGGTTGTTCCGACGTTTCGGCAATGTCACAATTGCCATCTTCAGGTTGGTCTTCTCGGTCTAAGCGATCTAGAAGAACTGTTCTTCTAGATCGCTTAGACCGAGAAGACCAACCTGAAGATGGCAATTGTGACATTGCCGAAACGTCGGAACAACCCTTACAGGGATAATTCTACAACGCGGTTCATTACCCGAGAAAAAAGCAGAACAGATTTTACCCGCGAGAATCTACGTATCAACATATATATATATATATATATATATATATATATATATATATATATAAATCTATAAATATAAAAATCAATTGCTGTTCGTTTGTCTCGCTAAAACTCGAGAATGTCTGGACCGATTTGGCTAATTTTGATTTGAAATATTTGTGGAAGTTCAGGTAAGGTTTAAACGGTGAGAAACATAAATAATAAGTAACGGAAAATGTGCTCCTAGCTGTGAAACATTTGAGTCTTTTGTCTTTTTAGAAATAAAAAATTGTCAATTTGTTGTCAAATATTTATAGGTGCGTTCAGAAATGTGTCTGTTTCATAGCTGTAGTATGAGATCCGGTCTCTTTGGTCTGTTTTGTTCCAATACAAAACAGTTCTGTTTCAGAAATAAAAACGTGCAAAAGTGCTGTTATTGTTTTAAAATGCCAAGGAGACATATAATGATAACATTCGGACACCAACCACACCAACCACAACAACACCGAGCACGACACAATGAAATACAGCGATTCAGTAGACTTGCTTGATGCGTCCGGGGAGACGGTGGAATTTACTTCCTTGATGCGTCCGGGGAGACTGGAAAAACGTTCCTAATTTCATTGCTGTTGGCAAAGATCAGATCGCAAAATGAAGTAGCCCTAGCGTTGGCTTGATCTGGAATAGCTGCAACATTGTTAGAAGGTGGACAAACTGCACATTCTGCCTTGAAATTACCACTAAACATGCAAATCAACGAAGCACCAGTTTGCAACATCGCCAAAAACAGCGCAATGATGAAGATTCTACATATATGCAAATCGATCGTTTGGGATGAATGTACTATGGCCCACAAGAGTTCCTCACTGGAGGCACCGGACAGAACGTCAAAAGATCTTCGTAACAACCAAAACATTTTTCGTGGAGCGATGATTCTGTTGTCGGCTGGTTTTCGTCAGACAACAGGTCAGAAACCATAATTGGCTGAGTGAACGAGCAATATTGGCGGCCAAAATCAAAGATGTCGATGATCTCAATGCGACCACTCGGAATTTTCTTCCAGGAGAGTTGTTTTTTACAAATCAGTTGACACCTACAATATATGTAGGTGATACAAAGTTCACCGGGTCATCTAGTAATATATTATTATTAGTAATATATTACCTATCCGTTTGCGTCATAGAATTTGTGTGTCTAATATTGAAGTCGCTGCGACCGGCAGATTCCTTCATTCCTGCACAGCCAATGTTGATGTGTGTGGTTCTGTGCCGCTATCTTTTCAACCAGTTGAGATAGCATTTTGTGTGATGGCGTTTCTGGTTTCGCCTGGAAGTGCATTGAGTGCAAATCTCGCTGTGTCTCCATCGAAGCTACGGTTGCAAGTGAAATTAATAAAACCATAGCTTCATTCGAGATTAGATTGGAATCTCAAAAAAATCTCCTTGGATTGCTGGAAATGACAATCTCTGTTCCTTTATCAGTTACTACACATGATCTGCATCCCTATGCGCATATCCTAAAAAACAACATGAGTCCAGTGGTTATTGTGCGACCAAAGAATGTTACGCAGAGTAGCTCTGAAACTAAATCAGATGTGCAGAACATTTGACTCTTGAACTCTTGACTCTAATATCCATGTAAGAACATAAAGAATGGTGACATATAGGTCAGTTACGGAACTAGGGAAGGCATATGTTTGCGCTACGTGTAAAAAGGGACATGCGTGCACACGACTCGTGGCGAGTTGTAAGTTCGACGAGTACGACGAGTTTCGAGTACATCTCTTGCTCACGTATTTTACGTCACTGATGTGCGTCGCTATCGTCTGGGCCTTATTTTAACGTTCGAAGGCTTGTTGCAGATAAACCCCTTTAACTATGTAACTAGTTGGTACTGTTGCGACGTATTATCTTGTTTACTAATTGATTAATGCTTAAGTGAATAACACTGTTGTGTTACTACGTAAGTTGTCGCGAATAATGATGAGATACTTCGACTGTTGCCTTGAATGATGATCTGACACTCTTCGACTGTTCTCTTGAATAATGATGGTACATTTCAATTGTTGTCGTTGGCTATTCTTGAATTGTGATGCTTTGTTACTCTTCGACTGCTGTCTTGAATAAGGACGCGACACTGGATGTGTTACTTACTGTTCGTCATCTTTGGCTATTCTTGAATAGTGATGCTGTGTAACTGTATGTTTAATGGCGAAAACCTTCTTTAAATAATAATTGCTTGTAACACAGGTGGGAAAGAAATGCCCCCACTTTGGTGTAAGGCGGTATTGGACGAAGTCGAAGTCATGATTGGCCAGAAAATGCATTTAGTTGTGTTGAAGGAAAGGGCTATTTTGCCCGACATTTGGTCCACCTATTGTAAAAGGATTAATCTAAAATCCCGAGAGCGCTGGTCATATAATAATTTAAATGACCAAGAAAATTCGGTAATGGTTCATTTACAACCGCGTTGTGATAAATGTGGCAATCGTAAAATGACGGCTTTTGTGAAAGGGGAATTCTGCGCTAAATGCCGGGCTACAGTTGTGTTGCAATAGATAACGTCTTGTATGTACGTGACCGTAAAAGAATTTTTAGATTTAAAATTTGGGAAAATAAGTCATAAATATAAACGACCGAACCGACCGTTAGCTATCCGCTACTAAAACTATTCTAAAAATCTAAAAGTAATTGTACGAATATTTACACGCGGATCCAAATTAACTTAATTGAATAAATGTACATATGCGGGACCGAACAGCATATGAAATTTAGGATCTGTGGAATTCTCTGAAAACCTTCATGTACACAAGCTTGTGGAGTATATAATGAGGACGAATGCACTATGCTTCGATAGCAATTATGTTTTTAACGTAATAAAAATATATCCAACAAGAAAAATAAATATTCCACAGGTCATAAGTGGACAATACATATGCTAAGGTGATTAAGGTGACCTGTTGATAGGATATAACAGCTGCGTTGTTGTCGATGCGATTTAGGTGAAACATTGCTATAATTGCAATGAATATAATCACGGTTCTAAATCTTGTTCCAAGCCGTGCACAAGATGTGGTGAAGGTCACAAACTTTCGCACTATAAGTGAACCTCGCTCAGGTGAGTTAACTGCGTTAGATCAGCAGGGAGAAACACCTTTGAAGCAGCGGCGGCTTCTCAGAGGAGGTAACGGAGGCAATGCCTCCCTTAATCATTTTGTATAATGACATTTTTTTGTAATATATTTTTTTCTATACATGAGTGATGTTTTTTGTATTAAAAACGCGTATTTTAGTAAATAGTTGTAGTTGTAGAAAATACAATTTTCAAACATCCCAAGATCTTATTGTGATAGTTTCTACATCGTGACTTGAAGGTCACTACTTATCGTCGTTCATGTTAATGAAAGCCGTTGTAGAAAATGTGATGTTTATTGTTCTACCGTCGTAACATCGATCGTACACTATCTTAAAGACTATATGTCTACGAACTATAGTAATAGACTATATTAATTAGACTATCTTAATTAGAATGAGAACTAAACTATTTATATTATTTCTAATGCTGATCTAAGTGATTTAAATGAGGTACATATACTTATGCTTATTGTTTACTGTCCCCGTTAATTGAATGCAATATGACCCAGTTATGACATTAGTAACGTGAACTAGTTTATATAGTTCTAATTACGTTACGCTAAATGGTGTCATATCACATTATAGCGCGAAAATATTGTGAAATTTTGCCAGCCGGAGGCAAACTAAATTCAGCCTCACAAACTGCTCCATTTGATGCGCTGAACCGATACAAAACCTAGCGCAGTCCGTATTAACTAGAGACTTTTCTTGATAAAACCACATCGGCTGGAGGCATGCCGCCAGACGCTGCGTCACGGCACATGAATACTCCCACTCTCTAACTGTTTCTCGGGCAGTTGTGTGACGCATTATATAGTTTTTAATACAATTGAGTTTACATTTTTATTAGCATTTTTGTTTATTTTCTGTTAATAGTTTACGTTACTTTTTGTTAGTTAGTTATTTTAGTTTGTTAATTACTTTTTTTTAAATGTTATTTTGTTTCATGAACAACTTGGTGGGGAGTTCAAACCAAGGAATCTCATGTTTTAAATTGGAGCACGTAATTTTATGGGAATATTTTCGGTAAGCACTAAAGTACCTAGTTTATCTTTTATCTTAAACATTTTCGATATTTCGATGAATACAAATAAAAACCATTTAATATTTACATGCAGACGTTGTACATTACACACATTTGAGTTTGCGTCCTCAAGTAGCAAACCCACGAGCCGCCACTGCTTTGAAGTAAACACAAATCATACTGTCCGGGATATCTTCTGTTGACAACTTTCGAAGAAATTTGTTGTCAGTGCAAGATCAACTAAATAGCATACTCTGCTTTCTTAAAAATCTAAAAGTTAAAAGACATAAATCTGATAATATATTATCAAGGCGTAACAAAGGAGCTTTACCTTGCAACTACATTATGTATTTTTGACATCATCGCACTTACTGAAACCCGAGTAGATCAATCTCTGGATAATTCTGAAATTTTCAGCGATATGTGCCAAGTATTCAGATGCGATAGACTGCGCGGCAATTAGCTGTTCAAAAGGAGGTGGAGTTGTCATAAACCGGAAGCACAATGCTGCCATGGTACAGTTGCACGCATGTGACTTTAATAATAGGAGTGCTGTGGATATAATATGTTTCAAACTAACTAGGCACTTGAAAAAACATTTACATTCTTGCTTGTATGTATTTCCTGGACTGCGATCGAAATCTGGACTTTCTTCAACATGGTGACGTCCTAGCAATAGGCGACGTTAATTTCCCAGATTATGTTTTTCGTCGGCGGGACTTACCACTTACTGGCAACGTAAAGGCTCTGGCCGATTTTTCTAATTTTTTGGACGTCTCCCAGATTATTTCTATTCAGTTGTATTATTAAATAATGCCAAGTAGTTATAATTTTGGTTTAGGCGACCTAAACAAAAAATTGAAATTTCAAGCGTCAAAAGCGGCCGAAAAGTAACCTTTTTTCGGCCGCTTCCATTTTTGGCCGTAATATAGTGGCGCCTCTACCGACAGTTTCCGAAATTATAAAAATAATCACATTACCGGCAATGTCAAACTGTATATCTTGTTTATATTAGTAAATACTTGTTGGTACTCGACTTTTGAACTACTTATTGGGTAGTTATTGTTCATAAAGATGTTCAGCAATTATTCATACAAATAATGAAGCTATGCATGCCGAAATAACTTCGAATGTAAACAAAGAAAACATAAACATGTCTGAGGGTGTCAGAAATATGTACAATTGTTCAGTTGTTATAAATAACTATGTATATCGATAAAGTATAAATAAATGTTGCAACAAATTCGAAAAGTTTGTTAGGGTCGCCTAAAAAATTATGTGTGCACGACGGCCAAAAAGTGTTTCTTTGTCCTCGTTTGCTTTCCGAAAAAAACTCGGTTGAAAAACAGTACTATTTGGCCTTGATACACAATATACTATTTCTATTTTGCGTTTATAATAACTTCATTTTAGCACCCAAAACAGTGTTAAAATGAAAATTCGATTGTTAAAGTTAAAGTCTGGTATAATTTTTTTTCTTTATGTTAGTAGCGGTTTGGCAGCGTATAAAAAATATACGGAATTCTTTTTTAAAAATGATTTAATTTGTTATAAAATAATAGTGAACAATTACAAGAATTAAGATACACTAATTGGTAGTTACAGTATAAAACTTAATTGTATGTGGGTTTACGAGATTATACACATGATAGCCGCTATGTAAGTATGCGGAGTCAGCGGTTCCATTGTAGGTGCCACGATGTGGCGTATATAATTTTGACATTAAACCCAAAATAAATAAGCACGCAAAGAAGTTGTGTTCAACTTTTAGAGTACTTATAACTCGATCTCTGAAACCATGATGGTTTTGACTAACTTTGCGCACTTCTTTCAGTAATGGTTGTGTGGTATGTTATGTATGTTACTCATTATTCCTAGATTGATCGGTAATATTCCAGTGGTCGTTATGCGATATGCTAACTGCTCCCCTGATGCAACTAATACCGCATCCAATTAAGCTTGAATAGTTGCTAATTTTAAGTTCTGGCATGAACACGTCGTTCTTCGTTAGTGCCATTGACTACGACAGCAGTTGTAGTGTAGTTATTAATTTGGCGTAATTTGTAAGGCCCTCGTACATATAGTATTGGCCTACAGGTAATTTTGGATTCTTTCAGCTTTCGTTTCTTTGTTGTATCACATACTACATTTCGATGTACCTGGATGCGGTTCATACATGCCTAACTCAAACGTAATTTGGTAATACGTTGTGATTCGTTTAATTTTATCTCTGAGCAAATCTGCCATTAATTCATCCACCTAATCTCCTACCTTACTTTGCAAACTTTCACTTTCTAATGCATTGAGTATAACTCTAGATAACGCGTCATCTCTTTTGTAGTATTTTCCCTTTTAATTTCATTTCAAATTATGATCTTGTAGTCTAACATGTTGTACACATTGACTTTACATGTGTTTGGGCCTCACAAGCTTACGAGACAAACGCGCCCGCGCGTAAACATTCCTCCACTCGCGCGAGCGCACACACTCTCCCACACACACAACACATACATTATCACAGTCGATTCATGGATTGTAAAAACACACAAATGAAAATTACAGTTTGCGACAATAAACACGCGTAAATTTGCTTCGCCAGATTCTGTGGCTATGGAAATGGTTAAGATATGAAATAAAAGTCGAACCAAAACTAACTTTATTTAACAATAAATATTTTAAAGATTATATATGCATAACAACTAAACCTCTCGCTAATAATTAATAGAAAAATTTTTGGTTCGGTCCAGCGACGTATGGCGATTGTTGCATACTGAAAACATGTATATTTTAAGATTAGTTTTAAATTATATGATTTTATGATGCTCACTTTGGTCTACTGGTCCTCTTTAATTCGTTTATTACTGCAGAGTTGTTACCGACTGTGGGCGGTCTCATCGGTGGCACGTTATTGATCGGCGGTGAAGGTGGAGGAAAATCTTCACGTAGTTGTGCACGCCTGAAATACATAACTATTATTCTTTCGTTCCAATATATTCAAACAATTACACGTTATTGTGCACCAAATGGAAAAGGATAAGGTATACTGCTGTTGCAGCCGAAGCAAAATCAGATATTTGAAGAATGTATATAAATGACGACCTAATTGTTGGAATGTAAATGTTTAAGCTAATGTAAATGTTCACATGACACGCACTCTTACTATTGTAAATTTACTTTGGATTGTTTTAATGATCAAAATATAGTTTCAGTTATATCTTTCCAAATATAATATGTTTATATATTCTTCAAATACAGTGTCAGTATTGGATAACGTTTGTTAACCGTCGAAGTGAACACTTATTTATAAATGAACATAATAAAAT
The DNA here is from genome assembly GCA_959613385.1 of Geotrupes spiniger. Taxonomy (NCBI): domain Eukaryota; kingdom Metazoa; phylum Arthropoda; class Insecta; order Coleoptera; family Geotrupidae; genus Geotrupes; species Geotrupes spiniger. The sequence continues at coordinate 37,838,756 of OY390735.1, forward strand.
AATTGTAACAGGAGTTTGTAATGATAAAATACCCTTATAGTGCTTTGTACGGTACAATATGTTCTGTGCAAGCAAATCGAACCAGCTTTTCTGTGTTTGCTTTTTGAGAAAATTTAATACATAAATTAAAAAATTAGGATTTAATGACGCATGGCGAAAAAGCACTTTCATAATTTAAACATGTTGGCTGTATATTGATTTAAAAATTGCTACCGATATAATTAAAAAGTTAAGAACAACACCAGAATGATGTATTAGACATGGGTTTAAAATCAAAATTGAGGTCAAAATAACTCGTATATCAAAATTCCAATATTTAGGCCATTTAAATTCCATTCTAAGTGAAAGAATTACACGATTTAGTACGATTGAAAACATTAGAACAATATAGTATGTCATTATTTGAAAACGTAAATAAAACATCAAGTTGTAAGCCTGGATATAAAATTTCAATGTCAAACTTGTAGTTTATAAATTTAGGACCGCAATCAAATTATGGAAATATGAAGTAATGCATGGGTAAAGGCATTTAAGAACAAATGTGAATTGCATTGACAAATTTCGTTAAAATTCCGCCGATTCGCAAGAATCACATCTTTGGGAAAATTGTGTTAAAATTGAGAAACGCAAAACCGAAGAAATCAAATGCCATTTTTGGACATAGAACAGCAAGTAATTTAAATTCAACAATTACCCGTAAATTAATTCAATTTAGTCTATAAATATCTCCATTTAATTTTCAAAACGACACATTTTTATAGTAACTGAGAACTGTCGACGAAATACTCAATAAGCAATGAAAAATTTGAGCAATTTGACAACATATTGGGCAACATATTTATCGCTGGAGGTGACTATATAACAAATAACACTAAATGGGGATCATCCAGACCCAGACTCATAGCAACTCTTAAAAGCGATCGAACACAAGCGATCTGTCGGCAGGGAAACCAACATGCCAACACTTTTGTATCACAAAAGGGATCAAGCAATCCAAGACTATCGCGGGTATTGGCTATCGCAGAGGCAAGTAAATATACCTTCTGAAAAGCAACTAAAAAATCTGCAGTGGTCCGCACTGACCTTCCTTATATTCAGTTAAACATTTTTCGAAAAAAACTTTTCAAATGAAAGTTGTTTAAAATTACAATATCTTTAATTTACATGAAAGATGGTCGAATCTTTCACCTCAATGGTGTAGTGAACATTAATTAAAACAGGTCCATGAAGACTAACTGGTGGATCGCTAGAGAATATTGTTTCTGGGTTATTACCCTTCGTCAGTAGCGATTACCAAGAATCTTAGTTGTTTTACATTTTTCATATTTGACACGACACATTTTCAAATATCTTTAATTTAAGAATTGTGTTGCCGTTTGCGAGGTGCCGAAAAAGGTGATAAGAGTAAATCATCACTTCCGGTTGAGCTATTGCTTTCAAAATTTCTTTCCTGCTATATACAAATATTAAGTTTAAAATTCCATAGTCAATGGTTTGGACGCTAGAGCGCTCACCGACACACAGTCATTCCAAAAATAATCAGGATCAATTCATGGGGACTTCAAAACACGTATATCCGTTAGAATCTCGAGGTGGAAATTTTTCATGATTACTATACTTCCTTATACACAAAATATAAGGAAGTAAAAATCTGCAGTGGCCCCTACTCAACTTTCTTATACTTACTTATGCTCCATTTTTCGAAAGAATTTTTCAAATGAAAGTCGTTTAAGAGATCCATATCTTTAATTTTTGTAAGAATATGTTTTTAGATTATATGTCCCGTCTATACTTACTTATACATAAAGGATAAGAAAGTAAAAATTAAACGAAATCAGAATCTGATTTCCAGACATGCAGTGGGCTAGAAACAACCAACAAAAATCATAACCCACATGCAACCGAAGTAGATAAAATATGCAATATAAAAAGCTCTGGGACTGCGATTAATGATCATCATTATCTTTCAAATAGTTGTAAACACGATGTAAAAATAATTACAAAAAATGTAAAATATCTAATATAAGTATTAGATATTGAATCATTCATGATATAATCTATCTAATCTAATCGCACCATCATCATTTTATTTCAAAACGATTGTGTAACCTAAATTGATGACATCACTTGTCATGTATTTTCAATATTATAGCCTACATTTACTCTAAAACCATTAAGTAATTTTATGACTAAATTAATATAAATATGCATGCTCAAGTAGGCATTTATATTTTAATTAATTCATTTAATTTTTATCTACGACAGTGTAAAATCGGGCGTTTTTAGTCTCAATAAATATTGCAAAATTGCAGATTGCAAATTTATTTATATGGCTAACGTATTAATAAAGATACATTTAGGTGTAAATTATTTAAATTTGTTCCAATGATTAGTGTACAATTTAAAAACGCATTTTGGTGTCCGAAAGCGACCGTCTGTTTGCTATTATTATTTTTTTTGAAGATACACCCCTTAAATTAATTTAATTTAATTTAGTACAAGTTAACAACGTAATCATTGCGATGATTGATAGTTTTTATATACACAAATTATAAATACTAACTTATGAAGAGGAGAGTCTTCGAACACAGTTCTTGTTATAAAAATATATATAAAAGTAGACATTTATTCAATCGTATCGTTTCATATTTTTATAATTATTGTTGAAACTTTTATGAAATTTAAACATTACGATATAACCCAGTTGATTAAATATATTGCTGTATATTCGGTGAGTTTGAAAACATCCAATCACAATAAAACACAAAGCGACGAATTCAATTGCTGGGGTTCATTCTCTGTTACTTGTGCAATAGCTTCTATTGAATTACATTAAAATAAATAACTGTGCAAAAATTAGTCATTTATTCCACTTTCAATTTACACCTATCTCGTTTTTATGACCAAGAACTTTCTAAACTAGATTGTTTTAATGACTAAAATCAATGATTCAATCGAATTTAGTGTGCGTAACTGCGTAAATCATATGACTTGATTTCGCATTTTTTGTTTGTTTTTCAGCTTATTTAAGTACACATTCAGCACGCCGTGTTAAATTGAAATATTTTTTTTAGATTTTTATCAATACGCCCAGAAAACATAGACTCATCTTAAAAAAATGATTAAAAATTATGAAACTCACTAGGACTAACTCGATTAATAAATTTCACTTTTAACAAATTTATTTAACTACCGTTCCACTAAAGGCATTTCATATTAAATTGTTTAAACTTGCTCCGATTGTAATAAACATGTAGACATATTTGGCCATTTAAAAACACATTTTGTTAATCACAACACATACTAAAAACGATACTTAAATATATTACTAAGCGTGAAAAACAATAATGCAATGTAAACATTTATATATTGCCAAACATTCGTTTGGCAGCTTAATATTATTAATTAGTGATGGACAGTGATAGTGAAGGGTGAAGGCATCATTAATCTTCAACGGGCCGCCCGGGGGCCATGTACATCCTTTTTTTGAATAATTTTTCTAATTTTATGTTTTGACTTTTGGGCAGTCACCTATCATTTTTTAGGATTTATTCTGCCTGTTTATTACATTATTTCAGCCGGGGCCCGTTTAGACCCCGGCTTGGCTTGACAAGGTATTAAAATGTATGTCATTTATTTTCGATCAAGCAAGGGTTTTCTGTAGTATTGTCTGTAATTCCCCCCTTTTTGTTTCTCTAAACATATTTCAGACATCTTTATGCGTTTGGAATTCCTCTTGATACCCCTGTTTTATACGCTTTTGAAATCAAGGCCTATATTGGAGTTCTTTTTGTATTAGGAGCATTGCATTGTTCTAAGGTAGCTATATGCTTTGGTGTCAAGATCTAGCTTATAGCCGTACCATAATACCTGCCACTATGTTAAGAAATATATACAAAGAAATTTCTATTTTTTTGCGATTTGATGACTTCAATACTAGATAGGGGCGAAGAAAAACGGATAAGCTAGCTCCAATAAGGAACTTATTCGACAGTTTTGTCACAAATTGTAAGAAATCTTCGAACCCAAGTGCACGTCTATGTGTGCCTTGCGCCTTTTCGAGGACGAGCACCGTAGAGTATACATGAAAAGCAAACCTGACAAGTACAGCATAAAAATATGGGCTTCTTCTGACTGTGGCAATTTCTATACATCAAACATGCAAGTCTACTTGGGCGAGTTTTGTTTATAATTAAGTTAAAAAAATTCGTACAATGTATTTCCATTGTAGGTAAACAAGGACATGCAACGGAAAAAAAGGGGCCTACGAGTGGTGGACATGGTACAGCATTTGCCGCAGGGCTGTGGTATAACCACTGATAACTTCTTTACCAGTATGCAGCTTGCTGACGAATTGTGAAGAAAACATGACTCTATGCGGTACAATACATAAAAATAAGTCTTTCATTCCTGAGGACTACTGCCTAAAACATATAAAAAGCAATACTCAAGCATCTTCTTCGCAGAAGAACATAACACTAGTCATCATATGTTCCAGAAGAAAAAGCTGCTCTCATCTTGTTATCCAGTGAACACAGAGATGATAATGTGGCTGGTGAAGATAAGTCGTATAAACCTGAATTAAGTTTGCACTAAGCGAAAGGCGCCGTTGATGCCACAGATAAAATGGCCAAAGAATACTCGACGCAGAGGAAAACTAATCGGTGGCGGATGGCAATATTCTATCACGTCATTGATATTGCAGGCATAAATGCATATAAAGTTTGGTTTTTAGCTGAACCAGATTGGCTAAGGAACAGATCAATTAGGGAAACAACTAATGAAAGAAAATGTGCTCCGTCGATGCGGTAACAAACACATTCAAGCGAATAGGAAACGATGTATGCCTGAGCCGGGAATACAAGTAATGGGAGAGGACGTTGCTACATGTGTCAAGGAAAGAAAGATTGAAAATATAGAAAAAAGTGTGTAAAAATTTTGTATGCTTAGAACATTCTGTTCTTGAAACTTTTTGTAATAGTGCCAATATTAATAATTTGTAAATTTATAATGATGATAATAAAAATGACAATTGATAAATTTGATATTTTTAATTTAAAAAGGTTGATATTTCAAGTAGGAGCAACAATCCTGTGAGTTTTTATTCTGAAGTCTAAGCGGACCCCGGCTGGTCCGTTTCATAACTTTATGAGACCGGTCCGTTGAAGGTTAAGTCGACGTCAGAAGATATGATCGAATTAGCAACTGCCGCAAGTGTCAACCTTCTGCCAGAGTACCTTTAATATTACTATTAACAAATAAAAATATAATAAAGGCTTTATCGAATTTATTTAAAGCAACAGACGAAGAAAAAAATTGGTATGAAAATCATGAGTAAAGCATCATTTTTCACTCATATAAATTTGCCACACTCCCCTTCGGGAGTTACTTTATTCACTTGATACATAAATAACTATCAACTATCTATATGTGTGTAAATGTCAAATCGTGTAAAACAATTTTATGTTCAACAGAAATGTACAAATACAGCGAAAAATTACAACCTAGTCAAAAAATTATAAAATAAATTTGAGCACATGTGCTGAATAATATAATGGACAAAACGTTAAAACCATACCAGGTATGAGAATTCGAAAAAAAAACAAACGAACACGCTCCATTAATAAGATAAATAGATTTTCGATTGACACAGGTTAATACTCGTATATGTGTGAAAATCAAAATTGATAGCAATCAAATGTTGCTATCTACGACATGTTCATATGAGTCTATTGATTAATTTGTGCGTTATAGTAATAAAGACATATTTCTTAATATGGGCGACATCGCTATCAATATAATAACCGTTGCATTGAATGATTGATTGACATTGCTTTTCGAAACGTCACGCTGAGATATTAAGAAAAGATACATGGAAAGATACTATTTGGAATTTATTTATTTTCATGTGAAGAATAGAAGTTGCCACAATATTGTATACATAATTGGACATCTGCGGTAGTGACTTACATTCTTTATGAGTGCACATTGTAAAGAAATATGGTAATCCTGTAATGCAAGCTGATAACAAGCGAGTGTTAAACAAAGGATCAAAATGACCATCTATGAAAGATGGAAAACGAAAAGTGAAAATCAGAGAATGCAAAAAAACCAACAATTTCAAGAATTTTGTAAAGTGAACACGAAATTGCGATTAAGAGGGGGTGGCACCTGAGACGTTAATTAAGGACCCGGCATTGACAAGGGCACAACCGTCGGGCCCTGGCAATGAAATTGTGTTTATAATGCATGAATTTAATTCTGGTAATAATATAAAACTAAAAATAATATCCGCGAATATCGCGAAATATATGATATAATTATCACAATAGAAAATAAAAATAAAAAATAAAGGGGGTAAAAGGGAAGCGGACAACAATGTACGAAAGTGCATGGATCAGTTTCATAGTGTTGGAGTAGTAGAGACATAGAAATGAGAGAATGGGATGAACGCAAGAGATCGAATTTAATTGGAAGAACCAATGGGCGAGCGGAGAGAACTTGAAAGGAAGGGCGAAAGGGGGAATTGAGATGGGCGTAAAAAGAACCTGACAGAGAGAGATGTGAACACAAATAACGTTGAATGAGTTCAAGGAAGTATATTAGAAATGCGATGAAGAGCGTGGAAGGTATTCGAAAGAATAAGCAACAACGAGATCAACGAGGAAAGCAAAGTCGTAGGAGGAGATTGGAACCCAACAAATGGAAAAACAAACAGCTACTTGATGCCAGAAGGTGGGGCTTTAACAAAAGAAGGTCGAAATATACGATAATAACTAAGATGTGTTGTTTAGGGGCGGAGGGGAACAAGGAGGTTGGGTGTTTTTAAATGGAAAGACAAAAGAATTGATGGTGTGAAAAAAATTAAGGGTGTCTTTTCTGAATGTCTTGCGACGAAAGAACATATTAGGAATGTATTAGAAACGCGACTGTGGCGTGTGGAGGGTGTAGGGTGTGGAATAAGAAGGGGAAGATTGATGTTTGATTCTTTTAGAGTCAAGAAGATTATGCTCGACGCATGCGTGAGAACTGTATTGGTATGGTATGGGGAAAAAAAGAGGTGGAGAGAGTGCAAGGGAGGTGTTTGAAGGGAGCGCAGAAAGTTGAGACATCAACGTGCTACAAGTGACAAATTGTATCAAAGTGATCTGAAATGCAGAAAGAAAGCTAATAAGATGGGGGTTGCAAGTGAGCAATGGGGTAGGAGGAAGTGTAACAAAAGAGAGGTGATGACAATGGTTGCAAAAGACGGGCAGCCTGGCACGGTAACGGCGAGGTGGGGAATAGCGGACGACGGTTGTATGTAAACTGAGTGAAGAAGAGGTGGAACGACTGAAGGAGCGAGGGGATATAGAAGAGAAAGTGATAAATGCGATGAAAGAAGTGGAATTACAGGAAAGACATAAGAAAGTGAATGAGAGCACGTGCAATGGAAAGTACGAAGACCTTCAAATTTTTTAGGGGCTGTCAGAGTACGTGCAAATAATAGATAAAAGGGGGGACCAAAGAATGGTGATCAGCTCAGGTGTGAAAGTAAGGATAAGAATAGTAGATATTGGATGCAAAAAACGAGCGAAAATAAGAGACGAAAATAAAAGACAAAGGTGAAGAAGTGGAGAAAATGTATGAATGAGAAAGGGGACGGGGAAACGATAATTAGGAAAATACTGGAGGCAAAACACCATGGAAAACTGCATTATTATTATGTGTCAAATTTTATGTACAAAATAAAGGTTTCGTATAGGTCAATTTTAATGTCTATAAAAATGTCAATTGTAAAATTTTTGACTTGCCCCATATTATGTAAATAATGCAAAATAAAAATTATTATTATTATTATTATAACAATTATTATTATATCACATCCATCATATGCTCTTGTTGGACTACTACATAGTTTTGGTTGCGTTTGTAATATGAGAGAATGTGACCAACATACGGTGAACTAGTGTAGGCATCCTAGTTTATGATGTGCAATATTTCGTCCTGTTACCATGGGATGCATAAGCAGATATGCAGATCATAAACAAAATACGACCGCGAGAAAGAGCTACCATAGAATTAAAGGATAGGAAGGGATATGCCAATACTATAAAGGGGGTAATAAAATAATGGGGAACTGCAGACGGATATCGATAATTGATGCATTTATTAATATTTGTAATATTTTTACTTTAACATGTTTGATTTGTTGTCATGCGCGTTCTATCTAAATTATAAATATATAAAATTGAAAAAAACATAACGAGACATAATGTGATTTGCTTCCATTTTTCGCTAACTTTATCATATTTACCAAATCCAATCTTACCATCGAGTCACTTTGGAAGTGATGTGTGGAAGTGTCGAGTAAAATGCTCTTGTCTGTTAGGTAGTCGGATAAACCTAATCGTCATACATAATCCGACTTCCCCGCACGCAAGACAATTACGTTTGTGGGTATTATCGTGTGGCAAAGGACGATATTCGTACATGTGAAACAAGCATGTTAAGGTGAGTGGCATCAGAAACGATTAAAAAATGTGAAATGTAAAGACAACTAAAATAGTGTAACCGATTTGTTTACTTTTTTGTTGATGAGATTTTGAATTAATCAATTTTATTTTGAAATGGCATTTGATAAGATCTAAGTAGATAAGTAACTAAATCATCATAAGTAATAAATAAAAGCTGTTCCACGAACAAAGTATCAGTATCGTTGTAAATTATAAAACATTTTCAATGACTCGCATCCGTAGATTAATGTCTATTAGTCTTATCTGGAATTTGGGCAATTGATCAGATTAGAACATAACAAAACGGTATCGTCGATGTCGACGCAATGCACCCACATCAATAATTTAATTAAATTCGAGTAAATCGATGTGGCTCGAAGTAATTCCACGAGAAAATCGTAATATTCAAAGGAACATATACTTATATTTTGTAACACTCATTAACAAGAAACACTACAATAAGTACAATTGGACAGTTAGGAAAGTATTTTTTACAATTTTATGAGTTACTTTTCAATCCACAATAGGATGGGTCTGGCACTAGTCGTTGCATTGCAACTTTCATTGTTATGTGTTATTAAATAATAAAATAAAATCGATTAAAAATATGTGAGGCACGAATCAATTTGATTTGTGACCTTTTTTATTGTACAAAATAAAAATGAGGTGCACATTATCAACAGCACCATAAATCAAATTCATTTTTCTATAATTAGACAAGATTAAGTCAAGAAAATGTAGATGTGTTGTACGAACTATAGGATATATAGGCGAGTTAATATTATTTTATTCGCTTCCATTTAATTTTCGTTTCACTTGAATAGTTGACCTTTTATTTAATTATACCGTTGTTTCGTTGCAGAACATGCATCGGTAAATAAAACAATTGAGTTGGAAAATATTAATTAAAATATTTTAGCAGAAACTTCACATTGCAGATTGACAAAAAAGAAAGGAAAATGCAGAAACAAATTAGAAACACAGCACAGAAGAAAAGTAATTGCAAAAAGGCTAAAATAGGATACACAAAAGTAATAATAAATACAATAGACTGGAGATGGAACAACGTCAACGAAAGACTAGAAAGAAAGGAGACAAAAACCGAAAATCGATGTAAGCAAAAAGAATATGGGTAGTGATCAGGCAAAGAATGATTTAAGTATGCCTTAAATGATTTATGGAATCTTCATCGCGGAAAATTCATCATGGGGTAATTCATCGTGGGAAAATTCATCGTATGAAAATCTATCTACTGGAAATTTCATAGTGAGAAAATTCTCTTTTAATCCAACTCAATTGAACGCAGCCCAGCGCAACCCAACCCAACCCAACTCAAACCAACTCAACCCAACCCAACCCACTCACAATGTATACTATCCACGGTAAATTGTCCCACTACGAATTTTCCGGACAGTACTGTATTCACCTACGGGAAGGTGCTGAAACCAAAGACAAATTTTATGAAGCAATAGGAAATATTATGACAAAAATACTAAACTATTACATTAAAATATTGACAGGAGACCTAAATGCAAAAGTAGGCAATGAATAAATATATAAAAGGATCACTTCGGGAAAAGCTAACATAATTTTCCGTTTAAAATAACGGGAGGGTCTACTGATAGATTTCCACAACACGACGGATTTCACAAAATAATTTGACAGGGAACCAAATAGATAATTTTCTTATAGAAAATACGCAATAAAAGACTCAAGAAGCTGAAGAGAGGCCGACATGAATTCAGCCATAAATTAGTGATTGCAAAAATTAAACAATAAATTCCCAGAATAGGAAAAATGCGAGAAAAAAATAATGTGGCCGAACGACAACTCAAGTGAGCAGAAGAAATCACAACAAAACTAAAAAGAAACCCAGAAGAAGGTAATATCTAAGAGGAATGAATCCTTATGGAAGTTGCTGAAAAATGCTTATGGAAAAGTGAAGAACGGAAGTGGGCAAAGCAGTTTGATGAGGATTTGAGAGAACCAAACATCGAAACAAAGAAAAAATGCAACACAAAATTGTTGAAAACAAATTAAGTGGAACGTAAGAGCAAATACAAAAAGATGATGGAAACGAAAAACAAGTTTGCGAGAAAAAGAAGACATAAGATGGAATACATGGAGATGAAATTACAAACGTAAAAGAACATTACATTAATAAAGAAACCAGAATTTGTTACAAAAAAGCAAAGAAATGTAAGCAATAATACCCGTGATCAAAGCAGGCAATATAAAAGAACTTCTAGTAGGTAGAGAGACGAAAATTTGAACATGTGCATACATTATTATGAAGAATATTTGAACGAGAGATTAGTATATAGGAGTTTTATTATTATTATTACTAACGTGTGAGCAACGGAATTGTGATTCAGGGACGGCTTTGGAAGTTTTCGCGTATGTCTCAGATTGATTTTGAGTAATAGAACTACTCGCCGTTACTAACAGGTGTACCAACCCTTTTCCCGGTAACTTAAATTGAAATTAAATCAAACTGCAGGCAAAGCTGTAAAAACTGAGGTTATGTTGGAAATAAAATTTTAAATAATACAATTTAACCATGACAACCAATAGTAATTATCAAATAAGATTAGTTATATGGCCACCACTGACATCTCTACACAATGTAACTCTTCTTTTAACGGAATCAACAACATTATGAAATATCCAAGGGAGTGTTATTAATTTCTTCAATTGCGTTAGTAATTCGTTCTTGTAGATCGCCTAGATCACCAACAGGAGTTTTGAAAATAGTGTTTTTCAAATGTGGCCATAAGAAAATGTCACAGGGGTGATATCACATGACCTCGGAGGCCAAATTGTCTCTGTATTTGAACTAATGATGCGATAACCAAAGAATTACCTCAGACAACTAATGTTTTCAAAAATCGTGTGTGCACGTGCGCTATCTTGCTGGAAATAACCTTGCTGTACTTCGTCGTCGTGCAACATAAAATTTCATTAAAAACTGTTTTGCAATAGTTCAAAAAGTGACAGTTTAAATGAACTATTTTATTGGATTAAAATTACACATTCATGGCATGTCTATCTCCCTCTTCCAGGGCCAACTCTAGAACATAATTCCGTTGCTCTCACGTTATTATTATTAAAAAATATTAACACTAATAATAAATTCATGCATTCAATCTATATAATAATAAATTTGTTTGACTAGTTTTGACCCGTGTTGGTGGTGGTGGAACAGGGATAAAAAAATAATTCAGCCAATATAGCAAACGTAATAAACAAATATTACTACACCAAGTTAAAAATCCAGAACACATACGAACTGAATTTTGTAATTTGGTCAACAGCACTAAGAAAGCAAAAAGTGCATTTTTCTTACATTATTTGTTGTAAAAACTGTAAAACACATTAAAGGCACCCTTTATGTTTCGGAAACTCTAATCAGCTAATAAACAAATAATATTAAATGCACAGAAACAGAACCAACAAGTAGAATAGATTTGATACAATGGATGATTGAAAAATAATAAAAAGTAGGAAAGAAAAATTATGAGAAACCAATGAAAATAATAAAACGTGCAACTGTATTAAAAAGAAGTCAACGCAAAATTAAAAAAAAAAACATAAAAGAGAAAGAGAAAGGCGTCACGCCGCATATATCATTCCAAGCGACAAAAACAATCATTTCGCATATCTCAAAATGATAATTTATTAATTATAAAGATTGGAGTAACTCACGAAATTAGGTATTTACGACACTTTGTATATGCCGCTATCCAACGGGTAATCAGCTATTTTATACCAATAGATCTACCCGCCGCGCCGGTACATTGTACTTGTTTCGGTAACTTTTGGTTATGTTAAAAACGATTTTTGTAACATGTCCATTTCATAGAGAATAGTTACTTAAACAATAAGGGTACGTAAGATTTACCACTTGAAGAAGTTTTGTGGACGAGCGACACCGACAGTTCGATAGTAGTAAATTGTTTATTAATTTATTCCCTTTTTTCCAAATAAAAGTTGGTTTACATTTCGATTAATTTATTTTGACATTTTAATCAATTATTAATAATATCGGTATATGTACGTTTCTAGAGGGTGTATCCATAGTCTCCAGGGAGGTAATATACTTCCCGCTGTGCTTCGCAACTGGACGGTCGTTGCTAAAATCAACTTGCTTACAAACAATGTCATAATGGGTTACTTGCGCGAGTATAGTAACGTGTTTTTTAAAATAAGGCGTCAAAACTGGCCGTGAATTTTTAACTGCGAACGAACCATCATTTTTAGTTTGACATCTTAACCTATGTCTAACCAGTCTGACCTCACGTTTCATTGTCTAAAGTTGTTACTTAAGTGACGTTTTGGATTGTCTCAGACCTGGTTATTCCGACGTGTCGGCAGAGTCACATTTGCCATTCTCGGGTAGGTCTTCTAGGTCGAAGCGATCTAGATTCTAGATCGCTTCGCCCTAGAAGAATTTTCAACAAACCCATCCTAAACCAGTGGCCTTCCAATTGTTGTTTATCAATGATTTGAATTACTTTTATTTTAATTCCTGTTGTGTTTAGTTAAAATCAGTTGTTTGAATTAATATTGCGTTAAACCAACCTCACCCAATCCAATCCAATCCACTCAAATGTAATATTCATTCAACGCCAGTTGACCTCATCATATAGCTGACCAATGGCTTTAAATTTGTATCAGTTTCTGTTGGAGTATGTTGTATTCACTTGATTTTGAATTAAGCGTTGACTGGACCCAATACATATTGATTTTTTGTATATTCAAAAGCCTTCTCTCTTTCCTCGTTACAAATTAGCGGTGTCTTATCGTTCTTGTCTTGATTGATAATCAATAGCGTGAGGAATAAATTTCCAGTAAAATTAATACCGGCGAGGATTTTTTAAGGTCCTTGGCTATCATTGTCATTGGGAAATTTTTGATTACTTCGACTCGCTCGATTCGGTAATGGTTTAATACCTGCGAAGGAGGTACAAATGACATAAAAAAATAAGTTTTTGCTCTCCAAATTCGCATTTAGCTACATTTAGCCGTAGGTTGTGATGTTGTATGCGTTTGAATGTTTCTCATAGATGTTCCGTGGAGAACATGATGCATTAAACGTTGAAATGTTTGCACCTCATTACATAGGCCGATGTTCATGGACATGAATTCAAAGAGGCCGAACGGAGTAACTATAGCAGTTTTCGGAATATCGGCTTCGACGACAGGTATATTTGATGATAAGCTTTATAAAGATCAATTTTAGGAAAAAATTACACCCTCAGAGATGGTTCGTGAAATCTATGATATGGAATTAGATATTTGTCTGGTTTTGTAATGACATTCAAAGCACGATAGTGTTCAAACGGTCAATTTCTCTTGCGTCAAACGACGGGCTCGTTTAGTTGTGGGTGTTCCATATGTCCATATATGATGTAATGAAACACATTAGCTTCCGTTGAAGATCCACATGGAGTTAATTTTGGAATCGGTATTCGATAATTGAAGTCGCGTCGTAGACCTAATTCCAATGTCAGGTGTTGTATTGTATCTCGCAATGGAAAACACTATTAAATTATTAATATATTTTAATAATTACTTCACTCAGGCAGGGTGCAACGTATACAGAGGGTAATTTGGAAATTTTACATACAAAAAGTCCTTTATGTTTAACGAAAAATAAATACATATAACGAAATATAAGATGAGAATATTTTAGTTAAAAAATATGTAACTGACATAAGCTTCGGTTGAGTATAAGTAGTTAATCTTATGTAAGAATGTAGTTTTGTATTTAAAAGTTGCAATTTGTAGTAAGGGTGAATATGTGATTAGCCTGGGGAATGTGGAACAGTATGGTGTAACAAACAAGTTCGGTCTAAAAATGATCTGTAGTAAACGTTTCGGGCAAGATTTTAAGGCCGAAAATTACTGAAATATGAATGACTTTAGTTATGTGTACAGAAGAAGTCAATATATATATTAAAAATTTAAATAAGAAGAACCCTGAGATTAAATGTAATTAAGGCTCAAGCTTTTAGCTCTTGTAAAATTAAAATTTCGAAACTTTAATATTATACTTCATAAAGTTTGTATTGGAAGTAATAATAAAGGTTATAATATTGAACTGGTCGTATTAACCATGCATGTTTAGCCAAAACACGGGCCCCTATAATTACAATTTATCAGTCATGGATTTTTTAAAAATAACTTAATTCAATGAATTGTAACAAATGTCCAATATTTACATTTGAGTAAAGTAATGACCTGGTACACGCTGAAATATTAATTGTCTATTTTTATATGAAATCAGCTGAAAGGCATCATGACAGGCCTCATCAAAAACATTAACGTGAAATACATTTAGTACGTAAGTGACAAAAATTTGTTTTACTTGTGCAGTAATAGTTATTTACCAAAGTCTGCAAAATTGTCTATTACAAACGAGGAGTATTTTGAGAATGCGACATTTATAGATATGGAATGTGTACCATTTTTCCTGAAACTGTAAGCAAAAATCGTTGTCTAAAAGACCAAAAATTGGTTTTTAAATGAATTTAGCCGTGGTGGTTAAGAAAAAGTACATCGCGTGGTCAAGGCAACAGATGATCAGATAATTTTTTACCAGACTCTCGGTAAAATTGTATACTGCTAAGCAGGTAATAATAGACTTTCACGTATCAAATCAGTCTCGTATTTTTGAAATTACTTGACAGTTTCAGGAAAAATATATTACTGTGTACTTAATACCTTATTTTAACGTTTGCTTGCATTTCATTCTGCGCCTGCTTTTGTGCTCTACTCAGACTGGACATCCAAACGTGGAGGATGATCACCATTATTACCGTTAGTAGTAATGCCACACTAATAATAGTGACAGATATGATAAAATTATTATTGAGGGTATCTATCGTATCCCTGAGTTCCTCGATGACCACCTGAAATTTCGAAAACAGAACGTTAATACACTACAAAATGGTTAAAAATGACAGTACATTAAATATTACAGCAATTATAGTTATTCACATCAAAGTCTGGAAAATTTTCTATTGCAGACGGTGAGTATTATCTTAAGCTCCGAGTCTTGCAAGATAACTTTATAGAGTGGAATGTATAAAATTTTTCCAGAAGCTGCAAAAATCTGCAATTTAAATGCATTTGAAAAGCCATAGTGGTTAATGAAGAAAAACATTGCATAGTCATTTGTCAGTTTCAAAAATATTGTTGCAGTTTGTATAAAACTGTTGGCATAAGTCTGTTAAAATTTTACCATCCAAAGTTTCACGTATTAAATCAGTAAATTGACTTTTGACATTACATGAGTTTAAGAAAAAATATTAAAAACACTTTGTTGGACACCGCACGACGAATGACAATCGAATATATGTGAACAACAAATTTTATAAGATGATAATATTTTTTCCATCGCCTGTTTGTTTACAGCCGCCGTCCCCTCCCTTGATGTTTCAATTTAATTTTTATTTCTTTTAAATCACGTCACATAAGGATCATTTATAACAATAATCAAGTAATAAATACATACAAAAAAACAAGAGGCGCTACTTTAATAGTAGATTATACATAGAGGGAGATAAATGCATGATTTTTCCAGAGGTGCAGTTTGGGGCCAGAGGGCGTAGCCCGAGTGCTCCAAAGCACCGAGGGAAAAATACCATTCTCTCCCGAGGTGTATATACTATTTTTTACACAAGCGGGAGTAGAAAAACACAAATAATTAATTAATAGAGATTTCTTGCAGTGGAAACACGTGGTAATCGGTGCTCCGTAGATAGCAAATTAAATAGGGGAAGTAGTGATACGACGTAGGTGAATTTGGTTCGGTCGGGTAGATAGACAATAGTGAAATAGAAGGTCAAAAAATCAGAGCGGTAGTAAGAAGTGCGGACGAGTAAACGGTCATAACAGAAAGTCGAGGTGCGACACGGGACGATCGCGTTATCGGACGGCAGCGCGGCCGTACTTCTTGCAGACTTTTTTGTGCGCGAAAGGTTTAACCGGGCGAGCGGTGTGTGGAAGAAAAAAAAGTACGCGAAGCGAAAGCGTATATACAGGTGGAAAGATAATATCGGAAATACGCGAAATCTAACATGGCAAACGCGGGCGGGAAAGAAAAAGGGGGCGAAAGGAACGAACCGGATATATTCACGAGGAGCCGGAGAACGCGCAGATCACCGGGGATGAGTGTGGAAAGTAGCGGAGAGGAGAAAGACAAGACAATGGAGAACTTGATGGAGATGATTAAGGAGATGATGAAGGAGGTAAAGGAGACTAAGAAAGAGATAATGGAGATGAAGAAGGAAAGGCAGGAAGACAGGGAATGGAGAAAGAGAGTGGAACAGGAATGGAAGAAGGAAAGGATGGAGGCAGAAGAAAGAATAAGAAAACTAGAAGAGAAAGTGGAATATATGGAAAAAAAGGAGAAAAGGAAGAATATCGTAATAAGGGGACTAGAAGTAGAAAAAGGAAGGGAAAGAGAACAAGTGAAACAATGGCTAAGAGAAAAATTACAGGTGGATGTGGGGCTAGAGGAGGCGTACAAGCTGGGGGGGAGAGATGGAAAGGAGATAGTACTGGCGAGAATTGCATCAGAAGGGGAAAAAGAGGAAGTTATGAAGAACAAGGCGAAATTAGGAGGAACGAGAGTGTACATAGACAATGACCTGACAGAGAAGGAAAGGGAAGTACAAAGAGAAATCTGGAAGTATGCGAAGAAGGAAAGAGACCAAGGTAAGAGAGTAAGAATGGGATATAAGAAGTTGAAAGTAGAGAATACATGGCTAGTATGGGAGGGGGAAACGGGGTCTCTAAGACCAAAAAACTAATGATGAAGGGGACAGGAGGAGAGCGGAGTAAGGGGGGACGGGGAGGAGGGGGTGATAGGGAGCGGAGTGAAGGAGGCTGGAGGAGGGAGAGAAGGAGTGGCGAGGGCGGGGGAGAGAGAGAGGAGGTAAAAGGGATGAGGATATGTTTTTGGAATATAGCGGGGTGGAAGAAGTGGATGAAGGAGGAGGGAGGAGTCAACAGAGACTTGAGGGAATACATGGAAGAGTTTGATTACATTGGACTGACAGAGACATGGGTAGAGGAAGATACGTGGGGAAGATATAAAGAAAACATGCCGGCCGGGTACAGATGGGAGTGTAGAGCAGCCACGAGAGAGAGAAAAAGGGGAAGGGCGAAGGGGGGAATAATAACAGGAGTGAAAGAGAGATGGGAGGAGGTTAAAGAGGGGCGGTACGATTCAGAGGCAATCCAAGGTAGAATGATAATGAGGGATGGAGAGAAGTGGGGAATTTACACAGTGTACAGTAATCAACAAATCAGGACGGTGACAGGAGAAATGGACGAGATAATGGAGCAGGAAGAGGGGAAGGTTGTGATGGGAGGGGACATGAACGCAAGAATAGGAAAAGATACGACGGTGATAGGATGGAGGGGATGGAGAGAGAGAGAGGAAATAGATGGGAGGAGATCAAAGGATGAGGTAGTGAATGGGGAAGGGAAGATTCTGTTAGAATGGATAGATGAAGGGAACTGGGAAATACTCAATGGACACGAGAATGGAGATAAAGAAGGGGAATTTACTTACGTAGGACCCAACGGGAGATCAGTGATAGACCTAGTAATAACGAGCGAGGAGGTGAAGAGGGAAGTGTGTAGATTTAGGGTAGGAAATAGAGCGGAATCAGATCACTTACCAATTGAGGTGGACTTATGGGGGGAAGGAAGGAAGAAGCAAAAGGAAGGGGAAGAAGAGTTGAGGCAGGTGAATGTATGGAACGAAGAAACGAGAAGGGACTACCAAAATAAATTGAGAGAAGTAGATTGGGGAGGTGTAAAAAGTATAGAGGAGATTGTTAGGGAGATGATTAAGGCTACAAAGACGAAGAACATTAGAAAAGGGGAAGGCGAAAGGTCATGGTTCGACGAGGAATGCAGGAGAGGGAAACGGAAGCTGAGGGAGATGCTGAAGGAGGCGAGACAGGGGCAGGGAATATGGGGGAAGTATATAGAAGAAAGGGCAAGGCAGAAGGAGATGTGGGAGAGGAAAAAGAAGGAACAGAGGCTAAGAGAGGAGGAAGAAATTCAAGGGTTGAAAGGGGAGAAGGAGATTTGGGAGTACATTAGAAGGAGAAGGAAAGGAAAGGGAAGTGTGAATGGTATTGAAGTCAGAGAATGGAGGAGATATTTCAGGCAGCTACTGGGTGGGGAGAAGGAAGAAGAGGAGGAGGAAAGTAGACGGAAGAGTGAGGGGAGGGGAATGGAAGAATTTACATGGGAGGAAATAATGAAGATAAAGAGTAGAATGAAAAAAGGAAGGGCAGCCGGGGAAGATGGAGTAGACACAGAAGGGTGGATAAGTGCACCGGAGGAGGTGTGGAAGGAGTTGCTTAAGAGGATAAATGAAATATGGATGGGAAAGAGGGAAATGCCAAGAGGGTGGAAGATGGCGTTATTGGTGCCGATCTGGAAGAAAGGAGACAAGGAGAAAAAAGAAAATTACAGGGGGATATCACTACTGAATGTAGGATACAAAATATATACAGGACTAGTGGCAGCAAGATTGGAAGAGGAAGTAGAAGAAAAAGAAATACTACCAGAAGGACAAGCGGGATTTAGGGTAGGGAGGGGCACAAGGGACAACTTATATGTGTTGAATTTTATAATAGAGAGGGAATTGGCAAAGAAGGGGGGCAAGGTGTACGCACTGTTCGTAGATCTGAAGGCGGCGTTTGATCGAGTGGACAGAAGGATACTGATAAGGACACTGGAAAAGGTGGGGATATCGAAGGGAATAGTGAACAGGGTGGAACAGATATATGAAGAGACGCGATGCAGGGTGAGAGTAGGGGATGAGCTGTCGGAGGAATTCAGGACGTCAAGGGGTTTGAGACAGGGGTGCCCATTGAGCCCGAAACTATTCAATATTTATATATCGCAGCTGGAGGAGACGCTAAAAAGAGGACAGGATGGGGGAGTAAAACTGGGAAATGAGAAGATCTGGTCTCTGGCATTCGCGGATGATGTGGTCATCCTGTCAGAGACAGAGAAAGGGATGAAAGAGATGAAAAAGAGATTGGAGGGGTTCTTGGATAGAAGAGGGTTAGATCTGAACACAGGAAAAACGAAGCTAATGGTGTTCAGGAAAGGGGGAGGGAGGCGGAAGGAAGTACATATGACATGGAAAGGGGAAGAAATTGAGCAGGTGAGGGAATGGACATATTTGGGGTATGTAATGAGGGAAAATAATTCGTGTGAGGGACACATAAAGCAGGTTTGTAAAAAAGCTAAGAAAGCGGAGGAAGGACTGAGAAGCATGGTATGGGGAAAGAGAAAGGGTAAATTCGAAGAGACGATGAAAATATGGGATGTGTGTGCCAGGAGCATCATGATGTATGGGGTCGAGATATGGGGAGTTAGGGAACAGAAGAGAGTGGAGAGAGTACAAGTAGGGCAGATAAAAAGAGCTTTGCAGCTAGAAAGGTCGACACCAGACTATGTGGTGAGACAGGAGACTGGGAGAGAGAAGGTGGCGATCGAGGCGGGGAAGAGGGCAGTAAGATACGAGATGTCAGTGAAAGGAGGGAGGGAGAATAGCTTGGGGAAAAGGGTAGTGGAGGAAATGGAGAGGAGAGAGCGGAGGGGAAGAGACCTATCAGATTGGGAGTTGGCAAGAGTAAGACTATATGAGAAGGCGGCGATGACGGTGGGGGAGGTAGAAGACAGGAGAAGAGAGGGGAGGTGGGTCGAGAGAGAGTTGGAAGAGAAATGGAAACAAAGAGAGTCACAGGAGAGAGAGGAGAAGATAAGAAGGGCCAGATATAATGAAAAATATAAAGAATTGCAAGTAAAAGGAAGGAAACCAAAGTATTTAGGAGGAGACAAAACAGCAGAAGAAGAGAAGACGATTGCCAGGTATAGATGCGGAAACGAGGAAAGAGCAAACAAATATTGGATGGGGGAGGTGTATAGGAGGTGTGAAGTATGCGGAAAAGAATGGGACGAGTGGAAACATTGGTGGGAAGAATGCGAAGGAATGGAGTGGGGAGAGGAGGAAGAGAGGAAGGGCAAAGATTGGAGAAGGATGTTGGCAGAGGAAGGAACAGGAGTAGATCTATTAAGAAAGTTAAAGGAAAAGAGAGAAGAGGGTAGGAAAAGGAGGGGGGTGGAAAGGGGTTAAAGTTTGTTATGTTGCAGGCAAGTGAGGAGGCAGAAGGCAGAGAACGGCTGGGAAAGATAGGAGCGAGAAAGAGAGAGGGAGGAGGAGAACAGAACAGGAGGGAGATTTGGAATGAAATGTATGGAGAGAAATTGTATGAGAGTATGCCAAATAAAGGTTGTTTTTTTTTTTTTTTAATTAATTAATAATTAAAAGGAATTTCCTCAAATTTGCCTGTGATATAATTATACTGTCAACTATAAAACGGCACGGCGGCGGCGGTTGAAAAAGTACAGCAGTAGCCGAGGGGTACATACAGGACTCCGTTCAAAATAAAACAAATATTGCAAACCAAGTCCTACAAAGTGCAAGTTCGAGCATGTGTGTCAATCAAAAAACTGTGAACGAAAATGTTTTGTGTGAATTGCCAGCAAACGTTAATTTTAATAATTGTTCCAACGTATCATTTACTATAAACATTAATAAATAAAATGAAATTTGTGATTAGAACTGTCAGAATATAATCTAAACTCCCTATGGAGAAAATGTGAATATTATTCCCTAGGGAATAATATTTCACCTCTGTCACTATTTTGACAACGGAGAAATTGATTTCTACTCCCGCTTGTGCAAAATAGTATATTACGTAACAAGAGTTGTAAATAGCATTTTACGTACGAGTGGAAATAGTTACATACGAGCGACGAAGGAGCGAGTATGTAATTCCACGAGTACGTAAAATGCGTTACAACTCGAGTCACGTACTATACTTTACCTACGACCACCTTCTACCACTAAAACAACCTCTATACAAAACCTCTTTTTTATTGTTTAATTACATACTATTTTATTTTATAACAAATTTTCTTATATTTATGATATAAGTAATTATTGCTTTTTAATAATAATTGTTAATGGTAACATTGCAGTTATTAAATGTTGGACAACTATCTTTTTCTAACATTATTCTTATTTCTCCAGTCCATGCATTTTCTATATAAGATCTCGTATCTTTCACGTGTCTTCGCCGGTAACAAATTGTTCATTTCTAACCTGGCATTTTCAATAATCTTCGGAGGAGTGTATCTGCCACTGTGGTTGTCACACATTTTAATAACAATAAATTATGATTGATTCATAATAAATCTGTTGTGGGCAATGGAATAATATTGACAGCTTACTGACAATTGGATAAATTCCATCAATGCATTTCGGTAACTAAGCAACTTCAAACTGTGCGATTACTTTACGCCCGTGCGATTAGTTTACGGCCGTGCGTAATGACTTATTTACATGGTCTGTGTATAGTGCAAAAAAGGGCACTTTCAACAGTGTTCGTAGGTAAATAATTTTACCTATAGTTGTCCAATATTTAATAACTGCAATGTTACCATTAACAATTATTATTAAAAAGCAATAATTACTTATATCATAAATATAAGAAAATTTGTTATAAAATAAAATAGTATGTAATTAAACAATAAAAAAGAGGTTTTGTATAGAGGTTGTTTTAGTGGTAGAAGGTGGTCGTAGGTAAAGTATAGTACGTGACTCGAGTTGTAACGCATTTTACGTACT
This sequence comes from Geotrupes spiniger, assembly GCA_959613385.1. Classification (NCBI taxonomy): domain Eukaryota; kingdom Metazoa; phylum Arthropoda; class Insecta; order Coleoptera; family Geotrupidae; genus Geotrupes; species Geotrupes spiniger. Next base: position 37,860,986 of record OY390735.1, read on the forward strand.
CGTGGAATTACATACTCGCTCCTTCGTCGCTCGTATGTAACTATTTCCACTCGTACGTAAAATGCTATTTACAACTCTTGTTACGTAATATACTATTACACTACATGTGCAAAAGAACTTCAATTTCAATCAAAATTTACATAAATAAATCTGAAATCATGCTGTATCCAGTTCAGCAATGAAATTAAGCAAAATAAACAACATAATGATTAACAAATGTAAGAATCAAGAAAAATTGCAATCTATTTTGATGTATACAACCTACCGGAAACAACAAGGGGGGGGGGGGTCTGAACACGTCCACGTCACCAGTCGAAAATCATAACCTTAAAACTCATAAACGTCAAGAGAGGTTAATAAAGCTCTAACTAACCTTAACTAACCTTAACCTGTTAAAAAAATTATACGAAGTGTAAGTAAGTGTAATAATTGGCGGTTAAATCAAGAGGAGTATTAACAACAAACGGCTGTGGAAGCAATTCAAAGCCAATAAATAAGCAATATCAGTAAACAACTAAATATTTGACAGCAGTTGAAGTAGTAAAAAATAATTTCTGCCCGAAAACAAATCGTTGTTATAAATAGTAATAAGTCTCTGTCCATTATTGGATTCGTTTGATGCCAATAATTTTATCTTCCTAAGAATTCTGTTAGCTTTCTTGTAAGGTGAATTGTTGAGCATAAGAACGTGAAATACAATGTAAAATTCATACACTCACTTTCATATGAAATCCATCACCCATTAAGAATTAGACTACAATTTTGAAACTTCGGTAAAATAATGCTTTATTATCAACTAAGTAACGATGAAAGTTTCCGCCGAAAAAACTCAACTGTTATGTTTCATGTGCCATTGTTATCTCCAACTTTCAATATTTTCTTCCTAGCACTTAATGAATTTCTGCCCACTAAATGTCAGTTTATTTTATTGTCAAACTGTCAAGTAGATGCCTTGTAATGCTCCCAGTGCGACTTTGCTACGGGCCGAATTATCGGTATGAATAGGCGGGTCTCTAATTCCGAGACATTGGAAGAAGGCTTAATCGGGACCACACTACAGTTGCTCGGATATGGCCTTTATCGTCCAAAGAGGGTATTCGGAGACGCCGTCCTGCTGGAAGACCCGCCCGAAGAAGCAACGCACGTGAAGACCGACTCCTTAGGCGGATTGCCACCAGGGATCGATTTCAAACAACAAGGTCGATTGCTGAGGATTGAACGACAGCTTTGAACCGACACTTGTCGATGGCAACTGTTTACAGAGGAATTTCTTCCTTTGGGCTTTATTCGTACCGTCCTTACCTTCGGCTTCCATTAATACCTCCCCATAAAGCAGCCAGACTTGCATGGTGTCAGGAACGGCAAGGGTGGCTTCATCAATGGAATGACACCGTGTTCAGTGATGGTTTTGTTTATGGGTGAATGATGGTCGTAGAAGGGTGCGACGACATCAAATGGAAAGACGGAATTTGGAGTTCGTACAAAGACGACACACAGCCTTAACACCTGGGGTTATTAATTGGGGTCGATATGTGCTAGACGAAGGTCACCATTTAGGTTCGTTACATCGACAACATTCTGGAACCAGTGTTAGTACCTTTCATGCAAACGTTGCAGAATGCCACTTCCCAATAGGATAATGCAAGACCCCATACTGCTGTGGTTACAAGAAGGTTTCTGGAACAGGTTGGATTGCAGATTTTGCCCTAGCCTGCACGGTTACCGGACTTGTCGCCAATGTCTGTGCTATTATAGGTCGGCGACTAAGTACCCAGGCCTCCTGAGAATTTGGATGAACTTCGACACCATCTAGAGGTTGCACGGCACGATATCCCTCAGGAGGACATCGACCACTTAATAGAGAGCATGGTTAGAAGCATGAATGCATGCATAGCTGCGCGTGGGGATGCAACCCACTACTAGCTTTTTCTTGAAAAATATTAATTTTTGTTTTGTTTTTTCAACTAAACTCTCATCCTTTATTAGTTGATAATAATCCTTAATGGGTGGTGTATTTCATATGAAAGTGAGCATATGTTTGGGATTGAAAATGGACACCTGTTATAATGTTAGGTATATATTTTTGTATTGTTTCAAATTATTGAATTATATTTTGACGTTTGAATTGTTGGCATTTGAATGTTCCAATCAAAAGTATGAAAATATTTCCACGTTCCTTAGGGTATATAGCGGGTTGTAAAATGTTTTTTACGCCATGAATTGAAATATTTTACGTTGTAGTTACAATTAATTAATGCTTGTCACAGCTGGTTCGCGGATGCGTAACGAAATGGAACCTAACAAAATCTCAGACGATAAAGTATATGTTTGTTTATCTGTTTTAATGAAGACTGTGTTCTTTATAGTATTGCTTTTCACCTATCGAACAACATTACTGCAGATTTTTTCTCTTTCCTGGAAACGAGTGCCGCTCAACAGGTGCTATCACGGAATTAAGATCTGTACAAATACAATTGTGTATCGTCTGCATAATAATGGCCGTTGCAAAATGTTGTAACTTGAATATCATAAACAAAAAAGCAACGGTTCGTATATACATCCATGTGATTTATATACATATATATTCTATATTTAGAGATTGAAGATGCTATGTTATTTTAAAATAAAACTTCGCGATTTTTAAATATTATATGAGTTTCAAATTTGACACACGTTGTCAAAAAAATTGGAAAATCTCACCGTTTGTAAATTACTGTTTAAAGTAATTCCAGAGAAATGAATGCACATATCCACACACACACCCACGCAGGTACGCACGCACCCACACAAATTGATTGACACTCATATTTGCATCACTTGATTGCATGAATTAAGAGAATGTAAGTGTGGCGGTATGATCACCTGAAATTTATTTTGAACAGTTCGTGTTTTAAATTGGCCTGTTTGCGCGACGTGAACGAAAGGACTTGCGTGTACTCGTACTCGAGGCGAGTTGTAAGGTCGACGAGAATTTCGAATCTCGAAGTCTCTCGCCTACGTATTTACGCCACTGATGTTCCGCTATTGTCTGGGCTTTATTATAGTTTGAAGGCTTGTTGCAGAATAAACTCCTTTAAATTTGTACACTATTTATTAACACTTTACTTACAATTACTTTACAATTACAATTTGCTTTATTACGATGTGTTAGCTTGTTTGCTACTTGTACTGTTGTACATGATACTTGAGTGAATAATACTGCTGTATTACTACTCGCGTGATTCTAATGCTATCTTGAGTAATGAGATGTTATACTCTTCGACTGTTGTGTTTGACTAGTCTTGAATAATAATAATGGTAAGGGCGAAAACGTTCTTTAAATATTGAAGGTCGGTTGTATCACCGGTGGGAATGAAATTCCTCTACTTTGGTGCAAGGCGATATTAGACCGTAAACGAATCACTCGTCGTGATTAGTCAGGAAACGAATTTCATACTGACCAAGAAAGGGAAGTTTGCCCGACATTTGGTTCACCGATTCTAAAAGGATTAGAAAATCTAAATTCCCGAGAGATGCATGCCATATAATAATTTAAATTACGATGTTTAATGGCTTATTTGCAACCGCAGGGTTGAATGATGAATTTAGCAGGCAAACTTTAGTAATATTATTTTTGATAACATATTGTGACAACTGTGAGATTCAGACAAGGCAGCAACTTTGAAATGTAATGTCTACTTACCAGATCTTTCAAATTATCTAAAAATTACTGCCGTATACAACTTTTTACGCTCTATTTCTAATCTAATTGAACTAATAATAATGTTCGTCGACTGCCCGCAAATCTTATAAATTGATTAAATTAATGATTTTTTTTATAAAATGCTAAAAATATTTGTGAATGTGCTCAAAAACATATACAATATATCAAGGTTTTAACTAAAGTGCCAATATCAATATGAATACAAGTAAAAAAGGTAGGTAGTCGTAAGTAAGGACATAATTCCCATTACCGTAATATATAACCAATATCTTATATCCGACATATACATTTCTACGTCGAATTAATTATATTGTGTATGAGAAGTAATGGCAATTTGAATATGAATTGCTTAAGCATTTTTAGGATAAATTTCCTTAAAAATTCACTTGTGAAAGAAGAGAAGTTTCTTTCCTCTGTCCATGTTATTCTCTTCTGCTTTGAATTTTTCCTTTTATATTATCCCAAATCTCATTTGGTTTTCAACGCTTCCTTTTCCCTGCAAATCGTGTGTCTTCGGGTTACTCTTTTCCACTTCGATTGAGGTACCTCCAAAACATGCATTTTGAAAGCATCAACCGATTCTCCAGGCGTCGAAAAACGTTGACCTCATAATTTATTCTTGATGTGAAATAGGAAATAGAAAGAAGTCATTGGGTGCCAAATCATGGCTGTACGTCGGATGACCCATAGATTCCACTTTTTTAGTTGTCAAAAACTCTCTTGTTTGAGCCTATGTGTGAGAGTTCGCATTGTCTTGGTGGAGAATGATCTTTCTTCGGCGGTTGGTTTCTCTTATTTTCCCGAATACTTCTGGCAAGCAAATGCTTGTGTACCATTCAGAATTGACCGTCCGACGTTGCATTAATGGTACAGTTGTCACATGTCCGGTTGTTTCGAAGTGCTTGTGCGCGAACAACTTTTGCTGGGTTTGGCTCATCTTGAAAGATCCATACAGTCGACTGCTGTTTACTTTCGGGCTCATACGCGTAGATCTATGATTCGTCACATGTTACTACAATCATAGACGTGTTTTGAAACACCGCGATCGTATTTTTTGAGCATTTCTTTCAACGAATCTACACGAGCATGTTTTTGAGCGATTGTCAAATTATGTGGGATCCAACGTGAACAAATTTTTTTGACTAGCAAATGCAAAATTGAATATATGCTGGTTCCACTAATGCCCAAGGATACCTCCATCACGATAAGTGACATGACGATCTTGCAATATCAGTTCACGCACAGCAGCAATGTTTTGCGGAACAACAATCGATATACACTGGTTGTTGACGGTGATTCATTGTTAAAAGTCGAATTAATTCCATTTTTAGGCCGAAATGAATTTTGTAAGCCACGGTAAACAGCACAAGTAACCCCTGCAGGTCAAAACGTTCTGAGTAAGTATTCTGTAACAAACGTCGAACTTTACTATAGAGACACTTGTTGTCAGATAGCAGCACCAGGATGGCCTATTCCCGAAATATAAAAGGCATCCCGCGTATAATCTATAATCACCTCTGCTCATCTCCATTGTCGTATATTTGTGTATATCTTTGTGTTTGTAATCATGTTTGATATAATTAGATCCTGTACTAGACAGCATTTCACCAGTCTCCTTCTGTTGTCTATTTTCTCTTCTCCCCAATTTCCAGTAGTTACTATGTATATACAGTATCTTTCCCCTACTCTGCCATTTATGTCTCCTACTAGATACGTATTACCTCTTGCTGTTTCTACTGGCATATCTACTAGAATTTCCCACACTTTTTCACTTCTACTTTTCATCTGAATAGTTAAGATTCTTTCTGATATTGATTCCCATTTGTATATTTGCCGCTCTATGTACTATACACATTTTTTATTCCATCTGCATTCGTTTCAATTAATTTCTATTAAAATAATTAATAATCGATCTATATGAAATGCCACTTAGAAATTAGTACCGTTTTTAGCCTTGTTAAAAATATCATTAAATTTTAATGCGTAGCACGAAAACTGTTTAATTGCTAGCATTAATAGAAATAAACGTTGGAAATTTTCTATAAACTAAACCGTAATCCATCACAATACCTTGTATATATAATGAAAGGAAATATTTTATAAACTAGTTACTTTCTAGTAACGCACATATAAGCAAAACGCGAAAAGCAATCGATCTGTGCCAGAAAGTGATCTTCAAAAGAAAAGCAACTTAAATAAAAAGCACGAACCAAAAAAATAATAAAAATACAAATAAAAAAACAGAAAACCAAATTAATCCATAAGTGAAACTAGTAATTATAGAAAATATAATATGAAATAAAACAACGAGAATTAAAATATCTGAACATGGAAAACTAATGGCAAAGGAAAAGGAGAAATAAAAACAAGTAAAAATAAACAAATAGAAAAATTAATATAATGATAGTAATTAAAACAAAATGAATAATGCTATACACGAAGATGATTAAAAATAAACCAGATAGTAAGCAAAAATAATTCAATAAAACAAAAACCAACAATAAAAGCAAAATAAAAGGATCGTTAAAAGCAAACATTCTAATAAACTATTAAAACATATCTTTATTGGTATATATTGCATGTTGTTATAATTATTCAATTTGACATTAAACAATTAATTGTAAAAGTAGATAAAAGTGTAAAAAATAATAGATAGAAGTAATAAATATACATCTTTTTAGGATAACTGTCGTTTCCCGCACTAAATATCTATTTTATGTTATTATGGTGCTATTTGAAAATTGGACACTCTACATGACTGAATATGAATATACAGAATAAAAAATTTGAAGAAGTTATTTCCGGGAGAATTGAAATAATCATAATCATTAGAACGAAGTACGTCAATAAAGACGTTCCAATGGATATATGCTTTAAATCAATTGATTGTTTACTGTTTTCTTTAAAAAATCACTCGATATATGTAGCACAAATAATCTCTATTTATAATGATGGTGAAAATTGTAAAGAAATCTAAGAATTACGAAAAATATAATATAATATTGTCCAAAATGTAGTAATCGACTGAGAATAACATCGATATCGACCGGTTGACCGTGATCGACTTGTTGGTCACACCCACATTATATGATATATATGATGTTGCAATGCAAAAACCAAAAGCACAACGAAGTTGTAGGAATTCTCAAATTGTGCATACTTGTTCATGGTATCACATGACACAATGTCTACTGCTGCTTTATTATGTACGTATATACTTAATTTATTAAGTACTTCTTACCTCCAGTGGAGTTTCTGTTGTAGTATCGTCCATTTAAAAAAATCTTAATAAAGCTTCACAATGCACATTTATTTCGAACAAAACCTAACAAGGGTCACAGTCACGATCAACTGACGATTACGAATTGTGATAAAATGATAAAATACTCAGCTAATCACGCTTTTATCAAACGAGTAATGCATTTTATCGGAATCGACGTGTTTCATGAACGTTAGTCAATCTCAAAACTAGTAGTTGTTTGCTACATGAGCTTTGGTTAACAAAGCTAATAAGTCCACAATTAAAGTGGTTCTATTTATTATCATAGATTTCTGGACAGAGGACTTATGTATTTCATATAAACTAATAAAATCAGATTAAAGATTGAGTCACACTACACGTTTTAATGAGATCAGTACCCGTTACGTTCAGATTTTCTAAAATTTCCTTCTAGATAACGAATTCCTGAGTAGAAGACTTATCATATCGTATCTTACGCGATTAAGTCGATAAATCAAACACTTTTTGCAACGTAAATATTATATTATTTGATGAGCAGTAATGACGACTCAAGAGGATGAAAAAAATCATAAATCATCTCAATAAATAGTGTAAGTTGTCCACTATAATTTTTGTATTTCTATTTAATATTTGATTGAACGTTAAAAAATACACATTTAGCCAAATCGCAATATAATCCGAGCCGTTTCACTTAACTGTAAGTTTTTCTTTAAATATATGTAAGTTTGAACAATGGTTATCTATTTGTGAGTATAATTAGTTATTACACAACGAAGATAATAATTACTACAAAAAATATAAACCAAAATTAAAATACAAAAAAACCTGTAAAATTGATTATATAATTAATGTAATAAGGTTAGATGGTCATTAAGAAACACAAGAAAATATTGTTTTATATACTTCATTTACTCGTTAAAAATGTACTTTAAGAAATAATATTAATCTACTTTGACGCGAGAGTTATTTAACATAAAGTGTATAGAACGGCAACGGCCAAGTAAGGTATAAAAATTGATAAACATAGCTTTAAAGACAGAAGCTAAAATAGTTGCGTTATTCAGAATAGCTGTCGAAGAACCAAGCGAACAACAACAAATAAAGCAAGTGAATAAAACCATGGGTAAGCTTAAATTATTGTATATAGATTATGAAGAACTCAAGCAAATTAAACGTTTAATTCGTTTTATTACAAAAAAATTGAAATTATTACTTCAATCTGGATTATAATAGAATGGTCAGTCTAATGATGAGTCAATTTATTAGAAACAATTTTAGTAATTATTTTGTGCAAATCTTGTCGGTATTGGATAATTGAAAATTATCGTATTATCGTTAAATTTATTTATGGAGAATTCTATGAATTAATTTATGATAATTAAGTAAAATAAGGATTTCAAGCTAATCTTGTCGGTATTGGATAACTAAGAAATTATCGATTACTTACAATAAAAATAATTTAATTCAATGAATTGTACTACAAACAATTACAATTAAATAATTGCGAGTACGAACTAGGTAAGAAGATTAACTAAATAATAACGATTACATTCGAGCATTGTATATAAACTAGCAATGTAAGATTATAGTTATTTATTATATAAGACGATAAAATTGTACTTTATCTTTGAGAGCGTTTTTTAGGGTCGAGACATTAGTCGAGACGCTAATTACGCTGGAGAAGATAATGAGATTTTATCGTCGTGTATAATACAACATTTTTTTCTATAGAAGGAAAATTAAAATTACAAAAATCGCAATTGCGTTGTCCGTTACTATGGATTACTCTGTCAGTACCTCTGTACAATTGTCAAAGCAAACACAAGTTGTGGTGTTCCAAAAATAAATTTTTCTAATAACTATAATTGTACAATTAATGTTGTTAACCCTTCCAATTAATATGTTGGAATTTGTAAATTTAATTGAATAAAAAAAATTAAATCATTTTATCTACCATTGCTGTTAAAGTGTTACTTTATCTACCCTTGCGGTTAAAGTGCTACTTTATCTACTAAAAAAATCCGCGGTGGTCCGCACGAAACTTTCTTATACTTTATTTCTGCAAGAACTATTCAAACAAATGAGTTTTTTTTTGATTCCAGTATATAACCTTTATACGAATAATTTTTGATATAACGCGAACCGTTTTCGAGATATAGATAACGTTGATTTGATTAAACCATCAGTTTCAGATATTTCGTTTTTTTCTGCGCTGTATACTAATCCTAAACTTAAAGTGTCATAGTGCGACCTTCAATAGTTAGGCGCTGGAGCGCGCACAGCCACCCACACGTATGTTTAGCCGCCCGATCTCAATATTATAAAATCCGCGGTGGTCCGCACGAAACTTTCTTATACTCAGTTATACTAGGTTTTTCGAAAAAAACTTTTCAAATGAAAGTTGTTTAAAATATCAATGTCTATAATTTATGTAAGAATATTTTTTTCCGTAACGTGTACCGTTTTCGAGATATGGGTAAAAGGTGTTAAGAGTAAACCATCACTTCCGGTTGAGAGATTGCATTCAAAATAGGACGTTTTCCTCCTTGCTACATACAAATGTTAAGTTTAAAGTTTCAGAGCTCTAGCTATAATCGTTTGGACGCTAGAGCGCGCACAGACACACGCACAAAGACACGCGAATATATCCGTTAAAATCTTGAGGTCGAAATTTTTCATGATTTCTATACTTACTTATACATAAAGTATAAGTAAGTAAAAAGTTGATAAAAAATAGTTTATCTGCTATAGAAAAAAATTATTTCATTTATAAAAAAAGTTAGTAACGCAACTGATGCGATAATTAAGATAACTATATAACTTACTATATGACTTTCATAGCGGCACTACCCATTTAGTGAGCACCAAAGCACATTATTTTCGCAATTTTTGTGATTCTTTGGAGTTGGAGCAGTATAACAATATTGCTAATGCTAACAATCGTTTCTTGGATTTGGTACTATCTAATATTTCGTGTGGGATAATTGTTCATAGAGAAGATAAACCGTTAGTTCCCGAAGATGTTTACCACCCGGCACTAGCAATCGAGTTGCGGTTTCCTCAATCTTCCAAAACGGCTCAATTTCCTGATGTTTGTGGTCATAGTTACAATTTTCGTAAGGCCAATTTTCAGCAGCTGTATCTAGACTTGACGATGATGGATTGGACATTTCTTAAACGTTTTTCTGATGTAAACGTTACAGTTAATGAATTTTATAAGGGGCTATATGGTATTTTCGATCGCTCTGTGCCTAAATATTCGTATTCTAATTCTTCTTTTCCATCTTGGTTTACGCCAGAAATAAAATTAAATTTGAAGACAAAAGACTATTACAGGCGGAAGTGGAAAAGAACTGGCGGCCTTGAGTATTACAATGATTTCAAAAGACTAATTAATTAAAGTTCAAATCGCGAATGCTTATACGAAGTATACGAGAGCTATGGAAGACTCCATCATTACTATACCAACGAACTTATGGACGTTTATGCGCAACAGGCAGGGAACAAGCAGAATCCCTGGGAAATTGTCATATGGTGACAGCCAATTGGATGATCCACAGGAAATTGTCGATGCCTTTGCTGAGGCGTTTTCCGAGGTGTACAGTACCGCTGCACAGCCTGACTCAAGCATCCATGACAATCATACGCAACTTCCATCCTTCAACATTGAACGAGTGACGGAGGAAAGCTTGATAAGCACCATGGCCAGTTTAGCAAATAAGCAAACGTCAGGTGATGACCTGGTTCCTAGTTTTCTGGTGAAGGATGCAAGATTTGTTTTGGCAAACCCACTTTGTATAATCATAAATTTAGCCCTCAACACTTCCACGTTTCCTGTTGCTTGGAAACGTGCTAGAATAATTCCAATCTTCAAGAAAGATGATGATGATCGTTCACAAATAAAAAATTACAGACCAATTGCAATACTTTCTAACTTTGCGCGAAAGTGTTTGAGCGGGTGCTATGTGGTAATATATACAGAAACATTCGGTCTCATATTTCTCCCCAACAACATGGTTTCATGGCAGGACGTTCAACTGTCACAAACTTAGCTGCCTTTACTCAGCATCTTACCGAAGTTCTAGATGATCTTGGACAGGTTGATGTAATATACACCGATTTTTCTTGTGCATTTGACACCATTGATCACCTGATTTTGCTAAGAAAACTTGATGCATTTGGACTTAGTCATAAACTGATAAAGTTAGTGAGCTCTTATCTAGAAAATCGGGCAAATTATGTATTTTATAATGGATATAGATCTGCGGAGTTTATTTCTACATCAGGAGTTCCGCAAGGATCGAACCTTGGCCCACTTCTGTTCATTATATTCATTAACGATTTGTTATCCTTAATGACATGTGAGGCTTTAGCTTATGCGGATGATTTGAAAATATATAGTCGAATTCGAGAGCAACTGGATGTCGATGCGTTACAGTCAAATATTGATAGGATTTTTGAATGGTCGACCAAAAATGGATTAAAATTGAATATTGGCAAATGCAACGCAATGACTTTCACGCGTAAATCAGTTTTGAATCCTTCTTCATACACAATTGATGGGGATCACCTTAGCAAGCCACACATTATAAAGGATCTTGGAGTAACATTTGACTCTATGCTGACCTTTGGTCATCATGTTGATAATGTCTGTCATTCTGCATCGAAGAGTATGGGCTTTGTGATGCGTTCATCAAAATATTTTTGCAATGTAGTTGTTCTTAAATGTCTGTATTTTGCCTTCGTTTTAAGTAAATTGGAATATGCATCAGTTGTATGGTATCCATACTACACCAATCAGCAACTAGCCATAGAACGAACCCAGCGCCGATTCTTAAAATATTTATCGTACAAAATTGATGACGTCTACCCAGAACGTAATATAGATTATCAACAGTTGCTTCAGAGACATCAAGTGGAATCTTTGTGTAGTCGGAGAGAAATGCATAGTGCTCGATTTCTTCATAACTTGATTATCAGCAAAATTGACTGCGTTGACCTACTTAATAGAATAAAATATCACGTACCACGTACTTCGTCACGCCAGGCAGTTACGTTTCATATACCAACGCCACGAACCAATCTGCTATTGAAAGCACCGTTAACACATATGTGCCGAAATGCGGAAAAAATCTACAGTGACATCTTTATGGGTGCTTTACATTAGGTGCGTTATTACTTCATTGTATTGTACTTAACTATGTCTTGTCATATATATATATATATATATATATATATATATATAATGGTACTTATCTTGTATCATGAGCAGTCAATAATTATATATATATATATATATATATATATATATATATATATGTTGGTGCGTAAGTTCTCGCGGCTGAAATCTGTGCTTCTTGGTTCTAGGGTTGTGAACCGCGTTGTGGAAATGTTCCCCAAAGGGTCGCTTCGACGTTTCGGCAGAGTCTCACCAGCCATCTTCAGGAAGCTCTTCTAGGTCTCGCTGACTTGGAAGAACTGTTCTTCTCACTATTAAATTGTAAAGTTCTTTGTTTTTTCACTAATATTTCGCATCTAAATGTATGCTTCATCAGGGTCACTACAAACAAAAAGGCAAAAATACAATAATTCCAAGGTAATCAAAAACAACAAACTTACAAACGTGAACAAGATAAGGGAGAAATAAAAACACTAAACTATCAAAAGGAACACAAGTAATTAGTACGAAATTAAAGTACATTGCAAAAAATTAACGAAAATGCACAGGAACAAAACACGAGGTGTGGCTGTCTTAATACACATGGCGAACGTAAAAATTCATACCAACTTAAAGTATGAAATCTAAAAAACGAAAACATAACAACGTTGAAAAATCTTGTTCACGTTTGTAAGTTTGTTGTTTTTGATTACCTTGGAATTATTGTATTTTTGCCTTTTTGTTTGTAGTGACCCTGATGAAGCATACATTTAGATGCGAAATATTGGTGAAAAAATAAAGAACTTTACAATTTAATAGTGTTTTACAGTTGTCGTTGTACCCCAACAATTTATTTATATACAGGTGTCCCAACGATCTGACAAAGTTCCCTTACGGCGTTATGTTTGCGAATTCGAAAAAAGTAAGTATCTACATGTTTAGACGGTCCCTAGGTTCATATTCTAAAAATATTTTGAGCCGACATGGGCGGTTCGTCAGCGGGGGGCGACATAAATTTTACTTTGTTTAAATGGAACACCCTGTATATTTTAACATTTTTGAATTCTATGAAGAATTGTTAATACATTCATGCACAACTTATTTGTCAAAACTCAACAGAACTGGTGATTTTCAATTTTTTTGTGACATTTTAGATATGCAGACTATGCTTCAAAAAATCATCTAACTGAGAGGATAGTTGGTGGGAGGGTAATTTTTTATCCGTGAACTAAGGGATCATCAATGTGAGTATTAATGCACCCAAGGATCCCCTTTTGTATACAGGGTGTTGTCAGTGTATTTTCAATCTCGCGCAACTTTAAGGGGCAAAATATCATTTTTTTCAAATGACACCTGCTATCAAATTTACCAACACTCGATTCAAAATCAAATTCTGCGTCGACTGATGCTACATATTCCTATACCTATCACTTCAGGTTTTCGAGTAATTTTAGTAAAATACTTTATTTGGTCACAAAATCAATCGCATTACAATTTTCGTAATATTAAACATAGTAGCCTAGTGTCACTTTAACGTTCTTATGACAGTGACAGTCTTTATCAATAAATTTAATAGACGCCTTAGTTAATTATTAGTTAAGTTATTGTCCCAAGCTTGTTTTTGAATGATGAATTTTTCAAAGGAAGAAATGGTAAATATGATTTACACAGTGGGTGAAGCAAACAAGAATTGCCTTTTAGCAATGAGGCTCTATAGGCAGAAGTACCCTGATTTAAGACATCCAAATGTTAGATGTCTGCAGAAGCTAGTTGATCGCTTCGAACGCACCGGGAACGTGGCATACGAGAGTAGGAGGGTGATTAATCGTGCTATTATTAACGAGAACAATGACTTAAACGTTTTATTGGAACTCCAAGAGAACCCACATGGAAGTGTGCGGACAATCAGTTCAAGTTTGAATCTAAGCAGATCTTCAGTACATCGGATAATTCAAAACCACAAATTCCACCCATGCCATCTAGAATTGCATCAAGCATTAAACGGGAACGACTTCGATAATCGAATTAATTTTGCCAATTTAATGATGGAACGTATCGAGGAAGATACGGCATTTATCAATAATATTCTTTTTATGGATGAGGCAACGTTTCGCAGCAATGGTGTGGTAAACAGGCATAATGTCCATTATTATGCCACCGAAAACCCTCATTGGGTGAGACAAGTTGATCACCAACACCAGTGGTCTCTTAATGTTTGGGGCGGATTATTGGGTAACTATGAAATCGGTCCCTATTTTTTTGAAAACCATCTTACTGGTACCGATTATTACCGGTTTTTGCGAAATGTACTGCATACTTTATTGGAAGATGTGGATTTGCAAACGTTGCGTTCCAACAGGACGGAGCTCCACCTCATTTCCATAGAAGGGTAAGACGATATTTAGATCGTTGGATGCCAAACAGATGGATTGGGAGAGGTGGTCCAGTGTTGTGGCCTGCCCGATCACCTGATCTGACCCCGTGCGACTATTTTCTCTGGGGTTTTATAAAATCTCAAGTCTACCTTGATCCTGCCATAAGAGAAAATATGAAAGTTAGGATTCAAGAATGTTTTAATAATATTACTCCTGAAGTCTTACAACGTGTCAGAACTAATTTTAGACATCGACTGGATATTTGTGTTCAACAAAATGGAAACATATTTGAACACCTTTTGTAAAATAAACTTTGTTTTTTGTATATAAATGTTATTTTATCGTTTTTTACATTTAATTATTACTTGTCATTTGTCAGAATTAAAGTTGGTTTTGCCTGTATAGAGTACATTTCATTATTTTTAGCAACAATCAGATCACCCGATGGTAAGTGGGCTCTGATGAAGTGGGCCGCCTTAGCTAAGAAGCCATTGTTGCTTTAAACTAATTAATTTGATGTGACTTTTTAAAATGACTTTAATTGTTCGATGCAATTTGTAGTTTTGTGTTATCCAATTTACTGAAGTGACACTAGACTACTATGTTTAATATTACGAAAATTGTAATGCGATTGATTTTGAGACCAAATAAAGTATTTTACTGAAATTACTCGAAAACCTGACGTGATAGGTATAGGAATATGTAGCATCAGTCGACGCAGAATTTGATTTTGAATCGAGTGTTGGTAAATTTGATAGTAGGTGTCATTTGAAAAAAATGATATTTTGCCCCTTAAAGTTGCGCGAGATTGAAAATACACTGACAACACCCTGTATACAAAAGGGGATCCTTGGGTGCATTAATACTCACATTGATGATCCCTTAGTTCACGGATAAAAAATTACCCTCCCACCAACTATCCTCTCAGTTAGATGATTTTTTGAAGCATAGTCTGCATATCTAAAATTTCACTAAAAAAATTGAAAATCACCAGTTCTGTTGAGTTTTGACAAACAAGTTGTACATGGATGTTTTCACAATTCTTCATAGAATGCAAAAATGTTAAAATATACAGGTGTTCCATTTAAACAAAGTAAAATGTATGTCGCCCCCCGCTGACGAACCGCCCATGTCGGCTCAAAATATTTTTAGAATATGAACCTAGGGACCGTATAAACATGTAGATACTTACTTTTTTCGAATTCGCAAACATAACGCCGTAAGGGAACTTTGTCAGATCGTTGGGACACCCTGTATATATATATATATGTATATATATATATATATATATATAGGTATAGGACACCATATTGTTAACAATGCTGTACAATAAAATAGTATCTAATGAAGACTTATTGAAGACCTAAATAATTTAAAAGGTTTGTCATTTATAGCCAAATAATCCCAAATGACACATCGTAAATAAAATATAATGTGTATATATATAAATCGAAAAAAACAATGAAACTTTATTTTGACACCGAATCAATCAGGAAATTTTAAATTTAGAGTTAAAATTATCTTTCGTATGAACAGAAATCTGAAATAAAGGTTTAGCCACTTTATTATAAATTATTTTATACATATTTAGAAGAAAATAATGAGGGCTGATCATCTAATTTGCTTTCTCTGATGTTACATATTCCAATCATTATTAACTACAATAATCCCTATTTAATACATAGGAGACGATATATGCATGCCGTACATACCAATCCAATTTAAGTTAATTTAAATGATTCCAACATTGGTAAATGTTTGTTCTCCAACAAATAGAAAATAATGTTTAGGTGCCTTCAATTGCTCATTCATTATTTATCGATTAGGAAAACGAACTTTTTTATGAATGAGTGGTCTGTTTCTTTTTACAATAACTTAATTTGCAAAGTCTATCTTCCATATGTGCCCATAAAAAATTTCAGCTTCATTGATGACGCATATTTTTGACGATATTTTTTCATAGCCAAATCCTTATTCCAGCTATGTCGATGTTAAATTTTAACTTAATCGAAGCACGCCTTTCTGAGATGGGATGCCGCAATTTTCTTGATCTAAGTAGTTTTTATCAATGATTAACATTTTTACAATTAAAAAACTAAAATTTTAAATATGGTTTATTATCAGCTAGTGTGTCACAACAAGTTAACATTTTTGAAGCTAGAATTAATTTGAACTAAGTTGTGTTTATTATAAATAATTTAATTATTCCATAATCGTCATGTATTGTGGCATCATAATGTACACATTATTCGAAAAAGCAAAAGTCCAGTTTTGAACGATTGCCATTTCTGAACAATTAGAGTTAGATATAGGGCGTGTATGCGGACAATTAAGTTTTCATTCATGCGTAGTCTGTGTGTTAGTTGTTACCCAATGTTCAATGTCATTGCTTGGTTTGGACATTTTGTCATACCCTATTTGCCAATTCCGTGTTACAGCTATGACAATGGAAAGTCTTACATAAATCGAATATGTCAATTGACAAACATTAATAAATTGTAATGACAATTTACACATGATAAAAAAATCTTTAACTTTTTTACAACTCACTATACATATAGCGTTATCAAACAGTTTTTATGTGAAAATGTTATTCATGTCTTTGATTGAAACATGCAAATGTCAACAATTTACTCATCAAAATCGAATTCAATAATTTGTAACAATAAAAGAGATAAAAACATTTAATACCTAATAAATTTTATATAATTATATATAAAATTTATATACCGGGTGGAAAGTATCAAATCCGAACATAGCAGAATTGCATTGGAATATACGTTTATGCATATTCCTGCTCCCCATTTCCACCGATAAAATTATAATGACATCAAATGAAAGAGAATAATAAACGGCGTCAATTGATACTAAAATCTTCTCTTAATACCTTATCATTAGTTTTTTACAAAGCAATTTAAATCAATTATGCAGTTGTCAAATCTGACAAATAGTGAGTTGTGCCGACAGAAGCACGGCCGCCCATAGTTTATAGCACCTGGGTTTTTAATATTAATTGCTTTGTAAAAAACTAATGATAAGGTATTAAGAGAAGATTTTAGTATCAATTGACGCCGTTTATTATTCTCTTTCATTTGATGTCATTATAAGTTTTATCGGTGGAAATGGGGAGCAGGTATATGCATAAAAGTATATTCCAATGCAATTCTGCTATGTTCGGGTTTGATACTTTCCACCCGGTATAATTGTTTAAACGCAAACCGTGGTGATTTTCGCGCACCGAATATCGTACGATAATTTTTGTTAGTTGTTAGTGTGCCTTGCTCCTGTTGTTGTCATAGCAGTGTCAAAAAACATAATAAAGAAGGCAGAAATTAAAATTTAGCAGTGCGTTTAATTTCGTGCAAAACGAAGTGATTTGAAGCTCCCCATCCATTTGCATCTTCATAGTGTTTGGCGCCCGAGCAGGGACTTGGAATCAATAATAATTTGTGCCGATAATCATTTTTCCTAATACCGTCACGATGATTAGTGTTGAAGAGGCTCAATGCCCTGTTTGCAACTTTCGACAAATACTCCGCAATGTGCGAGAAAGAACTCAGAACGCTCGACTGACCAGACGTCGACTCAGAGTTCGACGAAATCAACAAAGTTTTCGAAGTTGCACGAAAACGTGTCTGTAACGCATTACGGTCGCATATCGCGGACGCTGTAGGTGAAGCAATGCAGCCAGAACCAAAATCGGGTTTGAAACTTCCGACCAGTGCAGTTTAACGGAATCGTTAGACGCATTTGAGGCTATTAGACCCAATGCTGGGATGCATATCAGTGCGGTCAATGGACACCAGCCAGAATTGCCTTCGGTGATGTCGATGAACTCCACCCAAGTGGAGGAATTGTTGTCACAACAGCGACAACTGATGGAAGCCATCACGATATCACGACCAGTGATGAACCTAGTGTTACCACGACTAGAGACACAAATGTTTGCCGGTGATGTGAAGGAGTGGCCAGCGTTCCGGGATCTGTTTTTGTCGTCAGTGGATACAAACAACAGCCTGAGCTCCATGCAGAAGTTACAATATCTACGCTCACTTCTCAAAGGACCAGCCACTTCAATAATCAGCACCATACCGATCACCCACGATAACTACTCATTAGCGTGGGGACATCTGATGGACATATACAATGATGAATATCTGGTTATCGATTCAATGATTGAACAGATTATTTCTTGTGAGTTAGTAAGCGAAAATCAGTCGAACCTCCGGAGGGCTTACAACGTTTTCCGAGAAACGTTCGAAATGTTAGAACATCAGGGCCCATACTCAGTTTTGCAAGATCCGTTCGTGGTTTACATAATGTCGCGCAAATTGAACCCTGATACTGTGCGCGCTTAAACAAAACATGCGAAAGCCAATAAAACCCCATCGATTCAATTCTTTTTAGACTTTTTGAAAGTACGGTGTGTAATTCTTGATCGGATTGGTCCTCGTCCTAAACCACAATCGAAATTCAATATCCGAACAACATTTAATGCGCACGCCGCTACGTCCATTAGTTGCATTTTTTGTCGGGGTCCTCACTCAATTTTCAAATGCGAAAAATTTCACGCTTTAAATGTTGATGCTCGTGAGAAGTTTACTTCAAAACAGTCGCGATGTTATAATTGTTTGGCAAAAGGGCAATCGATCCGAGGTTGTGCCTCGTCTTGAGGGTGCTCCAGTTGTGGACGCCGCCACAATTCCTTACTTCACCGCGCTTCGGATTCGGTTCCATCACAGTCCACATCGCCGTCAGTTGAATCGAGTCTATCGCTGTCTCCTGATCCTTCAGCAGCATCGAAGTCTCAAGCCACTGCACCATGTTCAATTCAGATTCATTTTGGCTTCACAAGCTATTGTTACTGTACGAGCTTCGAACGGCACATCATTACAGGCGCGTGTCCTCCTTGATTCTGAATCGCAGGCTACTCTCATTTCGGAATCCTTGATACGAAAGCTTCATCTTCAGCGGCAGCAATCTCGTGTGCCCATTTTTGGAATCGGGAAGCGACATGTGTCGCAATCAAAATGAAAGGTCGATATTCAACTCATTTCTGGGCAATCTGAATCGGATACATTTTTCGCAATGGCTTATATTGTTTCAAGATTGACCAATCAGTTACCTCCATCGGAGATACGATTGTCTTATATGGATCAACTTCGTTCTCAGTTTGACTTAGCCGACCCTCATATTAATGTTCCGTCAGAGATCGATATAAGTGCAAGTGCAGGTCTGTTCTTCGAAATCATATGTCCGACAGCATTTATTCAGTCGATCGACAATCTTCACATTCAGGACTCACGGCTCGGTTATCTCATCTGCAATCGTTCGACCTCGGAATAGTTAGCTATTGGTAGTCATTGCTGTACTCTTGACGACAGTGGAAAAACCGCCACTGAGCCAGAGTGATCTCGATTGTGAGAAACATTTCACCTCAAATGTGTCTCGTCTTCAGAGTGGTCGTTTTTGTTCCCGACTCCTGCTTAAGAATCAAGCAGCGACAGCTAGGTGAATTTTACCAAAATGCTTTGCGGCGCTATCTCTCGCTCGAACGTAAACTCAGCACTGATTCAAACCTTCGTGATATGTATTCGCACTTCATGTCTGATTACGAACGACTCGGATAGTACGAACAGGATTAACCGAAAGATCTTTGCCACGTCCCTATTACGTTATTCCGCATCACGGTGTCATGCAGCGAGGTCTGTCAGGTGTCAAGTTGCGTGTGGTGCTTGACGCATCTGCGAAATCAGCAAATGGTTCATCCTTACGATATTACGAGCGTCTTGGCTCGTTTTCGACTTCATCGATATGTGCTCACTGCAAATATTGAGATGTATCGGCAGATTCAGGTTGTGAATGAAGATCAAAATCTTCAACTAATTCTTTGTGACTTTCAATCTCTAATTCGATCATGATGTACAGGTTGACGACTATCACCTACGGGGAGGCATATTCTCCTTATCTTGCTCTTCGTGTTATCCGCGAACTTATTGATCGTCAACGTGGACGATATTGTTTTCAGACATGACGAGTAAGTGAGTTGAAAGTCCTGCGAGATCAAATTGTTACAATTCGCTCATGAACTTAAAAAAAGGGCTTGAAATCACTCGGACCTTCTTGACTTTTACGAACTCTGCGACTTAGCCAATCCACGAATCTTCACCGACAAAGAAGGATCGTCATTGAAGGCTCTCGGTATTGTGTGGGACCCACACACCGATACATTTTCGTACCGATTTCACATCGATCAGCCAATTATCTGGAGTAAGAAATTTCTTTTGTCGAACAGCGCTCGCCTGTATGATCCACTCGGATGGATTTCGCTGGTGATCCTATTTTCCAGGAAACTTGGTCCCGACAGGTCGGTTGGGACTCTGAATTACCGGAAGATCTACTGTCGAAATGGAATCGCTTCGTTCGGAACTTCCTCATCTAAGTAATGGCGCAATTCCGCGATTTGTCGAGAGTGGTAGACGTGAAATCTTTGGCAAAATCCAGCCGATATCGCGTCACGGGGTTGCAGTGCAACTCATCTCCTATAATTGTCGATCTGGTGGCATGGCCCGGATTTCTTGAAAGGGGACCTAATTGATTATCCGACACAGCATTTTATCACGCTCGAGGAAACTAAGCCGAGTCAAGTCTGCTCCGCGGTAACAGTCACCGACTATTGGATAAAGTTTATTAAGCGATTTTCCAATTTGATACGAGCAGTTTGTGTTCTAAGCTACGTTTTTCGCATTCACGACCGTTTTCGAAACCGGACGGTTTTTACCGATTCGATTCGTGTTGCTTCGGAAGTGATCCGTGCATTAATATTTTTGATCAAGCGAGTTCAACAAGTTTCATTTAAAGATGAATACAATCGTCTCGCTGATGGCAAGCAAGTTCTAAAAAACAGCCCGATTCGAACATTGTATCCATATTTGGATAATCATAGCATCATTCGACTAAATCATCGCGTTCAAGCATCGGATGAGGCGTTCGCCATGAAACCCATTGTCCTTCTGTATTGTTCGATCCTGCATCGTGTGTACTCGTCATAACGCTGTTACATACAATCCGCAAATAGGCGCTTTGCCGTCCTCTCGAATAACTGCAGCAAAATCTTTTTCAACGACAGGTAGTGATTTCGCGCGTCCTATCTTTCTTCGACCATATCACGGGAAAGGTAACATTACAATTAAAGGGTACATGGCAGTCTTTGTCTGCTTCTCCACTAAGGGTATCCATTTGGAGCTCGTCATGGACTTGACTACAAGTGCACTGTTGATGAGCTTACAACGGTTCATCGCAATACGCGATCATTGCAAGAAGTTAATAAGTGACAACGGCCGAAACTTTTTCAGTTTCCACCGCGCTCTCAGTTCCTTCCAATCATGTTTGACCGATAATGTCCAATCTGCTAAGGTGAAATCGTTTCTCGCTAATCCAGCTAATCGAGTGCAATCGAGTAATCCGATGTACTCTCCGCATTTCGGTGGGTTATGGCAATCAGCAGTTCGGTCAGTGAAGTCGCATTTACGAAGAACCTCCAATAGTTCTTGGCTTACTATCGAAGAGATGTCGACCGCTCTCTCTCGCATCGAAGGAGTGTTAAAATCACGACCATTGTGTCCGATTTCGCTCTCTGATGATCTCATTTCGATAACACCTGCGCACCTTTTCTCTGGCGAACCTGTTTCTTAATAAATAATTGCAAGGACCACTACTACTGTAGATTATTTTAAACACCGAATCAATACTTCAAACTCACAATGATGTTCAGATGCACATTTACTATGAGAAACAACGACACACAAATGACTTAAACTGTTAAAAAAATAATGATCGTTTGTGTAATACATTAAGAACAATACAAAATACTAAATATGCAAACATAATTCTCTACGAAATAATTTTAATAAATTTGATTTCACGCACCAGTTATACATAATTTATTGTCATCTGAATATAAAAATATAAATTGCACGGCACAATTAAGACACTAGTCATTAGTAACGATTGAATGACTGGAGACTCGATTTGTCCCTGCGGTTAACTCGTTGCACAATTTATTTCATTAAGTTGGGACCAAAAAATTCAGGATTATTACAAATTATTTGCTTAAATAGAAATAGTTTTAGTCAATATGTTTATGACATTTTTTATTTTGCTGCGAGGGCAAGAAAAATGTTATCGTTTACATTTTCGTATACGCACTGAAAGTAACGTTGCACATAACTTAAAGGAATCCATTATATTTTTATTCATATCATTACAAATTAACAATTTATCAGTACATGGAGCAATAAGAGCAATCATCCTGTTACCGCAATCAACTTGTTTGGTACGGCCGCGTCTCGGTCACCCCCGTTCCTCTTATAAGTCAAGACGCACCCGGATTGAATCTCACAAAAATAGGAGTCCATTGAGTATCGCGCCAGTCTCGTTCCAGTCTAGTAACAGTATCGATAGGGTGCCGATCGGGGTGTGGCTCGGACAGCGATTCTTACGCAGTTGCGCCGAGCCCGTGACTAAGAATATTCGCAAGTGACTAAGTGACTTTTGCTTAACCATCGCCACGCGTTTCCTCTAGTTTGCAACCGCGACAAGGTTAATGTGCGCGATCTCCTTTGTTCCAACAGATAAACAACCCTGTCACCCGCGTCATCAACCATCGTCGCACATTCCTTAGACTCGATGGACGCGATAACATAAACAGACATCACTTCACATTCTCCTGTTTCATATTTTAGTTAAGACTTTTTTTATTGTTATTAATTAATTAAATATAGTATAGAGATTAATATAAACATTACGGGAAATAAACTTCTTCGCGCTTCCCCATTCACGATGCCGATAATAAATAATGAATTTTGTTTTTATTTATAAATAATAACAAATTTTCCCACCAAATATAAACATTTTCAAATCCGTTTTCACCCCCGTGTAACAATTCGATACTCATTTACGCTTCATGATTTATGATTGGTTGACTAATATAGTCTTCTTTAAATTGCTGTTCTCTGATGTGTGTCTAAGTTCTTGTAAGAATTGCGAGGATATTCATTTCAGTTGCATATGTGTTTTCATGTCCCATTGATCGTTGGTGACATAGGATCGAGAAAATCTTTATTTCTTTTTTGCATTTCGAGGTATGTGTGTATAGTAAAGTTTGAGACGTATCAAGGCGCGTTGCTTAAAGAGCGAAAGAGTTTAGATTTGTTTGTTGGCCTGGTGTATCCACAAAATTGTATTTCGTTAGTAGTTTAATTACGCATAGCTAATTTCTGGTATAAATACAGTCCCAGATAGGCGTTCTAACTTTAGACCGCAACGATGAAGTATATAAGGAATTAATATACACTTACCGTAAATTACAGACCGTAGTTAGCTAACGACGGAGACTACATGTTGAAATAAAACCAAAATAGAAATCTTGATACAAAACGTCACCCGAAACATCAGAAGAAAATAGCTTTGCAAAGACAATAGTTGACAACAAAATATATCCACGTTCATTTAAAACTAGATCCACGGTACATGTGTAGATAATGCCCACAAGATACAGAAAATTACTCTACTCGGTTTCTGCTGCACTATCGTCGAGTTTCCACCGCTCCCGTCAACTCCATTACGAGCCCAACTCGAGGTAAACCTATGAAGCCAATCTTACTCTAGTTGATGATGGTAATCAGCTGACGCTTGCGTAACGATCACACACAAAAACATTGGAAATAAAACGAAATACAGTACTGGAAGTTTCCAGATCAAAAAGACCGTACACTCACAGATGACGTTAAAACGGATGCATAAAGAAAAAACTCATTACATTGTTTCGACGATATTACTACTTACTATCTACAACGTGCGTTAAGTCGGTTAAATATCCCCTACAGGCTCTACCCTCGCTATGAGGACATAAATAAATAATTGTAACTGACACTAAATCCACGGCAGTGAACGACTATTACGCTACACACCCAATTATACCCGTAAGCGAGCTGATAGATGTGGCTATCGATATTGAAAACTAATGTTGACTACATATTAGGTTTCCTTCAACCCGGCCCCTATACGTCGAGACAAACGACCAAAAAAAGAGGACTGGGCGACGCTGAAAAAAGTCGTCTCATATGAAACGGTTAGCTGGGCGGTTAAGTCCTTCCAAGCATTCAAGTCACCGGGAGGAGATGGTATCCTACCGGTACTACTGCAACAAGGACGGGAGACATTGATCCCGCACCTTGTTAGATTATTCAGAGCTAGTCTAGCACGGAATTACATTCCATCAAGCTGGACGGAGGTGAGGGTGGTATACATACCAAAGGTGGGACGAGTAGACCCACACCCAAAATCCTTCAGACCCATTAGCCTGATGTCCTTCATTTTAAAGACCTTAGAAAAGGTGGTTGATGGGCATATACGGAGGGAGGTACTAGCGACTAACCCCCTGAATGTCCATCAGTATGCCTATCAAAAGGGCAAATCAACAGACCTGGCGCTGAACAACCTTGTCGGGAAGATCACCCAATCCCTAGAGTGCAAGGAAATTGCGGTGGCTGCCTTCATTGACATAGAAGGAGCGTTCAACGCAGCACTATCTTTATCCCTCTGTAAAGCTGTTGCAGCGAGAGGGGTGGCGCCTATGGTGGCTGACTGGATAGGAGCTATGCTCAAGTCCAGAACAATGACCACATCATTGTGTGGAGAAACAGTAAGAGGCTGCCCACAGGGAGGGGTTCTTTCACCTCTACTGTGGACTCTTCTGGTGGACGACCTACTTGCTATTGTCAGCAGTTTGGAGGTCGACATACAGGCCTTTGCTGATGATATTGTTATTCTTGTAAGAGGCAGCGATGAAGCAATCATATCTGCAATACTGCAAGAAGCGCTAAATGTCACGCAATGCTGGTGTGAGGGGGAGCAATTAGCTATAAACCCTCGTAAAACAGTTATTGTTCCATTCACCAACAGGAGGAAGCTTGAGAGTCTCAAACAACCCACACTGAAAGGTGAAACGATACCATTGGTAGAGGAGGCAAAATATCTAGGGGTGACACTAGATAGAAAGCTCAACTGGAACTCACATATGGAAAAAACGGCGCAAAAGGCTAGACAAGCACTTTGGATGTGCCGAAGAATTTGTGGAAAAACGTGGGGATTGGTCCCCAAGCAAATGTACTGGCTATACGTGGTGGTTATTAGACCAATCATTACGTATGGCTGTATTGTCTGGTGGACTGTCTCCTCACGAAGGACAGCCAGAGTAAAACTGGCAAGCCTACAGAGAATGGCCAGCATATCGGTGACTGGGGCATTAAGCACCACGCCGTCAGCTGCCATGGAAGTGCTACTGGATCTTCCTCCTTTGCATATTTTGCTGCAAAGTGAGGCCAGGAAGGCAACACATCGATTTCATAATGCGGAGATGCAAAGGCCGCAGACATTGGCCTTCATGCGGAACAGGCTGTCGCCCGACATTGAAGCGGATGACATCCTGGGTATGAGGGCTGATACAATGTCTACAACATACAGCTTCGGACTGCCCTACAAAGTCATATTTCCATCTCGTGACCAATGGGAGCGTAACCAAGTCGCCCTGTTACAGGCAGATTCGAGCTGGTTCACGGATGGCTCCAGAACAACTGAAGGAGCAGGAGCTGGAGTGTTCTGCCGCAAACCAAGAACTGCATTAGAGTTCAGTCTTGGTAGGCATGCATCGATCCAACAGGCAGAAGTCTATGCCATTGAAATGTGCGCACGAGAGCTATTAAAAAGCCCTCGGCAGCACAGGACGATAAAAATTTTTTCTGACAGCAGAACAGCACTGCAAGTCCTTGCCGACAATCAGTGTACACTGATGTCGGTCAGGGACTGCCGCGCAGTACTCTCTCAAGTAGGGAGAGTCAACAAGGTTAGCCTGGTCTGGATACCCGGACACGCTGGAATAGAGGGAAACGAAGCCGCCGATTCCCTGGCAAAGAGCGGGGCTAACCAAAAATTTATTGGTCCAGAACCGGCTCTTGGGATTACAAGAGTCCTGGCCAGAAGTTCGAATAAGAGCTGGATGGAGCACAAGGTACTAAAAAACTGGCAGGATTGCCAGGGAATGAGACATTCCAAGTTAGTACTAAAGGGCCCATTTGCGGCACGAACCAGGATACTGTTAGGTTTGGGCAGGAAAGATCTGCGAACTCTGACAGCCCTGGTTACTGGGCACAGCCGACTAAGGCATCACATGCATAGGCTGGGAGTGGCTGAGACCACTGAGTGCAGACTATGCTGTGAAACGGAAGAAACAGCAGAGCACGTGATGTGTGCCTGCCCCGCTGGGGACAAAATCAGGTTCACAGTCTTTGGTAAGATAAAACTGGAGCTGGGAGAACTTGACAAAATCTCACCCACTAAAATCCTACTCTATTTAAAGAGAATGGGTATGGAGAGGACTCAATTAACTAAGAACTAAACTAACTAAACTACCCTAGTTGGAAATTACAGTAATTTTTTTTTTAAAAATACTAAATTAACGAAACCTATGCAAATTATTTTCCAAAAGGGCAAGCGATTGATATAAAAAATTCTGAATTTATAAAATGTTTCGTCTATGCAAAAAAATTCTGACGAACGTTCTTCAATATCCAAACCCTTGAAAAGTTTTTAACCCGACTCCAGACAGATATGTAGTATCGATGTGGTGCAGTGCAGATGCAGTAGGCCGGTGTAAAGTTACAAGACGTCGAACGTCATAACAAATTATGGCTCAAGAATGTTGTCGAGTTACATGTAATTTTTAACGATATTGTTTCATGTAAAGTGCAGTGTTCCTCTGGTGATACCGTTTGACTCTGCCATAGTGCATCAGAAACTTTTGTACATCGTCGGAGGCAGTGCTTTGTCTAGGGCCCAGGTGTTTCGTTTTTTAAGGTATTTGTAGAGGGAAGAGATTCGATTGAAGAAGAACCGGAATATTGTGCTTGTAGATCATAAGTTGAGTACCAGAATTGGTGATGAGAAAAATCAGCGAGCAACCATTTGACCGTTGATTTCTTGAAATCGATTGAAAATGATTTCCATTTCCGTTTTCCGGAACGTGCCATTACCGGTGACTAGATGTGGGTTTTCATACATGTGAGATCAAACATAAAAAAGACCTGAGTGTGTTACATTTTCTTTTTGTCATTGTAAGATTTTGTTTGGTCCCTAAACTTGGTGCGCGTGAATGTCTTTTTGTTTACGTCCATTTGGTTCCGTTTGTTTGCTGAACCACTCAAACTTTTTCTTGCCATAATTTCTACGAAAGTTTGAGTGTGCGGTTATATTTTCCCGCACATGATCCGTGAAAGCGTACGCCTGCTAGTCTTCTGGCAATTAGTTTATTTTTCGCGTGACTTGGACAAGGCGAAGATGTGGTCATCGGGCGCGAGTGGGAAATCTCTGGCCGGCGCGCCGGCCAGAGATTTCCCACAGGAAAATTTTTGAGAGAGTACGTCGAGCCGCTTTACGAGTAAGTACGGTATTTTTGACTACGTTCTGGGTAACGGTCTTCGAACTAAAAATGTCTAACACGTGGTGTTCGCGATATTCGTCGTTTTGACGGTGTATTTTTGACGTGCCCTTTTGTTTTAACTGCCGGTGGGATAGAGAGTGAAATTTGTGTTGCCGAGAACTCAATTTCGGAAATATTTTCCGGTTTAAAATGAGCGAATATCTACGACAGAATTCTTGGAGTTACGCCGTCGTGTTTGAGTGAAAAATCGATCATCCGGAATTTATCGTTGTGATTTTCATCGGTGTATGTCCCGAATATATTAGTATTTGATCCACCTACAGTTATTTTTGCGAGATTGCGAATATTTGAAGAGAATTCCGAGTTGGTAGCAGTTGAAATCTTGCGTGAGCCATATTCGACTGAGGATACGTCTGGAAGGGGCGAGCCTCATGGAAAGTAGTTGGATGCCGTCGTCTGGCCGTGAAAATACCACGCATGACTCAAAACCCTTCACCTGGATCCGTGCACATGGTTGAGGCGAGTTATTCCTGTAAGCGATGCCCCATGAAGATTGGAGGCGACTAAGGTGTCGTGAGTTGAGTTTAAATGTTTAAGCTAGCGCGAATTAACAATTGTTTTCTTCGCGAATTTTATCGTTTTGCTGGGTTTTCCTCCGAACGTAATAACTGAATCGAACAGCGCTTAATACTTTTCCTGCCTTGCAATCGACTATTCGTCGGTCAACTCCCGGTGTTTTCGTCGTACTTATTTACTATCGTACTATTATTTATGCTTTCGTGCGTTTTTTTTTATAACGAAGAATAATTCTCAATTCTCAATTCAAAGACGTAGTAATAAGAGCGCAGGCGAGGAACAATTTCTCCATACTCACCCGCGTATAATATTTTTTTTATTTATTATTTTATTATTTATTTAGCCATAATTTATCGATGATAACCGTCCCGTGGTCAGCCATATAACTGAAGGGAGAGTTTGTAGGCTATGCGCGCTCGTTACTTGTCTAATTGCCGATACGGCAGGCGAAGTATTTACCAGCTGGTCAATAAAAGAAGCCTCATGCAAAACACTTATCTCTTCACATGTGAATATATTTTCGGTGTAAAGATCTTTGGCGAACAGAGAATATTATATATATATATATATATATATATATATATATATATATGTTCTGCTTTTTTCTCGGGTAATGAACCGCGTTGTAGAATTATCCCTGTAAGGGTTGTTCCGACGATTCGGCAATGTCACAATTGCCATCTTCAGGTTGGTCTTCTCGGTCTAAGCGATCTAGAAGAACTATATATATATATATATATATATATATATGTGCTTCTTGGTTCTCGGGTTGTGAACCGCGTTGTGGAAATGTTCCCCGAAGGGTCGCTTCGACGTTTCGGCAGAGTCCCATCTGTCATCTTCAGGAAGCTCTTCTAGGTCTCGCTGACTTAGAAGAACAGTTCTTCTAAGTCAGCGAGACCTAGAAGAGCTTCCTGAAGATGACAGATGGGACTCTGCCGAAACGTCGAAGCGACCCTTCGGGGAACATTTCCACAACGCGGTTCACAACCCGAGAACCAAGAAGCACATATATATATATATATATATATAGTTCTTCTAGATCGCTTAGACCGAGAAGACCAACCTGAAGATGGCAATTGCGACATTGCCGAATCGTCGGAACAACCCTTACAGGGATAATTCTACAACGCGGTTCATTACCCGAGAAAAAAGCAGAACATATATATATATATATATATATATATATATATATATATATATATATATATAATATTCTCTGTTCGCCAAAGATCTTTACACCGAAAATATATTCACATGTGAAGAGATAAGTGTTTTGCATGAGGCTTCTTTTATTGACCAGCTGGTAAATACTTCGCCTGCCGTATCGGCAATTAGACAAGTAACGAGCGCGCATAGCCTACAAACTCTCCCTTCAGTTATATGGCTGACCACGGGACGGTTATCATCGATAAATTATGGATAAATAAATAATAAAATAATAAATAAAAAAAATATTATACGCGGGTGAGTATGGAGAAATTGTTCCTCGCCTGCGCTCTTATTACTACGTCTTTGAATTGAGAATTGAGAATTATTCTTCGTTATAAAAAAAAACGCACGAAAGCATAAATAATAGTACGATAGTAAATAAGTACGACGAAAACACCGGGAGTTGACCGACGAATAGTCGATTGCAAGGCAGGAAAAGTATTAAGCGCTGTTCGATTCAGTTATTACGTTCGGAGGAAAACCCAGCAAAACGATAAAATTCGCGAAGAAAACAATTGTTAATTCGCGCTAGCTTAAACATTTAAACTCAACTCACGACACCTTAGTCGCCTCCAATCTTCATGGGGCATCGCTTACAGGAATAACTCGCCTCAGGTTGGTCTTCTCGGTCTAAGCGATCTAGAAGAACTATATATATATATATATATATATGTGCTTCTTGGTTCTCGGGTTGTGAACCGCGTTGTGGAAATGTTCCCCGAAGGGTCGCTTCGACGTTTCGGCAGAGTCCCATCTGTCATCTTCAGGAAGCTCTTCTAGGTCTCGCTGACTTAGAAGAACAGTTCTTCTAAGTCAGCGAGACCTAGAAGAGCTTCCTGAAGATGGCAGATGGGACTCTGCCGAAACGTCGAAGCGACCCTTCGGGGAACATTTCCACAACGCGGTTCACAACCCGAGAACCAAGAAGCACAGATTTCAGCCGCGAGAACTTACGCACCAATATATATATATATATATATATATATATATATATATATATATATATATACATAAACACGGTCATCGAAATGCTTTTATTATTTTTCACAAAACAAAAGGACAAATGAAACTAATGGTTAGAAAAGTGTTCGAGGCATATATTTTGTATATTTCCATGGTGTGTAAATTTACACAACATCTGAAAGTTTCACGAAATTATCATATGTAATTATATTTGTATTTGCGTAATAGATGAAATAATTTCAATAATAATAAATAAATCAAAGCAAACATTTTTAATACAAACTAACACATATTTACGGTTTTTCATTAAACAAAAATCTAAATCGTATTGTTAAACACAATGGCAACCGTAATACATATTTGCATTTTATAACCGGTACCTACTTTTTAACGGAGATAGTTCGAACTGTTCGCTTGTTTTAGTACAGGAGCATTATCTCTGTGTATGATAGTACATCGTATATCAAAATACTTTATTTTAACTTTAGTGTAAACCCACTGGTAATGTTGTGAAAAGATTATATTCAAAGGTTATAATTAGCTAGAAATATTTAGATTAACATTTTTTATTGTTATCATTTCTTACAATGTATTTAGTTCATTCATAATTTAGTCTGTACTGTACTGAAAACGGCAAGGATATTTTTTTTGTAATAATGATAAATTATACTATTCAATAAAATCAGTTGTGTGTGTGGGAGGCGTGGGGAGGAGGTGTGGGGAGGCGAATATTGAGTACTAATTCTACTGCATTGCTAGCTGTTTGCTGTCTTTGTTGTTGAACAAAATACAATATATTTTCCTTAAATAAATTGTTAAAAATTACTCATGCATTAAAACTTCTAATTTGTTGTGATTTTAAGCAGGGGATTAATAATATAGGGGCACATTTTTGTCCTTTCCATTTTTTCCTTGTCATGCATTAAAACTATTTATAAATAAGTATTTAAAAATCTATATGAAGATGGAGAAAACAATGAAACAATGTATACTAATTTCACAATGAAATTTCTGTTATTCATTAATCGAATTGTTTCATTTTTCTCATTTTTTAGCAATCTTGTGTTGTTGAATAAAATCCTCATTTACGACTTAATTCCAAACTATTTCATAATTTATATTCAAATGTATACCTTAATTTACAAGAAAGGTAAACAAAACAATAATGCTGATTAACTTTCAAGAATAGAAATAAATTTTAGAAAATCAAGACGAAATTACCTACGATCAAGAAGATCCAAATGTCATTGTATTATGCCTTAGTGCGTTCCATTTCAAAAGACTTGCGTATTAATGCAGGTATCGCATTAGAATTTAAAAATAAATACGGAGCGTTAGATAAGTTAAAACGACCGACATTCCATATACAGAATGTCCCTAAAATGCGTGGACATCAATTAACCACAGATTCCTGGTTCGAAAATAAGACGATTTAACTAAACTTATTTATATGCAATTACGTTTCGTTTAGCTAGTATACTGCTTTAAAGTTCTTTCAAGAAAAAAATATTTTGTCCATAACGACAGAACGCTTGGATCGATTTGGATAATATTCGGTATTGTACTCCTCACGGATGTAGGTCATCTTTTAAGGTGATATTAGTTATTATCAGTAGACCATTAGTGTACAAACAATGGTAACCCGGCATAAACCAGTCAAAAACTTTTTAATGTGAAGGCCAATAACTTTCAAAAAAATAGCTTCAGAAAGAGGCGTTCAATAGTTTTTTTGTTGTTACTTTGTAATTGATGATATCTGTTAAGGTTTAGACACAAAAAAATAAAATCTGAGGGACCGCGCACTGCATTTCTTAAAACAAATGTAATCTAGCAGTATGATATTCTAAGAAATAAATGACGATAAGGCAATTTGTTATGATATTTATTAGTAACAAGTATGTACTTTTTAGATCTACAGTAAATGCTCAATGTGACCACCATCTTCCTGGATACAAAGGTTGATTCGACGCAAAAAAATGAATTGTACTCGTTGTAACAGTTGTATCAGCTGGCAAAAGCTCCTGGACGTTTTGTATATGGTAAGGATATAGCAATTGTTCTTTAAGAACTCTATGAACAACATTCTTTGAAACGCCTGCTTGCAATGCTAAGCATCGACTACTTATTTCTGGATTTTCTTCTACTATTTCCAGAATTTCTTCCTCAATCCTGGGGGTGCGAATTGTACGAGCACGTCCACGATCAGCTGTGCTCGGTGCAAATTTTCCCGTTTCGCGTCTTTTAATGTTTCCAAAAGTTTTTTGATTGGGCACGCGACGATTTGGAAACCTTTCGTTGTACACTCTAACACTTCTGCGACAATTTCCTTCGCAATATCCTAAAACCATCAACATATCCGTTTGCTCAGCGTTAGTGTAGTTTACAGCCATTATTACGGAAATAACGAAGAATATTAACTGCTAAAAATCACTAGCTAACACCAACAGAAATTTGAGACACTTCATAATTGATAAACAACTACTGCCATTAAAAGTACGCTTACTTGTCACTAATACATATCATATCTTCATTTATTTCTTAGAATATCATACTGCTAGATTACATTTGTTTTAAGAAATGCAGTGCGCGATCCCTCAGATTTTATTTTTTTGTGTCTAAACCTTAACAGATATCATCAATTACAAAGTAACAAAAAAAAATACTATTGAACGTCTCTTTCTGAAAGTTATTGGCCTTCACATTAAAAAGTTTTTGACTGGTTTATGCCGGGTTACCATTGTATCGTACACTAATGGTCTACTAATAATAACTAATATCACCTTAAAAGATGACCTACATCCGTGAGGAGTACAATACCGAATATTATCCAAATCGATCCAAGCGTTCTGTCGTTATGGACAAAGTAATTTTTTCTTGAAAGAACTTTGAAGCAGTATACTAGCTAAACGAAACGTAATTGCATATAGATAAGTTTAGTTAAATTGTCTTATTTTCGAACCAGAAATCTGTGGTTAATTGATGTCCACGCATTTTAGGGAGACCCTGTATAGCTTCTAATCAGCATAACATCGATTACGAAGGAAAATATTACGACAAACCATCGTATAAAAATATTTTCGAAACTTAAATTAAATTTAAACATATATTAAATACACCAAGTTAAACAATTGACTATTCCCAAAATATGCTGCACTCTTGACAAAAAGTATTGAATCAAAATTAAACAATTCAATATATATTCCATGACACTGATATAGAAATATATAATGAAAAATGAAAATTCAAACTTCATTTTCCGAATATTAATTCAATAAATATTTAACTTCACTCTCCATAAACGCACAAGTCGACCCAAAAGAAGACAATACTTTAGATGCCCAACATTGTAATATTAAAAACCCTATCTTCGACTAACTAAGTTGTCATTTTCGGCAGTATACTACTGTGTGGTAAAAGTAAGTTTGTTTCAATTTATTTGCCAACCACAGTCTCCAATTTACTATTATCTGAAAACTAATACAGGATTATTGATAAGGCACAAATTGATTAAATTCTTTAACCGTCATATCCCCACAAAAATAGTGCGCGATAACGGTACCGAATTCAAAAACTTTATAATACTATAACTTTTAAAACTTAGACAACATCTATCAACAAAAACGAAATAAACCCATACCTCGCTATACGGCCGCTCTTTATAGGCATTTCGCTATAACGGCCCTCCTCAATTAAGGCACGTTTTCGATTTACGACCTAAACTGTTTTTCGATGTCGATATATCTACATGTTGCTAAGAAGCACACTTTTCTATTTCCTCTTGTTTACGAGCGTTATTCAGTGTGTGCTCATAAAGCGGCTGGTTTAGAGTTGTCTGTGAGTGGTTTATGTACATATTTATTACTGATTGTTAACTGGAAAAATTGGAAACAATTAGGGACATTTTTGGTATATGTATGAATGTAGTAAATTAAAATTTTTTAATATGTATTTTTTTATTAAACTTATTTTATAATTTCATTATTTTTTAGACAAATGCCACCGAAACGATTATCGACTTCGGAGACTGATAAAAAGAGATGCCGACAATCAGTCATTGCAGGAACTAAACTAGAAGTATTACGTGGTATAGAAGCTGGAGAGAAAATTGTTGAAATTTTCAAGGCAATGGGACTTGCGAAATCTACCATTCAAACTATTCGCGATAAAAAAGAAGACATTAAAACATATTTGCAATCTGCTACTGTAAGTATTTTCGAAAATTTGAAGAGTGTAGATATCGATTAATCTGCTGAAGATGTCATATTCCAAGCAAGCCGAGGATGGTTTGAAAAATTTTAAAATAGATTTAATTTGCATAATGTGAAAATGAAAGGTAAAGCAGCTAGCGCCGATGAGGCCGCATCTAAGGAATATCCCAACACTTTAAAGGTAATTATTGAAAGAGGTGGTCATAAACAACGTAGACGAAACATGGCTTTATTGGAAGCGATGTCTGATCGTACGTACATTTCAAAAACCGAAAAATCTGCGCCTTTTTATAAGGCGTCTAAAGAACGATTAACTTCGCTACTTGTTGCAAATGCCGCGGGTGATTTTAAGCTAAAACCACTTTTAATATATTTGTCCGAAAATCCAAGGCCTCTTAAAGGACTAAATAAAAATCAATTACCCGTCATATGGAGATCCAACAAGAAAGCTTGGATGACTAAAGCTACTTTTGAGGATTGGTTCAAAAATCACTTTTGTACAGAGGCGAAAAAATATTTGCGAGACAATAACTAAAGCAACAAAGCTTTGCAAAAGTACAACAGCTCTGATCCAAAAAATGTATCAGGGTGCAATAGCCACTTTTAAAGCATATTACCTACGCCGAATTTTCCGACAACATATAAGGGTAACCGATGGCAAATCTTCAATTAAAATATTTTGGAAAAACTATAACATCAAGGATGCTGTTGCAGCATCAGCGAATCATGGAAGGAATTAAAATTAAAAACAATGAGCCCTGTTTGGAAAAGAATATGGCCAGAATGTGTAAAAAGTACTGATGCAGAAGTTATTTTCCTTTCTGAAATTAGGCAAAACATTTTGGATCTAGCATATGATCTCGGCTTTGAAGGTTTGAACGAACGTGATCTGCTTGATCTACTTGAACCTTATAGGGAACCCCTTTCATATCAGGAACTCATTCAGTTGCAAGCAGAACCGGCATTTGATGAAGAGACAGATCCTGTTGTATCCAAACAGCTAACATCAAAAAATTTGTCGAAAGCTTTTTCCAGTTTCGAACAAGGAATGGAGGAGGATGATTCTCCTTGAAAACGATCCTGACGTCGAACGTAGCACTAAAGTTTCTCGAGGAATTAATTCATCCATTAGCTGTTATAAATCACTTAAGAACGAACTAGACAAGAAGGCAAGACAAACAACTTTGGACATTTTTTTTAAGCCAGGCCATCCTTACTAGGGAAAAATGATGACGACAGTTATCTGCAGGTTACCATTTCTTCATCCTATTCAGATTAAAGCCATTTTTAAAAAAATATGTATGTAAACATACACATATTTTATGTAACATGAAGTTGTTTCATTTTTGTTTATAGATTATTGTTGGTTTTTGGAGTCTGTTGTAAATGAAATAAAACGATAAAATGCATTTTGAATGATAAACCACGTTACATATTTAACAAATTTGAAACCGATCCCATTGAATTTGTATTGAAAATGTATCTTGTAAGATATGACAGAAAAATGTAAAATTTACATGAAAGATGGTCTAATCTTACACCTCAATGGTGTAGTGAACAATTAAAACAGGTCTATGAAGACTAACTGGTGGATCGCTAGACAATATTGTTGGGAAGGTACTCAATCATGACATCTTCAGATAGTTCGGATAAATTACTAGGATGCCCTGGTGCATTATTCAAAATTAGCAAAGCAAAGTGATTTTTGAACAAATCCTCAAAAGTAGCTTTAGTCATCCAAGCTTTCTTGGTGGATCTCCATATGACGAGTAATTGATTTTTATTTAGTCCTTTAAGTGGCCTTGGATTTTTGGACAAATATATTAAAATATTGAAATGTACGTGCGATCAGGCATTCGCTTCCAATAATGCCCTGTTTCGTCTACGTTAAACACTTGTTCAGGCCATTATGATAACAATTTGCATATTTTGGAAAGTCTAAGAAACTTATATCCTTCCCCGAAGGGTCGCTTTGACGTTTCGGCAGAGTCCCATCTGCCATCTTCAGGAAGCTCTGAACTGTTAATTGTTATTCTAAGTCACCGAGACCTAGAAGAGCTTCCTGAAGATGGCAGATGGGACTCTGCCGAAACGTAAAAGCGACCCTGCGGGGAACATTGCAATCTACTTTAAACTTTGCCAAACTGACTTCAGAATGCAATACTCTACACTTTTCTGATCAGGTGTCAACATTCGTGGGACCCAACGTCCAGACAACTTTTGGCCCCAAATTATTTGTTAAAATATTTTTAAGAAAATTTTGCAAGAGTAATAAGACTCAGAGAGTTATTTAATACTTATAGAACGGAAAAGCGAAATTTTAAAAGGTATAAAGGACGCTGTCATCCTACAATGACAATATAATAATGGCATCATCTGACAAATCTAAAACTGTTTGGGTAATTATATTATCGACCTGTTTCACTATTATCACCTTTTTCTAAAATAATAATAATAATAATAATAATAACTATATGAATATGAATTATGGAACAAAACAACACTACGTATCAGTTTAAATTTTCTAACATATAAAAAAACAAAAACAAATCGACGGTAATTGCTCATTTAACAAAACATCCCTAAACTGAACCTTTAAAATGCTCAGCGAACAATTGCTGACAGGCCACTGAACATTATTTAAACAATTTGTTATAGGTGAAAGATCTTTTGAGAAAATCAGAATTATGTCGAGGAATGTC
Source organism: Geotrupes spiniger (assembly GCA_959613385.1). Lineage (NCBI taxonomy): Eukaryota > Metazoa > Arthropoda > Insecta > Coleoptera > Geotrupidae > Geotrupes > Geotrupes spiniger. Next base: position 37,898,622 of record OY390735.1, read on the forward strand.
TATTAATTTTTTTCTACGAATGTTTAAACTATGAACATCCGTTTTAAATCTAATTATATTTAAAATATATGGTGGCTTTTCGGTCTTGATTATTTTAAAAGTTTTTAAAAGTTGCAAAGTGCAAAAGTTTACGACCCTTCATATTGACCCAGTTTAAATCAACTAGTCTCCGAGATATTCTATGTCTTCTTGATAATCCAAAAATGAATCGAATATAAGCATTCTGCACTACCTGAAGCCTTCTAACTTCCGCACTATCCAAACAATGTGCATATATAACATCACAATAATTGAAATATGATAAAACCAATATCTTCTTAGTTTCAATGTTGCAATATGCTTTCCTCATGTTGAAATTAATATGAGGTGTATAGCGCAGAAAACTGTCGATATGTAAACCTACGGTTTTAGCACATTCTTTAAGTTCAAGTTCGACACTACCAAGTGAGATCCGACTCAGAGAACCTTGCTATTAGTCTATTCGCTATTCTACAAAATAATATTAATTTGAAGTGAAGTGTATTAGAGATTTTCCAAGTCCCTACTTATTAATTTACACATATATAATTATATATTATCTGTAGATAAGTGATATGAAGAACTTACGTGACATAGTTTAAAAAACTGAGATTTGTAATGCAGTATAGCAAGGGGCCTAGGATAAATCCCTTTGGAACCCCAGAATTGAGAGAAACCATTTCAAAAATTCTGAGCTGTTCCTGACAAAAAACTTGAAAATAAATTTATTCCTGTTTCATTGAGGCCGATGAAGTGTAATATTTTCAACAGAATTTAATTTAACATATTGTACTGTTTACAGCTTGAAAATGTGTGGACCACGTGAATGAATGACGTCGTACAAAATATTTCAATGGTTTTATTTTTAGTTCACATAAAACGTGACTGACATTTATTATTTTTATCAACCTCGATAACAAACTTCTTCCGCACCATGACTACCGTTACCATGAAGCTTCGATCTCGAAGGTGGTTGCTATACCCGATGATAATTTAAAACGCTCGAACATACCTGCCCCCTTGAAGAATTATGGTTCTTCAAGATTAGACTGCTAGATAGCTTAACTAGCGGCCTGATAATTTCGTCACGTTCAGTCTTAACTTGTGCTACTCGGGGTATGCCATCCTTTTCATTGATGAGTTGCGTCACTCGACCAAGTTTCCACTGCAACGGCGCCAAATTTGAGTCCATAATGACCACCAATTTGCCTAGCGACAATTGGTTCTTTGACTGCTGCCACTTATTCCGAGTCTGCAACTCGCTCAAATACTCCTTTCGCCATCTCGTCCAAAAGTTTTGTTGAAGATGTTGAATGGATTTGAAGTTGAGAGTGTAGCTTTTTGCAGGAATCTGTTCTTCTGGAATTCTATCCATCCGCCTACCTAACAGGAAGTGACAAGAGGTCAGTGCTTCATAATCATTAGGATCGGTAGACAATGGACACAAAGGCCTTGAATTTAAAATGGCTTCAATCTGAGATAAAACTGTACATAATTCTTCAAAGGTAAACTTGGTATTCATCATAACCCTTCTCAAATGATACTTAACACTTTTAATCCCGCTCTCCCACAAACCACCAAAATGGGGTGCAGAAGGCGGAATAAAATGCCAGGTTATTCCGAATGTACTCAAATAGTTCACAATTTCGTCTTGTCTACTTTGCAATAACGATGTTAGCCAATTCTCGATGGGCTCCCACAAAATTCCGACCATTATCAGAATAAATGTGCTGTGGGCAGCCTCGGCGTGAAATAAATCTCTTTAAGTCTAATAGAAAACATTCAGTGCTAAGGCTAGTGACTGCTTCTATATGGACAGATTTAGTGGAAAAGCAAACAAATAGTGCAAAATACGTTTTAAAGTATTTGCAACCTCTACCTCTTCTGTCACGTGTAATGATTGGACCTGAATAATCAATTCCAACTACCGTAAACGGCAAAGAATATTCGATACGGTGCTCAGGCAGTCCAGCCATGATGGGTGAAGAAGGTGTAGGGTGGACCCTAAAACATTTCACACAGTTTCTAACCGTTGCACGAGCAAGATTGCGACCACCTACTATCCAGAACTTTTCACCAGTGAAAGATAGCAAAGCGTTCGGAGCTAAATGGAAAAATGTACTGTGGTAAAATTCAAAAATCAATTTTGCAAATATATGTTTGTTAGTAATAAGAGCGGGATGACTCTTTGCTTAAGGATACATACTCGAATTTAATCGACCTCCAACTCTTAATACTCCATCACTATCTACAAAAGGATTCAATTTCAGAAGGGTTTTACATATTTCCCCCCCTGTTTTTACTTGATCTAATTCAACTGACAAGGTTTCTTCTTGACATAACTTTATCAATAGAACTTCACTTTCATTCCAATGCTCTGGCAATAAATTACCAAACACTCTTTCTGAAACATTGGTCCTGCAATTGTGTATGAATCTTAGTATATATGCCATACATCGTATGGTTTTGACATACGAAGAAAACTTAGAAAACAAAGTAAAAATTGAAGCTGCAGGAGTAGTAAGATTAACTGTTGGCATTGTCTTTACTTCAGAAGGAGCATCTAAAAACTCCAATGCTGACATGGGCCAAAATTGTCTATCAGATATTAACCACACTGGTCCAGACCACCACAATTGATTATTTTCTAATTCCGATGGCGCTATTCCTAGAGAAATTAAATCTGCAGGATTACGTTCAGATTTAATGTGTCTCCAATCAGACGTATTTGTGGCAGCCTGTATTTTTGCAACACGATTTGCGACAAATGTTTTCAATGTGCTTGGACAAGTATTTATCCAATGCAAAGTAATTGTTGATCAGACCACAAATATATTTGATCAAAGTCAAGTCTCATTGCAGTTTTAATTGATAAATACAATTCCGCCAATAATAGGGCAGCTGATAATTCCAAACGCGGAATGGGTACTGTTTTTAACGGAGCTACTCTGCTTTTTGAACAAAGTAAACTGATGGTGACCTCTCCATCGTATGACACTGCTCTAATAAAAAAGCAACATCCAAACGCTCTTGAAGATGCGTCAGCAAATCCGTGTAATTCTAAAGTCCTTATATTATCAGTTAGACCCCAACGAGGAAATTTAATATCATTCACACCTGGCAATTCATTCATAAATTTTTCCCAATGCGAAGAAATGATTTCTGGAATGGACTCATCCCAACCTAATACTGCCAAAGTTGTTGCATCAAGATTTTTACCGTAATAACGATTGGGGATAGAATTCCTAAAGGATCGTAGATTCTTGCAATGCCCTACAGTATACTACGCTTGGTTATTTTTCTGTCCAAAGTGACATTGATTTTAAATTGCAAATTGTCAGATTCAGTTGCCCATTATATTCCTAATGTCTTTGTTTGAGATTTATCTCCCAGCAAGATATTATCATGAGACTGGCTTGACAATTTTGTTTGAATTTCCCTTGAATTTGAGGCCCATTTTCTTAAGTTGAACCCTGCCGACCTTAAAATCTGTGAAATAGAAGTTGCAAGAGCATACGCATCTGTTTCATTCTTGGCCCCAGTTAATAGATCATCAACATAAAAATCATGCAAAATCGCATTAGCTGCTATAGGATGACAATTTTTATGTAAATATCATTAACTCTTTTAGACACCGTATAGCCAAAAATGGTGCAGATGACGTACCATATGTCACTGTGTTAAGGACATTTTAGTTTTTCTTCTGGAGAATTCCTCCAGAGTATAGTTTGCAAGGATCTCTGTTCTTTAGAAATCCAGATTTGTCTGTACATTTTCTCAATGTCGGCATTTATTAAGACCTTATGTTCTCTAAAGCGTAGAATTAAGGAAAAATATCCTCTTGCAGAGTTTCACCGGAGTATTGAATAGCGTTTAAAGACAACCCCGTACTATCTCTGGCGGAACCGTCAAAAGCAACACGGAGCTTTGTCGTTAAACTTCCCTCATGCCATATTCCATGATGTGGTAAAATATACCTGGGAACCTCTTTAGAATGCAACTCAGACATATGACCTAACCGAATATATTCGTCTAAAAACTCGACATACTTTTGTTTATAAATGCTTTATTGGAGCTAAATTTACGCTCAATCGATTGTAGCCGCTTCAGTGCAATATTTTTTGTATCAGATAATTCAGTCACAGAATTTGATAACGGCATCTTGACAATAAATCTTCCATCATCCGCACATATCACCGACTCCTTAAAGATATCTTCGCAAATACCATCTTCGACCGATATGAAATCTTTTGTATTGATCTCTTCCAACTTCCAAAATTTTTCAATTTGGTCTTGTACATCAATATTAGCGAAATTGCAAAGAGTCGGTGTCACATCAGGATATGAAAGAGGACCAGAAATTATCCATCCTAATTTTGTGTCTCTCAATTGCAACATACTAGAGTCAACCGATATTACATCTGATAGCAGAATATTCCAAAAAATTCCTGCACCAAGCAACAAATCAATCATTTTTGACACATGAAACTCTGAATCAGCAAGAACAATATTTTTAGGCAAATTTAGTGCCTGCAAATCTATCGAATTAATAGGCAAATTACCAGTTATAGTTTTAGAAACCAGACAAGAAATGACTGTTATCTGACGTCATTATCACAACATCAGCAGTTGCAAGTAAAACTTCCTTTGTGCAAGTATTACAATTAGAGACCTTTGTACAAGAATCTGCTGGCGAGTGTTCTGGATGCAAGAGATTATTATGCTTCTCATTGCATTTATGACAACCTCTTCGAAAACATTTCACTACGGAATGGTTTTTACCAGAACAATTCAAACATAAATTTAATGCCTCATTTTTTTCCCGGCGATTGGTCACACTCAACTTCTTAAATTCATTGCATTTAAAAATCGAATGAGGTTTTTTGCAATAGAGACAATTATAATTCAATTTAGTGACAAAGGAATGCTTCTGTGATATACATGCTTTTTTGTTACGAGAAGCCATCGCCTCTAAAAATTCTGCTCTACTTTCAAGGAAGGCAAAGAAGAATTTAAGATCTGCAGAATTATCTTTTCATTTTCATACTCTTGTAAAAGGGCCTTATCAAGTTTTGACGAAAATATATATATTAGCAGAGTATCCCAAGATTCAACTGGCTCATTTCGAGCTTTTAAACAATGCAAATGTCTGTTAGCATTATCTAAAAGACTTCTAATTTGAAATGGAGAATCTGCATTGACATTACCGATGGCGTGTAAACCCTTAATGTGATGATGTACCAAAACATTAGATTTATGAAATCTACACGATAAAGTTTGCCAAGCAGATTCATAATTGTTCGAATTGAATTCAATGGGCATAATAATTTGAGATGCTGTACCTGACAATGACGATTTCAGCTAGTGAAATTTTTGAATATTGTTGAGCGTGTCATTGTCATGTATCATGGATTCAAATTTGCTCTTGAATTCTAGCCATTCCTCATAATTACCATTAAATCTTGGCAATTCGATTGTGGGAAGTTTTACACGAGACTGTGAGGAATAAGTAGAACTCGAGGGCGTATTTTGTTCAGAATTCTCAGAAACCGGTATATTTATATTGACCGTATTTCGCCCTTTATTATAATTGTCGATGATAGATTGACCTATCGCAACAATCGAAAAATATGAAGTTTCAAAACCTTCAGTTTCTTCATAGATATCAGTTTCTTCTGAATCATCTGATAAAGTTAATATTTGGTTTTGAATCTTATTAAACTCTACCATGCAAGCTTCCATCGCATTAGTGCGTAATTTTAGTTGCGTGATATCGTCAGTATTAATCAACGGCGTGCTTTGCAAATCGGAAACATATTTTACATAAAAGGTGAATTTACTTTTTATGATTCCTCTAACCTTGCGCAAACCTTTAATTGTTTCTGCCATATTGTTGTTAAAATAAAATACGGACAGAAATTGCAAAATTAATCGAATGATTAATATCCTTAAGGCGATTTTGACCCGATTTTCCCTTGTTTTTGGTAGGTTTCCGGATAGCTCCAAAATCTCAGATTTTCTGTGGCGTTGGTTCCTTTAGGCGTGGCACCAGAACTTACTATTCTTAGCTGCTCCGGAACTGGGACCCTTTTTGCGCGGGACCACAACCGTGACAGCGTTGACTTTTATTTTCTCTTCTTCGTTGGCTGCTCCGGAACTGGGACCCTATTAGCGCGGGACCACAACCGTAACAGCGACTTGACTGATGAGGAGTAGAATGATGACACTTTTCTGGAGGCTTCAAGCTCTACCCAGCGCAGCAGTGCCAGACTATTTTGTAACAAACTTCTCCCGCACCATGACTACCGTTACCATGAAGCTTCGATCTCGAAGGTGGCTGCTATACCCGATGATAATTTGAAACGCACGAACACATGTCAAGAGCGAAACGTTCTTTAAATACCGTTTCCCTGGTGGAAACTAAATGCCCCCACTTTGGTGCTAGAAGAAAACTCGTCTCGTGATTGGCCAGAAAACGAATTTTATACTGACCAAGGAAAGAAATGTTTTGCACGATATTTGGTTGACGGATTCTAAGAGCATTAGAAAATCTAAATTTCCGAAGTGTATGCCATATAATTCTTTAAATTATGTTGTTTAGTGGATTATTTGCAACCGTAGCGTTATGTTGAATTTGGCGGACGTAAAATGACGGTTTTTGGGAAAGTGGATTTATGCGATAATTGCCGGGCCGGAATGGTGTTACAATAGAGAATGTTCTATACGTGGCCGTATGCTTTGGGAAAATACTTACGAGGGGCAATAATGTTTGACCGAACCTTTAGAGGCTGGTCGCATCTGCGAAGATCGCCGGTACCTGAACAGTACCTGTACTAAAACTATTCTAGGTATCTAAAAATAATTTTAAGGAATATTTACACGGGTTTGCGCGGATGCAAATTAAGTTAATTATATATGCTGATATGTGCATATATGGGACCGAACAATAAGCACCGTCAACTGGTTATGATGAGCTGCGCTTATGATATCTTTAGTTATTTTCGCAGTCCGTACATCTGAAGTCGTCTCTAAATCTAGATTGTATTTGGGGAAGAATAGTATATTGTGATATGTGCGCTTGTAGTTGTCTGTTGATAATCTTTTCTAAAACCTAGGCCAAAACCTACAGAATTCTAATAGGTCGCAAATCACTGTTGTATTTGGGTTTGACGTTTTTGGTAACGGACTAACACGATCTTCCTTCCAAGCTGAAGGAAAAACACCGTTGATCGAACAAAAATTAAAAACGTGCGTCAAGAATGGCCGTAGAAATGGGTAACACAAGGCACAGAAACTACAACACAACACAATTTCTTCACATGGGACCTGAGTAATCCCTGTTGCATTATTAAAATGATTGTAATAAGGTTACGCACGTGGTTAACATCTTGCAAGTTATTGGGGAGTTCATTAGATGTTTTTTTTTATAATATTTAAATATTTAAATAAAAAATTTTTATTTAAATATTTGAACTTAAAATTGAAATAAGGTATTTTCTCGGATTTTACTGCTTGAGAAGTAAAATTACGAAGTGATTTACAATAATCACAAGGTGAAGGCAACCTTACGTAGTAAGCTTAAATTTATTTAAGGCTTTGTCACATAAGGACATCATTAACTTAATATTGTGAGTCAGCCATGGTTGCAAGGGCTTGGTGAATATAAATGGCTTCCATGGAGCGTGGAAATTAAAAATTATATTCAGATTATAATTTAAGTTATATAATAAGTTAACTTTCTCATTAATATCGAACGCATCAAAAATGCAATACCACGAAATCATTTGTAAGCTTGAGAGGAAGCTATTGTATTCAAAATTACGAAAACTTCGCAATATATGTACCATTGGCAGTGCTCTTTGATACTTAAAATCAATGATGCAGAAAACGAAACAGTGATCAGACATCTAATGTATACCCAAGACACCATATTCTGTCACATGCAGATTCTCTGGAACAATTATTACATCAAGTAACGTAGATGAGTCTCGTGTAATACGCGCAGGATTTTCGTTCAACTGATCCAAATTAAGGGACTCTATGGTGGTAGTCAAATTAGGCGATGAAAAAGAATTGCTTAATAAGTCAATATTAACATCACCTAGACAAAATAAATCACCGAGTGTGCGTGGATGCGCGGGTGTGTGTGTGTGTGTGTGTGTGTGTGTGTGTGTGTGTGTGTGTGTGTGTGTGCGTGCGTGCGCGCCCGCTCGCTATTATAGCTAGAGCTATGAAACTTTAAACTTAAGATTTGTATATAGCAAGAAAAAAAACGTCCTATTTTGAAAGCAATACCTGAACCGGAAGTAATGGCTTACTCTTATCACCGCTTTCTTTATCTTGATAGCGGTACGAGTTATCGAAAAAAATATTATGATAATGAAATTTTAAGCAAGTTTTATTTGCAAAGTGTTTTCCATAAATGTAATATAAGTGAGTATAAGAAAGTTCAGTGAGGACCACTGCAGATTTTTTTTATTTTTAAACATTGATCTTCTGCACATGGTCCTTTTGCCGATTGTTTACCAATTCGATGACACCGATCGATTTGATCAGGACGCAAATCCACATTTAGTTTATTCTTAAGCGATGGCCACACTATGCATTTAGTTGCTGCATCAAAGTTGCAGCATTTTTTGATGCGTGCATTTTTTGTTGCACACCCGGCCACACACAAGAAAAGTTGCATGCATCAAACACATCAAAATATTTGTAATGCCAACCTACAAAAATGAAACTACTCTTATCATTTCGACATTGAATAGATGACCGCCGTTGTGTTGATATGGTTCGTTTTTATTTTTATAATAACTGTTGTTATTACTACAGTTACTAAAAATATCACTAGAAATGCATGCATTTTTCCCACAAATTAGAACGCGTTCTATTCCCATGCATCACGGTTGCTGCAACTAAATGCATAGTGTGGCCACGAAAAGTTGCTGCAACTTTGATGCGGCATCAAAGTTGCAGCAACTAAATGCATAGTGTGGCCATCGCTTTACAAATATTAACAACCTCTTCTTCTACATCTTCGTTATTAATTTCCTTGATACCATAAATATGGACGTTATTTCTGCGGCTATACTGTTCAAAGCTATCAATTTGGGTTCTTACGAAGCACTTCAAAGTTTTCTTCATAATATTTAATTTGTTCATTTAACACCGATTCAAATTTCGATAGCAATTTATCAGCCAATTTAGAAATGAAATATTCATTGCCTAGTATTGTTTGATTGTTCTAATAGACGGCATTTCACGATTCATGCTAAATTATTATTTTCAATAAAGCTAAATAGTGAAAAAACCAATGCCATTGTTTTCAGCTTGAAGGAACAACTAGAATCACTTTATATAAAAACCACTAAGAAATCAATCATAACAAATAAATCTGTCAGATTTTTGGAAGTGTCAATTGATGGCGGGTAAAAATGGGAAGATCACATAAATACTGTTCGTGCAAAAATCATAAAAGCTTGCCATGTGATATACCACATTAGAGACAAGGTCGATTTTTATACGGTTAAGACTATATTATGCCTATGTCCACAGATATCTTAGCTACGGTAGCTGGGGTTCATCTACTGCCGCTAGAAGGTTATTTATATTGCAAAAAAGGATAATTAAATGCATGCTACATCTGGGTCTCCATGTCGAACGCATTGTAAATTATGACATAATAAGGGCAGTTGAACGACATTCTGAAATATCTATAGGAATGGCCACTAGACATATGAACAAATTATCAATTCCAAAACGTAATAGAACATTGTAGAGCGATATTAGCGTTTAATGCGATATTGGCATTTAATGCGTTACCTACTAATATTAAAAACATCACCGGCAGCAGTATCGCAGTGCACTATTATCCGTTTCACGATTGCCGAATTTCGTAGTTGTGTGTTTTGGGATTGGAAAATTCCACCAATAGACAACTTCTATTCAAACTTCGCGCACTTGTGTGGGGAGGCGCATAATTTTATCTAGCGGGTAAACGGGTTATAAAAATATTTCTCACTGACCAATCTTTCTACAGCTTCTGTGCTTGTACACTCACTATGGTATATTCTATTTTAATATAGTATAGCTACACTTGACGTTCCTTTGAAGTGTACGACAATAAATTGATATTATTATATATTATTATAAGTGAAAACTCATTTTGTCAAAACGCAATCATCCATTCACATGATTTGTTGATCGAATTATCTAAATTTTAAGATTACTATAAAAATGAATTGCCATTCAAATACGATAATATGTTAAAATATATGTAATTTACATAGATAGCATTTCTGAAAAAAGAAGTATATGAATTTCCCTTATATTTCATTTCAAGGAATCCATCTACCTTATGGAAGCAGAACTTTGTATAATAATATAGAGAGATCAAGCATTACGAGTAAATCAAATATCAATAGGAGTACCAATCATCTATGTAGACCGCCGCCAATTAATATGGCTTAGAAATAAAATTATAAATATTTAATTCCGACACTGCTCACATATATTGGTTTAAAAATACGGCCGCGTTTTGAAATGTAACGATTGCGTCCGGAAACAAAATTCTGTGGAACCCGATAAGCCAAATATATAATATAAATTGCTCTTAATAATGCCTATTGTTCACAGGAAGTTAATATTTGTTTAAAGTAAATTAATAAAAGGGCCGCTTATAATTTTTAGAATATAAATAAAAGATTCGCGCCAGTACGAGCGGGCGCGCTTGAAATATGTTGATTGCGTCTTCAAAAAGAACTCTATCGAGCCCGATAAGCCGGCAATAAACATGTGTGTTTAGAAATGGCTATAAATGCTTTTTAACGCCCGTTGTTTGCCGGATGCGGATATTTGTTTAAGAAGATTAATTGTAATACCGAGTACTACGATTTCAGGGGATAAACAAGATTAGCGCGAATAGCGGCAAAGATCCGCACCTTGCGTGGGCTGCGTCCCCGCTCGCCGTTTATCATATGTGAAAATATGATTTTTAAGACACGGAAGAACGAAAAAGAGGCAGTCATCCGGTGCCCCTTCGGAAGGCACCATTTTGGGTGGGCTCCTCCGAAAGGAGTAAAGTCGTGACGGAGAGTCACCCGGTGCCCCTTCGGAAGGCACCATTTGGGTGGGCTCCTCCGAAAAGGAGTAAAGTCGTGACGGCGATTCATTCGGTACCCCTTCGGAAGGCAGTTAGTTACGGGTCCCTTAAGGAAGCCGGGGAATCGTTGAAGATGTCGCGCGGAGTTAGGTTAAATTGTAAAGTCTAGAGTAATATCTCGGAGAATACTTATAATTAATCGGCGTGTTTAAAGTTTGAAGTGTATTAAAAAAGTGGAAAATTCTATTTAGAATTCAAATATATTTTATTGTTGTTACGGATTTCGGGTATTAAATAAAGTTGTTGGTGAAAGAAGATTAAACAGTCGAATTTCCCTGTTTCAATCCATTAGGATTAAAGGACAAGAGGAAATGTAAGTAATTTTTATTTGAATCAAGTGCGAAATTATGTGGGTTCTGTTAAGTTCTATTTTTGGATCTATTTATAATTTGATGCATTAAATTTAAAAATGGGCAAGTTTCTTTCCTTCCCCTAAAGTAGATAATTTAAAAAGTATAAAGGTTTCATAAAGAATCATTTTGTTAAATGTCGATCCAAGTTCATTCGTCACTTCTTTTATATTTTTTTATATTTTATGTGCGTAATTTTTGTGCTTAGTTTAATTAAATCTAATAATTTTTCTTTTTATAATAACTTCATTGAATTTTATTTTAATTTAATTATTTTTTTTTATATTAAACCTATTGAAACCATTTTTTTGTTTTTATTAATTAATTTATAAAAAAACCCTCTAACCCTAATTTGACGAAGGTAGTCGGCTAACTTGGGGGCTGGTGGCAGCATAATCAATAAATTTTTGCTCCCAAATTGTCGACGAGTTATTTGAGTTTTTTTGAGTGATTATCCGCGTGAACGTGAAAATTGGGAAGTAGAGAAATCCGGGAATCGGCCGTGCTACCCCACTGGATAAAAGATTCCCACGTTCCGAAGGAAGACAGTTGGTGACCGAGTTTCCGGAACTTTTCCCGATTTTCAGAAACACGTTCGGTCTACGCGGATAGCCCGTGTCCGATTCACGAGCGTTTCGGACGCGCGGGCCGGTGTTCACATCTACGATGCAACCTTATCGCGGATGATACGCCGCGTTGACGTTCCATTTGCCCCTAGGAACTAATCAAATCTTGGGGGTACTGGAAAATTCGACCTGAACACGGATTTGGGAACAACACATCTTTAAAATTCCAATTTTCATTCGTTCCATGGTTAATTGCGCAGCGTTCTGAATATTTATTTATTGTATCTGAAATAAAAGTGTGCAGCCTTATAAAACACTTGATCTCCGATGCACAAAATTTTTGGGGGTTGGGTAATTATACGTTTTGGTTATTTTCGCCGCTTCGATTGGCAACACCTCCATTAATTAGTAAAATTTTAAGAAATTTATTCGTCTCTAACCTATAATTAGTGTTTGGTAATTTACCTTTTGAATGTAGCTGTAAATATTAGTCTTCTATGTCATTATAATATCGGCCATTTTTTATGTTTCCTAATGGCCTGATTGAAATTTTGATGAACGGCAATTTAAGGTCTATTTCCAATTGCGCTGAAATATGGAATCACCCATCCGATTCAGATAAGAGTCACTTCTCCATGAGTCGTCGATGCCTGCGTTGTAACTTCGTAACAAATATTGTCACAACGTGCGATGCAATTATTTCGCTTTGGGATTTTACAATAAAGATTTGTGAGTCCGATCTTGGCATTAATTTCCGTGTTATATACGCCGACCATAAGAGAGTCCATTCGCCGGTAACCATCTTAAGGTATTGCACCAATCATTTCATATCCCTAGCTCTAATAGCAACTTCTCTAGTTAAGTTTAGTCCGTCCGTAATTTTGTTAGTATTGGAAACGTTAAGTTTGGTGAAAACTACGCTTAATTTTGTTAATCTCCCGTCAATACGTGGCTGGAAACAGATTATTCGCATGTCGATTACTCGTCTACATTCATGGTTATATGAAGCCGACAGTCGCTGCCGCTGAAATCTCAGGAGTCTGATTATTAAGTAAGTGATCCTTCCTCGAATCGGACCTGTGTTACTACATTACGATGCGGTTATTTAAATTGATTTTGGTTTTGTTTTTTTACTTTTTGTTGTTCTGCGTTTCGTCGGCATCAGAAACTGTTTTATAGGGACCATAACAGCGACCATAAACATTCTGTTTCATTTATTTATTTTTTCCTCCTACTCCTCACTAAATTTATCAATTTATTTTGAGAGTATGACCAGCGGAATAGAAATTCTTCTCAGGGGGTTCATTAAGCACATATTGAAGTACAAAAAACATTTTTTTATTGTGATTTTCATTACAAATTGCGACGATAGAGCCCGTCGTCGAGAACACCGATTTTCACCGAGGACGGATTTCTCGGCTTGTATGAGTCCTGGAGCAAAAAAGTAAACAAATTTATACTCATAATCTATGTACATTCGGCTTTGGAAGTACGTAGGGGTTTTCTTTTTTATCAATTTTTGTCGAAGTTGTGCACTTTTTAAGGAATGAATGCATATTTTGCCGTTAAAATGAGCGATAAATTGTTCATAAAAACTCCAATCAAAAAACGGTACGTACTTCCATAGAGAACACTATTGTGAAGCTACTGTGAAAATTTTAAATGGATCCATGAAATAGTCTCCGAGAAATCTGTCCTCCCAGGAAAATGTAGTTCAAAGAAAAACGCGTTTAAAGTTTCATAAACACACCAGCACGCGCTCTGAGACGCTGCGGTCGATCGATAATTAAACCCTTCAACATTATTCTTCCACTATAAAACAAATGGCATATTATTTTTATGATCCTGAAGTATCGTTAGAGCGAAGAAAAAAATCGTGTTGTTGAAAATCCTATAGTGGTTTTACCCTTTAAGGTTAAATGAAATAAATTCAAAATTAAATTCAACAATTTTAATTTCGATGTGACCCGTTAGTTGCTAGACTATCATTTACAATAATAATAAATAATAAAAAAAACTGCACATTGTACGTCGCGATATCTTTGTCTGTGTCTATAATACTTACTGTACTTTTCCACGAAAAGAAAGATGGCACTTTTGAACGCCTCGGTTTGGCTATATATAAGCAGCGAAATGCAATGAGACTTCAGTTCCAAACAGCAAATTGTGTTGATTGCAGTACTGAGTAAATATTTTACGTTTACGTATTGACATCTGTTACGTAAAATTTTTCAGCAACGGCATTAACAAGATATCGCACGAAAGCGGAAACCTCAACTTGTGCCTATCTCGACATACGCATTGAAATTTAATTGTACCCATTATTCGATTATTAGCATTACGTTTTCCAATGGAGTTCACGCACATTTTCCCCCGAAGGCTGCGGTATCGGTCTAGCGCTGGGTAATTCTGCCAGGGCGGTACGTCAAACTTTTTGGATTGTTTTCAGAGCTCATTTATTTTAGTTTTTAGCAGCGTGAATAATAATTAATCATAATTCTAATGTCATATTTATTGTAGAAAATAGTTATAATGGTTACATATACAGGGTGGATAATATTTACATCACGTGATTCTGCATCAAAAACTGAGCAAAAAATTCACAAGCGTTTTGCTCGGAACCATTTAGTTTTTGAAGAATTCTTAATGAAAGTTTTACAAACTAGGAAGCACTGTGTGGCAAGTCATACTAATCTGAGTGTTGTCTCCTGCGATTCACATAACAGCGCACTTGATGTAATTAGGAACCTATGGAGAATGTATGTAGAATGTACACATGCATACTAAACTTCTTTCAGAGTAATATTCTAATTTTAATGTGCTGTTTGCATTTTGAGATTAACAGCACATAACTACAAAGGAAATATTGATTACGCCATAAGCTTTTTATTTTGTAAATACATTTGAAATTACAATAAGTGCTCAAAGTGGCTACCCCCAACCTCTATGCATGTCATACACCTAAGTATTATGTTCTGTTCTAGATAACTGCTTCATTGATTCGTTGCTGAAGTTGCTCTTGAGTATCGTCCTACTTCCATCTTCTGTTGTACTTCTTCCATCTTCTCTCCCAGTCCTTTTTCCAATTTCCGTTGTATTCCTTCCAACTTCTCTCCAAGTCTTTGTTCCATTTTCTGCATCAATAATTCCATCTTGTCTTGTCCTAATTCCATCTTCTGTTGCATTACCTCCATCATGTTCCGCATAAACGTTATCATATCTACGTCCTTAGTATGTCCTTCTGGTGGCATGTCCTCCCTTCGGGGGGGGGGGGGGCTGGGCTGGGCTGGGCTGGGTTGGGTTGGGAATGCATGATGGTCAGATGACTGTTAGACGAAGACGTGAAGAAAGGCGCAATCCTGATTTTTCGATTGCGAGGCATGTTCACCGAACTGTGGGGTTGATGGTGTGGGGTGCTATTGCTTACGGCAGTAGGTCACCCTTGCTCTTTATTCGGGGCAGTATGACCGCCCGACGCTACATTGACGAAGTGGTAGAACCACATGTTCTTCCATATCTTCGAGGGCTGGAATACCCACTTTTCCAGCAAGATAATGCACGACCTCACGTAGCAAGGGTTTCTCTTGACTTCTTTGAAGAGGCCAATGTTAATCTTTTGCCTTGGCCGCCAAGATCTCCCGATTTGTCGCCCATTGAGCACGTGTGGGACATGATGGGTAGAAGATTGAGGAATCTACCGAACCCACCGTTGACAATAGAAGCTCTACGGTATGAAGTACAGGCTGCTTGGGATGCCATACCCCAAGAAGACATTGATCACCTGCTGGAATCAATGCCAAGGCGGGTCAATGAGTGTATCAGAAATAGGGGCGGACCAACACATTATTAAAGAAAAATCAAAAAGAAGAAGTGTTTTCTTTATCAAATTTTAATCAATTGTTACCTTAGACTAGTCCAATGTTTCTGCCAAATTTGGTCCAAAAATTCCCACCCTTCTTGGTGGTGCAGTTTATATGTCACTAAGTATACATATATATAATTATTGTACAAATTCTCGACTGTAAATCACTTAAAATGGTACTTATCTTGTATCATGAGCAGTCAGTCGTTGAATAAAACACTTTTAGCAATATTAAGAAAGGGTTTCTCTTGACTACCATCCAAGCATCCCAAGCAGCCTGTACTTCATACCGTAGAGCTTATATTGTCAACGGTGGGTTCGGTAGATTCCTCAATCTTCTACCCATCATGTCCCACACGTGCTCAATGGGCGACAAATCGGGAGATCTTGGCGGCCAAGGCAAAAGATTAATATATGTTAGTGCGTAAGTTCTCGCGGCTGAAATCTGTGCTTCTTGGTTCTCGGGTTGTGAACCGCGTTGTGGAAATGTTCCCCGAAGGGTCGCTTCGACGTTTCGGCAGAGTCCCATCTGCCATCTTCAGGAAGCTCTTCTAGGTCTCGCTGACTTAGAAGAACTGTTGTTAGAAGAAGTTCTTCTAAGTCAGCGAGACCTAGAAGAGCTTCCTGAAGATGGCAGATGGGACTCTGCCGAAACGTCGAAGCGACCCTTCGGGGAACATTTCCACAACGCGGTTCACAACCCGAGAACCAAGAAGCACATATATATATATATATATATAAAAAAAAAAAAAAAAAAAACAACCTTTATTTGGCATACTCTGACAATATCTCTCGTTACATTTCATTCCAAATCTCCCTCCTGATCTGTTCTCCTCCTCCCCCTCTCTTTCTCGCTCCTATCTTCCCCAGCCTTTCTATGCCTTCTGCCTCCTCCCTTGCCTGCAACATAACAAACTTTAAACCCTTTCCCTCCCCCTCCTTTTCCTACTCTCTTTTCCTTCAACTTTCTTAATAGCTCTACTCCTGTTCCTTCCTCTCCCAACATCCATCTCCAATCTTTGCCCTTCCTCTCTTCCTCCTGTCCCCACTCCATTTCTTCGCATTCTTCCCACCAATGTTTCCACTCGTCCCATTCGTTTCCACATACTTCGCACCTCCTGTACACCTCCCCCATCCAATATTTGTTTGCCCTCTTCTCGTTTCCACATCTATACCTGGCAATCGTCTTCTCTTCTTCCGCTGTCTTGCCTCCTCCTAAATACTTTGGCGTCCTTCCTTTTACTTGTAATTCTTTATATTTTTCATTATATCTTGCCCTTCTTATCTTCTCCTCTCTCTCCTGTGAATCCCTTTGTTTCCATTTCTCTTCCAACTCTCTCTCCACCCACCTCCCCTCCCTTCTCCTCTCTTCTGCCTTCCCCACCGTCATCGCCGCCTTCTCATATAATCTTATCCTTGCTAACTCCCAATCTGATAGATCTCTTCCCCTCCTCTCTCTCCTCTCCATTTCCTCCACTACCCTTTTCCCCAAACTATTCTCCCTGCCTCCTTTCACTAACATCTCGTATCTTATTGCCCTCTTCCCCGCCTCGATCGCCACCTTCTCTCTCCCAGTCTCCTGCCTCACCACATAGTCTGGTGTTGACCTTTCTAACTGCAAAGCTCTTTTTATCTGCCCTACTTGCACTCTCTCCACTCTTTTCTGTTCTCTAACTCCCCATATCTCAACCCCATACATCATGATGCTCCTGGCACACACATCCCATATTCGCATCGTTTCCTCGAATTTGCCCTTTCTCTTTCCCCATACCATGCTTTTCAGACCTTCCTCCGCTTTCTTAGATTTTTTGCTTACATGCTTTATGTGCCCCTCACACGAATTATTTTCCCTCAGCACATACCCCAAATATGCCCATTCCCTCACCTGCTCAATTTCTTCCCCTTTCCATGTCATCTGTACTTCCTTCCGCCTCCCTCCTTTCCTGAACACCATTAACTTTGTTTTTCCTGTGTTCAACTCTAGCCCTCTTCTATCTAAGAACCCCTCCAATCTCTTTTTCATCTCCTGCATCCCTTTCTCCGTCTCTGCCAGGATGACCACATCATCCGCGAATGCCAGTGACCATATCTTCTCATTTCCCAGTTTGACTCCCCCATCCTGTCCTCTTCTTAGCGTTTCCTCCAGCTGCGATATGTAAATGTTGAATAATTTCGGACTCAATGGGCACCCCTGTCTCAATCCCCTTGACGTCCTGAATTCCTCCGACAGCTCATTCCCTACTCTCACCATGCATCGCGTCTCTTCATAAATCTGTTCCACCCTGTTCACTATTCCCTTCGATATCCCCACCTTTTCCAATGTCCTTATCAGTATCCTTCTGTCCACTCGGTCAAACGCCGCCTTCAGGTCTACGAACAGTGCGTACACCTTGCCCCCCTTCTTTGTCAATTCCCTCTCTATTATAAAGTTCAACACATACAAGTTGTCCCTTGTGCCCCTCCCTGCCCTAAATCCCGCTTGTCCCTCTGGTAGTATTTCTTTTTCTTCTACTTCCTCTTCCAATCTTGCTCCCAGTAGTCCTGTATATATTTTGTATCCTACATTCAGTAGTGATATCCCTCTGTAATTTTCTTTTTTGTCCCTGTCTCCTTTCTTCCAGATCGGTACCAATAACGCCATCTTCCACCCTCTTGGCATTTCCCTCCTTCCCATCCATATTTCATTTATCCTCTTAAGCAACTCCCTCCACACCTCCTCCGGTGCACTTATCCACCCTTCTGAGTCCACTCCATCTTCCCCGGCTGCCTTTCCTTTTTTCATCCTACTCTTTATCCTCATTATTTCCTCCCATGTAAATTCTTCCATTTCCCCCCCCCCCCCTCAACCCTTCGTCTACTTTCCTCCTCCTCTTCTTCCTCCTCCCCACCCAGTAGCTGCCTGAAATATCTCCTCCATTCTCTGACCTCAATACCATTCACACTTCCCTCCCCTTTCCTTTTCCTTCTAATGTACTCCCATATGTCCTTCTCCCCTTTCAAGCCTTGAATTTCTTCCTCCTCTCTTAGCCTCTGCTCCTTCTTTTTCCTCTCCCACATCTCCTTCTGCCTTGTCCTTTCTTCTATATACTTCCCCCATATTCCCTGCCCCTGCCTCGCCTCCTTCAGCATCTCCCTCAGCTTCCGTTTCCCTCTCCTACATTCCTCGTCGAACCATGACCTTTTGCCTTCCCCTTGTCTAATGTTCTTCTTCTTTGTAGCCTTAATCATCTCCCTAACTATCTCCTCTATAGTTTTTACACCTCTCCACTCTACTTCTCTCAACTTATTTTGGTAGTCCCTTCTCGTTTCTTCATTCCATACATTCACCTGTCTCAGCTCTTCTTCCCCTTCATTTTCCTTCTTCCTCGCTTCCCCCCATAAGTCCGCCTCAATTGGTAAGTGATCTGATTCCGCTCTATTTCCTACCCTAAATCTACATACTTCCCTCTTCACCTCCTCGCTCGTTATTACCAGGTCTATCACTGATCTCCCATTGGGTCCTACATAAGTAAATTCCCCTTCTTTATCTCCATTCTCGTGTCCATTGAGTATCTCCCAGTTCCCTTCATCTATCCATTCTAACAGAATCTTCCCTTCCCCATTCACTACCTCATCCTTTGATCTCCTCCCCTCTATTTCCCCTCTCCCTCTCCATCCCCTCACCGTCGTATCTTTACCTACTCTTGTGTTCATGTCCCCCCCCATCACTACCTTCCCATCTTCCTGCTCCATTATCTCGTCCATTTCTCCTGTCACCTTCCTGATTTGTTGATTGCTGTATACTGTGTAAATTCCCCACTTCTCTCCATCCATCCTTATCATTCTCCCCTGGATTGCCTCTGAATCGTACCGCCCCTCTTTAACCTCCTCCCATCTCTCTTTCACTCCTGTTATTATTCCCCCCTTCGCCCTTCCCCTTTTTCTCTCTCTCGTGGCTGCCCTACACTCCCATCTGTACCCGGCCGGCATGTTTTCTTTATATCTTCCCCACGTATCTTCCTCTACCCATGTCTCTGTCAATCCAATGTAATCAAACTCTTCCATGTATTCTCTCAAATCTCTGTTGACTCCTCCCTCCTCCTTCATCCACTTCTTCCACCCCGCTATATTCCAAAAACATATCTTAAACCCTTTTACTTCCTCTCTCCCTCCCCCGCCCTCACTCCTCCTTCTTTCCCTCCCCCAGCCTCCTTCTCTCCGGTCCCTATCTCCCTCGCCCCCCTGTTCCCCCTTACTCCCCTCTCCTCCTTCCCCCTTCGCCCTTAGTTTTTTGGTCTTAGTGTCCCAGTTTCCCCCTCCCATACAAGCCATGTATTCTCCACTTTCAACTTCTTATATCCCATTCTTACTCTCTTACCTTGGTCTCTTTCCTTCTTCGCATACTTCCAAATTTCTCTTTGTACTTCCCTTTCCTTCTCCGTCAAGTCATTGTCTATGTACACTCTCGTTCCTCCTAATTTCGCCTTGTTCTTCATAACTTCCTCTTTTTCCCCTTCTGATGCTATTCTCGCCAGTACTATCTCCTTTCCGTCTCTCCCCCCCAGCTTGTACGCTTCCTCTAGCCCCACCTCCACCTGTAATTTTTCACTTAGCCATTGTTTCACTTGTTCCCTTTCCCTTCCTTTTTCTACTTCTAGTCCCCTTATTACGATATTCTTTCTTCTCTCCTTTTTTTCCATGTATTCCACTTTCTCTTCTAGTTTTCTTATTCTTTCTTCTGCCTCCATCCTTTCCTTCTTCCATTCCTGTTCCACTCTCTTTCTCCATTCCCTGTCTTCCTGCCTTTCCTTCTTCATCTCCATTATCTCTTTCTTAGTCTCCTTTACCTCCTTCATCATCTCCTTAATCATCTCCATCAAGTTCTCCATTGCCTTGTCTTTCTCCTCTCCGCTACTTTCCACACTCCTCCCCGGTGATCTGCGCGTTCTCCGGCTCCTCGTGAATATATCCGGTTCGTTCCTTTCGCCCCCTTTTTCTTTCCCGCCCGCGTTTGCCATGTTAATTTCGCGTGTTTCCGTTATTACGTTTCCACCTGTATATTCAACGCTTTCGCTTCTCGAACTTTTTTTTTTCTCTCTTCCGCACACCGCTCGCCCGACTAAACCTTTCGCGCACAAAAAAGCCCGCAAGAAGTACGGCCGCGCTGCAGTCCGATAACGAGATCGTCCCGTGGCGCACTTCGACTTTCTGTTATGTCCGTTTACTCGTCCGCACTTCTCACTACCGCTCTAATTTTTTGACCGTCTCTTCCGCTAATGTACTATCTACCCGACCGTACTAAATTCACCTCTGTCGTATCACTTCTTCCCCTATTTAATTTACTAACTACGGAGCACCGATTAACACGTGTTTCCACTGCAAGAATCATATATATATATATATATATATATATATATATATATATATATATATATATATATATATTGAAAATGCGTCGTGTCAAACTTGACAGAAAAATGTAAAATTTACATGAAAGATGGTCTAATCTTACACCTCAATGGTGTAGTGAACATTAATTAAAACAGGTCCATGAAGACTAACTGGTGGATCGCTAGACAATATTGTTTCTGGGTTATTACCCTTCGTCAGTAGCGATTACCAAGAACCTTAGTTGTTGAAATACCTTTACATGTAGTGGCCATCAAAACTTCTTGGCGCGAGCCAATCACTCATGGACCTGTTTTAATTAATGTTCACTACACCATTGAGGTGTAAGATTAGACCATCTTTCATGTAAATTTTACATTTTTCTGTCAAATTTGACACGACGCATTTTCAATTTGAATTGTTTTTGAACTTAATTGCAGCAATCCTTTTATATGTTGACACTGGACATTTGACAGTCGTCTTGTTTACTCGCCGCAAGGTGTTAGACAAGGTATCGTCTTGTGAGTGTTCTGTTGTCAGTGGTTCGTTAGGAGTGATTGGCTCGCGCCAAGAAGTTTTGATGGCCACTACATGTAAAGGTATTTCAACAACTAAGGTTCTTGGTAATCGCTACTGACGAAGGGTAATAACCCAGAAACAATATTGTCTAGCGATCCACCAGTTAGTCTTCATGGACCTGTTTTAATTAATGTTCACTACACCATTCAGGTGTAACATTTTTACTTTAATATATATATATATATATATATATATATATATATATATATATATATATAATGAAAAAAGGTTGTTGATGCGGGAACAAAGATATATAAAGGAAGACTTATTGGGCAAAGCCCGCGTGGAAACACGCAACCTACCTTCCACGCGGGCTTTGCCCAATAAGTCTTCCTTTATATATCTTTGTTCCCGCATCAACAACCTTTTTTCATTATTATATCCTGGGCTCGGTTTATTCACGCAGGTGGCTATGTCCTCCCGCGTGGCTATGTTGAATGTTCTCACAATATTGTGGGTATTTTGACTGTTGTCATAATGTGGAGGTCGGTTGCTTGTGTTGACTCCGATTGTTTTGTATCTCCAAATTTTGTCCATCTTTTAATTTGGCTATACCGTCCTGATGACGACTAATAAGTCAGAAACACGTGTCGGCGGTTGCGTGTTTCCACGCGGGCTTTGCCCAATAAGTCTTCCTTTATATATCTTTGTTCCCGCATCAACAACCTTTTTTCATTATTATATCCTGGGCTCGGTTTATTCACGCAGGTGGCTATGTCCTCCCGCGTGGCTATGTTGAATGTTCTCACAATATTGTGGGTATTTTGACTGTTGTCATAATGTGGAGGTCGGTTGCTTGTGTTGACTCCGATTGTTTTGTATCTCCAAATTTTGTCCATCTTTTAATTTGGCTATACCGTCCTGATGACGACTAATAAGTCAGAAACACGTGTCGGCGGTTGCGTGTTTCCACGCGGGCTTTGCCCAATAAGTCTTCCTTTATATATCTTTGTTCCCGCATCAACAACCTTTTTTCATTATTATATCCTGGGCTCGGTTTATTCACGCAGGTGGCTATGTCCTCCCGCGTGGCTATGTTGAATGTTCTCACAATATTGTGGGTATTTTGACTGTTGTCATAATGTGGAGGTCGGTTGCTTGTGTTGACTCCGATTGTTTTGTATCTCCAAATTTTGTCCATCTTTTAATTTGGCTATACCGTCCTGATGACGACTAATAAGTCAGAAACACGTGTCGGCGGTTGCGTGTTTCCACGCGGGCTTTGCCCAATAAGTCTTCCTTTATATATATATATATATATATATATATACATGAAAGATGGTCTAATCTTACACCTGAATGGTGTAGTGAACATTAATTAAAACAGGTCCATGAAGACTAACTGGTGGATCGCTAGACAATATTGTTTCTGGGTTATTACCCTTCGTCAGTAGCGATTACTAAGAACCTTAGTTGTTGAAATACCTTTACATGTAGTGGCCATCAAAACTTCTTGGCGCGAGCCAATCACTCCTAACGGACCACTGACAACAGAACACTGACGAGGCGGTACCTTGTCTAACACCTTGCGGAGACTAAACAAGAGACGACTGTCAAACGTCCAGTGTCAACATATAAAAGGATTGCTGCAATTAAGTTCAAAAACAATTCAAATTAGGAGTGATTGGCTCCCGCCAAGAAGTTTTGATGGCCACTACATGTAAAGGTATTTCAACAACTAAGGTTCTTGGTAATCGCTACTGACGAAGGGTAATAACCCAGAAACAATATTGTCTAGCGATCCACCAGTTAGTCTTCATGGACCTGTTTTAATTAATGTTCACTGCACCATTGACGTGTAAGATTAGACCATCTTTCGTATATATATAATGGTACTTATCTTGTATCATGAGCAGTCAGTCGTTGAATAAAACACTTTTAGCAATATTAAAGTTTATTGCGACACCTTTTTTTGCTATAAGGTGTTTCGGAAACCCTTGTCAAGCAATAAACATTAATATGACAAATGACATTAAATAAAACCTATCGCGGTAACAAGGCCGACTTTCTATTACCCCAGTATTTACTGCAAGAACTAGGGAAAACCTTGTAAAAACCTAGTTAGGGTATTCGACCAACATTTAATTCACTACAATACAATTTAAAATCACAACGATAAAAAATATATATATATGATAAGATAAAAATAAAACCCGCAATTGTAATAATAATGATCAAAAAATTGTATTGTAATGAATGAAATATTGGACACTTGGAATTTTGTGACAATATTAATTCAATATTAATAAATCAAAATTAATATTAGAAATTAATATTAAAGCCACAAAACTCCCATTGTGAAAAGGCTAGCTAAGAGAACTATTAATAAAAATCTACTAGAATGACCAATGTTTAATTCATTAAAAAAAAAAAATTAACATTAAAACAAAGCAAATTTCTAAAAATGATTAAAATGAATTCAACATTGGTCAGACCTCTTAAAAAAATATACAAATCAAAACTTAAATTAATGTGCCAATAATCAACTCAAACACAGGGCCGCTCTAAAAGGATAACGTATAAATTCCAAGTTAATACATGCCAATGCCATAAAAAATGACTATGCAAAAGTAAACACCAGCATGCACCAAAATAGAACCACACATCAACCTTAAAGATCAGCTCTACAATGAGTTCATTAAAGGTCACATCTCTTAAATATTAATTACTAATTTGATCAATGTTCAAACTAAAGCTATGTGAAAAAGTTAGTTTCAACATTGGTCAAAATAAAACTAAAATTAAATTAACAAATAAAAGAAAAAGAAAAAAATCAATCTAGAAAGATGCAGGCTCACAGTAATAAATTATTATAAATTTTACTTAAATTGAGAGTGTCAGTTTTAGAGTTTATAGCGTTAGTGTCTTTTTTTCATTATTATTACAATTGCGGGTTTTATTTTTATCTTATCATATATATATATATATATATATATATATTTTTATCGTTGTGATTTTAAATTGTATTGTAGTGAATTAAATGTTGGTCGAATACCCTAACTAGGTTTTTACAAGGTTTTCCCTAGTTCTTGCAGTAAATACTGGGGTAATAGAAAGTCGACCTTGTTACCGCGATAGGTTTTATTTAATGTCATTTGTCATATTAATGTTTATTGCTTGACAAGGGTTTCCGAAACACCTTATAGCAAAAAAAGGTGTCGCAATAAACTTTAATATTGCTAAAAGTGTTTTATTCAACGACTGACTGCTCATGATACAAGATAAGTACCATTTTAAGTGATTTACAGTCGAGAATTTGTACAATAATTATATATATATATATATATATATATATATATATATATATATATATATATATTGAAAATGTGTCTTGTCAAATATGACAGAAAAATGTAAAATTTACACGAAAGATGGTCTAATCTTACACCTCAATGGTGTAGTGAACATTAATTAAAACAGGTCCATGAAGACTAACTGGTGGATCGCTAGACAATATTGTTTCTGGGTTATTACCCTTCGTCAGTAGCGATTACCAAGAACCTTAGTTGTTGAAATACCTTTACATGTAGTGGCCATCAAAACTTCTTGGCGCGAGCCAATCACTCCTAATGAACCACTGACAACAGAACACTGACAAGACGATACCTTGTCTAACACCTCGCGGCGAGTAAACAAGACGACTGTCAAATGTCCAGTGTCAACATATAAAAGGATTGCTGCAATTAAGTTCAAAACAATTCAAATTGAAAATGTGTCTTGTCAAATATGACAGAAAAATGTAAAATTTACACGAAAGATGGTCTAATCTTACACCTCAATGGTGTAGTGAACATTAATTAAAACAGGTCCATGAAGACTAACTATAATATATATATATATATATATATATATATATATATATATATATATATATATATATATATATATATATATATATACTGTTTACAGCTTGAAAATGTGTGGACCGAAGGTGAATGAATGGCGTCGTACAAAATATTTCAATGGTTTTATTTTTAGTTCACATAAAACGTGACTGACAGTATTTATTATTTTTATCAACCTAACAAACTTCTCCCGCACCATGACTACCGTCACCATGAAGCTTCGATCTCGAAGGTGGCTGCTATACCCGATGATAATTTGAAACGCTCGAACATACCGGCCCCCTTGAAGAACTATGGTTCTTCAAGATTAGACTGGCAGAGGACATAGCTTAACTAGCGGCCTGATAATTTCGTCTCGTTCAGTCTTAACTTGTGCTACTCGGGGTATGCCATCCTTTCCATTGATGAGTTGCGTCACTCGACCAAGTTTCCACTGCAACGGCGCCAAATTTGAGTCCATAATGACCACCAATTTGCATAGCGACAATTGGTTCTTTGACTGCTGCCACTTATTCCGAGTCTGCAACTCGCTCAAATACTCCTTTCGGCATCTCGTCCAAAAGTTTTGTTAAGATGTTGAATGGATTTGAAGTAACAGTGGTATATATATATATATATATATATATATATATATATATATATATATATATATCATATATCATCATCAACTACAATTCACTTGTGAATTGGAACACAATAACAAATTAAACTTTTTGGATACTACGGTTATTAGAGAAGAAGATCAGTCGCTTTCAACGATGTGGTATGCAAAAGCAACAAGTTCTGGAAGGGTACTAAATTTTCTTTCGCAACACCCCATGAAACATAAAATCAACACGGTGACAGCACTTAAACATCGGATGGATAGAGTGAGTAGTGCAGTATTCCATCAAACTAATAATAACTATTCACAAAATTTTAAAATATAACAACTATCCCAGAAAGTTTATCAATAAAATCATACACTCAACCGTGCACAAGAATACCAAAATCATTAGTAATGAAAAATTAAATAAAAAATTTTACTCTTTCCCATATATAAATGGTTTGTCGGAACAACTCAACAGAATTTTAAACAACAAGATTGATATTTTGACATACTACAACACATAAAATGTAGGGCTATTATATACACAATTAAAATCTAAAACACCCAGTGTATTACAATCTAATTTAATCTACAAGATACAATGTAATGACTGTAGTTCATCGTATGTGGGACAAACCAAACAGTACTTAAAGAGACGAATCCAAAATCACAAACAGGATTGCAACAATGTTATGACCAGAGACAAGAAGTCAGAAATCACTGCATTATGCTCACATGTGTGGAAACACCACCACACATTTGATTTCTCGAACCCAGTAATTTTAGATACTGAAAATAACTTACATAAGCGACTAATCCTCGAATCTTTGTATATCGCCATGACCCCCAACACTTGCAATATAAAGAGTGAAAATAATTTAACTTCAGCAATTTATAAGAATGTCTTAAATATTACTTAGGTAGTTGACCTTCCGTTTCGATGGCTTAATGAATTTATTTAGATTGAAGAAATAATATCGTTTTTTACCCTGTGAACTGTTTTTTTTTCCTAAAAATTTTGCGTACGTTGCATTTTACTCTGCATTTGACTTGCGTCGAGTTCGCATCGAATTTTAAATTGTTTATATGTGTATTTACGTGAAGTATTTAAGGAGCAATCTTTACATTTATTTATGTTTGATTGTGTATTTTAGTCAATTTTCATGCGCGTATTAAATTAATATTACATTAGGTGAGTCATTCATTAACGTTAATATTGTTGTATTACCATATGTGTTATTCATTTTAGTCTGAAGATGTCTTTTATATTAAAGACGAAACGTTACTGATGTAATTATTGTTTAATTGATTTACCTGTCCAAATTTTCCCGAAGAATTATCTTTTCTCAACGTATACCAGTGGACAAGAAATAACAATTATATTTATATATATATATATATATATATATATATATATATATATATATATATATATATAGTATGATTGATTTTGGCAGTATTGCCAATTGTGGGTATAATTGGTTTTTAAAACACTGTATTTCTTATGTTGTTATATTTAACGTTTCGGTACTGCTGTTACCTTCATCAGAAATAATATAAGATTTTAATATTGTTTTGAAGCAATGGATGTTTAAAAAATTCAAACGTAATTTACATGCGTCATATTTGTTTACATTTACATGTAGCGCCTTTGATTTCGTCGTATTGTAGCATACTTGGATGTTTGAAGATGCATTTGCAATATTTAAAATGTGTTGTTTTAAGGGATGGCCATGCCAATTACATACGGATACATTGCATTTACATTTTAAATATTGCAAATGCATCTTCAAACATCGAAGTATGCTACAATACGACGAAATCAAAGGCGCTACATGTAAATGTAAACAAATATGACGCATGTAAATTACGTTTGAATTTTTTAAACATCCATTGCTTCAAAACAATATTAAAATCTTATATTATTTCTGATGAAGGTAACAGCAGTACCGAAACGTTAAATATAACAACATAAGAAATACAGTGTTTTAAAAACCAATTATACCCACAATTGGCAATACTGCCAAAATCAATCATACTTCAACAAAAATTGGTAGAAAGTTCAACGAACTCAACGCTTTGAATAATATATATATATATATATATATATATATATATATATATATATATACGAAAGATGGTCTAATCTTACACCTCAATGGTGTAGTGAACATTAATTAAAACAGGTCCATGAAGACTAACTGGTGGATCGCTAGACAATATTGTTTACTCGCCGCGAGGTGTTAGACAAGATTAGACCATCTTTCGTGTAAATTTTACATTTTTCTGTCATATTTGACAAGACACATTTTCAATATATATATATATATATATATATATATATATATATATATATATATATATATATATATATATTGAAAATGTGTCTTGTCAAATATGACAGAAAAATGTAAAATTTACACGAAAGATGGTCTAATCTTACACCTCAATGGTGTAGTGAACATTAATTAAAACAGGTCCATGAAGACTAACTGGTGGATCGCTAGACAATATTGTTTCTGGGTTATTACCCTTCGTCAGTAGCGATTACCAAGAACCTTAGTTGTTGAAATACCTTTACATGTAGTGGCCATCAAAACTTCTTGGCGCGAGCCAATCACTCCTAATGAACCACTGACAACAGAACACTGACAAGACGATACCTTGTCTAACACCTCGCGGCGAGTAAACAATATTGTCTAGCGATCCACCAGTTAGTCTTCATGGACCTGTTTTAATTAATGTTCACTACACCATTGAGGTGTAAGATTAGACCATCTTTCGTATATATATATATATATATATATATATATATATATATATATATATATATATATATATATATATATATATATATATATATATACGAAAGATGGTATATATGGTATATATATATATATATATATATATATATACGAAAGATGGTCTAATCTTACACCTCAATGGTGTAGTGAACATTAATTAAAACAGGTCCATGAAGACTAACTGGTGGATCGCTAGACAATATTGTTTACTCGCCGCGAGGTGTTAGACAAGGTATCGTCTTGTCAGTGTTCTGTTGTCAGTGGTTCATTAGGAGTGATTGGCTCGCGCCAAGAAGTTTTGATGGCCACTACATGTAAAGGTATTTCAACAACTAAGGTTCTTGGTAATCGCTACTGACGAAGGGTAATAACCCAGAAACAATATTGTCTAGCGATCCACCAGTTAGTCTTCATGGACCTGTTTTAATTAATGTTCACTACACCATTGAGGTGTAAGATTAGACCATCTTTCGTGTAAATTTTACATTTTTCTGTCATATTTGACAAGACACATTTTCAATATATATATATATATATATATATATATCCCATTTCATTTTCAATTTCTAAATTTTATGGTAAAATTTTAAATCTATTTCTCACCATTTGTTGCTGTAAATTGTAACCATTACAATGTATATATATATATATATATATATATATATATATATATATATATATATATATATAAATATATATATATATATATATACATTGTAATGGTTACAATTTACAGCAACAAATGGTGAGAAATAGATTTAAAATTTTACCATAAAATTTAGAAATTGAAAATGAAATGGGACTCCTAGAGCCGGTTCTGTTTTAAAGTGTACATATCGGAATGTAAAGATTTTAAATTATTTTGTTTCTAAAACGTTGAATATTAGATGTCTCCTCATGTAAATAATTAAGATAGAGTTAGTTTAAATATGTTTAAGATATTAGATTTAAGAGTAGAATATTAACCCGTAAATATAGAATTTATAATATAAATGTAACCAGATAATTTAATTCGCATTTGCACGTGAACGGTTGGCGCGGGAAAACTCTTGAAGCGATTGTACGATTTGCAGCTAAGTCAACAAAAAAGAAGCGGTCGTATATGTAATTATGTTAAAGAACTTGGAGCTCAGCCGATTTATGGTCATTCATGTCAACGACTGACAAGTCTAATTGATTTATAGCGCTCGGTACCGACGAAATCACGTGCGGCCATGTCATATCCACATGCTCTGCGAGGGCGAATGCTTGCAGGTGTTCGAGGGAATCTATGTGGGCGTACTTGATATAAATAAGCGTAAGCTCGATGGGTAAAGGAGAGTCGAAAAATCAACACTGTCGTCAACAGTCGACAGAATCTTCTTCAGTTACTCGTGTATAAATAACGTTCAGTAAGTTTCTTCTATATTGTTAATATTATATGCCAAAAATGCAACGAATGTCTATTTGTTTATATGCTTTGCGTCTTGCCTGAACCCCCTATAAATATAATGTTTATTTATTAAATTTAACCTGAGATAATACGTCCACAGATTTGCCGGCACTGTACGATACGACAGAAATGCAACGCATGCTGGTGCTCAGGTTTAAATAAGTCTGTAAAGACTCGAGTTGTCCGACACGAATAAAGTTCAGTGCAAAACAATATGTATTAATTTTCTTGTATTTGCATACGCATATTGCTAGTGATGACAACGGAAAGAGAGTAATAGAATTTGCGTTAGAAAAAAACAATATGAAGATAGTGAGTATTGCTTTTGATCACAAGAACATGCATAAAGAAACATGGATATCGCAATGGAAAGACAAAAAGTCCAAATTGATAAGCTACAGAAGGGCAGATGAAACGCAATGATCACATATTAGTTATTGTAGAAATGAAGCAAATATCTATAAAAATGAATGAAAAAGAAAAAGGAAAGAGGAAGAGGTAACAATGCACTGTGAGAAAGAAATGTAAAAAAGTATAAACAGAACCACATAAGCGCATCACCGGTGGTGGATGAGGAACAGGCACATATCGAAGCAGCAATGGATGATTTGGCAATTAAAATACTGGGAGAATCGAAAATGAAAATTAGTGAAAATGAACAGAGGTCAATACGCAATACCATAAGATCTGACGAACAAAGAAGGGTTATTAGTATGTGATGTAGAGGGCAAACTAAACCAATTTCGCACGAATTGAAAAAGAAATAGAAAAATGTATACAACAACTACAAAATAACAAGAGTGCAGAAGAAAATAATATGGCAGTGGAAATGTTAAAACACGGAAGTAAAACATTAAGGACAATACTATGGAATATGGTACTCAAGGTTTGGGAAGAAGGAAAATGCCAGAAGTATGTAAAAAAGCACTACCCATCTATAAGAAAGGGTCTAAGGAAGACTGCGATAACTACAGGGGAATTGCACTGCTCGATGTGACATATAAGACTGTAGATCGACCGTTGAGAGCTTGTTCGCCCGGCACAGGGAGCTGAAATATTGGTTGCTATGGTTTCTATTGTAGTTTCTACTTTGTGAATTGACATTACTAGTGAATTTTAATATAAACATTCATAATTATTATTAAATACAAACAAATGGATTCGAAGTTTTGTCATTTTTGGGTTGTGCAAAAAATAATGTGTTCACCACTGGCGTAAAACGATTTCAACTCGGGCAGTATCGGCCCTCCCTTCGGTCGGGCCGCTAACTCTGCCCTCGTTGAAATCTTCATTTTTCCGCCCTTGATAAACAATATACTATTGCGCACTGACGCAAAATACATAGATACCCGTCCCTTAGTAACCACTTTTTTATTACGTGAAACATCAAACTCAATCATTCTTGTTGTTTGCATATTTTTAGTCATATGGTCGTAGAAAAAGTATAGTGTACAACACGTGCGTGAAGATTTTTTTATACTCGCGTCGTTGCTCCACTCGTTTCGCAAACTCCATACTTGTGTAAAAAAATCTACTTCACGCACTTGATATACAATATACTATTATAATTTGATAAATGAAGGGGAAGATCCTTTAAAAATCACATCAATTTCTCCAACACGCTGATTATTAATAGAATCAGCAGCATCAAAATATATAGCCAATGGCTAGAATTAAAAACACATTTTTCATAGCAATATACGAAATGTACAATGATGAAATCAACTACGCATATTTGTGTTTTTTAAAGCCTGTTTTAATTGATGTGCAAAGAATGAATAAAGCCTTCTACGCCAATAACGTAGACAAATTACGAGAAAAATTGTTATTTAGGATATTTATTTGAATCTAAACTAAACACCATGATAGAATGTGGATTTAAAGACGAACGACCCTTAAGATGCGTACATTTTTTAATGGCTCTTGTTAAAGAAATTAGTCAAAGACTACCTGATAATGTTAATATTCTATATATAACAAGTATCCTTATTTTCCGTTGAAAATACTTTAAGATTTGTTAAACAAAATTTAATTTCAATTTTAGACAATTTCAATTACGATCCACCTTTAATTGATTCTATTCAAAATCAGTGGGACAATATAACTTTTAAAAAATGCAAAAATACTTCTGACACAAATTTTGGGCTGAAGTTAACGAATACAAACACTCAAACCGGGAAAATCCTTATAATGAATTATCTGAATTACTTCAATCCCTTTTAGTTCTACCTCATTCTAATGCCGAGGTTGAAAGACTGTTTAGTCAAATGAATTTAATGAAGTCAAAATTACGCAACCGTATGCAATTGTCAATGTTAAGTAGTATATTATCAATTAGGTCAGCATTAGCTAGAGACAATAAATGTTATTTTAATTACAATATTCCACAAAATGTTTTAACAAAAATTAAAACCCTAGCAACTTATGAATGCTGAATTAGAAATAGATTTTATAGAAAATATTCTTAAAAAACATTTTATATATACTCAGTGACATATAAACTGCACCACCTAGAAGGGGTTGGAATTTTTTGACCAAATTTGGCAGGAATAGTGGACTAGTCCAGGGAAAAAGTTGATTAAAATTTGAAACCGAATCATCAAGTAGTCATGGGATTTTTGACGTTTGTGTAATTTTTTAGACGTGGTGATAGACAAGCAATTACCGAGTCATTTTTTGAATTTGTTCCACTTTTTCGGATCCCGTTCTTTAGTTTAAAGTGTTACAACTGTTTAAAGATGCCTAGAGGAAGGAGATCTCAAGTTTACCAGCAGTTGAATTGACTTTGACTTTGTTGGTTTATGAGAAGCAGGTTTTTCGTTTAGAGAAATCGGCAACCGTTTGGGACGGCACCACTCAACAATAATGCGTGTTTATCAAGCGTGGTCTGAACATGGGGTTGAACGTCGGAGAAGAGGCACTGGGGCTCAAAGACGAACCAATGAACGTCAAGATCGCCGCTTAAGACTAGTGGCCTTGAGAGACCGATTCTCTACAACTAGATCAATAGCTGATCAATGGTTAGGTGAACAAGGTCGTCCGATAGGCTTGCGAACAGTTTATCGTCGAATAAGAACCTTTGGCTTGCTGTCTTACCGCCCACATCTTGTGCTACCCCTCACTACTCAACATCGCCAGGAACGTTTGGCCTGGTGCACGGAAATACTTCAATGGAACTTGGAGTGGCATCGAGTTGTCTTTAGAGACGAATCGCGATTTTGTTTAGGAATGCATGATGGTCGGATGACTGTTAGACGAAGACGTGGAGAAAGGCACAATCCTGAGTTTTCGATTGCGAGGCATGTTCACCGAACTGTGGGGTTGATGGTGTGGGGTGTTATTGCTTAAGGCAGTAGGTCACCCTTGCTCTTCATTCGGGGCAGTATGACCGCCCGACGCTACATTGACGAAGTGGTAAACCACATATTCTTCCATATCTTCGAGGGCTGGAAGACCCACTTTTCCAGCAAGATAATGCACGACCTCACGTAGCAAGGGTTTCTCTTGACTTCTTTGAAGAGCCAATGTTAATCTTTTGCCTTGACCGCCAAGATCTCCCGATTTGTCGCCCATTAAGCACGTGTGGGACATGATGGGTAGAAGATTGAGGAATCTACCAAACCCACCGTTGACAATGGAAGCTCTACGGCATGACGTACAGGCTGCTTGGGATGCAATACCCCAAGAAGACATTGATCACCTGCTGGAATCAATGCCAAGGCGGGTCAATGAGTGTATCAGAAATAGGCGCGGACCAACACATTATTAAAGAAAAATAAAAAAGATGAAGTGTTTTCTTTATCAAATTTTAATCAATTGTTACCTTAGACTAGTCCAATGTTTCTGCCAAATTTGGTCCAAAAATTCCCACCCCTTCTAGGTGGTGCAGTTTATATGTCACTGAGTATATGTTCCTCTTTGTTAATTTTAAGGCAGAAATGAACTAATTTTGTTGTTGTTTATTAATTATAATAAACCAAATTTAGGTTAGGTAGAAGTGAGAATTAAAATTATTTGTAATTTTATTATTGTGACTTTGTTTTGTAATTTTCGTTTTTGTTTGTCATTAAACAATATATTATAAAATTTTAATTTTTATTGATTTTTTCCTCGAGGATCCATCACCAAATAGGTAGGTAAATAGTTTTGGTAGAAGGTAGATTTTATTCTATCATTTGGTGGAAAATGAATGTACGGTTGGCAACACAGGTCACTGTGAACGACCGCTCATTGTGAAGAGTGTCATTGTCAAATCCATCTATCTTGTAATAGTCTCCAGTATCCTTGTCGCTTATTATGTAATCCAAATGTCTTAAATGTGATAGTGGCTGAACACCCGAAAAAGAGATCTCATGCGATTTATGTAAAAGTTCATCCATTCAGCTTGCAGTTCTTTATCCCGTCTGGAAATACAATGCATCAAAAGTAAAAAACACAAAGTTTCTTATTATTGCGAATACTGTACAGACTATATAATATAATAATAATATTTAATCTTGACGAATCCAATGTAACTATCCATGAAGAACAAAATGCGGCTGTTGGTGACAAATTAATAGAATTACTAACCGGCTGGATAATTCTGTGGATTTAAACGATGTGGCATTTGTGAGACTCTGGCGATATATCCCGAATAAGACTCGTCCTGTCAAAAATTACTCTCTCTTCAAAAACTGATATTCTAAAAATACTCAGAAACAAGGAAAAGATTAATTGTGCCGTTTGAATTCAAGCTGACCTTACACCCGCAAAGACAAGCACTAAATGATCTTCGTTCTAAATTAAATGAATTAAATAGCGTCAATGTTACTAAAACAATTAGGTATTTACAGGTTAGACCACAGAGTGTCGACCTAAAAAACTAGATAAATCACCAAATAGCACTGTTGACGTATTTTACCAAAATGTTCGTGGTTTGAGAACAAAAACTAACTACTTTTGATATCTATATTCTAGCTACAACAGGGTAGCACTCTGGAATTAATAACCAAGAGTTATTTGGCGAAGATTTTTATGTACATCAATTTGATCGAGATGCTCTAAAAGAGTCTCGTCGAGGTGGCGGAGTTCTGGTGGCAACAATAACGAACGTCTCTTTGTCGGCCCTGATTCTGCCGGTTAGTCAAATAGAAGAAGTTTATTTGTCGGTTGCTGCAGGAAGATACCACTTTATTTTTGGGACAGTTTATATTCCGCCGGGCTCAAACATTATGCATTATTTTCATTTTATTAACAGTCTCAAGTTTTTAGCAGACCACTATTCGTACTCAACCATTTGTATAGCCGGAGACTTCAACCTTCCAGGGATTAAATGTTCTCTTATTGATAATGAACATGCAGGAATTACGTCAAACGAAACTGAAACGTTTGTTAACGATAACATTGTTTTTAATGGTTTCTTTTAAAACAAACTTCATATGTAATGAAAATAAAGTTATACTATATTAGATCTGGTGCTCACAAATAATGTAACTAACTAATGTTTTTAAAAAATCCTTCCCATTTCAATATTATCAAATATATCTAAAATACTTGAACATATAGTAGTTAGTTAGTTATAATGAGTGGGGCGTTTCATCGCCCCTCCACTGCGACTGCAAGGGTCTATTATATATAGTAACTGAAGCTATTTATAATTCTTTTCAAAACATAATAGACTTTTAAATGGCTTTTGTGCTGGTCGGAGTACTCCGCAAACTTGCTTCAATTTTCACAATTCATTAATGGTGCTCTGGAAATGGGGTCTTAAGTGGATGCCATCTACATTGATTTTTCCAAAACTTTTGACCAAGTCAACCACAGACTACTAATCAAAAAACTCTCCTGGATGGCATAGGGTGCACACTTATTTCATGGTTTAAATCGTACATAACAAACCGCATCCAAATCTCTTAATTGATGTGGTTTCATTAGACGTTCATGTAGCGATTTCACTGACATTATGCCCATTATATTTCTATTTAATTCTTAAGTAACGTCAATATTAGAATACTGCTGTGCAGTATGGCCACCCCATTACAATAGCTACATAAATAGGATTGAAAGAGTACAATGAAAAACTGTGAATTTTCTTCTGTTCAAACTCAATATTGACAGGAAGTGCTATGCGAGTGAGAGGTTAAGATTGCTGGGTATTAAGTCGCTGGAAGGCAGAAGACGGAAGTCGCTCCTAAAAATTGGCTTTCAACTAGTCCACGGTGAATTGAACAGTCCAGAGCATCACATCTCTCCTTTCGCGTTCCATCCTTCCATTCGCGCACCTTTCACCTTCGTTATCACCACACTGGATACGGAAGACACAACCCAATGGATAGGCTCGCCGCAGAGATGAATTCGTTATATGGCATCGATATTTTTCACATAACTTTTAGATCATTTGTTAATCATGTAAATGCTCTGATATATTGACTAATTATATCACTTGTTTATTTGTTACATTAATTGGATACTCTAATGTGTCTTAGTTTGTGTTGTAACTCCAAAAAAGGATTTCTTTCTCCTGTTAAATTCTAAAGTATTACTGTACTCATTCATGCAGTTTTTAGTACTATTTGGAATATATTGTCTGTAACTTTACATACACTGATCGCTAAAAAAAGCAGAGCACCCAGAAAGCCCTGCGTTCGCCGTAATCAACATTACAATCAATTAACTCCTTTTGAAAGGGGTCTAATTGTGGGAATGCCCTTTCGCGAAATGGCTAGAAGATTGGGTCGAAGTGAGTCTACAATCATTCGAGCATGGAGAGCTTAATCCCACAAAGGCTGAGAAATACGTAGGAGAAGTAGTGGTCGGCCAGGAATTATGAATGAACGTCAAGAAAGGAGTCTTCGGGGACTGGCCTCAATTAACCCGTTTAAGACAACACGATCGGTGGGGGCTACTTGGAGGGCTGTTTTGAAAAGACAAGTGTCTATGCGAACAATTTATCGCAGAATTCGTTCGTATGGCTTAGCATATCGACCAATTGTGCGTCTTCCTTTAGTCCCAAAGCATCGAGTTGCCAGGCTCCAGTTGCGTAGGCTGAGGCAGCATTCGGTCGATGAATGGCATGATATCATGTTCAGTGATGAAATCCGGTTTTGCCTTTGGCAATCTGATATACGCTTGCGTGTCAGAAGACCTACAGGACAAAGAGTAAATAGGGTTAGCGTTATTGTTATTGGCCACTTAAGCCGTACTACGTCACATGTTTAACTATAAAATCTGTTCAGTAAGATGTAATTCTTTCTAATACTGAAACCTCTACTTTTCTGTTCTCGTCAATATTTTTTATGTAGATATTGTAAAAACATTAACAAAAATCATTTTTATTAAGATGTTGGAAAAAGTATAGTTATTGGCCATATTTGAAAGTCATTCGCCACTGTAACATTAGTTATTGGCCGGCATAGGGATTTTCAATACCTAATCCAAAACAAAATTTAGTTTTTCATAACACTTATTCAAATTTTGTAAAAAAAATACAGAAATTATTAGGTATAACTCAAATTTTTTTCTCACGTTTTCTTTTTTTGTACAAGTATTGCATTGAAAATATTCATTTTTATTATTTGTAACATTTTTTATTATACAACTAATGTGATAAGTTGGACGAAATATTGTTACAGCAAATAAAACACAAACCTTCATCAATTTTGGGATTTTTAAATTTATACTCCATCGAACTTTGCGTACACGTCGTTGAATTGTTTATACTAATATCAGACAGAATATTGATCCTTTGACTGCTATCATTCATAAATAATTGTTTTTTGGCCGCATCTATCTCTTTAGTCTTGTCTTTGATTTCTTTTTTATTCTTTTTTAATATGTAGGAGTCAAAACTTTAGGATGTTTGATATCCTTTTGTCTGGTCTTTTTTCATTTGATTTTTTCTTTTTCTTTAACATCTTCTGCGCTCTTGTCGTTTCTCAAGTCGCAACAGTATTTTCCAGCAAGACAACGCTAGGCCACACATTGCAAGAGTAACGCAGAGAGTTTATTATGACAATAATGTCAATTTAATGGCATGGCTTGCAAGATCTCCAGATTTATCGCCGATTGAACATGTATGTGACTGATCGGCAAAAGAGTCGAAGATTTTCCAGCGCCCAAAGACACTTTGGCTGAACTTCGAGTTCAAATTCAAAGAGCTTGGGATGAAATACCGCAAGCAGAAATTGATCATTTAATTTTAAGTATGCCCGGTGCTTAACCCACCAGTACACGGGTGAGGCCTGTGAGTCCAAGCAATATATAAAAGGTAATCTAACTTTGAAAAACGTCTCTGTAACACTTTAAACCTCTATGTACCTCTCAGCGATGTTAAAAGTTCTGATGTTATTAAAAAATAAATATGAAATTCGATATTTCAAACGTGCGTAAAAATCTAAAAATGTATTGCTGGGTTCTTCTATGCACAATGATAATACCACTGAAATACTGAAAACACTGGTTCTAAGTCTAGGGCAGAAATTGTTACATTTTATAATATTACTAAACGCGGGGGGAGTTGATGAAGTTGTTCGAATGATCACGTCCTACAGTGTGGCCAGAAATACACGACCATATTACCATTGGTCAATTGGTAATATTTTATGGATTATTGAATGTAGCTGGCATCAATGCATTCATTGTTTATAAAGCGAACAACCCTAACGAATTTACCAAAAGGCGCAGGTTGTTTACAAAAGAATTGGGAATTTATTTAGTCACAGAAAATATAAATGAAAGGGAAACTTGCTTGCGCGTGAATCGGCTAGACGTTTATCGGGAATTCCAACCCCTGAAGATGAACCCGAACCTACTACAAATAAAAGAGGCTACTGCAAATATTGCTAAAGGAATAAAACACGATACTTTTGTCAATTTTGTAAAAGTTGGCACTGTATGGAACGTATTGTAGCATGCTGTATGCACTGTACTGACGGAAATTAGTCAACTTTACAACCCCATATTTTTAAATTTTGTTTACATATGTTTTTTAATTAGTTCAGTATGTCCGTTATAGGGAAAACATCAATTAGTGCTTTTTATTTCGTTACTTTTTTAACTTGAAGAAAAAACAGCATTTTTTAATTTATGGGTCCCAAAAATAGAAATAATTTTTGTTTACAATCCTAATTATGCACAATAAAACCAAAAATAAATGTACTTTGAAATAATCACAAGTGCCTTACTTAAATATTTAAGCAAATATTTTTTACAGTCTATTAGAAAATATTCCTAAAAGGCCTCACCCGTGCGCTGGTGTGACACCTAAGCCACCCATTCACTGGAGGGTTAAATGAATGCATTCGTTTTGGATGGACCACGCATTATTAATTTTTTAACATTGTTCTTAAATACAGTTTTACTTGAAATTATTATCATTCATTGTCTCACTGAATCTCCTATTGTCACCAAAATTTCAAGTTCGTAGGATCATCCCTTCTGGATGCTCAGCTTTTTTTTGGCGATCAGTGTATATATGAATAAATAAATAAATAAATAATGACTTGCCGGTAGTTCTTTTTTGCAATACACTATGAATTATCAGCGTCAATAGTGTAGTTTTGTTTTTAACCAATATAGATTCGATTTCTTTATCATTTTGACAACATACTTTATGAATGTCCAAGATGTTTTCTGTTACTGTTTTAGGGAATGTTTTCACAATTGTTTTCTATATTTGAAAAAACTCATAGAAATAAAGGAAAAATGTCATCAATGCTATGATATTCCCACACCGCTAGAAATATATCCTAACTAAGGGAAGATCTAATGTTGTGTATATGATCTTTGTTAATAATCCTAACTTTCTTCTTCTATAATCCTATAATCAATTTTCTGTGTAAGGTGATAAGATACATTGAAACTTATATTCTTAGTAATATAATTCCCTAAGATTTTTAACTATATTGTCAATTGTATTAGTGGTCATTTGATTGTTAAAATTTGTGAAAATATGTGACGGTCCAGATGCCACATAATTTAAATTAAATGGTGTAAAAAAGTCGAATAACATTTTTGATTCAGATCAATTAGCATTCCCAATATTTAAGTCACCATCATAAAATGAAGCATTCGCATTCGTCTAAAAACCAGCAGTTTTATTATTTAATCTCAACTTCTGAATTCCTAAAATATTTAAAAAAAGCTGTTCTGTGCACTCATTTGAACTAATAAATTGATGGTGCTTCACTGTGTGATAAGTAGAGCGTGGACATTATATGCAGATTTCAAATCATCGTCATTGCCGCCGAGTGAAGGTTCATCGCTGGGCGCTTGGTTAAACTGCGCGTACAGTTTAAAAGTTCTATGCCTTACATAGAAAAAGACCTTATTATTATTCAGCTTCACAAGATTGCCATCCTGCCTTAATAAATGGCCGTGCATTTGCATATTCAACTTCGTAAGTACATTGGCGTTTGGACATATTTTTATGTCTTTATGTACAAGTGACTAGAACACATCTTACCAACAATAGAAGTGCTGCTGTACCTGTAGTAGCTAATAGCACATAGCATACTGAATATAAATCCAACGTCCTAAAGTCCCACACTTTAGGACGTTGGATTCTCATTGGTCCTGTCAAAGACGGTGAATCCATGCCGAGTTGCAATTTGTCTTAGAATGTTGAAGTATGGTTCTCATTCTCAGTTGTACTAATAGCAATTTGCGGAGTTTAAAAAGCAAGACAAACTGATGTCCTGGCACCGTTGTAACTAGAAAAAAACGGGACAATCATGGGAAACTAGGATGTATAGTAACCCTACACAAGGTGTAACTGTAGGTACAACTTGCTAATTTGTAACTATGAGTGTTGATGTACGTCAAAGACGCTTGTGGAGCGCTTCAAGCTACCTTGACAAATAATTAAATGGATTCCAGAATTCACCTTTTGGCACAGCAAGCTACCAAGGCAGAACAAAGTAAAAAAGGCTGCTACTTGTGTCCCGAACACATATATATTACATTTATGTGTTTCCTCCTTTCTAATCTTCTGAAAATAACAACAGGACTTTTTCAATAAATGTTCACGAGTTAGGAAAACAACTACTGTTTCTGTTGCAATTCACAATTCTAAATGTCTGTCTACTTGAATCAAATTATATCTTATTAAAGCAAGATGTTTTCGCAGAAAAAAAATCATATTGTTTCACGAACATGCCTTTAATTCATGTAGTTCTTGCAGTTATTAATTTTTTATTATTTAGGTATAACTTCTTAATACATTAACTAATTGATACGTGCAGTGCAGTATTTTACGCTGCCATAAGTATGGTATCGGAATGTCTTATGAGTTACTGAGTATTGAATTAAAATTACTGCCTAGTTCTGTACACGTGCCATTCATAACGAGAATACATTACATGAGATTATTTTCAAAACAACAAAACCAAGAGTGAACATACGTTTTATAATTACTATGTTATAGACTGTATAGCTGACACAAAAGACTTTCGACTAGACAATTACATAAAATATACATCTGAAACTTACTTATATTAAACATCTATGTAATTACTATAGTTCTTGTCTATCTTAGAAATGTTCAACAGGAAGCAACTAAAATATGGAACAAGTACAGTTAAACATATGTATGCATAATATGGAATGGGTGGTGTAGAGCCAAATGGATATAACCAATATCCTCGTCTAGTAGCATCTCGAGTGTGATGAGTTGCAAAAGCAGTAAAAATAATCAACGACACCCTTGTTACCTTGCTCCAACTGAACATAAAAGCCGCATACAATAAAAACGAAATGATTACCAAGGGCAAGGTGGAACAATGTAGAATAGGCCGTGTCTTTAAACTGGTCGCATCCTAAAAATTTACGTTACAAATTATCTTGAGAGGAATATAAACTCACTTTTAGTTTTGTCGACTTTGCAGCTACGAAATGATCCAAATCGATAAGTGAAGAAGCCACAGTACAAAGAACAACTTCGATCAGTGTTTGGGAAGAGAACACATTTTTATGGTTGAGGGACACAATAAACCACGAAAGACCGCCGATTATCGCGTGCGTGGAGTTGTCAAATATTGCTTTGCTTAATTGTCTCGTTGAGGATGCAACTAAATAGTCTCCTATTATTGCAACAGAAGCAATTAGAGATATTAAAAAGCAATGCACGTTCAGCTTGTGTATGTTCTTGAAAATCATCTGCAATCTTTTAATTTATAAACATATTTCTTCCCCATTAAGAACTATTACTGAAGACTTCTAAATCACTGTCAAAAATAATATAATTTATAGGTTACATTCAAGTGCTGAACTTTTTGTGACATAATTTACAGAACGTTTGGATCGATAATGTAGGTAGTTTTTCGATTACTTACAACTTACAGTTTCCCGTAATTGATTTTCCTCTAATTGTTGTTGTATAAATGTGGCTTTTCTCAGTAAAGCGATGGCCACACTATGCATTTAGTTGCAGCAACCGTGATGCATGGGAATAGAACACGTTCTAATTTGTGGGAAAAACGCACGCATTTCTAGTGATATTTTTAGTAACTGTAGTAATACCAACAGTTATTATAAAAATAAAAACGCACCATATCAACATAACGGCGGTCATCTATTCAATGTCAAAATGATAAGAGTAGTTTCATTTTTGTAGGTTGGCATTACAAATATTTTGATGTGTATGATGCATGCAACTTTTCTTGTGTGTGGCCGGGTGTGAATGCATAGTGTGGCCATCGCTTAAGTTTTCTTAATCCACGTGATATTTGACTTATTTATTCAGTAACGGTGGTTCGGGGCTCTAGTTCGGGGTACCTACGCTTACGGCTCGCCAGTTCATTAAAATATCACTGAAATGACAATACTGACGTTTACATGACATTGCTAATATCAAGTTTTTTTAAGCAGCCAAAAATTTCGTGTCTACTTTTTTTTGCATTCGACTGTACATTATCGATCTATAATTCTGGGCGAAAGTGTTACAGTCGCGGGTACGGAATTTCGGGTAGCAATTTTCGGACATATTAACAAAAACCGATGTAACTTAGGCTTTATTGTCATTATGACAAATTTATTTTAATAATTTTTGTGTCAGCGCCAAAATCTGAATTCAAATTCCAAATACTTCTTACTTATTGTCATTGTTCTTTACTTAATATAGTTTAAATGACAACCCATACTCAATTCTTAAAACAGTCTATCACTTATTCAACTCTCGCAGTAACAGTGACAGTTTAAAGTTAGGTTAGGATACGTAAAGCCTATTTCACACTTCATGTCAGTCAAATTGACGTACATACGTACTGCCCGAAGTTCCGTGCCCGCGACTGTACTATTACAACGTATTTTAAATTTGATTTATATTATAATAGTATATTATTATACAAGTTTAGTAAGGCAACGGATTGTCGCACGAGTGGTTTGGGGCACGACGAGCTCGCGAGGAGAGCCCCAATAGAACGAGTGCGACAATATTGCCTAACTAAACGAGTGTAATATACTATTTTATCTACTTTGCATTACTAATTCTTGAAATTTCGCCTGTTCAAGTTTTCGTATTAGACTAGGAACTTTTGCGTAGGTTGGGTTTGTAGACCGCCGTCAATTAATATGGCTTAGAAATAAAATTATAAATATTTAATTCCGACCCTGCTCACATATATTGGTTTAAAAATACGGTCGCGTTTTGAAATGTAACGATTGCGTCCGGAAACAAAATTCTGTGGAACCCGATAAGCCAAATATATAATATAAATTGCTCTTAATAATGCCTATTGTTCACAGGAAGTTAATATTTGTTTAAAGTAAATTAATAAAAGGACCGCTTATAATTTTTAGAATATAAATAAAAGATTTGCGCTAGTACGAGCGGGCGCGCTTGAAATAAGTTGACTGCGTCTTCAAAAAGAACTCTATCGAGCCCGATAAGCCGGCAAAAAACATGTGTGTTTAGAAATGGCTATAAATGCTTTTTAACGCCCGTTGTTTGCCGGATGCGGATATTCGTTTAAGAAGATTAATTGTAATACCGAGTACTGCGATTTCAGAGGATAAACAAGATTAGCGCGAATAGCGGCAAAGATCCGTACCTTGCGTGGGCTGCGTCCCCGCTCGCCGTTTATCATATTCAAAAATATGATTTTTAAGACAAAGTAAGCACGAAAAAGATTCATTCATTCGGTGCCCCTTCGGAAGGCAGTTAGTTACGGGTCCCTTAAGGAAGCCGGGGAATCGTTGAAGATGTCGCGCGGAGTTAGGTTAAATTGTAAAGTATAGAGTAATATCTCGGAGAATACTTAAAATTAATCGGCGTGTTTAAAGTGTATTTAAAAAGTGGAAAATTCTATTTAGAATTCAAATATATTTTATTGTTGTTACGGATTTCGGGTATTAAATAAAGTTGTTGGTGAAA
Organism: Geotrupes spiniger; assembly: GCA_959613385.1. Classification (NCBI taxonomy): domain Eukaryota; kingdom Metazoa; phylum Arthropoda; class Insecta; order Coleoptera; family Geotrupidae; genus Geotrupes; species Geotrupes spiniger. The sequence continues at coordinate 37,943,539 of OY390735.1, forward strand.
GAAGATTAAACAGTCGAATTTCCCTGTTTCAATCCATTAGGATTAAAGGACAAGAGGAAATGTAAGTAATTTTTATTTGAATCAAGTGTGAAATTATGTGGGTTCCGTTAAGTTCTATTTTTGGATCTATTTATAATTTGATGTATTAAATTTAAAAATGGGCAAGTTTCTTTCCTTCCTCTAAAGTAGATAATTTAAAAAGTATAAAGGTTTCATAAAGAATCATTTGGTTAAGTGTCGATCCAAGTTCATTCGTCACTTCTTTTATATTTTTTTATATTTTATATGCGTAATTTTTGTGCTTAGTTTAATTAAATCTAATGATTTTCTTTTTATAATAACTTCATTGAATTTTATTTTTATTTAATTATTTTTTTTTTATATTAAACCTATTTAAACAATTTTTTTTGTTTTTATTAATTAATTTATAAAAAACCCTCTAACCCTAATTTGACGAAGGTAGTCGGCTAACTTGGGGGCTGGTGGCAGCATAATCAATAAACTTTTGCTCCCAAGTTGTCGACGAGTTATTTGAGTTTTTTGAGTGATTATCCGCGTGAACGTGAAAATTGGGAAGTAGAGAAATCCGGGAATCGGCCGTGCTACCCCACTGGACAAAAGATTCCCACGTTCCGAAGGAAGCCAGTTGGTGACCGAGTTCCCGGAACTTTTCCCGATTTTCAGAAACACGTTCGGTCTACGCGGATAGCCCGTGTCCGATTCACGAGCGTTTCGGACGCGCGGGCCGGTGTTCACAGGTTCACTGATATTGACACTTTGAATTAAATTTAAAATAATCTAATAGCCGTCATAATTTCTGTAATTTGTGTGCAAAATGAAGGCAGAAAACGCTGAATTTACGTGTACCCCACCACACATACGCGAAGCCGCTAATATATCCAAGAGGATATATGACAGATTATGTCATGACACGAACATGGCACGAACATAACTAAAAGTTACCAAAAATAGTTTAATAATACGACTCATTATTAAACTGTTTTCGATGTAACAATGAGTCCATTATTAACGCAAGGTAGATAATAGTATATTATTATACAAGTTTAATAAGAGGCCTTATTGTACCACGCGTGGGTTTGGGGCACGACGAGCGAAGCGAGGAGTGCTCCAATGGAGCAAGTGCTACAATGCCTCTTAGTAAACGAGTATAATATACTATTTTATCTACTTTGCGTTACTGATTTTATATAAATTATACAAAATTTCGAATTCAAAAAAATGTAGCATTATAACCTAGGGATATTTAGGAGTAACGATGGCGACATCGTCAAGTCATATTTGACAGGCGGAAAATACCATTTGAAATATTTAAATTTCTTTAAATTTGGTGAAAAACGTCAAAAATATGGCAGAAGAGAAGAATTGAAGCTATGTTGCTTTGGTGCAAGCTTTTCGTGTAGTATGTTGCTCAAATAGCGCATTAATAATTCTAATAAATTTAACACGTTTCTAAGATTATGGTTATGTATTCGATATTTGACGCGTGTGTTATGAGCAGTGGAATGAAATGTCGCCAATCTTACAGAACAAATAGTTACCAAAAACAGTTTAATAATAGCCTCTATTATTAGTTTTGAGCCCATTTCAGTATCATAATGGACCTATTGTTAACGCAAAGTAGATAAAATTGATTTAAAAAGTTCTAAAGTTTTGATTTTACTCTAGCTTTAGTTTTAGTTTTATTTTATTTTCCACTCACGCACAGTTATCTCCGTATTATTAGTTTAATTTAGATATTAGATATTACGGCTTTGATGTTATTATCGTTAATTTAGGGGTATTTTTTGGAGTTCGTTATGTGTTTGTATCCTGAATGAATTAAATAAATAAATAAATAAAAAATAAAATATAAATATAAACTGCAGTTCATTACTGAAACAATAATAGTAATAAATGTTTTGTCGTTTAATATGAATTCTTGCGATTTTTACCTTCTTATACTTTATGCATATTATGCAAGTCATTTCGAAAGCTTCTTAAGAAAGAATAGTAATCATGAAAATTTTCGAACTCAAGATTGTAACGAACATACACGTTATGAGGTGCCCTGAGTCGATTCTGACTATTCTCGGATTGACATCTATGTGCGTGTCACTGGGTGTGTGTCTAGGTGCCTGTGTTCGTGTGTCAGGGTGTCTGTGCGCGTTCTATTGCCCACATGGGGTAGGAATATCGGAGGGGATATGGTCAAGGATCGAGCAAATATATGAGGAAACATGGTGCAGGTTGGCTTTTGCAGAGGATGTAGTTTTATTAGCGGAGACGGAGAAGGGGTTAAAAGGAGTGGCGAAAAGGTTAGAAGGGTTCACGGACAGAAGAGGGTTGGAGCTAAATACAAGGAAATCAAAAATAATGGTGTTCAAGAAAGGAGGAGGGAGGATGAGGGAAGTAAAGATAACATGGAAAAGAGACATATTAGAGCAGGTGAAAGAGTGGATGTACCTGGGGTTCGTAGTTAGAGAAAATAACAGCGGAGAAGGACAAATGATGCATGCATGCAGAAAGGCGAGGTTAGCAGAGGAAGGATTGAGGAGAAATCTGTGGGGAAAGAGGAGAGGGAATTTTCAAGAGACATTGAAGATATGGAATGCATGTATAAAAACTATTTTGATGTACGGGCGGAAGTGTGGGGGTGGAAAGAATGCAGAAGATTGGAGAGGGTACACATAGGACAAATAAAAAGGACTTTGAATCTGGAGAGATCGACTCCAGATTACATAGTTAGGCAGGAATCGGGGAGCGAAAGGTTGGGTGTAGAGGCAGGGAAAAGGGCAGTGCGGTATGAGATGATAGCGAGGGGCGGGCCAGAACAGAGGTTGGTAATAGAGGAGATAAGTAAAAGGGGAAGTAAGGGAACGGGACTATCAAACTGGGAGGAGTGCAGACGTAAAATGTACGAAAAAGCAGGATTAGCTACAGAAGAGGCAGAAAGGAGGAGAAGAGATGGGAAGCAAATAGATAGGGAGATAGTGGAGAGGTGGAAGATGGTAGAAGCGCAGGAAAGTAAAATCAAGAGTGCAAGATACAACACAAAATACAATATTCTAAAGTACAGTGTAGGTTACCATCATACCTAGGGGAGGGAGATCGTTAGAGGAAGAAAGGACAATAGCAAGGTTCAGGTGCGGAAGTGAGGAGAAAGCGAACAAGTACTGGATGGAAGAAAGCTACAGGCGGTGTAATTTTTGTGGAGAAGGATGGGATGAATGGGATCATTGGGTAGAAGAGTGCAAAGAGATAGAACTGAACGAAGAAGAAAAGAAGAAAGGAAAAGACTGGAAATGGAATATGGGAGAAGACGGAAGGGGACTAGAGATGTTAGATAAAATAGTGGGGAAGAAGGAAGAGAGAAGGAAAAAGATGGTATTGGTACATCAAGAGGATGAAAGAACCAAGAAAACAGAAAGCGGCTGCAGGAGCAGGCGGAATTACGAAATTACGAAATGTAAGAAAGTGAACATGCCAATAAAGGTTTTTTTTTGGTTTACTCTTATCACCGTTGTCCTTATCTCGAAACGGGGTACGAGTAATCAAAAAATTATACATTATAAAAGTTGAAGATAAATTTTAAACAACTTTCAACTGAACAGTTTTCTCGAAAAATTGAGTATATCCAGGTATAAGGAAGTTCAGTGCGAACCACTTCAATTTTTTTAATATTAAATCTATCATTTTAAGCTAATTATGGCAGTTGGTGATATCAGAATTAATAAGCATTCGATACAGAAGTTGAATATAACAAATCTGCAGTGGTCCGCACTGAACCTTCTTATACTTAGTTATACTACATTTTTCGAAAAGTTGTTTAATACCTTGTTTTCTCGATAACGCGTACCGTTTTCGAGATACGCAAAATGGTAATAAGTGTAAACCATCACTTCCGGTTGAGATATTGTTTTCAAAATAGGATACCTTGCTACATACAAATCTTAAGTTTAAAGTTTCGTAGCTCTAGCTTTCTAGTTTGGACGGTTGAGCGCGCACAGACACACAGTCAAACACACAAAAAGGCACACAGACACACAGAGGTCATTCCGAAAATAGTCAGAAACGATTCAGAAGACTTCAAAAAGTGTATATTTCAAAGTCTCGAAATATCGTTTTCGTGAAAACATTGTGTTTCTTGGTACCTAATAATAATTAAACAGGTTATTCAAACAATTTTCGACTGTCTACATCGTATGTTTACACTATGCGCGAATTTCATATTTAAATTAGGCCATTTTTTATCAATCCGTCTGCAAGGTGTCCATATTGAGGGAAAAAATGTTCCTTCACACATTAGAAACGGATCAAAAACAATTGTGAATATTCGGTTGTTGCATGAGTGCGTCTATAACACAGCTCAACAAAAAAAATAATTCCTTCACAAGTGTTTAACGATTATAAATTACATTTAAATATTTCTTATAATAAAAAATTCAAGCTCATTCAAAATAACAATTTGCTAAATTTAATAAATTAAAAAACAGTGTAACATCAGACTCAAAACTTTTTAGAAATAACAGTAGGTGGTTTGTCAATGTATCCGGTGTGCAGTTTCCGGATGATGTCAAAGATTTTTTATTATTAGATCCTAAATTCAGTATTAACGTTTCACCTAGAAAAATTCATATACGTTTGGCCGATGTAGAGGATTTGATTTCTTGTTGCGCTGATGGTAGTAAGGATCAGGTTAGGGCTCGTATAACTAATGTAGTCACTAATTTTTATCATGACAGAGGTAGGAACGGGTGTCTCTCTAAATTTCATGTGATTTTCAAAAAAAACAGATCTTTTCTAAAACAAAATAATAACATTTTGATACTAAGAGCTGATAAGGGCAATGTCGCGATGCTGGCTGAAGATTATAACAGTAGGATGATGACTTTGTTAATAGGGATCAAACATTTAACTTACAAAAAAGGGTGAATGACCTACTCAAGGATTATAAAAGAAGACATTTTATATCTCCAAAAATGTATAAACATTTATCTATCAATAATTCACCTCCTTCCGGAATATATGGTCTCCTCAAAATGCATAAGGACAATTACCCGCTACGTCCCATAGTTTCTTTCATTGATTTAGCCACATACAATTTTTCAGGCTGTGTCTGATTCTTTAGCTGATCACACCAGTTACAACGTAAAAGACTCATTTACCTTAGTCGAAGAACTTAGAAATTTTGAATTGCCCGAGACATTCGTTCTTGTTTCATTTGATGTTGTTTCACTGTTTATTAACGTGCCTCTCGATTTGGTCCTGACTGTCATTACCGACAAATGGTCATTCATAGAACAACATTGTAACTTCACTTTAGAATCCTTCCTAACTTTGATTAGATTTATTTTTAACAACTGTTTTTTCTTGTATAACAGCCAATTTTATAAACAATGTTTCGGTATCCCTATGGGAGGTTCGCTTTGCCCTATAGTTGCGCAAATAGTTTTGGATTACATGTTAGATTTCATAATACCATCCCTACCGGCTCAATTACTCTTTCTAAAGAAATATGTTGACGTCATCATCTGTGCGGTGCCTGCTGGGTGCGTTGACGAGACATTTTCAATGACTTCAATAATCATATACAATTCACAGCTGAAATAGAGGACAATATCTATCTGTTCTTGGACACTAAAGTTATCAGAAAACATGACATCATTATTTTTGATTGGTATCAGAAACCTACTGCTTCTGGTAGATACATAAATTTTCACTCTAACCATCCTATCGATCAGAAATTAAATATGATCACAGCCATGAAAAATAGAACTATCAAACTTAGCGATTCACAATTTCATAAAAAGAATTTATCATTATTACTGGAGATATTTATAAATAATGGTTACTCTCGTACTTTAGTTAATAACATATTATTTACATCTAGAACCAAAGCAATTGTGGCCTATAATGCTGAGGAGACATTTATTTATAAACGTTTACCATTCATTCATGTGCTTTGGTTACAATAACCATAACTTTGACTTTGACAACATAATTGTGTTGGATACTGAAAAGAAATTTAAACATAGTAATTTCTTAGAAATGTACAATATACACAAATGTAACAACTATTTTATGAATCCTCAAGTATTGTAAGTAATTAATTTTTAACCTAACTTGTAAGTCAGCTGACAGGTTGTAATTCCAGTTTCCTGGTGAAGCAATAAATTTAATTGCGAAATATTGAAAAGTAACTGATTGGGTTTAATCTAACACCAACAAACGACTAACCGTTATCCCAGATAATCATACGCTACACATTATTATACTAAGTACAACTCTTTTATATGTTGATCGTTCTTGTTGTCTTCGTAAGGTGTTAGACACGGTATCGTCTTGTCAGTGTTCTGTTGTTAGTGGTTCGTTAGGGTGTTGATTGCAACATATTGCTATGAATTAACCTTGAATTTTATTTTATTTAGGAAATAACTCACAACTATATAATTTTTTTTTCAAAGCTATCCTTTTGCTCAGGTTCGGCCAGGTTAAATAATACAACGATATTTTAAATTAAAATAATATATTTTCCAAAATCAAATTCTCTAAATTCTCCAAATTAATATACAATATTATATAAATTCCCTTATACGCGTTTAAAGGTTTACCGTTAACAAGTTCTCGGTGCCTGTTAAAAAAAAAACAAAATTCGTATACGCAAATTATTTACACATGCCGGGTATGGGCAAGAAATGCTGCGCGACTCCGATGCGTTGACCGGTCCGTCCTTATCATAATTTAGTCCCGCGTCAATATTTGTCTTATTGCTCATGCATATTCTGATTTTAAAACTATTTGTTGTGAAAAATTCTTTCTGTGCTCAATAAGTTGCAATTTAAGTTTATTGAAACAATTTGTTATTATTTTATTTATTTGCTTGACAAGTTGCAAATTTATTGACACACTTTGTTAATATCTTTTTATATTTGCTTAACAAGTGCAAATAATATTTATTGACACAATTTGTTATTATTTTTTATATTAAATTTATTAATACAATTTGTTATACCCTTTTATATTTGCTTATCAAGTGCAAATAAATTAACACCTTATGAACTAACATAATTCATTTTAATTTTATATTTTGCCAAACAAGTTGCAAATTATTCCATTTACCGCTTATCTAGCCATTTGGTTGCCCTGTATTCAGGCACCATCAATAAAATATTAGCAAATTTAAATATTCTTACCAAATCTTCTGCCTCCGGCTGGTCACTGGATCGAACTCTCTCTGCTTCGGGCTGGTCGCTGGCTCGGACCCGAACTTCTTCTTCCTTCTTTGGCTGGTCGCTTCGTGGAACTCCTCTCCCTTCCTCTTCGGGCTGGTGACTTCGTTGAACTGCCCGTAATTGTCGGTGCGCCGGGCTTTTATAGCTCCGTCCCTACCTTCTTCTTCTCCCCACACTTGTCTACATCCCTGCTCTTCGCTGTAACAGGTGATGATCCAGGTGATCTCCCTAGCACCTCTATTCCTTCTCGCCATAATTTTAAATAAAATTATTTTTTCTAATTTAACTAATAACTTTTTCTAATAAAATCAAATTTAAACAATTTCTTCCTTTTTCACTTTATATATAGCAATTTCACGCACAAAGCAAAAATATGAGTTTCATAAAATATTATACTTATCTTTCTTTTATATTTTAATAAAAAAACACAACATATCCCCAAAGGATATTTATATAAATATTTTTTTGAAATATTTGTATTAAATTTCTTTGTTTCCTATATTTACTAACAATCTTACTCTAACGGTTGCTTGTATGCCTGCAGCATACTAATATGGTATCTTCCTTTTATATGGGTCCCTTCCATATTTTCTAATTCGTATGTGGTGTCGTCGAAATTTTCTTTAATTCGGTATGGTCCTATATACGGTAGGTCCAATTTTGCACATTTCTCCTGTTCTCGCCTTCCTAGTTTGTAACTTCTGACAATTACCAAGTCTCCCTTTGTAAAAATGCTTCTTTTACTTATCTTTTCATTTTCCTTCTGTCTGTATTTTTCATCCTTCCTTTTCAATCTTTGCCGACATTGAATAATCCGGTGGTCTATGTCAACCACATTCCTTCCCCCTGGATCCCATGGCCGTTTTGGTGTTTGTTTTTGCATTAAAACTATCGGGGAGATTTTTGTTACTGTATTTGGTGTTAAATTTATGAACTGTTTTCTTTGATTGTATATTAAAAAGTCAGCTACATAATGTAGGTAAAAATCTTCGTATTTTTCTAAAATTATTTGCAGCGCCCGCACCAACGCCGCGGATGAACTTGCCAATCCAAATGGAACTACCTTAAATTGGTATACGTATCCATTTATTAGGAACCCTGTATATTTTCTACTTTCTTTATTCAAAGGAATCAACCAAAAAGAACTTTTTAAGTCCAGTTTTGTAAATATTCTTGCTTTTCCACATTTTGCTAGTAACGTATCGATAGTTTGTGGAGTTTCATATTGTGGCTTTGTTCTCGAGTTTAATTTCCTGGCATTTAGGCATAGTCGAATATCTTCATTCTTCTTCTTTACTACTACTATTGGATTAATAAAATTTGTTGTGGATTTTTCTATTATATTTTGTTCTAACATTTTGGTTATTTCCGCATTTATATTTTCTTGATACTTTCTTGGTATTGGATAATTTTTTATATTGATCGGTTCAGACTCATCTACTTTCAATCGATGTTCATACCCAGCTGCAACACATGGCTCATCGTTTACTAATCGTGGAAAATTTTCTATTAATTTCTCAATTATCTCCTTATGTTCTTGGTCACAATTTACTTTACTTACTTGTTTTATTTCTTGATGATCCAAGATAACATTATTTATTATTTTTTTCTCTTCCTCCTCTTCATCTTCTTCGTCTTCTACATCTTCCCACGATATTTCTTCGTCCCCGATTTTTACCATTGCTTTTTCGACATCTATTGTCATACAATATACAATTTCTTTTCATACCGGGAATAACCATAAATTCCAATTCATAACTTCTTTTTCCACATTTAATTTCTGTTATCCATATTTTATCCACCTTTGCCATAGCTTTTCTCGTAGCAGTAATTATATTCATTTTTCTTACAGGTACCAATTTTCCTTGTTGCCGTTTATTTATTTCCTCGTAAAACTTTTTGCTTAACAAAGTCACTTCTGCTCCTGTATCAATTAAAGCAAGAGTATTCTTTTCTTGAAATTGTACCATAATGTGCGGTAGTCCTTTATTTATTATTGTTTCATTATTCGTTTTGTATATGGTACAAAGTTCTTCTTTCTTCTTAATGGTTGATTCTACTGAAAATCCTCCCTCGGTGGTTGATGTACACCCTTATTCTTTCTCCATCATTTTCCTGTCTCTGCGTATTTCTCCTTATTTCTGTGGAATTTACAATTTTCTCTTCCTTACTATTATTTTGATATCCCCATTTTCTGTTTCATGCGGATAATTTCCTCTATTTTCATATCTGTTGCCATTTCTTTGCTCGTTTCCAGTTTGTTCTCTGTTATAAATTTTTTTATTATCTTCATAATTATTATTTGCATTATGCTGTTGCGCTGAAGAATACTTCGGTTGTGTACTGTTATTAATATTGTCGAGTCGTCGTACTATATCTATTAAACCCCTAATCGTTGATATCCCTTGCAAAGCGACAGCTTGTTTCACATTCGCGTCAAAGTGTCCAGTCAGCTGTTCCATATCTCGAAAACGGTACACGTTACGGAAAAAAATATTATTTTAAACAACTTTCATTTGAAAAGTTTCTTCGAAAAATGTAGTATAACTAAGTAACAGAAATAATGGTTTACTCTTATCACATTTTCCATATTTTGAAAACGGTAGGGGTTATCGAAAAAATTGTTCCTATAAATGTCAAAGATATTGCAATTTTAAATAACTTCTATTTGGAGCATAAGCAAGTATAAGAAAGTTCGGTGCCGACCACCGCAGATTTTTTATTATTCAATTACTCAATGGAGCAATATCAGTGTGCGGGCATAAAACTGTGTCAGCAATCGTTCTCCTACTACAACTTCTTCGCCTGTTTATTATTACTTCATTAATAATTTTATAAAATGTTTGTGAACAGAGAAGCAGGATATATGAATGTATCTTGCGGCTTGATCGTCCCAGAGCAATGACGAAGACATCTGTCGTGTTATCGAAAACGTTTTGGGACGGCCTTTTGCTGGTGTAAGAAGTCGTAGAGAAACCTTAAATTTAGGTTGCAGCCGCCATACAATACGGTTTCGTTTAATTGATAACGGCTACCGTAACAGGCGCCCTGCTGCAAAAACTTATTTATAAACCATCGCATTTGCTCAAAATCATCCAAGATTTTATTTTTATGCGGGTGCGGGTGCGGATGCGGGGCATTCTAGCATCAAGACGATTATAGCTACAGCTATGAAACTTTAGACGTAAGATTTTTATACAGCATAAAGAAAACGCCATATGTTGAAAGCAACCGAAAGTGATGGTTTACTGTTATCACCGTTTTCCTTATCTCGAAAACGGTACGAGTTATCAGCAAAAAAGTTCTTATAAAAGTTTAAAAGATATTGAAATTTCAAACAACTTTCATTTCGTTATTTCAAAAAAATGGAGTATAACTAACTATATCAAACACATATTACCCTCGGGGCACATTTTGAAAACACAAGAGCTATAGCTAACAAATCACACTTTACGACAAGGATGATACGAGAAGTTATTGAAATAGAAAAGCAGCCAGAAAATATGAACAAACGGGATGATGCACAAAGACTTCCAAGAACATGGAGACCAGCACTTGCTGGCCGGACAAATATCAAACGAAGCAAGCCCGCGCTAGAGCAGAAGAAAATATCACGACCCACTGAACAACAATAACGACACTGACGCGAAGGCAGACCAGAAACCAATCATCAATCCAATTCATGCACAGTATGGTATATATATTATTACACTTCATTTTAGTTACAGCAACGTTTTAGCGAAGGTTTCTTCTGTTAGTATTCCGTTGGAAGTGATTGGCTTGCTTCAAGAAGTCTTGATCGCCACTCATATAAAGGTATTTCAATAAGTAAGGTTCTTGGTAATCGCTACTGACGAAGGGTAATAACCCAGAAACAGTATTGTCTAGCGATCCACCAGTTAGTCTTCATGGACCTGTAATTAATGTTCACAACACCTGTCGATGTAAGATTAGTCCAACTTTCATGTAAATTTTACTTTTTTCTATCTTTTTGAATGCCATATTTGCATCTTTTCAATAAGAAATTTGTAAACTTTGTTGCAGTAACCCTTTTATTTGTTGACACTGGACATTTGACAGTCGTTCTTGTTTAGTCACACCAATGTGCTGGAAACTGCTCTATTAAGGCCACCATGCAACTTTAAAAAATCGATTTTTTTTATTAGCTCAGAACCTTCCTCAAATCCTCAAGAATAAGTAAAAAAAGTTTCGTAATTAGAAAATATCTCGAACTGCTCGTTTGCGGAGACGCCTCGCAGCGCACCAAATGCATGTCAAGACCGTTACCGCAACTTTAGACACATTTTTCTCGAATCACCATTTTGTAAATCGGGCGAACCGATAGCACCTACAAATCTTGATCGATTGCCTTCTAATTTTGAGAGTAGCTTGAAACATATATAATCTAGTAGACCACGTAGGTATTTCTTGATAAGTTGTGTACTTTTCTTGTTATAAACAATCGAATATGTAATTTTTACCTAAAAAAGGCAACTTTGTATTCATATGGTCCAGTACTACGTGGTCCAGTAGTTTATGATACATATTGAAGCAAACTTCTTGAATTTTTATTCTAGGTTCACAATTGGGGGTACAGTTGGTTCGCCCGTTTTATATCTCCAAGAAAACTCATCTTAGGAACCGCATCCTGGAAGTCATTCTTCAATAAAAAACTAAAAAAAAATTGTTTATACTCATAGACACTACGTGAAGTACTGCATAAAAAAATCGACAGGTTTTTCACCGTACTGCTGTAAAAAAAAATCCTAAAATTGTCGTTTCATTTTGACGCGCATGGTGGCCTTACCCGCAAAAAGACTCTTACTAGGAAGCTTTCAGGATGCTATATTACTAATAAGAAGCGAAAAGGGACTAACGATATGAAGGATCTTGAAAATCAAGTTCAATCGATAAATTTGAAAAAACAAACGTAATAAATGGAATCATAGACAAAGAGACAAACAAACAAACAAAAACATATTCTATGGCGCACAAAATATGAAAAGAATTTAAAGAGAAATTGAAGATGTATGAAGTATAAAACAGAAGCTAATGAAAGAAAGAAGGTAAATCGAAGTGAGATCATATTAAAGGAAAATCAAGACAAACAAAATGCCAGCAGACTACAAGAAGATAGTGACCACACATGACATTGTGGACGTAGAGAACACACATTGACGAATTTGAACCCATTGCCAAATGTCCAAAGCGTGATTTTGGGCCTAGTCAATCAAGAAGCGACGGGAATAAAGAAGAGCCAAGGCGCAGCTACACAATTCAAAACGTCAATGAAGAATTACCTGTAAGAAGTCAACAAGTTTATGTAGACACAGGAAGCGACCTGAATCTAATAACTACGAGTTGTTAAATGCATAGGAATGCTGAAGTGTGATGAAGTTATAACAACTCTAACCGGAATAAGCAAGAACTAGATCGAAACGTTGGTAAATTCTCAGCTAAGATGACTATTCGATGAATAGAATAATCCGATGAAGACAACTCAGAATGCCGAGAACCCAAACAACGACGATCCCGAAGAAAATAACTTTCTTTACCCTAGCGATAGAAGAGAACGTGAATATAGAACAAATCGAGTGTCGCGACAAGATTTCAAAATTGTGACTACACGCCAAGTTAAAACATCACTACATGCATTCGCATTCCGACAAGATTGTCATTTCCTGAAAAGCGAGAAATTGAAGAATGGTTAGCTCAAGGAATTATACGACCAGGATGCCCCGACTATGCAAGTTCTGTCGTATTCGTTAAGAAGTACACGGATTTGCACTGATTATATGAACCTCATTCGAAAAATTGTCAAAGATCGATACGCTTTACCGGTAGTTGAAGACTACATTGATCAGCTGGCAGAGATGACGATATTAACGTTTTTTCATGTGCCATAGCAGCATAAATTATGCGTCATTTGTGACGCCAACCGGTCAATATGAATTTCTGAAAAAACCCATTTGATCTATGGAATTTGCCTGCTCTGGTTCAACGATATTATCCATCAGGTTTTCAAGGACATAATCAAAGAAGGGATTAAGATGATTTACATGGATGACATCATGATACCATCCGCTTTTTGCATTAGATTTTATTTTAATTCCGGATTAATTTTTTTCGTTTATTTTTCGTCTAGCTTGTCCCATTACCATTCTTCCCCATCTATTATCATTTTCTGGAAACCTATCTTAACAGTTTTTCCTCTATTTTTTTGTTGGGCCCTCATTGTTAGTTTTAGTTTATGTACACCATTCTATATTTCATTTTATTTTCCATAACTTTTCGTTTTTTCGTTTGTGTTTTCTAGTTTTACTTTACATGTTTTCTGTCCTAATTTCATGACATTTTTAATTTGTACTTATATTTCTATTTTTTTATTGATGGCATTCTCTATACCAGTATTCATTTACGTTTTATTATCCGTATCCATATCTAGCCCTGTGATAATGTTACTTCTAATCCACTCTTTCTCTACCCTCTCCACACTTCCTCTCATGTTTCTAATTTCTTTCTTGATTTCGTTATTTTCTGTTTTTAATATCTTGTTTTCTATTTTGTTTTGTTATATCTGTGTTAATTCTTTGCACGATTTTGGTCTTGTTTTATCTCATCAATAGCCTGCATCATTTGTGTCATGTTGATTAATACGTTCAGTTTGTCTTCTCCTTCGTTCCTCTCCTTTGCCTCATCACTCTTTATTTTCTAACATTTTCGAAGAATCTAGTTGTACGATCACACTAATGATAGTAAAATTTTCAACATTTATTACATAAAATCTAAATCCAAAATTACAATACGAATGAGTGAAAAATTTAAGATAAAAAGATAAAAAGGTCTTGCTTGAAGTGTGCTTCATTCAAAACACCAGTACTGCCATGAATAAATGGGGTCGTCCGTCGTTAAAACTCGCGCAAGGTAGATAGCATTTACATCCAGCTTACAATCCAGTGTCCTGGCGTATTGTGGTACTGGGTAGCGAAAAATTAGCGAACGATCGAATAAAAATTATGCGTTTACCACAATCGAGTTAGGTTATGGGATATTTCTGTCAGAATCGGTAGATGGGGATCATTTGAAGTAAGATGTCTAGCATATCTGTTTTATATTGAAAAAAAAAATTACGATCGTGAAATTCAGAAACAAAATAAGTTTGTGCTCTAATTTCAGTGGTAGTTAATTATTTGCAATCAATAGTACATACCTTGTCCATTTTACGTCTATATAACACTGAGAATGCTTAGAATAGAAAAGCACTTTACTGCACTCGCTGCAAACTTGGACTCGTGTAATAAATCACGTCTTAGGTTACGCCATTCTGGATTTCTCAGCTATTTTTACATTGAATAAATATGAATTTGAGTTCTTGCCAATGATGCAGATTAAATGTAATTGAACACGTTTGTTTAATTATTGCATTTTCTTGAATTGGGAGAAAAATGAGAAAATGAAATCCATAGATTTGTATGCCAACGATAATTTCATATTATTTGCGACATTTACCATTAAGTAAGTCACGATAGACTAAGTTCCAAACTCCAAAACCAGATTCAATACCAACACACCGTTGATATAGAAGCCAATTTAATCTCAGCTAATAATTTAATTAAAATTATTGTTAAAAATGTACAACATTGTACGCATATTGTACGCATGAGACACGAGACATGGTAATTGAATAAAATTGCGAATTAGTATAACTAGAACAAAATAAAGAGAGCTTCAAAAATGTATTAGTTCAAATATAGGCTTTCATGGCCATTTTTCCATAATGATGTGGTTCTGGAAATAAACTTGACGTTTCGCTGATCATGCTTCTTCAGAAGGTTTCTAAAGACTGATATTGATGTCTCCTCGTTATATACCCAGTCGCTGCTTCGCTTCGTCGATGCTTATATACATTCCGTTGTCCCGTGTCCTTTATCGCCTGCTGATCCGTGTCTGATGGTCCTCCTGGATTCGCCGTTGATGGTCCTGGCTACATCTTTGATGATCCTTGCTTCTCGGTGTACTTTAGTGCTAACTTCCAAACATTACTTAGTCTATATCCACCTTCTCGGTTAAAATTTTTCGGGTTCTTCATTTGATGGTTTCTGGCGAGTATCTTCAATTTATTGTAGTCGATTATGCGACTGCTTCCCGTGTGGTAGTGTTGAGCTACTGCGGATCTTCTAGTATTTCCCCGCTCGACACCTCTTCGATGCTCCTTGACTCTGCACAGTATACTGCGTCCCATTTGTCCAATATACGATTTTCCACACTGGCATTGAAATTCGTATATTCCTTTAATTCGTAATCTGGGTACCGAGTCCTTATTGGATTGCCTGTCCGTAACTCCAGAAGTATATAGGGGTGCACGTATCCTGCTGGTTTTTCCTCTGGTTCATCCTTATTCTTCTTCCTAGCTTCAGCTAATCTCTGAATAGCCATTCTTCTGTAGTGCATCCTTCATATGTTGTATTTCATCGTTTTTATTACTAGCACCACTATTTTTTCCGCTCTGTGTAGCAGTGTGGTGACTAGAGATTCTTCATTTGATGGTGTCTGGCGAGTATCTTCAATTTATTGTAGTCGATTATGTGACTGCTACCCGTGTGGTAGTGTTGAGCTAGTGCGGATCTTCCAGTATTTCCCCGCTCGACACCTCTTCGATGCTCCTTGACTCTGCACAGTATACTGCGTCCCATTTGTCCAATATACGATTTTCCACGCTGGCATTGAAATTCGTATATTCCTTTAATTCGTAATCTGGGTACCGAGTCCTTATTGGATTGCCTGTCCGTAACTCCAGCAATATATAGGGGTGCACGTATCCTGCTAGTTTTTCCTCTGGCTCATCCTTATTCTTCTTCCTAGCTTCAGCTAATCTCTGAATAGCCGTTCTTCTGTAGTGCATCCTTCATATGTTGTATTTCATCGTTTTTATTACTAGCACCACTATTTTTTCCGCTCTGTGTAGCAGTGTGGTGACTAGAGATTCTTCATTTGATGGTGTCTGGCGAGTATCTTCAATTTATTGTAGTCGATTATGTGACTGCTTCCCGTGTGGTAGTGTTGAGCTACTGCGGATCTTCCAGTATTTCCCCGCTCGACATCTCTTCGATGCTCCTTGACTCTGCCCAGTATACTGCGTCCCATTTGTCCAATATACGATTTTCCACACTGGCATTGAAATTCGTATATTCCTTTAATTCGTAATCTGGGTACCGAGTCCTTATTGGATTGCCTGTCCGTAACTCCAGCAATATATAGGGGTGCACGTATCCTGCTGGTTTTTCCTCTGGTTCATCCTTATTCTTCTTCCTAGCTTCAGCTAATCTCTGAATAGCCGTTCTTCTGTAGTGCATCCTTCATATGTTGTATTTCATCGTTTTTATTACTAGCACCACTATTTTTTTCCGCTCTGTGTAGCAGTGTGGTGACTACAGATCTTTTCTGTTGTGGATGGTGATGTGAGGCTGCATTTAGGTATCGGTCCGTATGCGCCTTCTTGCGGTATACTCCATGTCCAAATTTTACACTGTAGTTGCGTTTAATTAGTACGTTCAGAAAAGGTAGGCAGTCATTCTCTTCTGTCTCCATTGTGATGTTGATGTTGACAATGTTGTCTGTTGATATGAGTGTAGACTGTCCATACCATGTGGTCATCACGAATGTATCGTCCACGTAGCGGTACTACGGTACACGGTATGGACAGTCTACACCCATTCAAGGATATAAGATATTGAAACTTTCATTTGAAAAGTTTTTTCAAAAAATGCAGTATAACTAAGTATAAGGAAGTTCAGTGACCACTGCAGATTCCTTATTTAGAAATGGGAATTAAAATCAATATGAAATGACAAATATATTTTTTTTACTGTGGCGAATATTATTCCACTGGTAATATAAAAATTCATTTAATTTTTGTGAAAACGTTATTTATGACTTTTAATTATCGCTACACGAAGGAAACATAAAAATAGCATTTTGTAAGTGTTTACGAAAGTATACACTTTAGATAGTCAAATTCTATTCCACTTCTTATTTGATAGCGACTATGGTTTGTCATGCTTAATCTGATAACACTTAAGATAATAAAAATATTTTTCAACAAATTCTACCACTTCTCTACAATTACCTATTTATAATGGCACATTGCAATCCTTAAGACAGTTTCGAAATGAACCTAGTACTATTAGTTGTTGCTGCGGCAGCAACTGTTGCTTTGGCAACAGCAAAGGTACTTCATTATTGTGAAAGTATTACCCTTATTACATATCGCGTTTAAATATTCTCACTTTTCAGCCGACTTCAGATGAACGAAACATCAGCACTAACACTCCACTATCTGGTAAGCTTTTAAGAAATTTTACCCATTAGATGGTCAACTGGTATTTTTATTTGTTCATTAGTATCACTTTGTACGTCGTTAAAAAATGTTTATTTTACATTTAAATCGTTGAAAAGATTTGGCGAAAATTAAAAATCTTGGTTGCTTTATTATAAGAAACGCGCCTCCGATACCGTTACTGAAAAATCTGCAGTGGTCCGCACTGAACTTTCTTATACTTAGTTGCACTGCATTTTTCGAAAAACTTAGTTGTTTAAAATTCCAATATCTCAATTATATAATTTAATTTTTTCGATACCGTTTTCGAGACGGAAAAAGGCGGTAAGAGTAAACCATCACTTCCGGCTGAGATATTGCATTCACGTTTTCTTCCTTGCTATATACAAATCTTAAGTTTAAAATGTCATTGTGTTAGCTTCAATGGTTTGGACCCTAGAGCGCGCACAGACACACACACATACACTCACGATTCTGGGGACATCAAAACGTGCATATCCGTTAAAATCTCAAGTTCGAAAATTTTCTAGATTACTAGACTTACTTATACATAAAGTATAAGAAACTAAAAATAATCTCCACCGAACATAAATGGAGAAACCGAATGAAGTCCTATGTATGGTGTAGATTTGCAATATACGGTTACGGTCAATAAAATCTGAGCGCTAATTTGACATTCTATGACTTTTTCGTGATTTTTGGTAAATCAGGCTTTGACTTCAAGTCACATTACCCTGGAGGCGGTACGTAAGCATAGGTACACAAATACCACGTGTTAATTCACACCTTCCGTGAACAATAAATAACGTGTTTATTGAAGAAATACGCGAAAATTGTAAGATAATGCAACAAAAAAAACTTTATAACAACAAATATTTTGTAGCAGCCCCATTTTTATCGATTACATGATTTAATCTTCTCGGCATTGATGCTACTAAAAGCTCGGTAAAGTTTGGAGTTAATTCATTCCACTCTTCTTGAATTCTTGCCCATAACTCTTCGACGTTTTGTGGACGAAAGTGATTGCCTGAATTAATTTTCCTTACCATCAAACCCCACACATTCTCGATGGGATTCAAGTCCGGGTTGCGCGAAGGCCAAGTCAGAACGCGTATTTCTTGCTGCTCCTTCCAATTTGAGACAATTCTAGCTGTATGAATGGGGCAATTGTCGTGCTGATAGATAAAATTATTTTCGGGAAAGGCAGCATTCAGTGGTGGCAGCAT
Source organism: Geotrupes spiniger (assembly GCA_959613385.1). NCBI lineage: Eukaryota > Metazoa > Arthropoda > Insecta > Coleoptera > Geotrupidae > Geotrupes > Geotrupes spiniger. Next base: position 37,962,333 of record OY390735.1, read on the forward strand.
GAAATTCTCCGCAGTATGACGGTATACCTCTGCACTATTTCTGCATATTACACGTCTTAAAACTCCAGGTCCTCGGACGCTAATCCAGCCCCAGACATTCACAGAAAAGCTACCGTTTGCTACTACTTTCTGTGTATAACGTTCATCAAATCGAGAATTTGGTAGTCTATAAATTCTAACTGGAACGTTATAGCACGATTGAAAAAGGTTCTCGTCTGTGAAAATAACATTCTGACAGGAATGTAAGGGTTCTACTGAATATTGCAACGCGAATCCTACTCTCTGTTCTTTGTTTTGTTGAGGTTTTTTGGCAGCAGGGTGATTTCGCAGTTCCGATGTTTCCCTGATACGACGCCTTGCGGTTCGAATGGACCTTGGATAGTTTGTTTCATTAGCCTCCCATACACGAGCGGATCTTTTGACGGATTCAGTTCGCAGCGGACCAGATCCGCCAAAAGATCCGCTTGTTAATGGAGGTTGTCGTGTTGGGTCAAAGTTCATCGGATTTAAGCAGCGGACCCGATCCGATGGACCTAATCCGTTGTTCCCCACTAATTATACGGCGATTGAGCACATCCTAAGTGTAGTATTCATAGTATTGTTTTGTGTGATGGACTGGACTAAAGCTATACTCAGGCAATTTAATGAAATTTATAAACATAAACCGTGCTTGTAGAATGTTAAATCAAAAGACTATAGAAACAAAAATCTAAAAGATGCTGCTTATAAAGAAATTTTATCATTATCGAAATATCTCTTTTAGCAATGCAGGTTTTCACGATTTTTTCTATTATATCGCATTATCGCTTTTATTATCGAATTAAGCATAAATTTCGATTGCTGCAATGCCAAAGGTTTTCTTCGACGTAATGGGAAGGACCAGCGGATCAGGTTTTGGCGGATCGGGTCCTTCAAATGTGACGGATTTCCTCTCCACTAACTAGCGGACCTAGCCCGGCAGTGAATTTAATTCGTTGGATTCGTAAAATTTCAATTTTACGTTAGTGGGCACGGGGCAGGATTGAGTCTGCCTGATCAGATCCGGCGGATCAAATCTCACTGACCTGGTCCGGCAAAAAGTCCGCTCGTGTATGGCAGGCTATTGCGTGTCGCAGTAACAGAATTGAACGGATTTTCCCGTAGAACTTGAACTAAATTAACATCATCAATCTCTGTAAGCTTGCTACTACCGACTTGCTCTTCGAGCAATATCACAACCGTTAAATTTTCAGCGAAAGATAAATGTTGCATTTTTTGACGTTTACACCAACATGGCAGTTTTCCAGGTGAATACCGCAACAATCTATGTCATATCTACAGTAGGAAAACGTACTGCTCAGATTTTATTGACCGCAACCGTACATTTGTATCACTGTCGTAAAGTAAATTTATTCAATAAAATATCGTATTCTCGTTTCTGAAACCAATTTAAATGTCAGTTTGATTGACTTGTATATTATTCACAAAAGTCTGTAAAATACCTACTCAAAAACACATAAAACGACAATAATTCTACGAATTGCGTACATAAAATTAAATCTTGATATAATAAAGAACATTTAAATATCAGTGGATTTGGGTTTTGCAGCGAATTTAATAGTTGAAACTTAATTTTAAACAGTAACTAGCTGTCAGATTCAAACTAATAATCATTAGAAATTAGTTAAAATTAAATGGGAGAAAAATATATATTTAGTTTGATGCAGAATTATGAAATTTACTGAAATATAAAAAGCTTTGTCGTAAAGAAAATAGTTATAATATGAAATTGTATAAAAATAACGGCACTCAGTAGGGCGCAACGTAGAGAGAAAAAAAATGCAAATATGACATATAAAAAGTCCAGTATACGCAACGGAAAACATATATAAAGAAAGAGGAGAAAATGTTGATTAAGACATATGTAATCGACGTAAGTTTCGGCTGAGTATAAGTAGTCAGAATGTCATGTAAAAATGTATGTTTGTATTTAAAAGTGGCAATTTCTAGTATAGGATCAATATTTGATTATTCTCAGGAAAGTGTGGCATGAGAAAAAGGTTCGTGGGGTCCAAAAATGACATAAAATAAATATTTCGGGCAAGAGAATTTGAAGCCAAAAATTTTGTGAAATATAGAGTTTTTGGTTATGGAATTTGCTCGATTTATGAGTTTATAAAATACCGTTCTAGAAAGGGGAAAAGGACCATTAAATGTATACATATTAGAACAAAAATTTAAAAGGATTAAACGACGAGTTTTTGTGTCACTTTGCCTGCTATAATCTTCAAGTTGGGTAGAGATTTAATAAAAAACGTTGCTGTTCAACCGCGTGTTTGAAAGAAAATTGACAAGTAACGGTGTCATACACGTAAAATATAAAGTGAAGCGTGAACAAGTCATAAGGAATTGTAAAAAGTGTATACCGGCCTCGCGATTGGTTCTTCGTCAGTTAAACGCCACGTTCCAAAACAAACAAAAATACAAAAATTGCTAAACAAGGTATAAGAACTTTAAAATTTCAAAAATACCTAAAAATGCACATTCGAAAAATACGCGACAATTGAGAAAAATCAAAAACACTAAAAAAATAATGTGTAAAAAGAATTCAACAAATCGAAAAGATGAAAAAAAATGAAAATGCCAAATTTGAATAAAAAAAAACAAAATTTTCGAAAACCCAAGTTTAAAAAAATCACTGTTCAAAATGTACAATTACAATACAATCAAAAATATGTACGGGACAAAATCTAAAAGTTAATAAAAGGACATCGTATGGAACAAATTAAAACAATTGTAACGACACGTTAACTAATCGATTCAACAAATCGAAAAAATAAAAAATATACAATTGTGGTAAATGCTTAAAAAATGGAAGCAACTAAATATTGTTAAAATACGTAAAACACTGTTAAAATTGCAACATAACAATGACAAGAGATCTATTTTCAAAAACATTTGTAAAAAATATTTGAAAAAATTTTGTCAAATGTCAAATTAGGAAATCTTAAAATATATTAAAAAACGCAAATTTCAATAAACCCAAAAATGGAAATAAATATTAAAAGTTTCAAAAATACGAACGGAAAAATCCAAAACTTAAATAGTGAAAATGCATATAAAACTTATTGAATTGTAATAAAGCGTTAAATAAAACAATATTTTTCATGTCGTTTGTTGGACATTGCAAATCTCAAAATTGGAAACGGCAAAATGCAATTCGACAATCTGAACAATAAAAGTTAAAAACATTTAATACTTAACGTTAAATATAAATTATAAATATATAAAATGTATATACCGGGTGTCCAGTCTCAAAGTCAACCGTAGGTATTAACAGTGTACATGCATTGCAAGGTGTTTTGCCATTATTTCTACACTACACAAATAAGTGCTAAAATGTTATTTAAAATAAATGTTCGTTTTGATATAAGCGACACCAACCCAACCGAATCAAACCAAAACCAACCCAACCCAATCCAACTCAATCTATTATAAAAGCATTTCATAGATTGGCCAAGTATTTTTCAGTAACTAATACAATGGTTTCCTTCAATATAAACATTATTTATGAATATTTATTTATTTCTATATCCTTCACATATTGTACATATTTTTGAAAATTACTTGCAGAAGGTCTGGTATTATAGTTAACTTTAACTTTTTGCAAATTAAAACTATCGTAAAAGAAGTTGAGTATGAAAATAGTTTTTTTGGCTCGGGTTGGGTTGGTATTGGTTGGCGGGGTCGGTCGAATTCAACCCAAGCTATAGTTTCTCAATATTCATAAACTACAAAAAATGCAAAATTAAAAAATGTCTCAACATTTTCATATTGAAAATCTTTGTCGAAAATTTTATTGTCAATATTTTTTGTTGTGAACATTAATCAATTTCTTTGAGTTGGAAAGTCCTAAAATGCGAAAAGCCTCCCCATTTTCAAAACTAATTTGAATTATGAAAATGTTTGCATTTATCATATTTTTAAAATTTTTGTTGTTTTAAATTTTGTCATTTTTCGTAACTGATCAGAATTTAAAAAAATCTTTTAGCCCTTTTGAATTTTTTTTGAACAGATGATATAAGTTAATAACTTAATAACGTATATGCTAAATGCTATATGCGGCAAGAAAAAAATACACTCTTAACACATTTCTCTAATATAATCACAAATATTGATGATGAATGAAATTATTGGTTTCAAAAAGTTTTTTCAATTTAAAATAATACTGCGTTTTAAAAACAAGGTTTCGTTGAAGTACAATAAATATATTTGATTAAACGAAATATATGTTTTAATCGAATGAGCGTTTCAATGCAAATTGCCATGTTCCTATTTATGAGGCCCGTACTACCCGGGTTTCTTAAAACGAATGAATCCAAATACACATGGGAAGGGAAAATTAACTTAAAATAGTCAGTTTGGCACCAAAGACGGCCCTGAGTATCAGTCAATGAGTCAAGGAGCAATACCGACAAATGTGAACTCTCTTTTTCACATACACATTTAATACCACTGAATCAGGCTCCGTTTGATTAAAATAAAACGTCAGATTTGTCGATGAATAATGTCTATAGATTCGCGGACGGCTGCGGAGTAATTGCAATTTTTTATAGTACCAACGTTGTTAATCGAAAGCCCTCTAAAATTATGTAGCAGTAACATGTGTGTAAGTATTGTCATGTATGCATGATTTGATGCAGCTTCAACGAACCTATGTGTGGTGATCTGATGAGTCCGTACAAAGCGAATCAGACGTCATATCACCTTAATACATTTGCTGAAATTTATTATCAATAGATTTGGCATTTAATTTTTTGCGTATTTTACATTTAAGTATTTAAATGTATATACATTCACAATTTTACAGGAAATTCTGCAGTAGTTGGACAGTTCCCATGGCAGCTGACCATATTCAGCGAAGCTGGCGATATTTGCAGTGGTGTATTCCTGGAGAATATTACAGGGCTTGGTTTCATTCTGACGGCAGCACGCTGTTTACATGCGTAAGTATATTATGAAATATTTTGACACATAACATTGGATTCTAAATCGAATAATATAGATACTAAGAATACATATATATATATATATATATATATATATATATATATATATATATATTCTGAAATAATTAATTTGTTTGCATTGCCATAGACAACGATATATAATCTACGCTGGCGGCGTAACGATATTTGATACCGAAGATGGTCGTGTATCGGTAGAAATCACCCAGGGCAGATTTTACATACATCCAGATTACAACCCGCAAACTGGGGAATATGACATTGGAATTATGATACTGAATAGAAGCATCGAACCCAACGATCGAATCCAAAGGATTCGCTTACCAGCAGCCGGCGAGTTTATAGTGCCAGCGGTTCCTGTCAGAATCAGTGGATGGGGATTGATTGACGGTAAGAAATTGTTAATACATTCGGATTAAATATCGAAAAAATTCATATGCCATCTTATTATTTTAAATCAAAAGTACACATCGATAAAATTACTTCATTAAATCTTAGGTGCCAGTGTGAATAATGTTCTGCAGTGGAGTGATCTAAACACCATTTCCAATGAAGCTTGTGCCACCATTTATGGTTCCAACGTTACCGAGTCTACCCTTTGTGCAATTGCAACTGGAACCGCATGTGTAGTAAGTCTAGTTATTTTTTTTTGTATTAGGTCTTGTAATTGCCATTGTAGGGCGATTTTGGCGGCCCATTGATTCACATTGATAACCTCGGCGTGGCTACTCTGCACGGTATCTCAAGTTTTGTACACGCGAGTGGCTGCACCAGCGGATTACCTTTAGGTTACGTTCGGGTCGAGTTTCTTGTGGATTGGCTACGAGAATATTATGGCATTACATAAATAAATACATAAACCTCTAATATACAATTATACCAGATAACGTAAACGAGTTTTATTTCTATTGTTTCTATTGTATAGTTACTCGGCGAATCAAAAAATGTATTAAATCTTGGGCGGAAAAATATTGAACAATCACGCTCAAGAATATTGGTTTGGTACATTCCGAATCAGAAGTAAAAGTTATTAAATTTGTTGACAGTAGTTAACAGACTACACACGTATACAAAATGGCTCATTTATTAAACACAAATTACACATATGCAAATAAAAACTCAAACAGCCATAAATCGGCTGAGCTCCAAGTTCTTTAATAATAATAATAATAATAATAATAATAATATTCAACGTTTTAGAAACAAAATAATTTAAAATCTTTACATTCCGATTTGTACACTTTAAAACAGGACCGGCTCAAGGGCTCCCATTTCATTTTCAATTTCTAAATTTTTATGGTTAAATTTTAAATCTACTTCTCACCATTTTTACTGTAAAATTTAATCATATATGTATATATACAGGGTGTCCCAACGATCTGACAAAGTTCCCTTACGTTATGTTTGCGAATTCGAAAAAAGTAAGTATCTACATGTTTAGACGGTCCCTAGGTTCATATTCTAAAAATATTTTGAGCCGACATGGGCGGTTCGTCAGCGGGGGGCGACATAAATTTTACTTTGTTTAAATGGAACACCCTGTATATTTTAACATTTTTGAATTCTATGAAGAATTGTGAATACATCGATGTACAAGTTGTTTGTCAAAACTCAACAGAACTGGTGATTTTCAATTTTTTTAGTAAAATTTTAGATATGCAGACTATGCTTCAAAAAATCATGTAACTGAGAGGGTAGTTGGTGGAAGGGTAATTTTTTGTCCGTGGACTAAGGGATCATCAATGTAAGTATTAATACACCCAAGGATTCCATTTTGTATACAGGGTGTTGGCAGTGAATTTTCAATCTCGCGCAACTTTAAGAGGCAAAATATCATTTTTTTCAAATGACACCTACTATCAAATTTACCAACACTCGATTCAAAATCAAATTCTGCGTCGACTGATGCTACATATTCCTATACCTATCACTTCAGGTTTTCGAGTAATTTCAGTAAAATACTTTATTTGGTCACAAAATCAATCGCATTACAATTTTCGTAATATTAAACATAGTAGCCTAGTGTCACTTTAACGTTCTTATGACAGTGACAGTCTTTCTCAATAAATTTAATAGACGCCTTAGTTAATTATTAGTTAAGTTATTGTCCCAAGCTTGTTTTTGAATGATGAATTTTTCAAAGGAAGAAATGGTAAATATGATTTACAACATGGGTGAAGCAGACAAGAATTGCCTTTTAGCAATGAGGCTCTATAGGCAGAAGTACCCTGATTTAAGACAACCAAATGTTAGATGTCTGCAGAAGCTAGTTGATCGCTTCGAACGCACAGGGAACGTGGCATACGAGAGTAGGAGGGTGATTAATCGTGCTATTATTAACGAGAACAATGACTTAAACGTTTTATTGGAACTCCAAGAGAACCCACATGGAAGTGTACGGACAATCAGTTCAAGTTTGAATCTAAGCATATCTTCAGTACATCGGATAATTCAAAACCACAAATTCCACCCATACCATCTAGAATTGCATCAAGCATTAAACGGGAACGACTTCGATAATCGAATTAATTTTGCCAATTTAATGATGGAACGTATCGAGGAAGATCCGGCTTTTATTAATAATATTCTTTTTACGGATGAGGCAACGTTTCGCAGCAATGGTGTGGTAAACAAGCATAATGTCCATTATTATGCAACCGAAAACCCTCATTTGGTGAGACAAGTTGATCACCAACACCAGTGGTCTCTTAATGTTTGGGGCGGATTATTGGGTAACTATGTAATCGGTCCCTATTTTTTTGAAAACCATCTTACTGGTACCGATTATTACCGGTTTTTGCGAAATGTACTGCATACTTTATTGGAAGATGTGGATTTGCAAACGTTGCGGGATATGTGGTTCCAACAGGACGGAGCTCCACCTCATTTCCATAGAAGGGTAAGACGATATTTAGATCGTTGGATGCCGAACAGATGGATTGGGAGAGGTGGACCAGTGTTGTGGCCTGCCCGATCACCTGATCTGACCCCGTGCGACTATTTTCTCTGGGGTTTTATAAAATCTGAAGTCTACCTTGAGGCTCCTACCACAAGAGAAAATATGAAAGTTAGGATTCAAGAATGTTTTAATAATATTACTCCTGAAGTCTTACAACGTGTCAGAACTAGTTTTAGACATCGATTGGATATTTGTGTTCAACAAAATGGAAACATATTTGAACATCTTTTGTAAAATAAACTTTGTTTTTTTGTATATAAATGTTATTTTATCGTTTTTTACATTTAATTACTACTTGTCATTTGTCAGAATTAAAGTTGGTTTTGCTTGTATAGAGTACATTATTTTTAGCAACAATCAGCTCGATGGTAAGTGGGATCTGATGAAGTGGGCCGCCTTAGCTAAGAAGCCCTTGTTGCTTTAAATTAATTAATCTGATATGACTTTTTAAAATGACTTTAATTGTTCAATGTAATTTGTAGTTTTGTGTTATCCAATTTACTGAAGTGACACTAGACTACTATGTTTAATATTACGAAAATTGTAATGCAATTGATTTTGAGACCAAATAAAGTATTTTACTGAAATTACTCGAAAACCTGAAGTGATAGGTATAGGAATATGTAGCATCAGTCGACGCAGAATTTGATTTTGAATCGAGTGTTGGTAAATTTGATGGTAGGTGTCATTTGAAAAAAATGATATTTTGCCTCTTAAAGTTGCGCGAGATTGAAAATTCACTGCCAACACCCTGTATACAAAATGGAATCCTTGGGTGTATTAATACTTACATTGATGATCCCTTAGTCCACGGACAAAAAATTACCCTTCCACCAACTACCCTCTCAGTTACATGATTTTTTGAAGCATAGTCTGCATATCTAAAATTTCACAAAAAAATTGAAAATCAACAGTTCTGTTGAGTTTTGACAAACAACTTGTACATCGATGTATTCACAATTCTTCATAGAATTCAAAAATGTTAAAATATACAGGGTGTTCCATTTAAACAAAGTAAAATTTATGTCGCCCCCCGCTGACGAACCGCCCATGTCGGCTCAAAATATTTTTAGAATATGAACCTAGGGACCGTCTAAACATGTAGATACTTACTTTTTTCGAATTCGCAAACATAACGCCGTAAGGGAACTTTGTCAGATCGTTGGGACACCCTGTATCTATATATATATATTGAAAATGCGTCTTGTCAAATTTGACAGAAAAATGTAAAATTTACATGAAAGATGGTCTAATCTTACACCTCAATGGTGTAGTGAACATTAATTAAAACAGGTCCATGAAGACTAACTGGTGGATCGCTAGACAATATTGTTTCTGGGTTGTTACCCTTCGTCAGTAGCGATTACCAAGAACCTTAGTTGTTGAAATACCTTTACATGTAGTGGCCATCAAAACTTCTTGGCGCGAGCCAATCACTCCTAACGAACCACTGACAACAGAACACTGACAAGGCAATACCTTGTCTAACACCTTGCGGCGAGTAAACAAGACGACTATCAAATGTCCAGTGTCAACATATAAAAGGATTGCTGCAATTAAGTTCAAAAACAATTCAAATTGAAAATGCGTCTTGTCAAATTTGACAGAAAAATGTAAAATTTACATGAAAGATGGTCTAATCTTACACCTCAATGGTGTAGTGAACATTAATTAAAACAGGTCCATGAAGACTAACTGGTGGATCGCTAGACAATATTGTTTCTGGGTTATTACCCTTCGTCAGTAGCGATTACCAAGAACCTTAGTTGTTGAAATACCTTTACATGTAGTGGCCATCAAAACTTCTTGGCGCGAGCCAATCACTCCTAACGATTCAATTTGAATTGTTTTTGAACTTAATTGCAGCAATCCTTTTATATGTTGACACTGGACATTTGATAGTCGTCTTGTTTACTCGCCGCAAGGTGTTAGACAAGGTATCGCCTTGTCAGTGTTCTGTTGTCAGTGGTTCGTTAGGAGTGATTGGCTCGCGCCAAGAAGTTTTGATGGCCACTACATGTAAAGGTATTTCAACAACTAAGGTTCTTGGTAATCGCTACTGACGAAGGGTAATAACCCAGAAACAATATTGTCTAGCGATCCACCAGTTAGTCTTCATGGACCTGTTTTAATTAATGTTCACTACACCATTGAGGTGTAAGATTAGACCATCTTTCATGTAAATTTTACATTTTTCTGTCAAATTTGACAAGACGCATTTTCAATTTGAATTGTTTTTGAACTTAATTGCAGCAATCCTTTTATATGTTGACACTGGACATTTGATAGTATATATATATATATATATATATATATATATATATATATATATATATATATATATATATATATATATATATGTTGGTGCGTAAGTTCTCGCGGCTGAAATCTGTGCTTCTTGGTTCTCGGGTTGTGAACCGCGTTGTAGAAATCTTCCCCGAAGGGTCGCTTCGACGTTTCGGCAGAGTCCCATCTGCCATCTTCAGGAAGCTCTTCTAGGTCTCGCTGACTTAGAAGAACTGGAGTTGAACTGAACTCCAGTTGTTCTAAGTCAGCGAGACCTAGAAGAGTTTCCTGAAGATGGCAGATGGGACTCTGCCGAAACGTCGAAGCGACCCTTCGGGGAAGATTTCTACAACGCGGTTCACAACCCGAGAACCAAGAAGCACATATATATATATATATATATATATATATATATATATATAAACATTAAAGATGGTCTAATCTTACACCTCAATGGTGTAGTGAACATTAATTAAAACAGGTCCATGAAGACTAACTGGTGGATCGCTAAACAATATTGTTTCTGGATTATTACCCTTCGTCAGTAGCGATTACCAAGAACCTTAGTTGTTGAAATACCTTTACATGTAGTGGCCATCAAAACTTCTTGGCGCGAGCCAATCACTCCTAACGAACCACTGACAACAGAACAATGACGAGACGATACCTTGTCTAACACCTTGCGGAGACTAAACAAGAGACAACTGTCAAACGTCCAGTGTCAACATATAAAAGGATTGCTGCAATTAAGTTCAAAAACAATTCAAATTGAAAATGCGTCTTGTCAAATTTGACAGAAAAATGTAAAATTTACATGAAAGATGGTCTAATCTTACACCTCAATGGTATAAATTTTACATTTTTCTGTCAAATTTGACAAGACGCATTTTCAATTTGAATTGTGTTTGAACTTAATTGCAGCAATCCTTTTATATGTTGACACTGGAAAAAAAAGATTGACTCTACTAAATATTCACTGTGGTACACCGGACCTTTACACAGTTTCGTAACTATCTGCCATTAGGGCTTGTTGGTTGAAGTTCCGTCGAATATTAGCAGCTGCTGTGTGAAATGACCTTAATATATTAAAATGAAGTTTCTGTTTTACCGACTAACTGACTTGAGCATTCTAACGTCACTTTCTCAGGTTTTTTACTTACTCATACTTTATATAGTAAGTTTTTGTATAATACAAAAAATGATCGTGAGTTACAGACTTTGGACGAAGATGAAAGTAATTTCGAAAAGTATCCAAGCAGTCAAAACCTGCAATATTTCCTTTAGTAATTGCAAATTCTCTGATAACTTTGGTTTTAGTAATTGGTAAGATAATTTTAATGAAAGCACTGTTATCATAAATGTCTGTTAACTTTAAATAAGTTAGCTCTTCTCTACGACAAGCTCCGAAAATACCAATAATTAACCAAACAGAGCAAAGTATTCTCAAATCAATTTTCAAAGAATGTAATATCGTGCACTACCTTCATCATTAAATATTGATCGTCATTGGCATCTTGCAAAAATTTCATATTTTGAAAATACATTTGACTTTTTTGTTTTATATCCATCGCTATTTCGTTTCAAAAACTCCGTATATTTGCTTATATTTTCTTCTTAATGAAATAGTTGTTCTTAGCATGGAATAATGTGTCCATAAAGTAGACGTTTTATTCGTTTTGGCTTTAACGGAAAAGAATTTTCTCTGAAACAGCATCTCCCACCATTTTCATTTTGCACCATTTTTCAAATCTTGAGTATTCCAACATGTACCTTTTCTCAGATTTAGCAGGTATGAGTTAAAAGTGCTTCGTTTACAAGAATTTCCACATCGGAATGATGAAAATAATTCTGTGTCACTCATTTTTATAAAGAAAAATGTAAATAAAAATTTGTGTCTATCGTTTCTAAGGATACTTACTTTAAAGATATCAAACTACTGGATTATTGTAATTTCACGAAACGTCAAATTCGTGATGATTATTATTAAGGTTTTTAAATTACTTTTATGGTAGTAGATAAAACATTGTACATTACAATGGCGCGTTACGATACTTATATCATAAATACCTAGTGCGCACGTGGATCATATAGCCGAAGAAATGTAGCAACGCCACGGATTAATGGATCGCTGATCGTTCACTGAAGACGACACAAGCTCTGATGAAGATGTTTTGGCCAGTGACTAAATTTTAAATTCACAATCTTTTGTAATAAAATCTTAGATAGGTTAAGATGTCAAATTAATAATGATGGTCGTTCGCAGTTAAACATTCATGGCCAAATTTTTTAAAAAACACCCGATATAAGAATAAAAGTTTAGCGAAGAAAGTGGTCGGTAAACCAATTGTTGGTAAACCAATATTTCGAAGCTCTTTGCTTCTTTATCAAGGCTCTACAATAGATAAAAATTGCTTCACGGTGTTACCTTTACTATGACAAATCGTTTAACTTACATAAATGTGACTTTTTCATCTTACAAGATGTTACTTAAAGTAATGGAGGAGAGCAGCCACATGAATACACAATACACATTAAAAACGAGTTAAAGTTGACGAATTAAAATTCTTACTTCACAAATATTAATTTAAAAATTCAAAGCTGTCAATTATCAAAGTGAAAAAATGGTGCCAACCTTCAGATGTGTACAGAAATCGGTTATGCAAAGCGTGCGTGATCGATCCATGCCCGGCTTCAAAATTTGAAAACTGAATTAACTTAAGACCCACATACAAACGCTTCAGTGGTGTAAAACAATGAACAGAAATTAAAAATTCACAGCATTTCAAGTACAGATCAACGGTTCATTTACCCCAACAATGCAGTAAATAAGTATAAAGTTGGCTAAGGCCTTTAATAGCTTGTTATTTATATGAAACATTTCGTGAAACAACCGTTTGTCCCAGTTAGATTCGACACTCATTATTTTTATATTGTTATAATCCATCTGGTGTCCCGTTTTTTGAGCATGTGCAGCCAGGGCACACGAATTAGTTTTGATTCTAGTATCACTTTTGTGTTGTGTGATACGCTTTTTCAGTTGTTGGGTCGTTTGTCCCACGTACATTTGCTCACACCCGCGGCAGCAGACTTTATAAACCACGTCACATTTCCGGTCAGTTTCATCTTTATCCTTTGTGTTGGAAAAGAGAGTTTGCAAAGTTTCTATATTACATTTGGCAAATTTTATATTCTCAGGTCTTGTGAACACCGGCCCGCGCGTCCGAAACGCTCGTGAATCGCGACACGGGCTATCCGCATAAACCGAACGTGTTTCCGAAAATCGGGAAAAGTTGCGGAAACTCGGTCACCAAAAGGCTTCCTTCGGAGCGTAGGAATCTTTTATCAGTGGGGTAGCACGGCCGATTCCCAGATTTCTCTACTTCCCAATTTTCATGTTCCCGCGGATAATCACTCAATAAAAACTTGTCGTCAACTTAAGAGCAAAATTTATAGATTAAGCTGCCACCAGCCCCCAAGATAGACGACTGCCTTCGTCAAATTAGGGTTAGACTTTTTTCATTAATTAATTAATAAAAAAAAAACAAAAAAATGGTTTAAATAACTTTAATATAAATGATTAAATTAAAATAAAATTCAATGACGTTATTATAAAAGGAAAATTATTAAATTTAATTAAACTAAACTGTGTCACCATTTGTGAACTCCATTATAAAAGGAAAATTATTAAATTTAATTAAGCTACGAATTAAGCGACGAACGAACTTGTGATCGACATTTAACAAAAACGATTCTTCATAAAACCTTTATACTTGTTTAAATTATTTACTTTAGAGGAAGGAAAGAAAACTTGCCCTTTTTGAATTTAATTCATCAAATCAAAAATAGAAATTAACAGAACCCACATAATTTCGCACTTGTTACAAATAAAAATTTCTTACATTTCCTCTTGACCTTTAAATCCCAATGGATTGAAACAGGGAAACTCGACTGTTTAATCTTCTTTCACCAACAAGTTTATTTAATACCCGAAATCCGTAAACAAAATCAAATATATTTGAATTCTAATAATAGAATTTTCCACTTTTTATCCACTTCAAACTTTAAATGACACAGACTAATTTTAATTATTTTCTTTTTCCGAAGAAGTCCCGTCACGACTTTACTCCTCTTCGGAGGAGTCCACCAAAATGGTGCCTTCCGAAGGGGCACCGGATGACTGACTGTTTTTCGTTCTTACCCCGTCTTAAAAATCATATTTTCAAATATGATAATCGGCGAGCGGGGACGCAGCCCACGCTAATCTTGTTTTTGTCCTGAAATGGTAGTGCTCGCTATTTTAATCAATCTACTTAAACAATTATCCACATCCGGCAAACAACTGGCGTTAAAAAGCATTTATTAAGCAATTTCTAAACACACATGTCTGTTTATTTCCAGCTTATCGGGTTCGATAGAATTTTTTATATGGTATAAAGGTTTGAATTTAGAAACTTCCAGTACACGATCTTCCCCAGGTGGAGCGACACTCCTTGTCCTGTCTTTTAATAGCAATTTGTTATGTAGCCCAGTAGGGTATGAGTTCTCTATCAGAATCTTGTGCAATCTATTTATGTTGTTAGTTCGTAATGTAGGAGATTTTTATAATTCTGTCCTTCATGGCCAAAATAAAGTTGATCTTCATTTTTATGGGATGGTAGGAATAATAATTGATGTATCTCCCTGAACTCGAGGGTTTCTGGTACCAATCTAACATGATGATATTGTCTGTTTTTTGCTACATATTTGCAGCAATATTTGAAAGCAAAAAATTAGTTGACACTTTTAATATGACCATTTGAAAAATTAATGCCGAAACCGATTCTAAAACTAGCAATTGATAAAGGTCTTATATACAACATCAATGCAGGTTTTTTTATTCTTTACGTACCCAGTTAAAAAATATTTGGCTTTGGTTTTAGCAAACAGATTGTTCTGGTAGAACACATAGAAAAGTACACGGTATTTTTTAAAGCAATATATATTTCTCACAATATAATAGAAGATAAAATACACATTATTATTGCATAAATATACTAAAATAGTTTATAAAAGAAAGAACACACTTTCACCTGCAAGCATATCTCGAGCAAGCAAATCTTTATTTATAATTTAAACTGAACCTGCACTATTTTTTTGCACCTGATTAATTTATAAAATTGCAAGGCTGCAACAGAGAAAGATGAAAGCAATGGACAATTAAACGATAAGACAGTACAAAGTAACAACTCCAGAGAAAAACGTTTGAACTTTGAAAACAATTCCTAATAGTATAAATAACATTTTACGTTCCATCAAACACCTCTAGAGAAGTACACTTTTCAAATTGTTTTTATAAAGTTACAAATTTCGGAAACTAATCCGACACCTATTTGAATACACAGAAACTATTAACAAATATTAAGAAAAGTACTGGAAAGTGTCAAAGTTATCAGTAGTGAAGTATGCTATTATTAATTTTGGAAGAGAGTATGGGTGAAGTCTATATAATCCAATGCACCAGCAATAGGTCTTTCTGTTTTTGGTTCCACATATGGTTTCATTCTTGCCATACAATAGTCTGCCATTTCTTTCGTCAAGTTCTGGAAATAGATATCAAAATGTAATAAAAGTTTTTCACAAAATAAGCCGTCAAAAAGTTCTACTTACAGCATATAATTCTTCCTTGGTTACGTATGGTCTATCTCCCGCGGTGATTGCCCTGAAAGCCTTCTCGATTTCTTCTGAACTCTGGACATTTTCAGTTTCTTTACTAATCATAAATGCCATATATTCTTGCAATGATACGTAACCATCCCGGTTTGGATCAACTACGTCTGAAAATGTAAAAAAGGACGATATAAGGAGTCAGCTTTCGTTAAATAACATTACAATGTTAATCAATTAATTTACCGAGAATTGCATCAAATTCAGGATCAGGTTGACCTTCTTCCACCATCGGTAGGTCATATCCAAGAGCACGTAAACATGATTTGAATTCTTGGTGATTGAGTTTTCCAGATTTCTCCTTGTCGAAATGTTTGAACATCATGGAGAATTCCTTAAGGGCATCTTCACTAACACCTAAAACACAAGTAATAAGTAATTAGTATGTAACTACCAAAGAATTTAAGAACAATTCATAAATAGAATCATTTCAAAAATTGAAATTTGTCAATTACCAGATTGATTTCTGGCTTGAATTTGTTGTTCCAAATTATGCTGCATTCGCATGCCCAACTGATCAAGTTGATCCCATTGTTGTGCCAACCCTACAGTCGAATGTTCTGTGTAACGATTGTCAAGAATTAAATGTTCCTCTAATATCGCTCCTAAATCTTCTATTTTTTTCAAATCAGATCGACGAGCACGAACTTCCGCCGCTTTACGTTTCGTAGCTTCCAGTTGTTGTTCCAACGATCCAGAGCCTTCCATCATTGAAGTTCTAAAAACAACAAACTGTCAGTTTTAATAACTTTGAAATCATTTAATACGCATGCTTATATTAAATATTAACAACCATTATTTTATTAATTATTAATGAAAACTCAATTGTACAATTTGTGTTACTGGAATGGTTTATTCAATTAGTAAAGCAACACCCATTATTATGATGTATTTACCCATCCCAACCGAGAAGTCGGTAACTGGAAATTATAAAACAACCATGTATATAAATCAAACCTATCACCATTTTGAAACATTTATAGGTGCTGAACTCACCGAGTTTCAGTAAGCCATTGGTGGAACGCATTGGCATGTTTTGCGAATTCCTTACGCAATTTATCGTTCTCTTCTTGTCGCTGAGCTTCCTTATTGAGCTCAACATCACGTTCAGCAATAATTTTTTGAAGGTTACGCCAGGTCTCCTCCAAAGCTTCCATGTTAAACCAGGTGTAAGGGTTTGCACCTACGTTGTAGCTTTTTATCTTCTGATCGAGTGCAGCTAATGCTTCAAAATCGGCTTGTGCGGTTGAAAGAGACGCCTATAATAAAGGAATTACTAATGAAGGTTTAAAATAATGGTATATTTATTATAAATAGAGAGTTTTTATAAATGAAGTATTTCTTTTATTTAATGCAAATTAGAGTTAATATAATTGAACAAAAACAAGTGCAAATGCGTGTACCTGAAATTGTGCGTGAGCATCACGTAACGCTCTAATTTCTTCGATGGAATTACACCTGACAGGATCCGTCAAGTCTTCTTCAGCATTTTCAAACCAAGAATTAAAGGCTGAAGCTCGTTTAGCAAATGTAAGGAACAACTCCTCGATCTGTCTATACTGCTCTTGCATTTGAAGTAGACGTTGTTTGCGTGCATCAGAGTCGGCCAATAATTTCTGCCATCTGCAAAAGGACATACTTTCTGAAAGAGTTCATAAATTGTCACGTAGTGACAAAATTTTTCGTCGCATAGATATAACATTTTATAGATACATTTTATATAAAAATATATAGTAGAATCTTGAAATACCATAATGACAGCACTCAAACACTCGAAAGGGTAAGAGGCATTTTAAAAGATAATGTATAATTAATCGGCACCCATATAAAAACTGTTTTTTTTTTTAAATTCAAATGACAACACATTTTTCAGAATTTAACCAGAAAATTGTAAATAGTTTTTAGCAAGCACATTCTATGTATACCTAAAGAGAAGTTCAGGTTGCACCTGATTTAAATTCTGGTACAGTTACAAATGAAAAAGATTCCATATCTAATTAAAACGTACCTTCCTATAACATCAGCATGTCTTTGTAAAATTGCAGGACTCTGATCATGATTTGCATTAATAAGTTGATCTTTCAAAGCAGTTATGTTTTGTATGCCCTCATGTTCGAAAGCAGTGAGACCTATAACAAAAATTTATGTCATAACATGAAATTATTTATACAGTTACTTTACTAAATCTTACCAGCATCGAAAGTCTCCTGCTTGGT
Organism: Geotrupes spiniger; assembly: GCA_959613385.1. Classification (NCBI taxonomy): domain Eukaryota; kingdom Metazoa; phylum Arthropoda; class Insecta; order Coleoptera; family Geotrupidae; genus Geotrupes; species Geotrupes spiniger. Next base: position 37,980,503 of record OY390735.1, read on the forward strand.
GAGCAATGTTTGCACAGAAGACAAGTCTCTACCAAATTCTTCATTCTTGACATGACTTTCTTTGTCAGCAATCCAGCTTTCGACAACATCGGCCTTCCACATAAACTGCAAATATGCCGAGTTGTCAATCAATTTGGTCTTTCGTCTTGCAGCAAGCGCAGCAAGATGATCAAGTTTAGTTTGCAATTGCTGGCAACGTTGATTAATGCTGTCAGCATGATGATTTCCCTCTGCAACCAATTTCTTGCCCGCTTCACCAATGTCATTACAACGCTCAGTGTGAGATTGGAAATCCATCTCGAAAGCATCGTGTTTCTTGAGAAGACCTTGCACAGCAGCCATTGTGTCACCATAATCTTCCACTCCAAGCAATTGTTGCTTCTCACTAATCCAAGCTTCCTCTTCTTCAACTTTAGCAAGGAACTGCTGATAGGTGAGCGATTCATCTAATTTTTGTCCTCTAGTTGCAGCCAATTGCTTCAGTTCGGCCCAGGCTTGATTGAGAGCTTTCAGACGCTGCTCGATCTCAGGAACGCCGAGATTAGAAACATCCATCAGTTTCTCACCAGCTTCTTGAACGGCTTGGATGGCCGGCTCATGAGAACCTAGTTCGGCTTCGAGTCGTTTGTGTTTTTTCTTCAAATTCTGCACACCAGTGAGATCACGGCCGTAATCATCAGAACCAACCAAAAGTTTCTTCTCCCTATTTAGAATAAGAAATGACTTGTCAATTTATTAATTTTAGTAGCTTACTGAATGAAGCTCTCTAGAAATAGAAATTTAGAACAGGTATAAAACTAAAATGAATTAAAATGATAACATTAATATAATATCGATAAATAAAATAATTTTAGAGAACTGTCAGTGCTAAAATCTGTGAATGGTAAAATTCAAGAGGCTGGATAATAGGTTATTCGTAATAACCAAATACGAAATTGTACATGTCATTTATTCTCTAAATAAAAATCATTTACGTAAATATTACGACGGAAATGGATGGCAAAGCAAAATAATTGGCTAAGTGCATCACAAGGCTTTAAGCTAGTGATGACCACCACACATCTTTTTTAACCTGTCAACGTACTATAACATTTTTGGAAAATACTATCGTATTGTAGAAATAGGAATAAAACAACAAATGGCGAAACATTGCATTTATAGAATTTGGTAAATATAATATAGTATGATATTGGGAGATCCGTGAATGAACTACTTTTTGAAGATCCTTTTCGGTCAGATAGGGACATATTTATCCCAGGAAAATCATATTCAGCAGTATAACTATTAAAAAATGAATTTATCTTTTTCTTAGCAAACAGTTTGATATTGCAAAAGTAGTAAGAAATTTCATAGTAATTGCAAAAATATTTAGTAATTGCAAAAATATTTGTTTTCCTTCTATGTTTGTTTATTAATATTGAATTGTTGTTCATTCATGTTCTGTAGTTTTAATCTTTTGCATATTTTCTCTGAATATTAAATAAAACTGAGTTCTTGTATAATTTCATTGCTTTCAACATAATTTACTGAACATGACTATGTCGCACCTAAGAACACAAATGAGACTAACACATTCCGGCCCACCACCCCTTTATTAATATTCTACACTTTGAAGTGAAAATATGTTTCTGTGCTTGGCACAATATAAACTTTGTAGTTTTGCTAGTCAGTTTCAGATCGAATGGCTTATATTTGATCTTGAACAATATTCTAAAATATCGCATGTAAAATTTTCTTTAAAAGCCCTGAATTATACGTCAGAGCATTCTTGTGGATTAAATGTCTGTGAACATTAGATGAAAGTAGCAACCTACTCGGCTTTTATAATTATGGCAACCATTTAAATAAAACTTTTTACATTTTTTTTAAAATCTGTTACTAAAACCATTATATTGGACTTTTAATTTTAATTTACATTCATTCAGATCTCTTATACCAATTTTCTACATAATTAAAATGAGTAGTGTCTGTGAATATATATCGCTCGCTTGTAGGTAAATTTTTATAATGTAATTCTGCAATTGGATTTACTACACATAAGGCAGTTAATAACATTCATACAAATACTCACTTAATCCAAGATTCTTCATCAGCAATGTCTCTAAAGAACTGATGCAAGGTATTTGCTTCATTGAGTCGTGCCTGCCTGTGAGCAGCTAAATTTTTGATTCGTTCGTATCTTTCGTTAATAGACTGACGTTTTTCCTGAATACTAGCAGTGTCAAATTGGCCGCTGTCAATGAGTGAGTCTGCTTGATCATTCATATCTACAAATAGAAGTAAATAATATGGTAATTACTAGCAATTAAAATAAAAGAACCCGACCATTTATTCTATCTTCATGTGCTTGAATATCAGCCTCTACCAATTGATGCTTCTTCATGAGGTTTTGCACAGATGCTAAATCCTTTCCAGCATCTTCACTAGTCAACAGACTTTCGACTTCACCCAACCAAAAATCAAGATCTTTAACAGCAGCAATGTAAGTACGTTGTTTGTTGGCCTCCTTGAGTTTCAGCGATTTCTCACTAGTCTTTTGAGTGAGGAACTCCCACTGCTCCGCAATGGATTCCAGACGTTTCTGAACAGCGTCTTCTGAACCGGCACATTGACGCTTCTCAATTAACGTACCGCCGTTCGCAAGAACAGACTGAATACGATCGGCATTTGCTGCTAATTCTGCCTCAAATGCTTGATGCTTCTGATGCTTAGATTGTATATTTGCCGGATCCTAAAAAAAATTATAAATTTTTTGTGATTTAAAATTTTGCACTTACCTTGTAACTTTCTTCAGTAGCAAGTTGAAGTTTCTCAGCAATCCAATTTTCAATTTCGTCAGCATCTCTTGAAAACTGCTGTAATGTTTGACTTTCGCCAAGTTTTGAGCGTTTCTCAATGAGAGCTTCCTTTAAATGTCGCCATCTATCCAAAACCTGTTTACGTTTGTCGTCAATTTGATTCGAAGCATAATGTTCATTATTTATCAGCTGATCGGCCAAGCTTTGAAGAGCTGCTATTTTTTCTTCCTATTAATATATTTTTTTATTTCATATAAAAAAAACAAATAAAAAACCTACATGTGCATTGATGGCTTTATCGAAATCTTCGTGTTTTTTAATCAATGCTTCAACATTATCACCTTTGGAATCGACCTCTTCAGATGCCAAGAATGCTTCCCGATCGGACATCCAATTTTCGGCCTGTTCACAGTCACGATAGTACAAATTTAGGTCCAGATTCTGATCTAATTGAACACGGCGTGCAATCCAAGCCCTTCAATAAATATAGATCATTAATATAAATTAAGTGCGTCTGCGAAATGAAATTAATGCAATATTGTGATGTTCCAAGGGACAAATAAAGAAGAAAGTTTATTATATATATCAAACATATCAAAATTTATAATTTTAGGTACAATGAAGTATTATTTTATTAATGGCTAACTTTTTATTGAAAAACCAAACAAAAGGTTCTTGAGGAAAATTCATTTTTTATATCAGTGTTGGCACTCTTAAAACCGTCAACGTCAATCGGTATTAAATGTCTGGCCAAATATTATGTCTCAGTTTGTAGTTGGTTAGAAAACAACTTCATAAAAACATCACACACTGACAGATATGGTAACTCAGCTGGTCAGTGGAGGTCCACAAATTTAAAAATAGCACAACTAGGAATCATTCTTCGCAGAATTGCCTTCTCTTCGAACATCCGCACCAACATTAGGAAGATGTTGTTCAAAGTTACATAATACCTGTTCATAGCGTTGTGATATAATGATAACAATCAAGGCATTTTCTTCAAAGAACAGCCCAAAGATTTCAAAGGTGGAATTTTTTTTGGCTATAATGATGTAATTCATGCAATTGCTGAGGATTTTCCGTTACCCAGTAATGTACTTAGTACTTTGTCTGACATAGCCCTTTGCAAAACTCAATGCGTGTTTCAAAATATCGAGGTAAAATTTTTGTACTATTTAAATTTTGTAGGGATGGAAGTGTAAGTCTTCTCGTATGCGGCAAAAAATTTGGTTCAAAATATTGAATGCTAATGCTTGTTGTTCAGCGTTTAGTACCAAAGATGCTCATTCTAAACGTTTTCTACCATGCATACAGAATGAGTTCTTCCTTTTAGTGTTTCTCTGGCACAGGATGGCAGTACAAAATACAGGGAAACAATGAAAATACTTTTAAGTGTAGGTTTTCCTATGGATCCCTTCACACCACGGCCTTTTCCTGTATATTATTCTCCTTAGTATATTTAGCTATACCCCTGGTTCTCCGAAGAATTCCAGAAATGGACTACCCTGGAGTTAGTTCTTTTAGTTACTCTGCTTACAGTGACAGGACGTGCAGGAGAGTTTCTTCTTCGGTGCAACAGCTACCTCACATGGGGCTATCTGTTCTCACCATGTGCTGTTTTTTACAAGTGCAGAGGACGGGTAATAATCCAGTATAGGAAAGGACATTAAAATCCTTCATCACTATCTTTTTCTCCACCACTTTATGTGGTGTTCTTAAAGTTGTTCTATTGGTTCAGTCTTTACCCCATAAGAAATTCCTCATGTGAGTTCAGGCCAAATGAGTACTTTTCCCTAGGCATTTGTCAGCAGATTCGATTTGACTTTGCCTCCAATATTCTGCAGCGCCTGAGGAGCTCTGATTGTGTGTTAGATTTGAATTGCATCCACTGCACAGCCAGTTGCTTGGCTGGATGTGTAAAACCAGATGCTAGTTCCCAGAGGAGTTAGTTAGTTAGTTAGTCCTAGAGGAGAGTTTCATAGCATGCTAAATGCACATGTTAAAATACCTATGATCTCAGCTTGGAATACAGTGGAAAAGGTCCCCTTGTTAATTGAAAAGCCATTTTTGGATAATCCATCTGCCCACTGCAGGTCTTGGTTTTTTAAGTTAACCGTACATTTCCTCCCTTTTCAGTACTACTACTTTGTTGGGATTTTGGAAATTGACAGTATCGAGTATCACCCCCATGCAGTAGATTGAAGCCAGTATACTACACTCTTCTCCACTGTTTTCACTAAGAAATGTAGTGGTAGAAAATTTAAAAGCATGGACAGAGCAGTTGTGGTTGTTGAGGTCATAGAGCCCATAACGCCCAGGCACCTGGTACCTTAGTCAATATATAGTAAACGTCCAGAAAATTACCCTTAGTCAAATTTTGCCAAACATTCACCTGCAAGTCCTGATTTAATTGTAACGGCCTCTATATGTGGCTTCAGTCATACTGGTGTCCAAAGTGACTCCTAGATCCTAGATATTTTACTTTTTCCGACAATGCGGTACTTTTACAGAGCAACGTGGGTAGGTGGTCTCATACTAAAGAGATTCCGTTTTGCTGTAAGTTGAACTATGACAGTTTTTGTCAGAGAATATACTAATGTACGAGTATCTAAGGTATTGTTGAGTTATTGTAATATTATGTTCCTCACAATTATCAATAAATGTTTAACATAAAATACGATAAAAATTAGATGATATTTGTGCATCACAAATTAACCATGGTGCACAATAAATTATTACTGTAATAATAGTAAATTGGAGACTGTGGTTGGCAAATAAATTGAAACAAACTTACCCTTACCACCCAGATATTATTGTCAAAATGTACATCTAGTGTTAATAAAATACTGTGTGGTAAGGGTAAGTTTGTTTCAATTTATTATTGTTATGTTTGTAAATATTTCAAATTTATAGATTTGTGATATGCCCAGCATGATAAATTGTTGTTGCTGGGGTAAACTTTATTAGTACACTGGGCAGAAATATTACCTTTCTAACTCTTCACGTGCATTGTGCAATTGTTCCAACTTTTCCTGAATTTCAGGACTGGCATAGTGATTCGAATTCAATAACTGTTGGCCAAACTGTTCAAGTGCATTAAAAGTTCCAGCTCTTGCGTCAATTTCAGTACGATGTTCCTATGGAAGAAAATTTGTATTAATTATTGTTTTCAATAATGTCATATTAGTTATTGTGCAACGACAATATTTATTTAAAAATCAATTACAACAAGAAACTATTGTTACTATTAATCATATTAGTTGCAGAAATGCTTTATTATTCACAATGATGTTACCGTTAGTTAAATTACTTAGTTGAAAAATCAATTAAAAATATATGTGTCCCTGAACCAAAGCATTTGAGCTCGCAGTAAAAGATAAGCCAAAGATCACTGCAAACAGGCTATACCTGTGGAAAAATTCCATTACGTGCATCAATCTCACCTCTGTAGTTCTAAAATACCATAACAATACAATCAATTTTAAAATATGCAAAAACACTGCATATACATTACCATTTCAAAAAACAATACATAAAAAATACAAATCTCACAAACCTGATGACGTTCAATCAAAGCTTCTGCACCAGTTACATCATTCGCCAGCTCTTCAGAACTAACAAGTCCCAACATGGAATTAACCCAAGCTAACAAATCTCTGTGATCGTTCAAGAAACGTTGCAGATCATACGAATCCAATAATTTCTCTTTGCGACTGTTCGCCTTTGCAGTAAGTTGAGTCCACTCCTCATTAATCTCTTTCTGCTTAGCGTAAGTTTGATCAGCCGATTCAGGATGGGTTTGCATCAATCTATTTGCTGTTTCATCCAGCTGTTTGATTTTATCACCGAGAGCGGCCAAATCACGTTCCAGACCTTCGTGTTTCCTCTGCAATGCCTGTACACTTCTCAAATCCTTTCCTAAATCGTCGTTGTTCAACGCTTCATCTTTCTCTTGGATCCAATCTTTTGTTTCATCAACATCACGATGGAACCTTTGCACTTCATGTGCAGATCCCAATTGGGTAGCTCTTTCTGATGTTAATTGTTGCAGAGAAGTCCATTTTGTATTCAAATCCTACGAAAAATTAAGTGAGTAAACTTAAGAATATTAAATATAAATAAATTAATGTCGTAAATGAATGGATTAAAGATTACCTCCATTTGAGTTTGGATTTTGAGTGCCGCCTCAGTTTGACCGAGAGAAACTAATTGCATGGCTATTTCATTCATTTCGGCGAGGCGAACCTCGTTGGCTTTTAGGTCAGTTTGAAAATCATCAAATTTCTTTTGGAGGACTTCCACTTGTTCAAGGTCTTCACCAACATCTTCTACATGTGCATGCATTTCCTATGTACATATTAAAGTGTAACATGACTTCCTATTAACAAATATACAAATGTTTCACCTTGTCTTTAATCCATGTTGTTAGTTCTGCAGCTTCACGAACAAGAACATATGCTTTTACTGTTTCGTTTAGTTTATTTTGACGCTCACGTGCACTCTGTAAAAGGTGATCATACTGAGCATTGATTTGAGCTTGACGTGCGGAAATTGAATTATTATCGACCAAATTCTGTTGAGATGCGGTAAGACCGGCTTCGACCTTCTTAACGTAAGCAGCTGGCACAAAACCTTGACGATCATTAACCTCCACTTTCCACCAATCCTATATAAAGTTTTTAATATTAATCATGTAAATGATGTGAATTATACAATCGCAATTCACCTTATTATTTGAATTAAGGAGTGTAAGTACATCGCCCTTTTTCATGGAGACTTCCCGTGGTGACTTTTCAGTATAGTCATACAATGCAACAACAGCTTCTTTACCAGTAACGTCAACAACTGGTGGTTCTTGTTGCTAAAATAAAATAATATATAGGACTAGTATTGTAATGATCCAAATTTACAACTATTTTGTAGTAATTCAAACAATCAACATATCAATTGTTGTGTTAACATAAAACCATATAATTTTTCTGATAAATTTACTTTAGTACAGGAAATTTACTGATGAATAAATTTTCATGGCTCTACTTACACGACAGCTTTGTGCTTGTTCTTTCAGAGCATCGATGGTGTTACCAAAAGCAATAAGATCACTCATCAAAGCCTCATGTTTTTTCAGCAGAGCCTCAGATGAATCCTCATCTTTACCATAATCAGTGCTGCTTACGATTGGTTCCTTTTCTTTTATCCATGATTCGGCCTCATTAGCATCAGCATAATACTGATGGGCTTGGAGGGAATCTTCCAGGTCTTGTTTGCGCTGGAAAAATAATTTAATAAAAGAACTAATTAATAATCATTGAATCTCACTTGATTGGCTTTATCTTTGAGTTGCATCCAGTGATCGTACAGAGCGTTAACACGATTACGAATTTCATCACTGGCAAAATGCTCATCTTCCATCATCTGTTTTCCTGCATCGACAACCGCCAGTATGCGACTATCATGATTATTTATTTCTGCCAAGACTGCCTGGTGCTTCTTTATCAAATTTTGCACTCCAATCAAATCTCTTCCTACAAATTAATTAGAAAAAAATGTACTTGAAATTGATATTTATTGACAATTAGTTTGAAAGAATAGTTGTACCTCTATTAGTACTTGCGGCAATCGGTTCCTTTTCACGAATCCAAGCTTCCTCATCCTCAATATCTCTGTATAATTGTTGCACTTGTAAAGAATCTAACAATCGCTGTTTACGAACGGCCATTGGTGTTTGAAGAGCGGAATATCTATCTGTTAAAACTTTTTGTTTATGACCGATGTTATCGGCATCAAAATGTCCACGTTCGATAAACTGACTTGCTGCAGCTTTGATACTTTCGATACGATCTTGATGAGCACCAACATCCGCTTCCAAAAGGGCATGTTTCTTTTGCAAATTTTGAACTGATGTTAAATCCTGCACACACAAATTGGTCATAAAAGAACTTATGCATATTGAAAGTCAACCACCTTGCCATAATCTTCGGACATCAGCTGTCCTTCGATTTCTGATAACCACAATTCAATATCCTCAATCGTCCGATTGTACTGTTGCTGCTGGCTGGCTTCTTGTAACTTCGAACCCTTCTTGTCTGTAGCTTGGACTAAAGTTTCCCAAAGATTGACGATTTCTTCCATGCGTTCTTGAATACGATCTAAAGAAATCCATAGTTTTCATTTTGAAACATTTCAATGTTGATAGTTTGTGAATTGCACAGATTGAATACTTACGGCATGCATAATGATCTGCTTCAATCAAATCTTGTCCAGTCGATGTGATCTCTTCCATCCTCGTCTTATTGGCATTTAGTTCCTGTTCGAAATTTTGATGTTTCTGGACTTTGCCACCTAGATTCGTAGGATCTAGATAACTGTCGTCAGTTGCGAACTTCAATTTTTCATTAATCCATCCTTTTGTTTCATCACAATCTCTTTCAAACTGCTGCAAGCTGTATGCATCCTCCAATTTAGCCTTGCGATTTGCAGATTCTTCCTTGAGGATAGAACGACGTTCCAAAAGCTACAATAAAAATGGTTGTGATATATAATTTTTGAAACTAAATTCTCAAAACGAAATTTTATAACATAATCCAAATTAAATTAAATCCAATTTTTTTTGACATGACATCAACCCTAGAATACTTTACTAAAAATGCTCAATACTGTTTATTAGTAAATATTAAACACTGAAACCAACTGAAGTTGAAACTTATGGAATAACTATTATAAAACAATATATTAACATCATACAACGTTGAAGCAGACATGTCACACATTCACTTCAATATTGCACAATAAATCTATTACTGATTGATAGAAATTAACACATGGTAAATGTACTATGTATATATTGGCTTCTTTACAATTACTATTCACATTTATGCCAAATTCGTTTTAATAACTTTTGATGTGATGTGTTAAAAATCTTCAGCAAACATATTACTTAATGTATGGCAATATCACACAACCGAAATTTTTGCGGTAGCAAAAATGAACTATGCCATACAAAAACATTGGTGATTACAGTAAATTCAAAATGATTAACAGAGCCCGGCAATTCCCTTGGACTTGCCAATGTTAATGCATTCGAAAATATGCCAAGTTGACATAATCAATTTGCAAGGTGAGAACCCAGACTCCAAGTAACAAAAAACAAAGAAAGTTCAACACACCATAGCTCTTCTTTGCGCTACGTCATCAGCAGCATAATGTTCACCATCGATTAATTTAGTTGCAAATTCGTCAAGGGCTTTGATTTTCTCTTCCTGTGCGGCCAAAGATTTTTCGAAATCTTCGTGTTTCTTCATTAGCGATTCGACAGAGTCCAAAGAATCACCCAAGTCTTCGTTGGCCAGAAAAGCTTCCTGTTTGGCCATCCAAGTGTCGGCAAGTTCAGTATCACGATAAAACAACTGCAAGTCCATGCACTGCTCATACAAAATTCGTCTTTCTTCCCACAAAGCTGCAACACACAGAAATTATGTAATAAATCTAATCTAATACTTTATTACACATTTACAAATATTGTATGAATTACTTTCGCATAGACAATTCATTATTTTCAACAAATATATAAAGTTTAACGTACCAAGCAATGAGTTTTTGTCTGATTGCAGAGTAGAGAGTTTTTCTTTAACTTCATCGGTTGCATAATGTCCCCTTTCCAGTAAGAGTTGTCCAGCACTGATTGTAGCTGCAAAACTATCTTCACGAGCGTCAATTTCACCCTTGTGTTCTTGGTGTCGTTCCAAAAGAGCCTCCGCACCAGATACATCCTTCGCGAGTTCATCTGCTGAAATTATTGCCTTCATATCATTGATCCATGAGACAAGATCTCTAAAATCTGCCAGAAAACGATGTAAAAAGTATGACTCGTCGAGTTTTTCTCTTCTTTCCTGCGAATATTAAAATGTTAACATTTTACATACTTTTACAATCTTTTAGTTATACCTTAGCTTTAGCAGTTAATCGTTCCCAATAAGCTTCAATCTCAGCACGTTTAGCTTGTATCTGATCTGCATGATCTGCGTGAATTCCACAGAGACGATCGGCTTCCTTGCCGAGAGTCGATACCTTGTCTTCTAATGCTGCCAAATCTCTTTCAACCCCTGCATTTCAATAATTAACAGAGTTAGTTTTACACATGTAACCATCAAAATGTTTTCTAGGGATTTCATGTGCTCCTCCACATAGTAATAATAATTATAATCATATTAAATTGCGTACATTAAAACCAGATTGAGCGCAATGGTGTTTTTAATAAAGTAATATTATTTTTGTTTTGTTACTATTAAAACTAATTATTTTTACCAGAATTGGTTACAACATATATGTATATAAAATTGTCTACGAGATTTTCTTGTGTATTTCTAATTCCTATATTGGAACCTTTAAAATTTGTTTTATCTCGAACGTGACTTAAATCGTTTTTCATTAATTAACAATTTATGAAGAAAGTAAGTAATTGGAGACTGGTTTCTATTTTATTTATACCTTTCCTGCACAAGTTCAACTTGGCATTATAAACCATGAACTTCATCATCCTCTATCCTGAACGCAGTCCCAGTGACAACACAAAACCCCAAGTAAATGGATAACTGGGCATCGTCTTAACACACTTTTATATGGATTTTCTTACCTCGATTATCTTAATAAGATAATAAAAAAACATATTATGGAAATGATGTTATGAGAGTGGCGAGTTAATCTTAAACTAAACAATGATATTATATATATTAACATCCAATGTCATGAAAATAGTTGAAACATAAGTGAAGTTATAATTCTTGGATCAGAAATCATTACCTGGTCAAAGTAAGTACAATATTATAGAGCAGAGTATTTGTAAAGTATTTTCTATACATATGTCAGGCGTGGATACAGGGGGGAGGCAATGGGGGCAATTGCCCCACCCTGACTTAAGACCGACGCACTTAGTTTGACCAAATTTAAAATTTTAAAATCGTCGTAAGGCTTGTACTTGTGTACAAGAATCATTATTAACTCATCATTACCCAAGAAGATTGCATCCATCGATCAAGTGTATTTTTTCAATATTACTAATAAAACATGTGTCTAACATGGCACACTATCAAACGGGTTGTGCAAAAATATTATTATTGATTGAAATATGTCATGTCAATAATAATGACAGACAAATGTAAAATGTACTTTACGGATGGACGAGTGTTACACCTTGAAGGTGTTATGAATATTAATTAAACAGGTTCATATTGATGGCTACTACATGTGAAGGTATTTTAACAACTAACATTTTCCGTATTTGCTACTGATGAGGTGAAATAACACCGAAACAATATTATAATAACCCACCATATTGTCTTTATGGACATGTTTCATTAACTCCTTTAAGGATTAAGATTAAATTAGTCCATCTGTATATTATTATTATTATTATTATTATTATTATGAGGAGCAATAACTTGATATGACACGATAACTGGCTTAGTACATTTTCAATGTAACTTATTTGCGTTTACATTAAAAAAAATTTGATTTCGTTCATATACATACCTTCATGTTTGCGCTGCAAAGTCTGCACACTGGCCAAATCACGACCATAGTCATCTGATGATAACACAACATCTTTTTCTGCAATCCATGCTACAGTTTCGTCAGTGTCACGATTGAATCGTTGAATTTCGTGCGCCCCAAAAAGCTTCTCTTGTCGCATTAAAGACAACTGCTTTAAACGTGACCACGCGCTATTCAGTTCCTTAGATAAAAAACCACATGTCAATTTATTGCGGTGAAACAGTTACAATAATAGATACCAGTTTCCAAACTGTCTCAACAAAAATATCAAATTAACATATTGACTAAACATACATCTTTACGAGTTATAATGGTGTCCCTGTCTGGATGGCCATCAACAATTAATTTTTCAGCCAATTCGTTAACTTCGATCACGCGGTATTCCTGAGAAGCCATGTCCTTTTGGAATTCATCGAATTTACGCTGTAACACCTCGACATGTTCTAGGTCATGTCCAAATTCTTCTGTCTGCAGGAAGGTTCCCTTGTCAGTAATCCAGAACATAACTTCGTCGCACTGTCGCAAGAATTGCACCAACACCAATGCCTGTTGTAATTTCATGCCTTTTTCGGCCAGCTTGGAAAGAAGTTGCTCCCAGAGTCGATGCAATTCCTCTGCAAACATAATTCAGTAATATGAGCAAGAAAGGAGGCAATACTAATATGGTACCTAAGCGTTTTCGGATGGTTTCCGATTCATAATGGTTTTGGCTGATCATTTCCTTGCCGGTGTTGTCAAGGACCACGATAGCATTGCTGTGGGCTGAAACTTCGGCTTCAAAAGCTTGATGTTTCTGGATTTTTGCCTGAAAAATAAATTTATTGTCAATAATTCAGGATGAACATGGCCACATTTAATTTTTAAGATATATGAATTATATATGAATACAACGTGTTTAACTGAATGCAAATCGTAATTATTGGAAATATTATGGATGATACGAATAGTTAAACAAAATTGGCTAAACCCACAGACCTGTCTGAGAATAATTCAATCCTACGTGGATGGGTGGTGGTGCTAGATGGCAAAAGAAAAATTAAATTACCTGTAAATTTGTCGGATCTTTGTAGCTTTCATCAGAAGCTGCTTGTAATTTTTCCAAAATCCACGACTCCAGTTCGTCAGCGTCTCTTTTGAAGTACTGAAAACGTCTCGAGTCTTCCAACTTTTCACGCTTCGCCCTCGCGTCGGCTTTAAAGTTGTCATATCTGGTTAACACCTGCTGACGTCTTTCCTGAATGTCTTCAGCTGTTTCAAGGATTTTCACCTCCTTCGGAGGCGGTATCTGGTCCATTCTTCTGTGTGTTCAACTTCAAGCTAAACAAAAAAAATAAATGGAATAACCAATATTCATTGAACGGCTGTTGAAAATGGTTATTATTAAAAATAATATAATTTACAACAATCTGTCCAAGTGAAATCACGATGTTTTAATGAAAATAGTTTCATTACCGGCAGAAAGGAAAGAAAGGTAAAATAGGTTCGATTTAATGAATTTGCATATATTTGTGGCGTCATATGTTGTTGCTTAATATAATTTTCATTCCAACAGTTGCAATTTTCATAGGATTGGTAAATTTATTGATTTATTGATATAATCTTCACATCCAACTATTGGGGTTGATCTGTGTACAATATTTAAGGAAATAATCTGCAGTGGTCCGCACTGAACTTTCTTATACTCAGTTATACTACATTTATGGAAAATACTTTTCAAATGAAAGTTGTTTAAAATATCAATATCTATAATTTAAATAAGAATAATTTTTTTCCGTAACGTGTACCGTTTTCGAGATATGGAAAAAGGTGATAAGAGTAAACCATCACTTCCGGTTGAGAGATTGCGTTCAAAATAGGACGTTTTCCTCTTTGCTACATACACATGTTAAGTTTAAAGTTTCAGAGCTCTAGCCAGTGGCGGCTCGTGAGCTCGGGGATAGGTAAAGCAGAATCGGTGGCAAGACCTCCCCCCTCCTATAGCGAGTCATGTAAATATATTTTTTAGGCGACCGACACGAAAAATTGAAATTTCAGTCGTCAAACGCGGACGAAAAGTAATCGTTTTTCGTCCGCTTTCATTTTTCGTCCGCAATAGGGTGGCGCCATCTACCGACAGTTACCGAAATTGTATAAAAATAACCACATTGCCGTTAGTGTCAAACTGTACATCTTGTTTACATTAGTAAATACGTGTTGGTGATAGACTTTTTAACTCATTATTGGGTAATTATTGTTTATAAATAACTTCGAATGTAGACAAAGAAAACATAAACATGTCTGAAGGTGTTCCAAATATGTACAATTGTTCAGTTGTCATAAATGACTATGTCAATAAATTAGAAGTAAATGTTGCAACAAATTTGAAAATTATATGAGGGTCGCCTAAAAATTATGTGTGCACCACGGCCAAAAAGTGTTTTTTCGTCCTCGTTTGCTTTCCGACCTCGGCTACGCCTCGGTCGTAAAGAAAACTCGGACGAAAAAACAGTACTTTTTGGCCTAGATACACAAAATACTATTTTCCCGGTTTGAAAAAATATATAGTTATATGAAAACGAAAATAAAAATAACGTTATGTTATGGTTATACTTTTTTTTTATTTCTTGAATACAATGTCAATTTTCTTTCCTTTAAACTTGCAAACTTATCGATTATGTCGTCGAAAAATGGTTCTGGATTAATTAACTCATAGTTCTTTTTCAATTGAAAGTTAATAATAATAATTTTTTAAAACATCGATTATACATTTTGTCTTTAACTTTTACAATTTTATTGGTATTTAATATGTCGGTTTTTTCACTATTTAAAATGTCTTTTTTGTCATTATCATTCCACCTTAGAAATGCTGTTTCTAATAAAATACACACTGGGTCTTGAGAAGGAAACATATTGCACGCAATAACAACCGAACGTTACAATGAGACAGCGTAAAATTTTGCTTCACTGGCCAAGTCGAAACTGCGCGTAGACGTGCGGTTGTCATGACAACCGAGCTATTAACGCGCATACATCCCTGAAGCAGCATCAAGGTGTTCAGATTCTGCGTCATTAGAACTATCATATGTGTACATCCATCGGCACTTTTAACAAGGTAGATTTTTTTTATTTTCAGAGCGGGAGAGCCACGTATGTTACCTTTCGAGTACAATTTATTCTAATTATGCAAAAATATGTCGGTATTAGATTTAAAAAGAAAAAAGTGCAAAATAATTTTCCACTTGGGAATTATTTTTAGGTGAAGCGGCGCTTCACCTGCGTCATCGGAAGAGCCGCCACTAGCTATAATCGTTTGGACGTTAGAGCGCGCACAGACACACAGTCATACAGACAGACACACAGACGTCATGCCGAAAATAGTCAGAAACGATTCAGGGGACCTCAAAACGTGTATATCCGTTGAAATCTCGAGGTCGAAATTTTTCATGATTCCTATACTTACTTATACAAAATCCGCGGTGGTCCGCACGAAACTTACTTATACTTAGTTATACTACGTTTTTTGAAAAAACTTGTTTATAATTTCAATGTCTTTAACTTATATAAGAACATTTTTTTGAGAGCTCGTACCGTTTTCGAGACAATGAAAATTGTGATAAGAGTAAACGATCACTTCCGGTTGAGCTATTGCGTTCAAAATAGGACGTTTTCCTCCTTGCTACATACAAATGTTAAGTTTAAAGTTTCAGAGCTCTAGCTTTAATCGTTTGGGTCGTAGAGCGCGCACAAACACACAGCCAGACACACAGACGTCATTCCAAAAATAGTCAGGATCGATTCAGGGGACCTCAAAACGCGTATATCCGTTAAAATCTCGAGGTCGAAATTTTTCATGATTCCTATACTTATACATAAAGTATAAGTAAGTAAAAAGTAGAGGCGCAACTCCTCTATGATATATTTCAATGTAGACGATAAGAGATAATAATTCCATCTCATCGGAAAAGTATGCCTAACTTATCTGCAACTTTGTGTAGAAATCCTACACGTAAAAACTCTTATCAATTCAGTGTCATTACGTTAGCTACATATTTGTGTTGCAGATTGTTTTGAGATAAA
Organism: Geotrupes spiniger; assembly: GCA_959613385.1. Classification (NCBI taxonomy): domain Eukaryota; kingdom Metazoa; phylum Arthropoda; class Insecta; order Coleoptera; family Geotrupidae; genus Geotrupes; species Geotrupes spiniger. The sequence continues at coordinate 37,996,906 of OY390735.1, forward strand.
TACATTTCATTTATGAAATCTGCGTTATTCGTTCGAAAAATCTTCACAAGTGAGACATTACTGAAGTTTCGTATACTTGGATAAATTTCCAGCAAACTGATGCATTCGCCATGACAAGCACATTTTCGAAAGAAATTTTATTTATTTTATTTATCTTCAACTTTCATAATTTTAGCTTCAATAGTTTGTGTTATCAACGGTGATTTATTAATTCTTCCGAGCAGAGCCACTAATGTAATCGATTTATAAGAAATTGCGGTTCAGGACTTTTTACTTTCGAGTAGAAATTTCCCAAATGAGCCTATGATTTTTGACGTTGAAAGGAAAATTAGAACTGAGTATTAGAAAATAATCTTCTCATTAGTATCGAGTCACGTTATGAACATTTTTGAGAAAAAACAAATCCTTTAATTAACAATGCGCGATTAAAAATTTCTGCATCGCTTGATTCAAAAATAATTTGCTCGTAAACTATCTGTACAAAATTGATGAAAATTTGAGAGGATGTTAAGGAATGAATGCAGTGAACGATAACATTCTCATTATCGTGCTATTCGTGATTGTTGCTAATTTAAATTATTTTCTTAATAAACAAATGCCGATTTTACCATGTTCTACACACGGAATTTTTTTCGAGTAGTGGGAAGTCTGAACGTTTAAGATACAGAAACCGTTTTGACTTTTTTGTGCTCGCCATTCGGGTTAACGATAAACAATATTCTTTACCGTCGCGCGCAGAGGCAATCGATCGAGAGGAGCGTTAGCAGGCTTGTGTCACAATAATAAGTGACAGTTCATCAGTTTCAGTTCATCAGTTGAAAAACTTTTTCTCATTTAAGTGACTTGCATGATGGGCCGTGCAAAGGAGTGTTGCAACCCGTTAAATAAAAGCGGGCATAAGTGCGTGAATAAAAGTCTTTTTATTGTAACGGAAAAATGGGATGCAGTGTTTAGAAGTTTAATGCCCGGTTTCACAAACGATTGTCAAATGGTGAATTACTTAACAACTCGTTATTGTTTGTGAAATCCAAAACGATGGTAATTTTGCTTTTAACGGTTCGTCAAGGTAATCAATCGTCAAATATTTGACGATTGATTAAAGACTTGTTAACGAATTGTCAAGCTTTTGACGATTCGTTAACAAGCTGTTAACGACCGATTAGCGTTTGTGAAACCGGGCATAATTAGATTACATCATGTGTGCAATACATGTCGGCGATCGATTTACGGGATGAAAGATGACTTGAACTTTATAGTTTGTCTTCCTGAACATAATAAGCGAAATGAAATTGTTGTTGAAGAAGCTGAAGAGAGAAATGATCATTATCAAGAAGAAAAAATTGATCCAACGTTTCAATGTGATGATTATGACGAAATGGAAAGAATCGGAAAAATTAACAATATTCTTTGTGAATTTGGAGAACCATTAATTAAAAAAAAAAACGTATCTCACAACTTACGGTCAAAGACAAGGAACGGTTGCTTTGAATAATGTGACGAATTACAAAAATTGTATTGCTGAGAATAATGACCTCGAAACTTCGTACATACGTGACATAAATGTAGCTTTGTCTCAGCAGCCTGATCGGTCGGGAAAAATAAAAATTTTGACAACACTTCCGTCACACTATACTATCGCGAAGATGAGGAAAGAATTTGGAGTATCTCGCCGAATGGCATCAGGAGCCAGAAAATTAAGGAACGAATCTGGATACGGATCTCGACCGAAAAAAAGAGACGGGCGTAACCTTCCGAACACTAGTGTAAGTGCAGTGAAGAATTTTTATCTTGCCGATGAAAACATCCGTGTAATGCCTGGAATGAAGGACTACGTATCAATCGTCAAGGACGGGAAACGTACTCAAGAGCACAAAAGGTTACTTCTCTTCAATATCATTGATCTGCATAAGCTGTTAAGAGAAAAGTTTCCTGAAATCCAGATTTCTTTGTCGAAATTTAGGCTGTTGAGGCCTCAAGAATGTATTTCGGCTGGTAAAAGTGGTACTCACAACGTGTGCGTGTGCAAAATTCATCAAAATATGAAATTGAAAATACACGGCCTAGTGAAAGAACTCAAAATGAAAGGAGTCGGCTTCACCGATACATATCACGAATTCATAAAAAATTCAGTTTGTGAAAATGCATCATCGGATTGCTTTTTTTCGACTTGCAAGAATTGTCCCAAAACTGAGTCCGTTATCGGAAAATTAAAAATTCTTCTCCAAGATAATAATGTGACGGAAGTGAAATACAGTCAGTGGGCCTGCACTGATAGGTATTTCGTCATACATTTATTTACAAATAGGTCTCCTTTATCTACACTCTTTATGCAACATTTTTTACGATTTTTTCTGCATTATAGATGTAATATTTCAGAAGAGACTGAAAACATGGACGAATGTTTGGCCCATTTAGCGGGCGAATTGCCGGTCCTCGTGAAGCACGATTTCCTCGCCAAGTCACAAGCTTCTTATTTTAGCCGAATGAAGAATGAAATCAAAGAAGGGGAATTCGTGATAAGCATGGATTTCGCAGAAAATTACACATTTCATGTGCAAGATGCAATCCAGGCCCATCATTGGGCAAATACTCAGGCCACTCTCCATCCTTATGTCATTTATTACTGTCAAAATGGAAAACAGAGTCACGATAGTTTCGTCATCATTTCTGAAAAATTGGTTCACGATACAAGCTCGGTTCATTTATTTAATTCAAGAGTTATAGAGTACTTGAAAACAAAATTTGCAAATGAAAATGTCAAGAAAGTTATTTACTTTTCTGATGGAGCTGCATCGCAATATAAAAATAAATTCAATTTTATTAATCTTACGAAACATCAAGAAGACTTTGGGATCAGTGCACAGTGGAATTTCTTTGCGACCTCTGACGGTAAGGGTGCTTGTGACGGTATTGGAGGGACTGTAAAAAGACAAGCGTATTGAGCTAGTTTGCAACGAGTCGATGCTAACCACATCACTAATCCTCGAAGTTTGTTTGAATGGGCGAAACTTCTCAAAGATCGAATTCGACTTTTGTAATTTAAATGAACATGAAGGGCATGAGAAATCTTTGAAAGCACGTTTCGAAAATGCAAAACCTATACAAAATACACGGCAATATCATTGCTATGAACCTGTATATGATAGAAAGATTGCTTGTAAACTGTTCTCAAATGACACCGTTTCCGTTGAAAATGTAACGGAAAAAAAATAAAGAGTAAATTTGATTGTGCGCATATTTGAGAGTGAATGTATTGCATGTCGTATATCTAGGATGTAGAATAACAATGACTGATATTTTCATATTCATTATGAATGGTTTATTGGCGAAATATTCCTTGCCTTCATTGAATGCTAAGATGCCCTTCAACGCGCCTCTCGATCGGTTGCCTCTGCGCGCGACGCTAAAGAATATTGTCGCCCGAATGGCGAGCACAAAAAAGGCAAAACGGTTTCTGGATCTAAACGTTCAGACTTCCCAGTACTCGAAAAAATTCAAATTCCGTGTGAAGAACAGGGTAAAATCGGCATTTGTTTATTAAGAAAATAATTTAAATTTGCAACAATCACGAATAGCACGATAATGAGAATGTTATCGTTCACTGCATTCATTCCTTAACATCCTCTCAAATTTTCATCAATTTTGTACAGACAGTTTACGAGCAAATGATTTTTGAATCAAGCGATGCAGAAATTTTTAATCGGGCATTGTTAATGAACGAATTGATTTTTCTCAAAAATGAGTAGATTATTTTCCAATACTCAGTTCTAATTTTCCTTTCAACGTCAAAAATCATAGGCTAATTTAGGAAATTTCTACTCTTTCTTATACATTATGTATAAGTAAGTATAGGAATCAAGAAAATTTTCGAACTCGAGATTTCAACGGATATACAAGTTTTGATGTCCCCTGAATCGTTTCTGACTATTTTCGGAATGACGTCTGTCTGCCTGTCTGTGAGCCTGTGTGCCTGTTCGCGCTCTACCGCCCAGACGATGAACGCTAGAGCTATGAAACTTTAAACTTAAGATTTGTATTATTGATTTGTGGTCCGCACGAAACTTTCTTATACTCAGTTATACTACGTTTTTCGAAAAAACTTTTCAAATGAAAGTTGTTTATAAATATCAATATGTATAATTTATGTAAGAATATTTTTTTTCCGTAACGTGTACCGTTTTCGAGACATGGAAAAAGGTGATAAGAGTAAACCATCACTTCCGGTTGAGAGATTGCGTTCAAAATAGGACGTTTTCCTCCTTGCTACATACAAATGTCAAGTTTAAAGTTTCAGAGCTCTAGCTATAATCGTTTGGACGCTAGAGCGCGCACAGACACACGGCTACGGATATTGTGGTTTGTGTGTACAAAGACGGGTTTTCTTCAATTTGCACATAATGGAGGCAATGGACCTGGAAATCGGACTGGCCGTCTACGAAATGTAGATGTCTGGAGATCGACAAACAGCGCATAAAGCTTGCAGAGATCGCTGTCTGAACGAATAAACGAGGCAAGGATCGCTTCAAGATCAAGCAGAAAAGAAATGCAAGAGCAGGACGATAATCTGGAAGCGCAATCGTATGGTGTAGGTGAATTAAACAATGTACAGCATCTTAATATACATACATTTCCTTAGCGATTATTCTAGAACTAGCTTACTTGATTAACTACTAAGGAAAAACATATTTCTTGGGTAACCCTTAATGGTCACCGCGGTACAATGACTGGTATATGCCAGGGTTAATTAACGGTGTAGTGAGTAGTTCCAATTGTTCATTTAAGGGGGACTTACCTTGACGATTTGATAAAATTGACTTTTTTAATTTTTTTTTTATTTTTCTAATCTAAAGGGTCTCGAGAAGGAGCATGTGAAAGGGTTTTTCAGATTACTCTTTAGTTCGAGAGCTATAGCTCGTCTAACATGACGGCGCGCGGCTGGTTCGCGCGCCCTTAAAGATTGTCCTAGCGCTATTTTTGATTGCACACGTTGGTGTGGATGTTTTTTAGCTTAACCGATGTTCTTTTGTCAACGTATTTGTCCATAATTGTTTTGACGGAAGCATTCTCAGAGTCCCTCAGTTTTAAACGGTTCTATACGTTGCGAACATCTCGCCTTCAAACGTGTTCTCCCTAAAGTTACATTTTTCAAACTGGTGTACACTATTATGGGAGAACAACTGAACGTATCGTTCATTTTTGGAAAATTATGTTTAGCTGATTTTTGACAGCTTCAAATGGGACAGAAAACATAGTAAAAATATGACTTTTTTGGAAAAATGTTCACCATTTCGCGAAAAATCGTAATTTTGAAAAAGTGAACGATCGGGACCTTGCTAACAACGATCAAGAGCATTGTTGCATTTTTTATTTCCGATAAGTAGGGTGGACCCAATGCTGTACAGCGTTTGACCCTTCACTTTCGACAGATGTGCTGTCAAAGCCATCTCCAGGTCTTACGAGTCAACATTGACATTTACAAAAAATCAGATGTGCTGTTCAATTAATGTACAATAACGTGAAAAAAGTTTCATATCGAAATCTTCTCTATTTTTTTTTACTATAAATGCTTGAAAAATTGCTCAAAAATTGGCCTACAAGGTGTAAGTCCCCCTTAACCCTTGAACTACGGGCGACGTCAATAGACGATCATACGTAACTTTCGTGAGACACGGGTATAGTCAATAAGCGATTTGAGCATGTGCTACGTTCCGGGGAATGTTTATTGACGATTAATGTTTTTTCGCATTTTCTTGTCTGGGCTTTGGCTACAGACATATATATTTATTTATTTATATCTTATACAGTCGTTGATTTTAGAGGCGATCAATGATAATTGTTATAAAATATAAGCGCTTTATTTTACGTAGTACGAAAGGTGTAAGAAAACGAAAATTAGTAACAACTTGGTGTCCTAAACGTAAAGTAGGACTTTGTATTGGTGAATGCTATAAAATAAATCATACAAGGAAACATTTTTAAAAATTTTAAAATTTTTTGGGAATGTTTGCAAATTTTGGAAATGTTTTAGTATTTATCTTATCTTATTTTATATTATAGCCTAATTTAATTATGTTATATTTTATTACCAGAATAGTTTTATTCTTGTACGTTTTGTAGCATAGTATCTTCCATTTATATGTAAAAATCACTCAGTACACTCAAATAAATATGAAAAAAGGTTTTTTTCTGCGGGAACAAAGATATATGAAGGGGAGATTCTTGGGCATACACCCGCATGGAAACACGCAACCGCCGACACGTGTTTCTGACTTATTAGTCGTCATCAGGACGGTATAGCCAAATTAAAAGGTGGTCAAAATTTGGAGATAAAACAATCGGAGTCAACAACAAGCAGCCGACCTCCACATGTGTGATAACTGTTATATGTTATATGTTGTTTTATCTCCAAATTTTGACCACCTTTTAATTTGGCTATACCGTCCTGATGACGACTAATAAGTCAGAAACACGTGTCGGCGGTTGCGTGTTTCCATGCGGGTGTATGCCCAAGAATCTTCCCTTCAAATAAATATGTGCATGTTCTTTATCATTATCCTGATCACATTTATAATGATATTTTTTTCAATAAAATAAATATTTGCTTTTTATATCCTTACTTTTTATGTTTTTATTACTATTATTTACCGATTTTTTTTTTCGCTTTTGGGCGGTCAACTTTATGAATATATTCCCGTAGTTAGTATTAATAAAGTTTGACTATTGTTTATGATTTCTCGTTTTATATAATACGATTCTACAATTGAAAAGCCATACTTACACTGAAACTGACGCGAAACTTGTATTGGGTACAATATCCATATTTAAAATTATATATATATATAATTTACTTTTGGAATTACGAAAAAAGCAATTACGAGCACAAAACTGTTAACTGAAGTGCAACCGCTTGGAATAGCTGATATGTCGAAACATAGGCAACTTATCATTATGTAAACAGACTCGGTTTTCGCAAATTACAAGTGTAGGTTTTAGCGCGGCAAATTTAGATCACTCCTCCTAGTTTAAAAACAGAGTACAGTATATTGAGTGTATAATCTTTGTTTTCGCCATGCAATATTTCTAAATTCTCCAGGGTGCATGTATACTAAGTGACATAGAAATCCGAACACCAAGAAGGAGTTGGAATTTTTTAATAATTTTAACACCACATAGTCAGCTACCATTGAGGAACAATCGATGAAAAATTCAAGTTAAAAAAACAAAAGACAAACGTGCTTTTATTAATACTGTGTTTGAGCACCTAGAAGCCGCGTATACACATTGAGCCGTCTAGGCATGGATCTAATCAGGTGGTCGATATCTGCTTGAAGCACCTCATCCCAGGCTACTTGTACCTCATGTCTCAGAACATCTAACGTCTGCGGAGAATTTGCTAAATTGGTGAGTCGCCTACCCATCACATCCCAAACATGCTCAATCAGGTCAGGTGAACGGGAGGGCCATGGCAAAAGATTAACGTTGGCAGCTTGAAATAAGTCTAGCCTGTCGCGAGCTATGTGAGGACGGGCGTTATCTTGCTGGAATATGGAATTTGACATGGTCGCAAGATAGGGTAGCAGATGGCACTCTACAATGTTATGGATGAAGCACTGAGCATTCCTATTGTCTCTAACAAAGACTGGAGGTGACATTGCACCCCATACCATTACCCCAACAGTGCGATGCACATGCCGTTCTATCGCAAACTCCAGGTTGTGGCGTTCTCCTCTTCGTCTTCTGACCCTTGCCCAACCATCATGCATGGCCAAGCAAAACCGGGACTCGTCACTAAAGATAACACTATTCCATTCGACATTCCACAGTCGTCGTTCAAGGCAAGGCATGTTTACTGTCTATCAAATGATTGGATAAATTAGAATTGTCTTTATTTAACATAAAGGATCTTACGTGCTCATTGAACCTGATTTTGAAATTTCGGCCTATCTGCCCTATATAACTGTATGGACAAAAATTGCATTTTATTCTGTTCCTGAACTGTTGTATTTATCCGCCTCCAATTTAATATTAACTAAATACTGTTTAGGTTGTTTGGATTGTAATACGCCACCTGTATTTAAGTTTCTTTAGTTTAGTTAGTTTGACCTAACGTTAAACTAACATTTCCAAGGAATGGGATCCTTACCCATTTTTTCTTTTCTACTGTCTTATTTATAGGAAAAATAGTTTTTAAAGCTGCTGATTATTTCATTCTTTGTAAGATTTTATTCACTAACGCCGGCTGGTAGCCGTTTTTTATGGCAATGTATTTTATTGTGTTAAGTTCTCCATTGAAGTTATTCGTTGTCATAGGTATGCTTAATAATCTAAAAATCATCGTGTGGCTGCTTGTTTTATATGAGGAGAATGCATCGAGTCATTAGGAATAATGGTATCGGAAAATGTTGTTTTTCTATATATTGCGAAATCAAATTTATTATTGACCCTCTTAATTTTTAGATCTAGGAAACTGATACAATTATCTGCTTCCTTTTCTATTGTACATTGTATGTGGTCGTTTATGCTATTTATATGATTTAGAAACTTATCTAATTGTCTGTCTGTACCAGATCATATATACCAAAATATGACCGAATCCGTACACACGTGTTCACTATCAAATAGTTTTTCTTCGAAGAAATCCATAAAAATTTCTGACATAAGTGGAGATAAAGGAGAACCCATAGGTAGCTTTGTACATTCCTATTACATCTGCTGGTTCATTTTGACAGCTATATCTACATCGGCTATCACATTAAGAATGCCTTTTTCATCAATGATTTTTGGTGTAAACTTTAAACCCCTTTCCAGTAGTTTCAGTCTCTTCTTTCGAGAATTCTACATTAGAGAATTTTTTTATTCTTGGATATAAACTTATATTGAGGTTGCCTTGCTGTTGCCTGTTCCGCCTTGGGGTTTCTTCTGAGTTTTTCTAATTTTGTTTTTTGCCGAATATATTGATTGTGAGTTAAAGTTAAAGTAAAAGTTCATTTATTAATTCTTTCAAGTTGTCGAATTCTAAACGGCGAAGTCACTGTAAATGTACCCCAAAATTATCCCGTTTTATACAACTTTTTAGTTTCCGAGTGAAGCCACATTTTCTTTGCCTTCTCTACTGTTACCCTAGCTTCTATTGAGTTGTTATTACGCAATAACTGTGTATTTCGGAATAATGTTATTTTTATCGTACTCTCTATTAAACCAAATATGATTGTTACATTGTTTAAATTTCAGCTTAAGTTTTCTAAATAAGACCGATAATCTTGCACTACTAACACTTTTTAAAAAATTAACCGATTGTATCGTCGGCACTTGGTGAAACATTTTTAATAAATTAAATTAAATTGGTATTGCTTCACAATAATTGTATTTATTTCTCGACGTGCATTTCGCCATCTGCAGGAGATTAACAAAAGTAAATTAAACAATGTTACAAACAGCATCTTAATATACAGGGTGTAAAAAAGGTGTAACTTTGAGGGCTGGTTGTATGGCCCAAAGTATGCCGAAAAGTCTTAATGAACATGGGTCCGCAAATGGGAGCTTCCGGATATAGGATTTTTTTTAATTTCCACAATACGCAATATGTGTGGGCCGACGAAAATTCCCCATGCTATTATGGAATCCAGACACCAGGTACGTTTTTCATTGAACAGTTGAGTGGATATTTTGGGCGACAGGTTACTAGGCCCGGTTGTTTTACCAAACCGATTGACAGGCGCTGCCTATCTGAACTTTGTGCAGAACACATTGGGTAATCTTTTAGACGAGATTCCTCTGAACCAAAGGCAACCAATGTGGTGCTCCTGTGCATTTTTCGATTGCCGTTAGAGAGTACTTACACGAAATTTTTAGACGAAGATGCGCAGGAAGGGGCGCGCCTGTATCATGGGGTGCAAGATCGCCCGATTTAAACCCCCTTGATTTCTTTCTTTAGGGATATTTAAAAACGTTAGTACACGCTACGCCTGTAAATGATCTCCCGGAACAACGAGAATATCAAGGATGCAACCGAATCCGAGTCACTGTCGGTCTTTTCGAAAGAGTTCGAAAGTCCATGCCACCTACATAGGTGTGGTGTAAGTGGTGTAAACGCAAAATGTTTCGTAACTTTTCGGCATATTTTGGGCCATACTATCAGCCCTCAAAATTTGTGACACTTGTTTTTTAACACCCTGTATACATTTCCTTATCGATTATTCTAGAACTAGCTTACTTGACTATATAAATATAATAATAAATATAATTATTGTGACGCAATACCAAGTGTGTTTAATTTAATTTATATCTATATGATTTTCCTGATTTTAAAAGTGCTACTTCACTTGTATTCTTCGCCATAGTTGTAACTCGTACAAATTTGCTTTTAATTAAAAATAAAATAAATATAGATTTGAAAAAATTATTTCTTAGAGATTAGTAAATATTTTCCTTATTGCAGTTATTATTGTAATTAGTAAATATCGATGTTATACCTACGTACTTCGTAAACATTTGCATTCTTATTAGATTTGCTATATATATATATTGTTATTATGACAAAAATATTAAAACATGTGGCCGTTCGGCAACCAAAATAGCAAACATTTTATTCGCATTAATAACTTAAACCAATGATAAAATTAAGCTCGAGCTTGTTATAATGATGACATAATTTCGTGGGAGTGACGAACTCATCGTTGACCCAAACGATTCGGCTTATTGATCATTTGACTAAATTGGGCCATGCCATACCGCAATGCCGTAAAATTCAAACGGGTCAAGTAAGACACTCGATTGAACATGCAAATTCAGAAAATTCCAAGAATGAACCGTTTCGCGATATAGCATTATAAGGTATTATGCCCAAAAAAATCAATTAAAAGTTGTGAAAATCAAGCATTAAACGCGAAACAGTCGATTTTTCGACATAAATTGCGATCAATTTCGATAATGAAGCAGTAAATTCCAACAAATGTTATTAAAATAGGCATATATTTACAAATACCTAGTCTGGGTGTGGTTACGAAAAGATGTTTTAGAACATACACCGCAGACATAATTCACAAACTTAGAAGTTAGTAAAATACTTACAATTTATTTAACAGAATAACTCATTCGACATTAGTCAACAGCGAGGTTTTTTCTCGGAAAACACGTCCGACACAAAATGGCTTACGTCACTTTAAACTAGTAGGTTCGTTCGTCTACGTATACACTGCTCTTCTGGTTGAAGTGTTCAGGTTCTAGTTGTCATTCTGACCGACTTTCCGAACTGAACAATCTTCATTGTATTGCCAACATATAGAGTAATGAATTCACGATGAAAAAAATGTGTTATTCAGAGCATTATATTAATATTTAAAACCGAATTATTACGTAAAGTAAATAGCAATATGTTCATTTTATCCAATTAAACTAAACACTGTGTCCGTATATTATTCATTGACTTTCCCGCTCACTATCTCTATCTCTCTCTTTCTCGGGTAGTTCGTTTTGATGTCTATCTGGCGTGTATCTACACAGGCCCAACGTGTACATAAATTCAAAAAGCAACAGGAGGGAAGAACGCACTTAAAAAGATATGATATATCGTAATTACATGTTACCTCATATTGTAATTAACGAATAAGTTACCGACTAACCAATATTTGTGACCGAAACAGTGATGGATTGTTGATCCAAATTAAAATGAACTTTAAGAGATGTATTATATATGCTATATTTTTTTGTGTTTCGATTAGTAGTGTAGTTAGTTTTGATTTTGTGGCAGTCCCAGCAATTGCCATAGCAGGCTTATCTGCTTTTGCAAAGTTTGCATACGATCATACCGTATGCAAACTGAAAGAATGTTGCTCAGAAAACGAAATACCAGCTAATTTTGCAAGTAAGTCGATTGTTAAATTGTATTTTTTTCAAAAAAATTATTCCTTGCAGAACTTCAAAGGATGCTAAGTGATAAAGTTTACGGACAGCATTTAGTTGATAAAGTAGTTGTAAATGCTTTAAAAGCACATTGGAGAGCTACAAACCTACAAAAACCACTAACATTGAGCTTCCACGGCTGGCCTGGAGGTGGCAAGAACTATGTTACAAAATTCATAAAGGAAAGTATATATGCAAAAGGTGGTGAAAGTGAACACGTGCATCATTTTATTGGTAGGATACACTTTCCTGAACAAGCAAAAACAGGACAGTATAAAGTAAGATAAAAAACTATGAGTTGAAACAACGTTTATGACATTTTGTATTTTAGGCAGATTTATATACATGGATCAAGGGAAATGTTACGAGGTGTCCACAACAATTGTTCATATTTGACGAAGTCGATAAAATGCCTCCATCGGTTTTAAATGTATTGAAACCAATCATAGATTATAATGAACATGTCGAAAGAGTGGACTATAGGAAATCTGTGTTTATATTTTTGTCGAATACTGGCAGTGTTCTAATTACAGAACACTACCTTAAACTATGGAAAAATGGTGTTAGACGTGAGGACATTCAGTTGAAAGATTTTGAAAAATTCATTACAGAAGGAGCGTTTAATGAAGAAGGTTGGTTGTATTAACATGGAATTTTCATATCTAACAAGTATGGATTTTGGTATGATTTATTTAGTAGGTTGTAGGTGTATATGTAGAACAGTGTTTTCAGAGGATATTTGTCGTATAACGTTACAAATACGTTGAAATTTTGCTAGCGCTGATACCTTTTTCTTCTTTAATTGTAAGGTTTTGATAATTTGACAGTTACTGTTTTTATTTAATAAGTAACGCTATACAGTGCTGTAGACAAAATATAAGGTTCTAGGAATAATAGTTATTTATTATTAGAGCGCGGACATTATATGCAGATTTAAAATCGTCGTCATTGCCGTCGAGCGAAGGTTCATCGCTGGGCGCTTGGTTAGACTACGCGTACAGTTTATTAGAAGTCGTAGCATCAGATCCGTATTATTCTTCGCTCTGACAACACGTGCATCGATCCTTTTAAAAGTACTCTTGCATTTCTCATCGCCGTTTATCCCTAATTTTCACTAGTACGGAGATGTTTGTGGTTGTACCCTTGTGTAGGAACGCCAGTGAAACGGTTCCAGTCGACCGCTGATGCATTGCTAATGCACCTCGCGTGATCAAATACTCTATCGAGTTCGTCGCTTGCCGACTCTGTTGACTTGCATATAATGCCCGCGCTCTGTTTATTATACAAGACGATAAAATTGTACTTTATCTTTGAGAGCCAAAGTAATTGTCCACTGTGTTTGAAGACCTATATCAAACAAACCGCTTGGCGAAAAAAAATGAAATATACATTGTTATAACCATCAATCATTTCTATGTAACATACCGTAACACACATTTTTTGTGCTGCTATGTTTAGTAGTAATCATTAGGGAAGTGCAAAAAAGCATTCCGATTTTTGCGATATCTAATGGATAGCCGACTTTACATTTTTTTTCTACTTAAAAGTTCAACAAAAAAAATTGAAACTTTGACTGGGCGTAATCTGATATGATGTCCACAGTGTGGAAATTTAATTTTTTCAACGTTATACATACGTATTGAAATTTAATTGTACCCATTATTTGATTATTGGGAGCGAGATACGTATTCCAATAAAGTTCGCGCAGATTCCCCCCGAAGCGAGCGGTTTCGGTCTAGCGCTGGGTAATTCTACCAGGGCAGTAATCCAAACTTTTTTGGATTATTTTCAGAGCTCATTTATTTTATTTTTTAGCAGCATAAATAATAATTAGTCATTACGGTAATGTAATATTTATTGTAGAAAATAGTTATAATAAACACTTACATATATAATAAAAAATACTCCAACAGCTCAATGTGTCCTGTACTTGACGAATAAAAATAAATATAATAATAATAATGATAGTATGTCCCTATAACAAAAACAATAAAATAATTTTACAAATATTTATGTTATAAATAATAAATACAAGTGCGAATGCTTTTCGCAAAACATTCTGACTTGTTTATGTTTCTTGTACTGCATTTATTATCATTATTTATGTCAATGCATATTCATTATCGTCTATGTGGATGTGCAATTAAAATGTGTCCAGTATAAGAACGAAGGAATTCTTGACCAATTGGCATATTCATGTTATTAATAGTCGTATTATTTCGGTATAAAGTCTCTGAACAAAGTAGTTGTTTGTATTGGTTCTGGTCCTATAGTCAGATTAGTACTTTGCGTAAACCTTTGAATGGCACCGATTACGTTACCCACGAATTGAGCAGAATTGCTTATGGCAGACGACTCGGCCGTATCAGAATTGTTAGCAGTACGACTACCTTGAGTAACATCGTCTATGATGCAGTGAGGAATGGGAGCATCCTCGGTATCAATTTCATCATTGCATTGTTCGTCATCATAACTAGCACTTGACTCATCAGACAATTCATCATTATCGTCACCTTTTACTAAGTTAATTATAAATGGTTTCATAATTTCGTCTATAAGGTGTTCTTTTTCTTTGTACGATATCTCAATTTTCTTACAATGCTCAACATAATTCTTCCATATCTCCGTTGAAACGTCATTCAAAGCTTCCTGACATAAATTCAATCATCCTTAATTTTAAAAGTATTATTTCTTGTTGCAATTTTATTTTTCACGTATGCCCAAATTAATTCAATAGCTTTAATTCGCAATGAGCTACATGTAACCACAATAATTTCAAATCGTCTCCTCTTACTTTGTAATAGTTTTTAATAGTAGTACCTTTTGATAACGATGCGGCTTAGACAATAGCAATAGCTGTGGTTTAGTCAATTTTGAAAAATTAGTAATTCCCTCCGGAAGTGCCACCTTGTTTTTCAGTAACCAAGCCATCTTTCCTCTAGGATAATGTAGGGTTCCTAAGATCAGGATCTAGCATTGTATGATAAGGAGCTTGATCTATCGTAATTATTGATTTTGCTGGTATTACCGACAGCACCATTACCATTCCTCATAATGTTGTTTATTCATTTCGTTATGATAATCGACTTTTGCTTTCCTTTTTTCGCATATAAAGCATTTACGGCATCCTTCCAAAAATTCATTCCCGCTACCAGTATGCAAAATAATTACCCTTTGACCTGCACCAGATGGTCGCAATATACCGCCTCTATAACCGTTTATTTGTTGAACTCCACATCGATAATGGTCAAAAGTATCCGTATTATCCGGGTTTACTTTTTCAACCCATCTGAACTGTCGAGCATGATTTGCACCACACCAGGTTTCGGCCGCGTAGAAGATTTCCCATCCCTGATTTCTGTACCTTTGAAGAGATGTCAAGAAATTAACTCTCTGAGCAGTTATGTGAGTGTGTTCCATTAACACTGGTTTATTATCTAATTTTCTAAATGAAAATTTCCTGTCTTTTAACCATCGGTACAATGTTCTCTGCGAAAATTCGGGTAAATCTGGAACTTCAGTTGTAATTTCAGAGTACAATTCTTTTACAGTCAGAAATTTCCTTTCCATATAAAAGTTGTCCTGTCTCCTTATTACCCCTTGCGAAAATTCGTCACATTCGATTCTTTTTCTACCAGTTTTTGGTCTAAAATGATTTACTCTATCTTCACTCTCGAATTCATTACTTACTCTTTAAACGTTCTTGTGGTGACTCAACAGCTTTAGCCGTTCTTTCCACGACTTTTTTCACATCAATAGTTGGTCCATTTTTATCTTTTTCGTCTTGAAAAATTGTCTTAAATTTATTATTACTTGTTTGACTTCATCAGTACAATGCTTCGGCATGTTTTGCATAAATAATAGTAGATTGATTATAAATAAAGATATTCCGTAACTGGCAAATAAATAACATTTCGTGCTTTTATATGAATCTGTTATCATTATTTACCACATGTGTATTCATTATAATGTTATTAAAAGTGTTTACAACGAACAGCCAGATGAGGATGAATTGACCGCATTTGTTTACTATCGGTGCAAAAATAATAATCGACTGAAGGCCTATATTCAAACGGTTTGGCAGAAAGTATACCAAAAAAATACCTTCACGCTTATTCACAAATTTAATAATTTCATTTAATATTTATAAATTTCATAAGTGAACTGTTTGAAATTTTGCATTTTATAGATACTAATTTTGCGATAAGAAATTGCGCGGTCGCCAAAATTTACGCAAACTCCATTTCAATTTTAAAATATTAAATAACGAATACAATTAAATTTCAATACGTGTTCCGAGATAGGCACAAGTTGAGTAAACTACATCCCGCTTTCGCGCGACATCTTGTAACGGAGATAACAGAGATCACAAAAACTACGATTACCGGCTAAATTATGTATAATGTTGAAAAGATTTAATTTCCATTGTGTGCACAACATATCAGCTTACGTCCAGTCGAAGTTTAAATTTTTTTTTGTTGAACGGTTAATTAGGAAAAAAATTGTGTAGTCTGCTATCCGTTAGATTCGGATGCTTTTTTGCACTTCCCTAATGATTACTTTTAAACGTCCCTGCACAAAAATTTGAACTTACAGTATGTTACGTAGAAATAGTTGCTGGATGTAACAATGTATATTTCATTTTTTCCGCCAAGCGGTTTCTTTGATATAGGTCTTCAAACACAGGGGACTATTACTTTGGCACCAATAGTAGTGATGGGAATAATCTAGATGCCATACACGAATTAGTCGATTATTAAACTCTCTTGACATAATCGACTGTGCACTCCGAAAATTAGTACTACTAAATTAGTACGGAGGGTCGGTCACGGAATGTATGCGAGCGGGACCGTGAATCTCGATATCTCGAGATATTTTAACATATTGTATCTCCAGTATTCTCACCACTAAATATTAGTAGTAGTTCGAGGTTCGAGATATTTTATTTTAACATTGGACTAATTTGGTTATGGCAACTAATATTACTCGTATCGCTACGCGAAGCCATGGCCGATTCTCTTTCAATTATTTTTTGTAGTGTCGATTGATCGTTATTGTCGGATTGAAGAATACAATAATTTAAATAAGTACAATCATGTTGATGATATTGCGTTAGTAAATAAAACGCTTCAAAATTTACAATAATATTTATAAACTGCCACATTAATATATACAAAATATGAGCAAATAACAACAAAAAGTAGAATAGAATAGAAATAGTTATTTTCATAACAAGTGTTGAAAGTAAGTTATATCGTGCGAGTGAGACCTCACGAGCAGACGATATAACACTTTCGAGGGAGTTATGAACACTATTTTTTACAAGACACCACCACGTCACCAGGTCCCAACATGTAAACCGGTAATGTTGTTGCGGAGTGACCCACCGGTGGGCATGCGGTCTTTAACGTGTTAAGAGATGTTTCTTAAGGATTTTCCGGAAACATCTGCTTGACGTGGAGTTCCATTTCGGCGGTAGGCTGTTATAGATCCGTATTATTTTGTTGCAGTGGGCCGTTGCTGTTGGGCGCGAAAAGTCTAGTCATATGTCATTCCTGTTTCTTGTCTCATAGGCGTGATTAGATTGCTTTGTCATCTGGGGGTGTGATTTGTGCACTTTCCACAGGCACCTTAATATAATAATAGGCAAAATATACTGTGAGGATTCCATGTTGTCTAAATAGAGGTTTGGTGTGCATTCTTGGGGGTTCAGCTGTGAGGCATCGTATGGCTCGTTTCTGTAATACCAGGTTGGATTTGGTATGCGGCCTGTGGCTCCATGCTTCTCAAGGTGTTCATACCAACTGAGACGAGCATCATTAGGCTGCCATACACGAGCAGAAACATAAGCAAAACGAAGATTAAATGGTTTAACAAAGAGTGCATGCATGCGGTACAGGATAGTAGAAATGCAAGACAGAAATACATCAAAACTACTGAAGAAATCGATAAGACTGGGTATCAAAAATCCAGAAAAAACATTTAAAAGAATGTGTGGAGCAAAGAAGAGAGCAATTAAAACAAAGAATATTAGAAATAGAGGGGACCTACAGCCGAAAGGAAATAAGGAATTTCTATCAAAGCACAAGAAAACAAAAGCAGGGCTACAAACCCAAAATCATTGGCTAATGGCCGGGATAAAGAAGGAAATTTAATAGTAGAAATTGAAATGGGAGCAAAAACAGGGGCAAAATATTTCGAAGAACTTCAAAACATAAAACAAACAACAATATATTGACACTTACGAAAAAGGTGAAGCACAACAAGAAAATATACGCGAACCAGAAGAACAAGAAATTGAAATATGCAAAAGAGCCACAGAGAAGTGTGACTGCCTGAACGACTAATCCATTTTTTACAAAGTGCTATTATTATTTCTATTGACAGGTCACTCGGTAGCTTTTTTTAAATGAAAATGGGGTGGAAACCCTATGTTAAGTATAACAGTACTTGAGACCGGGATTTTCCATTGACATTGTACGTCTTTTAATCCAACATAATTCCAATAAATTTCTAACAATTAATTCTTATTTGTTCAGTAAGTTGTTACGTTTTGTTTAGAAGTATCAACATCGTAGAAAATTACAAAGAGGTATAATATTTTGTATAATAAAGAACCCAGTCAAGTAGTAATATTTCCACACTTAGGTCGAAAGTGTTAGGATAACATGGAAAATAGAATGCCAGGTTCACGTGTAAGAATAGAATAGAAATATCGGTGTGGGGTTTATGACGTTTGGTTATATAAATTATGTCCCTTTGATGTCGGAGCGTAGGAATTTATTACTTAAAATTGTCGGCAGCGATCTAAAGGAAATAGACCAGGAAGAAATGAACTGAAATGGAAAGTGGGATCAAGATGTCTCAAGTAGCGATTTGGAGAGTAACGTCGCATATGGAAACCATCGAGGTGATTTAAAATATAATATTTCCTCTGCGTGTATCGTTTCCAGTAACGTATGATCTTTAATCTTCTAACCGTCATATATTTTCTTTCTCTAAGTGTTGATGATTACCGACACGACAAGCAATCAATTTGATAAATTAATGAATATCACTTATTTGTATCTGGTGAGAAAGGTATAAAGGTTAAAGCAAATGTTTCAGTTTCACATCACCTGCGTATACCTGCGGTTACTAAGATAAGAAGCTCATCAGCACAAATCATCTGTCGCCGTATCCAATCTTGTAATTCCATTAAAATTTTATCAATATTTATTGCCGGGAGGTACAAAATATTCATCATCATACGTATGCTGTGTTTTCATTCGTGACATTGGGCTGAGGGCGTGTATTAGACCTCCGCATTTAAACCCACTTATGAGGGTACGAGTAATTGAATTTTTAAGTAATGCAACAAGACATTTAGCTCATAAGAAATACTCACTGGTCGTTTTTTTTTTGTACATCGATTGCACAATCGGAGAAAATATAGGCACGGATCTAGAGAACTATTAGTGTACATTAATTGAGCGGTATTATGAAGACGAAGAGAAGGGGAGATGAGAAATGCACCCAAATCACTAACGAAAGCGAAGATAGGATGACAGAGTTGACGGGAATGACCTTATAAAAGATTTGAAAGGAACAGGAGCAAAGCTTAACAAAAGTAACGCACGCCGGTGTGAAGATACCAAAACAAGGAATGAAAGAACTAAAAGATGTAATAACGGAATATAGAAAAGAAATAAAGGAATCACACATGGGACAGAACAGAAAGAAGGAGTTAGAAATGAGGAAAAAGTGAAAGAGGAACAAACTATATTCTGCACAACTGCGCAGGGTATGATAACAGATACCTGAGTCAGACAAGGAAAACTTTTGGAAGAATAGATTGGAGTTAGTAACGATACATGGAGTTAGTAATTGGAGTTAGTAACGATACAAACAGCACGGAAACCAGGTGAGAAAACATATCTGGTCGAACTAATAAGTGAAGAAATAAGATGAAAGTTATGTAGAATAAAAATAAATTGAAAAGCAGGGACGGAGAAAAAATATTTATTAATGAGAACCTTACCAGAGAAGAATGAAACATACAGGGGAAACCAAGACAAGAAGCGTAAGAAGAAACGAACAATGGCAAAAATATAAAGGTGGGACAGATATTAATAGTGGAAAGGGAAGTCTGGAAATGGAGCAAAGAATAACTTGAAGTAGAAACAATCGAATTTGATGGGACATATATATTACGCAGAACTAGATTTAGAGACAGGTGCAGGAAGGTGAATAAATGCGTATGCACCAACCGAAGATACCAAGCCAACATTTTATGAGGAACACTTGGACTTGGGTAAAATCTAAAAGGTCGATATAAAATTTAATAAAATCGGAAAGGAAAAGGAATCTAAAAATAGGAGAACACATAAAGATAGCAATGGTAATGGAAGAGGTTACTATCGCACTAGAAAATAACATGAAAATAAAAAGTACAGCATTCGACCACAAAAATATACATAAAGCACCGAAGCACAAAAAAAATAAAATTGTTCATTTGATAGAAAGGAAGTTTGCAAGAAGTATTTACTGTTGCTTAGTTGCCTTTAGGATCCAAAGAGCTACAGATGAAGACAACCAGATAGTAGAAGTGTCAAGAAAAATAATGGACGAAACTAATAAATCTCTAGCTAAAAAGTGGTTTGATGAGTGTAAGGAAATCTTACAACAAGGAATTTTAGATTAACTAAAGGGAATGTCGCGAAAGGAGGAAAACGAAATCCGCCGGACCAGGTCCGTGAGACTTATCCACCGGATCTGTTCCGACGGACTCGGTCCGTCGGCGTGCCCACTAACGTAAAATTGAAATTTTAAGACTCCGACGGATTAAATTCACTGCCGGACTAGGTCCGCTAGTTAGTGGGGAGGATATCCGTCAGATTTACCGGACCCGGTCTGCCGAAACCTGGTCCGCTGGTCCGTTAGGCATGCTTGAAATCACCGGCGGATCTGAATACAATGCTGAGTGAGCGAGTGGCGCAATATGTCGAAGGTCAAATGTTTTTCCCCGAGCGCACGTGTCGTCGTCTGGGCCTGCGTTAGTGGGGAACAACGGATTAGGTTCGTCGGATCGGGTCCGCTGTTTACACCCGGTGAACTTTGACCTAACAGGTCAATGTCCATTAACAAGCGGATTTTTTGGCGGATCTGGTCCGCTGCGGACCAGATCCGGCAAAAAGTCCGCTCGTGTATGGCAGCCTAATGTGTATTCCTAGGAACTTTTCCCATCTATCCATCGTGAAAGTTATTACCTACAGTCTTTTCTTCGTTCAATGTCAGTATATTTTCTTCAAACCATTCTTTCGCTTATGTGTTCTCTGTCTGTAGTTCTTGATTTGTTCTGGCGGTCGTGGCTAGTGTTGTGTCATCAGCATATATGATCGTATTTGTGTCGATTGCGAGCGGTAGATCGTTGAAGTATATGATGAACAGGATGCCTCTCAATAGACTCCCCTGTGGTACCCCTATGGTTGACTCGTAGAACTCACTTGGTTATTGGTATTGGGTATTTGTTAGGTATGATTTGAACATTTCCAGTGCTACTCCTCTCACTTCATATCGCTCCATTTTTAGCAGTAGCGCAATAAAAGGCTCGACTGAGGTCACACATTTGTGCTTGACATTTGCTTTTGTCTTCCAGTGCTTTACACACTATCTCTATTAGGAGTTTCATCGCATCATCGGTGCACTTTCTCGCTTGGTAGGCAAACTGCTCTTTAATGAAAAGGTTATTTTTGTGGTCGAGCAGTCTTCTCAGTACAATTTATTCAAGTATTTTTGAGCTTGCTGGTATGATTGCAATTGGGTGGTAGTTTTCGCAGTTCTTCCTGTCTCCTTTTTTTATAAATAGGTGCGATTCTTGCTAATTTTAGTTTCTCCAGAAAGATTCAAGCAAGAGGCTTAGAGATGTAGGTGAAGCGTACGGGTGCTGATGCCATAGATGTCTTCGCTCTGCTTAAATTTAATCGACTGGATTATATTTTCAATCTCTCTACTCTCTGTTGGGTTTAGGAATAGGGAATTGTTGCAGGGGTTGATTCCAGGGATTGTTGTTGATGTGGTTGCGGGTTTGTTAGATACGTTCTTGTAGTGCTTGCTGAAGTGTTCACTTGTGGGAGTATCTGGGTCGATTGTTTTTTTTTTCTGTCCTGTCTCTTGGTTGATTGCTGGCCATATGGTTTTACTTTTGTCATCAGTTTGCAGAATCATTTTGGTGTTTCTTAACTTGTGCTCCTTCTCCGCGAGTTTGATATAGTATTTTTCATATATTTTCATAATTTCGGCAGTGTTGTCATCTCCTCTTCTTGTAATCGTCTCATCAGTTTCAAGGTTTTTTGAACTGGAGCCATTTGAGGTGATATTTTTGTTATTACCGTGCATTTGTACTTTGTGGCTATTGGGAAGCCTCTATTATGGTGTTTAGAAAGTATATGGATCAGTCTGTTCATCGCTTTGTTCGGGTTGTCGTCGTTTGCTATTGTGACCCATTCCTTATGTAGTGATGCTTGGAACTCTCTTATGTTTCTTGTCGAGTAGTTTCTACTATTTGCTCGTTGTGGTGGTTGCGTGTGAAGAAAGGAAATTTGTAGCATTAATGCTTTATGATGATCATAGTTTGAGTCCACTAGTTTAGTGTCCACGTCTGCCAAGTTTGTGAAAATATTGTCAATGCATGTTTTCGTGTCCTTTGTGATCTTAGTGGGTTCATCAAACATTGCTCTTAGACCGTGGGATGTTGTTAGATTTAACAGAAGCTTTTTATTTGTATTTCCCGTTTGGAGGTTGTTGGATGTTGAAGTCACCTGCTAATATGATTTTAGTGTAGCTATATTTGTTTGAAACTTCAGATAGTGTGTTGTCCATGGTACGAACCAAAGTTTCCATGCTCCCATGCGGGGACCGGTAAATACAAATTGCCACGATGTTCTGTGTTGGTAGGTAGACGCCCGCAAGTTCACAATCTTTTTCTATGGATTCGATTTCACTTGTTTCGATGTCAGCAAAAACAACGATGCATGAGCCTCCATGTGAGTATTTTGATCTGCAGCTAGTTTTTTCGTATCCTTTGAGGTTATATGTACATGTTCATATTATTCTCGTTTAACCAGTGCTCCGTTATGCATGTTATGTCTGCCTGCATCGAGTCTGCCGTTAATTGAAGTGCCATTTTTGTTATGCATTGAATATTTGCTGCAAGGATTGTTAGTGGCTTTACTTTAGTTTTAGTTGTAGATTTTGGTGTTTTTATAAAAAAGAATTTTTATTATTATTATAACCATATTAGACGATAAAATTGTACTTTATCTTTGAGGGCGTATTTTAGCGTCGAGACTAGTGATGGGAATAATCGAGATGCGATACACGAATTACTCGATTATTGAAATCTCTAGTGATAATCGACTATGCACTCTGAAAATTAGTACTCCTAAATACGGAATGTCGGTCACGGAATATGTGCGAGCAGGACTGAGAAGCTGGATATCATAGTTTGATTTTCGAGTTATTTTATTTTAACATTGGACTAATTCACTTATGGCAACTAATATTACTCGTATCGCTACGTGAAGCCATGGCCGATTCTCTTTCAATTATTTTTTGTAGTCTCGATCGATCGTTATTGTCGGATTGAAGCATACAATAATTTAAATAAGTACAATCATGTTGATGATATTGCGTTAGTAAATAAAACGCTTCAAAATTTACAATAATATTTATAAACTGTCAGAATAATATATAAAAAATATGAGCAAATAACAACAAATATATAATTCTCAATAAAAACAAAGGTACTTATATAATTACTCTCGATTAAACAATAATAATAAAAATTAATAAAAACAAATTTATAAGAAGTAGGTACCAACTTATTAGTCAAACTAATTAATAGAATAAAATGCAAACTATTCATAACAATGTGAATTATTAAGGAATATAATTTAATTTAAATTTTTAGACGATAGTCTGTTTTGACGTAAATTTGTAAGTTACCCGGCATTCTGAAGGCACTGACATAGCTGGAATTGACAAATATTTAACTTGGAATTTATACAGTTCCTGCCAATTATTTCTGTGGCGTTTGCAATGTTCCAGCGGATTTTGTTGTCTATCAAGATAATTTCCATTTCCATATATTGGCTTAGAAGTATTGTTAAGGGTGGTGTGGTATTTTTCTTTTTAGCAACTGCTTCGTCAAATTGGGCCCCTAATGATGTCGTCAGTTGATTTGACTCTTTGTCAGAGTTCGTGTCTGCAGTTCTAGCTGAAACTTCTGGTGTTTATGTACTTTGGAATAGAGCTTTTGCAACTGTTGGGTTTGTTTCCAGAGACTCCAATATTCAAGAATCAATCTCTATCAATGATTGTTTTAACTTCTTTCCACATTCAGTTTTTGAAAGCGTATTTTTTAAAGCTAGCTGGAGTCCCTTTATTAATGGAATTATCATAGACGTGGTGCGCTATTTCTCCCCTGATAATTCAATGGTCATGGTCAATAAGCTTTAAAATAGGAATAATGTTGTTTATCACGCTCCATTCTGACTCGTCCAAAAACTCTTGTGCAACTGGTAATGATGTTACTAAGGCAGATAAAGGCACTTAATAACTTCAACTTTCCTTAGGCAGCGTATAATGCGAGAGCCTCTATTAGTGACTTTTATGCTATATGTATTACACAATTTCTTATAAAGCGCCTCATTTTCGGTGTATATATAGAATGTATTCTGGGTAGCCATGTATTCTTTAAATAGCTGTAGCATTGCTTGTTCGTGGTTGTCCCTGGGTATTCTGACGAGTGTATCGTGCTTTTTTCCCTAGTTTTGACTTGGACTTCTAATATCTGTGCTAAGCTTTCTGATATGATGAACTGCCTTCTTTTGTTATCTATAATGGTGTCTTGAATTTCGATTGTTTTTGCAGGTTGTTGAGTTACCGTTGTATGAACTGTATCAGAGTCGGAACTTCCTTCAGTTGTGCTAATATGTTCTGGAGGCATAGGTGCTACGTCGGTAATTCGTATTTCTTCCGGCTTAGTCCCGTGCCGTAACTTGTCGACGGGATTGGTTCGTCCGTGATATCAATTCCTAGTTCATCGATAATGCTTATTAATTCGGCATCGTCTATGTTTGGTATAATACTGTCTAGATCGTTTTGTGTGATTACATTCATTTCCATAAGTCGTATCCTCGATAATGCGTCAGCGTTGGTGTTATATTTAGCCTTTTTATATATTATTTCGAAATTGTATTCTTATAATTTTATTTTCCACCTCATTAATTTTGAGTTTGGTTCCTTGAGTGACCATAGCCAGACAAGTGGTCGGTGATCTGTATAGAAACTGAATTTTCTTCCGTATATGTACGGTCGGAATTGTTTGACAGCATACACCACACCAAGGAGTTCCTTTTCGATGGTGGAATATCTTTGCTCCGTTTCTGAAAGGGTTCTTGATGCGTAGCATATCGGTTTATCTCGTCCTACGGTACCTTGTGACAGTACTGCTCCTAGGGCGACATCTGAAGCATCTGTTGTGACTATAAATTCTTTAGCAAAGTCGGGGTATTGTAGTATGGGATCGTGTACCAGTAATTCTTTGCATTGTCGGAAAGCTCTTATATATTCGGGTTTCTGGATATCGATTTTTGAGTTCTTTTTCAAGCAGGCGGTGAAAGGTTTGGTTATTCCTGCAAACTTTTTGATGAATTTCCGGTAGTATCCGAGAAGATCTAGAAAACTTTTTATTTCTGTTCTGGTTTTCGGAATTGGGAAGTTAGTGATGGCTTTGATTTTCTCGGGATTTGGCTTTACTCCTTTGTCGGTCACAACATGTCCTAGATATTTTAATTCTTTATTGAGGAAGTAACACTTTTCGAGTTTAATTTTAAAATTAGCTGTTTCCAATCGTTCGAATACCTTGATTAGTTTTTGAATATGATCTTGGAGTGATGATGAATAGACAATAATGTCGTCTATATAGACGAGACAGGTTTCCTCAAGTAGTCCTCTTAGAACATCGTCCATAATTCTTTGGAAAGTTGCCGGTGCGTTTTTTAAGCCGAAGGGCATTCGAAGTGGCCCTGTTCGGTGCTGAAGGCTGTTTTCGCCATGTCACTTTCGGTCATTTCCACCTGATGATAATCGGAGGATAAGTCTAGCGACGTGAAGTAATTCGCTCTTCCCAATTTGTCCTGAATGTCGGTGACATTTGCTATAGGATATTTATCCTCGACCATTTGTTCGTTAAGTCTTCGAAACTCGACTACCATCCTATGTTTCGGTTGTCCATTTTTGTTTATTGTCGCTATATGTACAGGTGCGTTCCAGGGGGATATGCTTTTTCTTACAATATCTTGTATCAGTAGTTCCATAGTTTGCTTCTTAATTTTTTTTTGTTTCCATAGGCTGTCTAAAATTACGTACAAAAATGGGGGTATCGCTTTTCATATTGAGGCTGTGCTTTATTCTGTGAGTAAATGTAGGCTTTTGACTTTCCACGTGAAAGAGATGTTTATATTTCATGAGCAAAGCTTTTACTGTTGCGCGTTCTTCCAAGTTGAGGTGTTCACTCTTAAATTTTTTTTCTACGTTTTCTATTTGTAGCTTCGCTAATCTATTTGGACTGGCCATGTTATAACCGATGTTGATTTCATTTTCCACTTCCTGCACTGGTGTTATTTCTATTGGTTCCAGCTTTACGTGAACGGGAGACTTGCTACAGCTAGTCACTCTAACGCATGTTCCATTGTTTGCGATTTCCACTAAAGATTCGGGCACGATCACCTTTCCTTGTTGATCCACCGTTTCCGGGAATAGTGCTAATCCGTTGCAAATGTTCGTTACTTGATAGTTAACCGTTACACAAGAGTGTGGATTAATGGTGCGAATTGAGCTATTGATTTTATACGGGATTTCTGCGGTTTCGGTGATGACTTTCCTATTTTTGATATCCAATGAGGCTCCTAGTTTGTTTAATAAATCAAATCCAAATAATCCGTCAAATGAGGATGGAAAATCGAAGCAGACAAACAAATGATGTTCCGGAGAGTTAAAGATATCTGGTAGGGGTATTAATGTAGACTTTGTGATTTTTTCTACACCATGTGGTGTTTTGATGTTATATGCGTGGTTTTAACAGGGGTAATTGTTTTGTTGTGCTTCCATGAAAATGTCCAAATTTATCAGGGAACATTCTGCGCCGGTGTCGACTAGAAATCTTAAACCTTCAAATTCTATATACGGGAGCACTGGAGTCTGCGAGTATGCTTTGTTGGAGATGGTTAAGCAGGGTTGTCCACTATCGGGTCCAAACAAAAATCCTGCTGGTCTTTTTCTGAATCTATAAATTCCACTTGTGCCGCGTAGTCGACTTTGTTGTCGTTGTTGTGTGGGAATTGCATCGCTCTTGGTGGTGCATGTGCTGGAGGAATATACTGATTTTGTTGTTGCGTTGATCGTTGTGGTTGCATATTTGTTGCTAATCGAGAACGATCCATCATCGGTGGTCCCATGTGTTTGGACGGGGTTGGCGATGGCTGTCTAAAGTTGGTAAGGAACCTTTGTTTTTGGGTGTTATAGTTAACCGCTTCTAATGCATAGGCTTCTGCAGTTTCGATGTCCGCTGGTCGACGAAGTTTAACTTCCATACCAATGTTTGCGTTGATTAAATCCAGACCAAACATATGGGCGATTTGGTTATACTGATCATGTTTAATGACTTTTGACTTTTGACAAGCGGGTGTAGAGAGTCGCCTTGATTTTATTCGCGTAACTGGTCGTTGTGTCATACCTTCTTGGTGATAGGCTATTTAGATCGTACACAAGCACATCTTCCGATCGCTTATCTCCGAATGAATGGATAAGAATATTTTTTAATTCAGGCAGGTAAAACAAAAGATA
Organism: Geotrupes spiniger; assembly: GCA_959613385.1. Classification (NCBI taxonomy): domain Eukaryota; kingdom Metazoa; phylum Arthropoda; class Insecta; order Coleoptera; family Geotrupidae; genus Geotrupes; species Geotrupes spiniger. The sequence goes on from OY390735.1 coordinate 38,024,695, forward strand.
CTTACAATGCTATTCCGAAGATGAAAGTTGGTTTCATTGAGTTCGTTTTTCTTTTTCTGAAGGGTTGTAGCCTCGCCAAGCTGCTTTCCTTCTTGTTTTCCTCCCAGGGATGTCACTATCCTTGCTGAACGTCTTTGGTTTGCGTGGATTCGTACAACGAAGAACTAAAGTTCACCGCGCCGTGTTTTCGTATATTGACACGATTTGAGAGTCAGCACAAATAATCACGCATGTTTTCCACGCATCCTACCGACTGCGCCACTTAATACTTTATTCCAACGTACTTTTTTTTTAAGTGTTTTTATTTGGTTTGCTCATCGTATAATAATTATTGAATACAATTTGAGGACTTAATAACTATCGCGAAGCGTGTTGAATACAATAGAAAAACGAACTGAGTATAATGCGAAGCGAATTCGTTTATATAATAATCTTATCTAAGCTGTGTCAGCATTCCGCGGACCTCATCTCGCTGCATGTGTTAACTCTAGATTTGAAGCTAAATTAAATCACGTGTAAGATCTGTTGTTAATAATTGTATTAGTTTAGGCAAATCTGCATCGATATCGTTTACATCCATGTGTATTGATAGCGCTTTGAACTATGTATGTCGGGTCACCTACATAAATGTCTTGACCTATGTAACAAAGTACCTACATCTAGCTCAGATGTGACTGTATTGTCGGCTTAGTAAGATATCGCATAACTCAATTTTAAAGGATATAAATAACTGTGTTGCTTATTTGTCACATGTTTACAATTTCAAATTCATATATTTGAGAAAACAACATGACGTGATATTTTAACAAAAACACAAATTGGTGTATGTCAACTAAAAAGGAGTTTCCTGATACTCTAACAGTAATTTAGATAAGACATAGGAGATACGTACTTACTGTAATAACAACAAATGAAGAACAGCTATTCAAACTAAAGAATTAAATTAATACAAAATGAATGCAAATAACATTAAATAGTAAAAAACAAATCAGGAAAAGTGGTTTACATTTCACTTTTGGTTGTCTTCTAGGAGGCCTGATTTTAATAGTTGTAGGTGGTCAAAGTTCTCTTATGTGATTTACCTGCGTTCCGTAAGAAATTGAGGTAAATCGACAAATTTACAGCCACTAACCTTTTTGTTGGCTGATGCCCACACCTAGATTAGTTCACATACAAACGAGTACTGCCCTGTACAGTGATCTACCTAAATAGTAGTGTTTACATGGTTTAAGGAGTAAAGGTCAGATAGAGTTTTCTTCAGCCTATCCGTCACTCCGGCAATGTAAGGTAGGTCCGCGTATCCTACTGGTTCTTGTTTTGGGTCATCCTTCGTAAACTCTACAGAAGAATATCGACGTCAGATTCGGCACCGCTAAGAAAATAAAAGAACTGCTTCCGTCAAATAAAGACTCGATACCAATATTACTACTACTATTACTAATAGAGTTAAAGGAATATACGAGCTTCAATGTCAGTGCGGGAAATCGTATATTGGACAAACTGGACGCAGCATACAGTGCAGAGTAAACGAGCATCGCAGAGACATGGAGCATGGTAGCACAGAAAAATCCGCAGTAGCTGAGCACTACCACACGGGAAGCAATCATATCATCGATTACAACGACGTCAAGATTCTCGCTAGAAACAGCCAATACTACCCACGGATAGTGAGAGAATCTTTGGAAATAATGAAGAACCCGAACAACTTCAACCGAGAAGATGGGTACAGACTGAGCAAAGTTTGGAAATTGGCACTGAAAGGACCATCGAAGACGCGGCAAGAACCATGGAAGACGCAGAAAGAACCATCGACCACGCAGCCAGGACCACCAAAGACGAATCCAGGAGACGCATCGGGCACGGATCAGCGGACGATACCGGATCCGGTTCAAGAAAAAGATATCAACACCAATCTTTAGAAACCTTCTGAAGAAGCTGACAGTATGATCAGCGAAACGTCAAGTTTACTTCAAAAAACACGGCAACACCCGGAAGACACATCTCTTTGGAACGATGGCCCTGAAAGCCTACATTCGAACGTATTTCTTTGTTCCAAAAGCTTCAAAACTAGTTATATGACGTAGTTGTCTTCTTTCAATTTTTCTTGTACTGGAACCACCTTTAATTGTTCCCTGATGATTTGATTTCTAATACCGTCTCTTCTGGTTGTACCTGCGACTGCTCTTTTTATTCTCTATTTATTCTGTTGGATACCTCCGGTTCCATGCTATTTTGTGAATTCATTTCATGTTATTCAAATTCTTCTATCCATATGTTTAGGTTGCGCTGTAGGTCCTTTTCCTTGTTGGCAAATATTACTAAATCACCCGCATATATTAATTCAGTGAAATATAAATACTGCAGATGTCTTATTTCCACCAGAAATTTTTTTGCAATTTCATTCATGAGAGTGATAAATATCAGCGGGCTAAGCACACCCCAGTCTTATACCGGTATTTGTAAGAAATTCATTGCTGCACATATTTTGAGTTCTTACCACGTTCGTCGTATATACGTAGTTGCTCTTAATCGCTGTCAGCAATCTGTCACCGATTTGTCTCTTTATGAGTATTTCCCATATCATAGCTCTTGGTCCATTATCAAACGCTGTTTCGAGATCTACGAAACACATATATAGCGTTATGGTTTTAATTTTTTAATTTAACTGAATTGTTAAATAAAGCACATAAAAAATAAACACAAATCTCAAAATCGAGCGCAAATGTGTCTAGAAAAGTTTCACTATCGTGAAAACAAAACAGAAATATAATAATTCAAAGCTTTATTTATTAAATATGAATACAAGTAATACCAACAAAACTTAGTTTAAAAATTACATTTATTTACTCAGGGATTTATGCAGAACGATACACAAATAAATCGTTCTAAAATATCAGTAGGTTCAAAGGCAAATACAATAGAATAATTAAACACAACAATTCGTAGTGTACTGTTATAAACAAATAAATTGAAAATCACTTACTGATTTCTACTTCTGCAGTTTCGATTATTATTGTCGCAGGCGAAGTCTTCGGTCTCGATGTTGATGAAAGAATGAATCAGTGCCGATGCCACTCGGTTTATTTAAACCCTATGCTATTTCACATTATTTTTAAAATTTAATCTAAATTTTTCCACAAGTCTTAAGTGACAATTAGCTATTGGTTGTTTCATCGTACAGAAGTTGCCATGCCCTTCTGTGATTGGTCGTAATTCTAGTTACCAGGGCGATTTGCCACGCTTTTATCGACATCGAACTCGACTCGCGGCCCACGTGCTGTGAGTCACATCTCAGAGTCACGCCCGCAGCTGTCGCAATGCGAATTTTTCGTAATTTTGAACATCCATTTACGATTTAAATTATATAAATGTAGTAAATCTAATTATATCGAGTTTCAATTACAATTATATTGATCCTACTTATATTTATATTCTAAATTAACTTAACTAACTTAATTATACGACAAACATCCTTATTTGTTCAATTATTTACATAGAATTATAATTCGAAGTAATATTACGATGCTGAATCTCTTTACGCAGTTCGATCTAAATATTCTATTTTAGTCTCGGCATCGTATTTCGTTGCGTTAAATCTGTTATTCTATTTAATAATTCTCCTGTTAGTTTATGACCTTTACAATAGATTACTATTTGTCTGATTATTTTTCTCCATCATTTGCCGTAAGCTAAAATTATGGTCCATCGTTCCTCTGTTGGGCCTAAATCCGCTTTGATTTTCATCTATGCTATTTTCTATTATTTCTTTTTCTTAGTATTTGTTCTAGAATAATTTTATATAATTTGCTGCCAGCACTCATAATGGAAATCGCTCTATAGTTTGAACATTTTTTGTTATCGCCTTTTTGCAATATTTTCATAATTATAGGTATAGTCCAGTTGGGATTGCTCCCGTTTTCCATACTGTATTAATTATTTTATTCCTGTATCCCCCAAATACTTTAATAATTCAGCTTTAATATTATCCCGGCCCGCTGCTTTTCCATTTTTCATTTTTCTTAGTGCTAGTTCTACCTCATCTACTGTAATTTCGTTATTTTCTTCCTCTTGATAGTTTTCTTGTATGTCAACTTCTGTTTCATTTATTTCTATTAAGTTTTGCACTGAAATATTCTTGCCATCTCTCAATAATTTGTTCACTTGATGTTAATAAACTTCCATTCTTATCTTCTATGAAATTGGTGCCATGTTTTTTACCCTGCCTTATAGATGTTAGTGTTCTATATACTAATTTACTCTTTCCTTCGCTATTTTTTTCCATTTTATTTCCGAGCTCTTCCCATGCCTGCAATAATTAGTTTTACTAACTTTCTTTGTTCCTTATATTTACTATATTTTTCTATTGTTCTATTGCTTAAATACTCCTTCCATATTTTTACTTTCTTATACTTTATGTATAAGTATAGGAATGATGAAAATTTTCGAACTCGAGATTTCAACGGATATACACGTTTTGAGGTCCCCTGAATCGTTTCTGACTATTTTCGGAATGACGTCTGTGTGTGTGTCTGTGTGCGCTCTAGCGTCCAAACAATTATAGCTAGAGCTCTGAAACTTTAAACTTAACATCTGTACGTAGCAAGGAGGAAAACGTCCTATTTTGAACGCAATCACTCAACCGGAAGTGATGGTTTACTCTTATCACCTTTTTCCATATCTCGAAAACGGTACACGTTACGGAAAAAAATATTCTTACATAAATTATAGATATTGATATTTTAAACAACTTTCATTTGAAATGTTTTTTCTAAAAATCCGCGGTGGTCCGCACGAAACATTCTTATACTTAGTTATACTACGTTTTTCGTAAAAACTTTTCAAATGAAAGTTGTTTATAATTTCAATCTTTAACTTATATAAGAACATTTTTTTGATAGCTCGTACCGTTCTCGAGATAATGAAAATGTTGATAAGAGTAAACGATCACTTCCGATTGAGCTATTGCGTTCAAAATAGGACGTTTCTTTCCAGCTATATACAAATCTTAAGTTTAAACATTCATGATGATAGCTTCATTCGTTATTCCAAAAATCAGGATCGATTCAGGGGACCTAAAAACGCGTATATCCGTTAAAATCTCGAGGTCGCAATTTTTCATGATTCCTATACTTACTTATACATAAAGTATAAGAAAGTAAAAATGTAGTATAACTAAGTATAAGAAAGTTCAGTGCGGACCACTGCAGATTTTTTTCTTTAGCTTTACAGCTTGTTCTATTTCATAATTCCACCAGGTTGTGCCGTTGAAATGCGTTTTATTTATTTTCCCACACACTTTTTCTGCTGTTTTAATAATGGTATGTTTAAACGTGTCCCATAGTAATTCTACATCACTAACGTTTTCCCAGTTCTTTCTCTTTAGCTCTTCCTCTACTTTTATTTTATATTGGATTTTTATAACTTCATTGTTTAGTCTGTATACTTTAATGACGTCATTTCTACTTTCTTTCTGTTTTCCCATGTTTTAATAACTGTTTGTACTAAATAATGATCCCTTCCAATTTCGGCTCCTTTCGTTCTAGTCTGTGCATTGACCATTACTAAATCTATAATCGATTCTTATAACCAGACTGTTTTGTATACAGAAATCAATTATTCGTTGTCCATTGTTATTTTTGGCATTTTTGCCGTATTTGCCAACTGGATAGTTTTCTGCTTCAGTACTTCCCACACGTCCATTAAAATCGCCCATTACTAATAAGTGTTACTAATAATATTGTGTAGTGTTTCTAATTTTTCTTGCGTAAGTTCCCAGAAATTATATTTTTTCGCTCTACTTCCATTGTCGGATGGTCCGTATCCTACAACTATTTTATATCTATCCTGCCTATTTTCTTCGATATCCAATCAGATTATTCTTTCCGTTATATATTTCCATCTCTTAACTTTTTATATGAATTCTTTATGTATTATGATTGCGACCCGGCGTGTGCTCTTTCTGCTTCATTTACTCAGCTATATATCAATACACGTTTATTTTCCGTGTATAGACTTCCTGTGCCTTTCTCTTTTGTCTCTGTTAAACCTAGTAAACTCAGATTAGGTTTCTCAAACTCCTCTTTTCATGATTAGGTTTCTCAAACTCCTCTTCTCATTCGTCACCATCGACAAATATCTTATTATAACCCATTTTTACCAATTTTCCATTCGTTGTGTCTTCCTTAGCTATTACTCTGATCATTTTTTGCATTTCTCTTTATAGTCAGATCATTATTGATAAATAGTTTTCCATCTCCATCTTTTTTAGTTTCGCCTTATTTGCCATGTCTCCTTCCTAACTTGCGTGCATTTTTGATCGTAGTCTGGACGTTTATGTATTCCGTCATAAAATTACCCAAGACTTCTTTGAGTTGATTTAAATCTGAGGTATCCATTGTCAACCCGTAGAGTATACTGTTGTTTTCTTTAGCTTTCTTTTCTAGGTGCTCGATCTTATTTGTTGTGATTTGCAATTCCTGTTTAACTTTCTCATGCTCTCTTTCAATATTTTCGTTTGTTATCTTTAGTTTTTCACTTTCCATTTTCAGAAGTTTAATGTACCTTTTAAACTCTTTTTTTTCTGTTCGCATCTCCTTCATATCTTTCATCTTTTTTTTAAATCGGTCATTAATTCTATCATGTAATCCATTTTCTGTTCAAATTTTTCTTTGTTCATTGTAGGTGTTGAGCTTTATTTCTTTCTTCTTTAGCATTCTTCTTATCTTCTTGCTACCTCCAAATACTTCGTTGTATTCTTCCCTTCCTCTTTTTTAGCTCGTGTAGGTGCTGCTATCAGTAGCCGACATATCACCATAATTACTTAATTAATTAATACTCGAACCCCGTATTACTTTGTATTTACATAAATAGTATGCCGTTGACTTTACCTCGTATCACCTATGTAAATAAGCCGTCGTGCTGTAAAATTGCACTTCCCGCATTCGACTGTAATAGTTATTTATTATTTGCCGGAGCGCTGTAAAATAACTTAACGCATGAGATTTGTATTACATTTTTTGGCCGATAATTTTATTTTAAATTAATAAGTCATCTTTTTATACCTATATATTTTATTTATTCAAGTTGGCAACATTGCATTGTGACAGACATGACATGACATGACAGATTTGAATTTGTTACATTTAAATAATTATATAAAAGTTAATTGTTATTAGGTAGGTAGGTACGTTTATTATTAGCTATTTATAATCGAATGTAGGAAATTGCATTTTGCTGCATGAAGTTTATATCTTAAACACGATGCCCAGCGGAGTGTTTGGACTAATTTAATATTAAATTAATATTTAAATTTTGTGCATTTTGTTTTACTTATAGAATTAAAAATTAATATATCTCGTTTTCCTGAACATCGGCTTCATGATTTCAAAATTGTGTATTTTTCCTACGTCACTGGAGTTTAAAAAGAAGGATTATTTACTTTACCGCATACTATGCGGGTAAACGTTCAGTCGTCGTAAAAACGAAGTTACATGTGACATGAACGGTGCATAGTTCCAATGTTTACATCTCGGGAGGCCAACAAAAATCTACTTCACGCACTTGATATACAATATACTATTATGATAGCTGAAAAACGAGTGTATTCAATAATTTATTTGAATAAAATGTGTTCTTTTTTAATCAAAACATTTAACAGTTAATATTAAACAAAAAGTTAATAATATAAAGGTGGTTGAGACCATTACTATATGGTAATCCATATTAATAACGAAATAAAAACAACTGACTACTTTTTACCACAAAGAAAATTATTGTTAGAAATTAGTCTACTAATAATTGTTAGTTACGTGTTGTTAATATATATATTTTTTAGTAATATATTTCTTACAATATATTTGTTGTGGTAAAAACGTCAGTTTTTTTTTTATTTCGTTATTAAAAAGTTAATAATTAAGTTTATCCATGTATTGGAAAATTAATTGTGGAAATTTTCCCAGAAACTGTACCATATAATTCTGCAATAGACTAGGTTAATTTATTTTATGTGCGTTACGACGTTCAACTTCCCTCTAATTTGAAAACCATTATGACATGAATTTAGTAAATGTCATATCTACTTCATTAAAATCCGCTACCGCTAGCAAAATTTTGCTTCCTCTTGTAACATTTATGTAGAATTATAATTTTTATTATTGGAAAAAATGTTATTGTACGTGTGCAATTGTATATGTGATTGTCATAAATATCAGTACTTCAATTTTCGTTTCAGGTGGTTTTCATCATTCGGATACAATTAAAAGTAACTTAATTGACCATTACATTCCTTTCCTGCCTATGGAACATGATCATGTTCGATTATGCATCTTAGATGAATTTAAAATGAAGGGAATTTGGTCTCCTAGTGAAAAGGACATTGAGTAAGTTTGCTTTGATACTGAACTGAAGCTGTAACATGTATCGTTAGCCTTTCCTAAACAAATTGTTATTTGTGTATTTTATTTTACAGAGAAGTTATGGACTTTATAGAGTGGGGTCCTGTTCCACATAACTTATTTTCAAAAACAGGATGCAAAAGGATAAGTCAAAAAGTTGCAATGATTGCGCAAAAGAACTATTATACATAATGAGGCTATAGTTGTTATTTAAATCAAATGAAAATTCCATTAATTTTACAATTATTTTATGAAAATGTAAAATTTTACAACTTTCCACTTTTTAAATTTTGTAACATTTTTGTGAAAAATTTACTTAACCATGATTTGATTTATTCATAAGAAATGAGGATTCAACGTCGTTCTTTATGTTACTTTGTATTAATAAACTATTTTTTATTGAAACTTATTTAATTTAATTTAATATTATAAAGTGCTGATAACAATAAACACCGGTAGATCTTCTGTGACTATGCTGATTCAAGATGCTGCGGGTTGAGTCGCAGGTTAATTGCACTGCAAATAATTCAAACAGTTGTTTTTAACATTTCGAACGTTAAGAAGCGCCAAATGTAAGGCCTGTGGCAAACCTGTAGACCATTTCGTAAATATACACTTATTATTGATTCTCTTTCTACTCAAAGGTTAGTACAGTCGGAGAATTTAGAAACAGAACGGTAACGCCAAGGTGTCGGCAACCGGCGTTGCAAATCGTACCGAGATATGTAGGCGTGGGGGTTGATAGTAAATTCGAAATGTTCGATATAACAGACGCTTGGCTCGCATCCGAGACGTAATTATGAATGTGTAGTTTTTGTATAAGGTTTTTCTTTCAAATTTGCATATATATTTTTCTTAACGTGTATGAATGTCCGATCGTTACGTTATAAGGTTTAAGCAATTTATTTAAATTTTCCGATAGATTTGTGATATATATTCAACACGGGGCGAACGACGAAGACAGGAACGAGAGGGAAAAGGACAACCTACATTCTGTCGTTCGTTTGAGCGGTGCAGATCTTGTTATCGTCATATTTATCGACGATGAAACAAATTAGTTTTTTAATTTCGCTTATATAACTTTAAGGGGGGATCCTGCTTTAGGAGGCCTTAAAATAGCGTTTTTGGGGGATTTTTTTTAGGGCAGAAAAAAATGAGCAAATCTAGTGAACTTTTTAGAGCATTTTATTGCATATTTGAGCATTAAAAAAAAATATGTCGAGAGAAAAATATTTAAACGGAACCGATTTTTATGCACATTTGTGCAACACCTTTCAATTGCAATTTACAATCGGTGGGAAAGATGTAGCCCGTAATTTTTGTCTGAAACAAAAAAAACACCAAAGAAAATGGTAATTCTTATATATTTTCTTCTATGTGAACTAAAAAAAACCAAAATTTTGAAATTCAAGATTTTTCTCAGGTTTGAAAATAAATGTGCTGTTTGTAGGAAGAGAAAATCATTTCAACTTGCTAAAAAAGTTGTTTAGAATTTTTTTTTCATTTTCATTTTTTGATATCATGTATCTTATTTCTCTTTATATTTGTTTTGTATTACATTAAATTAATATTTTGTTCATGTTATATTATCTTTCGCGTGTATATGTTGTATATTATAATCGTATTTTTTAATAGATGCATTAAAATTATTAAATGAGTTTTATTTATGAAATACATACAAACGGGATTTTAACAATTAATAATGTGACGATATCTAAGATTTTATTTACTAATGTGGAATTTTTACATTCTTATTTATTCTATTGTTATTAAGGTTATTGCCGTATTTATTGTGTTTGAAGGTTTTATTTAATAAAGGTGTAGGGTAATTATTAGTAAATAATTTTTTTTCAGCTTTTTGGATTGTTCTGCGACGGTATCGTAATACCGACACATAACAATCAAAAAAGCAAAAGAAACATTAATAAAACATAAATACCCTGCCTTTTTAATAAATAAAATAATCAAACAAAGAATAAATAGGCAAAAATTTGAACAGTATGTTACGACGAATGATTGCTGATTGTTTATTTTAATTTTTATCGTCAAGCATTCCCATAATAGAGGCCCTCAACCACATCCGCTTATTACTTTGGCACCGACTATAGCACCATAATGAACTAACCTAAGGGTTAGCTTCTAATTGATATTAGAATTATTATCATGGTTTTCGCTCTTGAATCGCGTGATGCAATTATTTTCCGCATGTTTAAATACAGCTATATGTGAAGCATGGCGAATATATCAGGTAAGTCGGGCCGTTAAGGAGGGCAATTCCCAAATTATGGTCAATTTTAATAAACTCGAATGATTCTGAGAAGGTCGAGTACTTCCCTTTGTCGGCGAAATGTAATATTTGTAAGTGTTTTTATGTGCAATATGATAGTTTTTGAGTGAAGGGTTTCCAAATGTTGAATCTTATCTATTAAGATTAAATAAACGCGTGTATTCGCTTTCGCGTATGCAAAAACGTCGTTTGACCCATGGCCATTACAATCGTGACACACTAATTTGTATACACATGAGCGACTTATCGGATTGCTTTTGTTACATAAGATATTTCATATTTTATTATTCGATTAGAAGCGTATTAGACCATTTTTTTTATAATTTTCTCTTTCTTCAGTATTTGTCCTTAGGTAGGTTATCGTAGCAAAATAGAATCGGGTTGAATTCTTCGTCGCGGAGGATCTTTTCGATGATTTTAGTTGTGTGTCCGTTTATGTTGGCAATTTCTTTCATTGTTTTTATGTCCCGAAGGAAGTTTCCTTAGGGTTAAGGTATTTTCCTGGAAATCTGCGTTTCAGGGTAAAAAATGAGGTTGTTGTTTCTTCCGTCATTGTGACATCTGAGTAATTTAAGTTTGTTTCTACCGTAAATTTATTTCAATGTTGTATGTACCGGGTGTCCAAAAATGATTTACATCTAGTATGCTTTCAAATTCGCATGTAACTTAAAATGTGCCGCTCTCACGCAAGGCCATTATGCTAGTAGAGGGAGAATAACACAACCTCAATAACCTTTGAACTTAATTAGTTTACACTTTATTTACTGCAGATTTGACAATTAATGGATGACAGTTCTGGATAATGTAGTACAAATAACAATATAGCGGCACATAAAAATTTACATGCAAGTAAATTTCACAGGTAACTAGATGTAATTCTTTTTTGGACACTGTCTTGCGTTCATACGCTGCGTTTGTTATTTTACCGCCCGTCAATGACCAAGTTGGGCAAAACCGCCGTCACTGAGTGTCGAAATAAATGTAATAATTAACAATGTACTTGTGTTCTTAATTTGCGTTACTTGCAGTCCTTTACGATGTGTTACATGCACGGCATGATAGTAATACAAGTCCGATAAAAACATAGCACTACTTCAAATGATATTGCGTTGTCGAATTTAATTAATTGACATTTATAATGCCGCAACGTCATAGCATGTAGTGTCAATTACAATGCTATTGTTACGAATTTATTACAAGAAATTGAGTTTTGTTCTCCAAATGTAACATATAACAATGTAATTATGATTCACGAAAAACCAACCCTTTTTGGCAATCGGTCCTCAGGTGTCAAAGGGGGGTCTACTTCACAGTAAAGAAATAGTAAGTATACGGTTGGTATTAAAGTAAGTAATATCTTTTTTAACCATTCACTTGAAATACATACAAATCGGCTTGATTAATCGAAATAAAAACCATTCGAAGCAATGCACTGTTGGCAACATATTTCCTGTTTCATGAAATTCCGGTGCTCTGGAGGCGGTGGAGTCACTGAAGGCTTTTTGAAATCGTCGTGGTTTTTGGAGCATGTTTCCAGCAAGGCGGTGTCGAGAGGCTTGAAAATGTGATAGTCAGTTGGCGTGAGCTCAGGCGAGTACAGCGGTCGCGGCAGAGTCTCGCAGAGTACTTCGTTTGACCACTATTTGTTTTGGAGCTCTGACCAATGTTGAATTCATTTGGAATCTTTTTAGAGATATGTCTGGGTTATTTTTATATAATTTACGATGAATTGAAGGTTGGTCATTCTAGTATTTTTGTGTTAATAGTCTGCTTAGCCGGATTATTCAGAATGAGTGTTTTGTGGCGTTTACATTAATTTGTAATATTGAGTTCTTTTATTATTGAATTTAAGTTAAGACTCGCAAAATTTCAAGTGTCCAATATTTGATTCTTTACAATGCAATTTCTAACAAACGACTTTCCATTTGAGGGAACTTTTTTATCCTTTTTTTAATTGTATTGTAGTGAACTAAATATTGGGCGAATACCCTAAGTAGGTTTTTTACAAGGTTTTCCCTAGTTTTCACAGTAAATACTGGGGTATGTAGAAGTACGGCCTTGTCACCGCAATAGGTTTTATTTAACGGCATTTGTCATATTAATGTTCATAGCTTGAAAAGGGTTTACGAAACACTATCTTGCAAACAAAGGTGTTGTAATAAACGTTAATATCACTAAAAGTGTTTCATTTGCCGACTTACTCCTCACGATACAAGACAAGTGCAATTATAAACATATCTACAAGTAGCAATTTTTTATTTTTAGTTTCGTAAAAAGTAAAGTTGTGTCATAAGTGAAAGAAAGCTTACGGCAGTTGAAATTGTTTATTAGTGTGCCAGTTGCACGTAAGGAATACTGCCGAATAGCGGCTATCGTCTGAAATGTGAGACAGCAATTGTAAAACAAATCTAATTGATTCTTTTACTCCATTTATAAACAAACACAAATTCCCTTATTCATGTAGACGTTACACGCTACAGGTTAAAATTAATTTTCAGACCCAACTCGATTAATCCTTTAAGGGGAGGTCCTGCTTTAGAAGGCTCAAAAAATCGATTTGTTTTTTATTGCTCAAATCTATGCCTAATATATCTATAATAATGTATAAAAAGTTATAGCCGCTAATTCGCAATATTTTGAAAGATACAGCACTAAACACAGTGAGGTGTCGAGCAAAAAATATACGAACGCATGAACGCTCGGACAAACGAAACGCCCCCCCCCCCCCCCCCGCAGTAACATAACACCGAACTATGTACTGAAAAAAGGTCAGTCGGTCGTTCGAAACAATAATATTTTGAGCTCGTAAGAGCTATAGCAGGATTATAACGAGATATTCCGTAAGTAATCGAAAATTAACATTTTTCCTGATCGTAAACTTTCGAGCGCGTTTTCTCGAGTTTTCGTTTCTACGATTTTTCTAAACTGGTGGACGTGATTGCGAGAAAACTAGCCATGCAATCAAAACGAAACAAAACTTTTGTTGGCTTCAGTAGCATTCTATTCTATTTGAACTAAAGAGATTAATGAAAAAAAAATTCTAAACAACTTTTTTAGCAAGTTGAAATGATTTTCTCTTCCTGCAAAGAGCACATTTATTTTCAAACCTGAGAAAAATCTTGAATTTCAAAATTTTGTTTTTTTTTTAGTTCACATAGAAGAAAATATATAAGAATTACCATTTTCTTTGGTTTTTTTTTGTTTCAGACAAAAATTACGGGCTACATCTTTCCCACCGATTGTAAATTGCAATTGAAAGGTGTTGCACAAATGTGCATAAAAATCGGTTCCGTTTAAATATTTTTCTCTCGACATATTTTTTTTCAATGCTCAAATATGCAATAAAATGCTCTAAAAAGTTCACTAGATTTGCTCATTTTTTTCTGCCCTAAAAAAATCCCCCAAAAACGCTATTTTAAGGCCTCCTAAAGCAGGATCCCCCCTTAAAGTTATATAAGCGAAATTAAAAAACTAATTTGTTCCATCGTCGATAAATATGACGATAACAAGATCTGCACCGCTCAAACGAACGACAGAATGTAGGTTGTCCTTTTCCCTCTCGTTCCTGTCTTCGTCGTTCGCCCCGTGTTGAATACTATTCAGAGAATCATATATCACAAATCTATCGGAAAATTTAAATAAATTGCTTAAACCTTATAACGTAACGATCGGACATTCATACACGTTAAGAAAAATATACCGGGTGGAAAGTATCAAACCCGAACATAGCAGAATTGCATTGGAATATACTTTTATGCATATACCTGCTCCCCATTTCCACCGATAAAAATTATAAGGTAGGGTAGGTTGTCCTTTTCCCTCTCGTTCCTGTCTTCGTCGTTCGCCCCGTGTTGAATACTATTCAGAGAATCATATATCACAAATCTATCGGAAAATTTAAATAAATTGCTTAAACCTTATAACGTAACGATCGGACATTCATACACGTTAAGAAAAATATACCGGGTGGAAAGTATCAAACCCGAACATAGCAGAATTGCATTGGAATATACTTTTATGCATATACCTGCTCCCCATTTCCACCGATAAAAATTATAATGACATCAAATGAAAGAGAATAATAAACGGCGTCAATTGATACTAAAATCTTCTCTTAATACCTTATCATTAGTTTTTTACAAAGCAATTTAAATCAATTATGCAGTTGTCAAATCTGACAAATAGTGAGTTGTGCCGACAGAAGCACGGCCGCCCATAATTTATAGCACCTGGGTTTTTAATATTAATTGCTTTGTAAAAAAGTAATGATAAGGTATTAAGAGAAGATTTTAGTATCAGTTGATGCCGTTTATTATTCTCTTTCATTTGATGTCATTATAAGTTTTATCGGTGGAAATGGGGAGCAGGTATATGCATAAAAGTATATTCCAATGCAATTCTGCTATGTTCGGGTTTGATATTTTCCACCCGGTATATGCAAATTTGAAAGAAAAACCTTATACAAAAACTACACATTCATAATTACGTCTCGGATGCGAGCCAAGCGTCTGTTATATCGAACATTTCGAATTTACTATCAACCCCCACGCCTACATATCTCGGTACGATTCGGCTACATCATAATGGGCTCTTTGCAACGCCGGTTGCCGACACCTTGGCGTTACCGTTCTGTTTCTAAATTCTCCGACTGTACATTAAAAGTGCTCATGAAATTTTTATATCATGATTCCACAAGTATACGAAAAGTGCCTCCAGCACTCGTGCAGTGCTCGAATTAGTTGTCGTGATAATGATAATGATAGCTCTGAATTTTCGAACATTGGGTAAAAAATCTTTATTATTCAAAGTTCGTTGTTTTATTTCTCGGCTCATTACATAATACAATTATTATTATTGAAAGTTATTAATAACGAAATAAAAACACTGACTACGTTTTTACCACAAAAAAAATATTGTTATTATTATATTACTAAACATACTTCCTTTGTCCCAAATTATGGTATAGATTTCTTTGATTTGATTTGTCTCAAATTATGATATACAAAACTTGAAAATTTATTTTATATAATAAAAGTTAGTGAAACAGAACTTTAACTTTATGTGAACTTACATTAATAGAAAATTTTAACTCATTTGAGTGGTTTCAACAGCATCTTGGTTACACATGATACAAACCGGTAGCCACCCTTCACACCACAACAGGTGTATTTTTGATTTTCTGATACTTTGTATTTTTTCAATTGACCGTCTGTCACAATTAAATAATTTTTAAGAATAGCACCTAAGACTATTAGAAATACCGTGTCCATTCATATTTCCTATGGATATAATTTTATTCAGTTCTACATGAAGGTTTTGATGTGACAATGGAATTGAAAAGGCTCGATGTGCCATAGCATGATAGGCTGCTAGTTTATGTGACATGGGATGATTAGATTTGAAGGGAATTGTAGAATTGCGGTTTGTCAGTTTTCGGAATATATTGAATTCTATTTTGTTATTTTTGTGAATCAAGGTTAAGCCTAAAATTCTTTTTCTGTAATTTTTCTTAGTTTGTTGTCAGTTGACAACGACACTAAAAAGTGGAAACTTAAGTCGTGCGTTGTTAATATATATTTTTTAGTAACATAATACTAACAATATTTTTTTGTGGTAAAAACGTATCACGTAGTAATGGTCTCAACCATCCATTGAAAGTTTTTCATAAATAATATCTTCAGCTGATCCACAAATCTTGAAAACATTCGCCCTAGCTAGTGTTGTTTGTATCACTTTCCGAATATACAGCGCCAGTGTGGAATCCTTTGAATCATGTAAGATACGTCGACACAGCCGTGAATGAAACCTAAAATCAACCACTGTACCCAAACTTTATCAGTTAATGGCAGTTACCCCACCACACACCCAATGCGAAGTTGCGACAGATAATGAAAAAAAAAACACCCGCTCTATGACCATCAGCCCTCAAATAAATGTCTAGGAAAAGATTCCACTTTCAAACTAAGGCACTGGAGGGATCGAAGGAAGAACTAAACACAAAATATGAAAGAAGAATTTGCTCCAGGTGGCTTGCGCACACACACCTTATCTGAAAAACATTCAACTGGATGAGAGTTGCAGTGGCGAGAAGTAGAGCCAACATGATTGGATGGGGACTTCTCCTGAACCCGAACAATGCAGATGCGGAATGCAACGATGATGTGATCAAGAATCGAATCACCTTTTAGTGTACCCTATACTTGAAGAGCCTTGCACGATGAACATTATTTTAGGGAATGACAAAGCAATAATTGTCACTAACTATTGGAAGATGAAAAATGAATTTCGTACAAGTTATTTTATGGATACGAATTCAAATTAGAATAAATGCTTAATAACAAAGTAAACAATTGATTTTAAATTATTTGTGATAACAATAAAGTAAAATAAAATAATTATGTATTTGATTATTACATTCTGAACGAAGTTAGTGTAAACAAACAATCTGCAGTGGTCCGCACTGAACTTTCTTACACTTAATTATACTCAATTTTTGAAAAAAAATCAAATGAAAGTTGTTTAAAGTTGGGGATTCAGCCATGGTCGCAAATAAATCGCTACCGCTTGGAAACTAATTAATATTTCTAAACAGAATTTTGACATGTAATTGGAAACAGTAGCTTCTAGGTCTGTTGTATTTTCATTTTTTTATATTACGTTCCCAATCTATTTTTTCCGCTATGTCACGATCCTAATAATTTTATACAAAATCCTTTTATTTATTCCCCTCGTCAATATGTATATGAGCAACAAAAAATCAAAGGAATTGCATCATTAGATAAGGCTACACGGCAATTAGGAAATTTCTTCGATGTACGAGAGCGTCTTATTTCGATCATCAGAGCGCGGACATTATATGCAAGTCAACAGACTCGGCAAGCGACGAACTCGATAAAGTATTTGATCACGGGAGGTGCATTAGCAATGCATCAGCGGTCGACTGGAACCGTTTCACTGGCGTTCGTACACAATGGTACTAGCACAAACATCTCCCTACTAGCGAAATCTTATTCTTTCCCAGATAAAGAATACACTTTTCGCAATGACAAAATTTCGAATGTTTTTGTACTCGAAGCTAGGACTTTTTATGTGAATAATACGTATAACGACATATTTTCTAAATTGTCCTCAGTGAAGGATGATCGCTTTGATGTCAACATGTCTTTAAATGTAGAAAAAGATCTTTCCACATTGCAACTTGTGACTGGAGCAAATATAAAATGAGGTACAAGGTTGGAATATTTAAAAAAAGTTACGTCGTCTGTAAAAGACTTCGAAGATATTTGTTTTAAAATTGTAAAATCCGGGTTTCTTGCAATGACTGCATCAATTTTGTCGTTAAATTGACTTTGTAAAGGCCAGGTTATATGTTTCAGTTGTGTTACTAACGATTCAAGCTTGTAGATACAAATTAACAGCTTTAAATTCTGAGTCTCAAAAAATGTTATAGCTTCTCGTAATATAGAAAAATTGTTCTCAATAAATTTCAACTCGGAGTGTAAATTTTCATGAATTAAGAGTGATTTACAATCTTTAACAGAGACAGCATTCTCTTTTAAATTGCTAACAAATAATTTTAATATATTAAAATTAAAAAAAAAGAATGCGGCTTCTAGCCAAGTGCCCCACTGTGTAACTACTGGTTGTGGAGGTAACGAAATATTCGGACACATTTCCCTATATAACGATATTCTACTCGGGGCTTACAACACAAATTTTTAAATAAACTTATTAAAGAATTTATATTGGGAAAACTGTCACGAATAAATTCACAAATTCTATGCAATCCATGAGCAAAACACGTCAGGTGGAGCATATTAGGAAAATAATTCTTTAATAATTTTCCTGTTTTTATCTTTACACTAGCTGCGTCGGTTACAAATTACAAAACTTTAGACACATTACCATCATAATCAAGACAAAAGACATTTTTCATAATTTCGCAAAGTTTTTCGGCATTCACGGTATTACTGAAACTAGTAGAAATTAAAAAATGCTCTGAAGGTTGTTGTGGGTTTAATGTGCCAACAGTAATATTGATAACACACCTACCCTTAATATCAGTGGTTTCATCGGCACTAATCCAAACGTAGTTGTCTTGAATTTTGGATTTTATTGCAGTTACTACTTTTTCATACTGTTTTGGAACATAGTACTTTCTGATGGTGGACTCATCGGGAATATTTCGTTGAGTATATTAGCTTAAAAAATTGCGAAGTGATGGGTTATTTAACTTTTTTAAATGAATATTGGCGGAAATAAATGCTTCGCATAACTCCTCATAAAAATTGTAATTGGAAGGCCCCGTTAAATTTTGTATATGTTTTTTAGTTTTCAAATGTTGGTTTAAGGACCCCATACTTCTAAAATTTACATCTTGATCGCAAGTGTTACAGTATACTACGCTTTCACTCATGTAAGTAAAACACTCAAATTCTCCAACAAACGGATCCATGTTTTTTAATAAAAAATAAACACACTTTCTCAATTAACCGCAAATGCTGGTTAAAATAAAAGATAAAAATTAAATACAGAAAAGAAACAAACAACTAATTTAAACATAAAAAACTCGTGCCGAAATAAACTAAAATTTAACCAAGAAGTAAGAAATAAAAAATATTCAACGAGCAGAAAATTAGGGATAAACGGCGATGAAAAATGCAAGAGTACTTTTAAAAGGATCGATGCACGTGTTGTCAGAGCGAAGAATAATACGGATCTGATGCTACGACTTCTAATAAAATGTACGCGCAGTCTAACCAAGCGCCCAGCGATGAACCTTCACTCGGCGGCACTGACGACGATTTTAAATCTGCATATAATGTCCGCGCTCTAATCATTATATTTGCCGCCGGTAATTTTTAGTTCACCGAAATTCACGGTAGGTTCCGTAAAACACGTCGAACAAATCTCATTTATTCGTTTCGAATATCGGATGCGTAACCATAATTCGCCACGGATTTTTCTTCCTATTCTAAAAAAAAAAATCTCGTGATAATGCTTGTCCAAATATTTATACTTTTATCAATGACGATTATAAATGGACAGACAAATTAAATTAATCACAACTACTATTTCTTAAACTTTTTTCATTTTCAGTAAATATATCTGCTTGCATAACATATTGTTGTGTTTTTTATAAATAATAAAATAAGAATTTATTAGTTAAATTAGAAAAAATATTTTTATTTTTAAATCGGTGATAAGACGGAATAGATGTGGTAGGGAGATAACCTGGGAGATCACCTGTTAAAGCGAAAAGCAGGGATGTAGACAAGTGTGGGGAGAAGAATCGGCAATTACAGTGGAGTTCAATCCAACGACCGACCCGAGGCAGAAGAGAAAACAACGAGTGCCCCCGGGACAGAAGATTTGGTAAGAATATTTAACATTTTCTAATATTTTATTGATGGTGCCTGAATTCAGGGCAACCAATGGCTTGATGAGCAGTAAATGGAATAATTTGCACTTGTTAAGCAAATATAAAAGGGTATAACAAATTAATTTTAATAATTGCGATTTGTTTAGCAAATAACAAAAGATAATAACAAAATGTATCAATAAATTTTATTTGCAACTTGTTGAGCAAATAAACAAAATAATAACAAATTATATCAATAAATATTATTTGCGATTTGTTTAGCAAATAACAAAAGATTATAACAAAGTGTATCAATAAATTCTATTTGCAACTTATTGAGCAAATAAACAAAATAATAACAAATTGTACCAATAAATATTATTTGCGATTTGTTTAGCAAATACCAAAAGGTAATAACAAAGTGTATCAATAAATTTTATTTGCAACTTGTTGAGCAAATAAACAAAATAATAACAAATTGGGTTAATATTAATATTATTTGTGATTTGTTTGGCAAATAACAAAAGATAATAACAAAGTGTATCAATAAATTTTATTTGCAACTTGTTGAGCAAATAAACAAAATAATAACAAATTGTATCAATAAATATTATTTGCGATTTGTTTAGAAAATAACAAGATAATAACAGTGTATCAATAAATTTTAATTGCAACTTGTTGAGCGAAGAATATTTCACAACAAATTGTTCTAATTAGAACATGCATGAGCAATAAGGCAAATATTGAAGCGGAACTAGATTATGATAAGGACGGACCGGTCAAAGCATCGGAGTCGCACAGCATTTCTTGCCCATACCTGGCATGTGCAAATAATTTTTGTATACAAATATTGTTTTTCTTAACAGGCACCGATAACTTGTTGGCGGTAAACATTTCAACGCGTGTAAAGGAATATATATAATATTGTGTATTGTATTGGAGAGTTTAGAGAATTTATAATAGGATACAAACATCAAATGTTGTAAGTGTCAAAATTTATTAATATCACTACATATGTTTCGCCCACACTGTGGCTTCATCAGGTGATGAAATATTATTGTGTATTTCATCACCTGTGTTTCGCCCACAGTGTGGGCGAAACATATGTAGTGATATTAATAAATTTTGAAACTTACAACCTTTGTATCCTATTATAATATGAAGTTTCAACAAGTAACTCCAGAATCAATCAACAATTAGAGAATTTAATTTTGAAAATATATTATTTTAATTTAAAATATCGTTGTATTATTTAACCTGACCAAACCTGAACAAAAGGATAGCTTTGACAAAAATTTTATATGGTTATGAGTCATTTCCTAATAAAGAAAAGGTTAATTCATAGCAATATGTAAGTTATATGATACCATACGTACACCTGCAACGATAAGATACAAGGAAAATGCGCGCCGTAGTATAAAACTGTATAGTAAGCACAATTAGGTTATAAGTACATGTGCACGTACAAAATTAAGCATTCTTATTGTCATCATCATTCTTATTGTAACACATTGCAACGAGTTTGTGATAAAACAATAAAGAGTCCCTTTTCGAAACAAAGTTTATCATTTTTAAAAAGTAGTTTCACTCGACGAAACCCAAAATTGGCGCAGTCGGTAGGATCAATCAAAACAGAAGATTACTTCAAACCACGAAAATCGTCTGGTCTGTTTCCACAGTTTGTTTGAAAAACGATCCAAAAACACAGTCAAGTGCAACGAAATTTTGATGTTAAACTGAAAAGGTGTCAGAAGAGGACAAACATCGCCGAATCTGACAAAAACGTTGAAGAAAAGACAAAATCGCCCAGTATTCAACAAAAGCAGAAACGGAGGAGAAACATCGCCGAAGTTTCCGAGACCGAGGACAAAAATCGCCAAAGTTTCGAACCTGGTAGAGGACAAAAATCGGCAAAGCCAGCTTAGTTAAGGAAAGAAACAAAGAAAAGAAACAAAGGAAAGAAACACAGAGAAAAACGCCCGAAGAACGCCCCCAGCAACGCCGAGAAAACGTCCGAAGAACGCCCGCAGAAACGCCGAGGAACTCGCCCGAGAAACGTCCGCAGCAACGCCCGAGAAAAAACACCGCAATGAACGCCTTCGCCTACACTTTCATTCTGTAAGTAATTTTTGATTATCCCTCTTCCAAAAATCCAAAATAACAATTTTTCCAACCTTTCTACTAAAAATTAAAATAAATAATAATACAAAGGATTGCACATTCTTAAATAAAACTAATCGATATAAAATACAATTAAATTAGTTCCATGTTCATCCCAACAAAAAACCGGATGGGTATTGCTGATTTAATTGAATAAATGTAAATGTCAATATATAGTATTGTCATAGAATACCTATAAAAACCCGCGAAAAGAGATTAATGCCAGAAACGAACACTGACATAGTGAATAATTTAACAGATACATTCAATAATATAAATTTAAACACAAATATGACGACGACACCGCCAGTCAATTATCAATTATTAAAATTATATGTTGATTCAATTGCACCTTTTGACGGAAATCCACATACTTATTTTTATTGATAACTGTGAAAGTTTATTAAATAATTTCTCGAGTCAGAATAATCAACAGATAAATAATCTCTTGTTAAGAGCAATAATTGGTAAATTAACCGGTAGAGCATTAATTTTAATTGGTTCAAGAATTGAATTGAGATCATGGACAGAAATAAAAAACGCATTAAATTTAAGTTTTGGAGACCAAAGAGACCTAGATTGTTTAGTTCAAGATTTAATAATATTACACGAATTAAAAAACGAGACACCATATAATTTCGGTATGAGATGTCAAGACGCACGAAGTCTAATCGTTTCAAAATTAAAATCTTCAAGTTCACCCATACAAGAACGAGTTATAAAAATGCAGAATTACGATGAACTAGCTTTAAAAACGTTTATTAGAGGACTCACTAGCCAAATACAAAATAACAGATTGAGAAATCCGGACAGCTTGGAAAAAGCAATGTCTTTAGTAATCGAAGAAGAAAACTTTTTGTACAGCCAAAATCGCACAAATACGATAAATCACCAAAATACATTTAAACCAGCTCAGAAAATAATTCCCACTTTACATACGAAACCGCAATCATTTTTTCAACCGAATTATCAAAAACCACATTATTCAAATTTCCAAAACACATCAAATTATCAGAAACCAAATTTTCAACAACCGATTTTCCAAAGCACATCGAACTACCAAAGACCGAGTTTTCAAAATAATTTCGCTAGACCGAATTTCCAAAATAATTCGTCGAATAATTTTACATCGCAAAAACCATATTTCTTGCAACGACCGAGCCAAATACAACGAAATACACAACAATTCTATAACCAAAATATGAATAGGAATGCACAAAAAATATCAACCGGAACCTATGGAAACATCGACAATCAAATCTAGACAACCACCCAGAACATTAAGACACAATCAAATGTTATTACAAAACAAGTACGAAAATCCATTCGAAGACCAAATAATTATTTTACACAAGAAGAATAATATGTCCAAAACACCGAAGAGCAATACTTCGAGAATAACGAAAATCAGTATCAGGATATTGATCGAGATCGACAAGAACATGATTTTAACACAAATTATGCACAGAATTACAATCCACAAGAAATCGAAGAACAAGGAATTAATTCAAATAAAAATGTTCACATGATTCACCCACCGAACGACCAAACATAATACATCTTAATATAGTCAGAGCCAACTTGCCATACAGATACATAAAAGAATTAAACGCAAATTTTCTAATAGACACAGGTAGCACAAGAAGCTTAATGAATCCGGAATTGGTACATAAATTTTATAAAAATTATATTTTTAATGAAAAATTCGACATAGAAACTGCTCATAGCATTAGTTACCATAATGAAGTTATGATAATTCCATTTTTTTAAGATTTTAAAGTAAATGAAACGCACAAGTTTTATTTATTCAAGTTCAGTAAAAATTATGATGGACTAATTGGAATAGATCTATTAAGGCAACTTAACGCATCAGTTAATGTAACTACGAAATTAATTACGACACCAATTACAAAAATACCAATAATCTACGAAGCAGAAGAATTAACTAATTTAAAACAACATCTTAAATTCGGAAATTATAGCCTAATAATACCAGCAAGAACAGAAAAATTCATTGAACTACCAGTAAATTCTAAAGACGGAACATGTATATTGAACTATATTAAATACGGACATCAAGTAGAATCACCCCGTGCAGTAGTAAACGTAAAAAATTATTTCGCTAAAACATCAATAATAAATGCAAATACATCACCAGCAAAAATAACGATCACAAAACCATTCGAAGTAGAAACTTTAAACGAAAACGATACAGAGTTGATAGAATCGAGAGTAACAACGAATTAGATGATACACAGGATAATGTACTAAAATAGAACATGAAAAATCTCAGATTAAATCATTGCAACATCGAAGAGAAAAGAGCAATTCATAAATTATGTTTAGAATATCGAGACATATTTTATAGTGATAAAATACCATTAACATTTACGAATAAAATTCGACATGAAATCAATTTAACAGACGATACTCCAATATTCACGTATAGATACCCAGAAATTCACAAAAATGAAGTAAAGGATCAAATAAAGAAAATGTTAGAACAAGATATAATCCAGCACTCAACATCACTTTATTCGAGCCCTATTTGGATAGTTCTAAAAAAATTAGTCGCCTCAGGAAAAAAGAAATGGCGCATGGTCATCGATTATAGAAAGCTAAACGAGAAGACTATAGGAGATAAATATCCCTTACCTAACATAACAGAAATTTTAGACAAGTTAGGAAAAAGCCAGTATTTCTCAACACTCGACTTAGCGAACGGATTTCATCAAATCGAAATGAATCAAAGAGATATTCATAAGACCGCATTCTCAACTGAAAATGGACACTACGAATCTAAAAGGATGCCATTTGGATTAAAAAATTCACCTTCTACTTTCCAACGAGTAATGGACAACGTTTTAAGAGGTTTGCAAAATGAAACATGTCTGGTATACATCGACGACATAGTAATATTCAGTACGTCACTTCAAGAGCATCTAGATCGACTAAAATCAGTGTTTGAACGACTTAAGACAATCGCATTTTAAAATACAAATCGACAAATCAGAATTCCTTAGAAAAGAAGTAAATTTTTTAGGACACATCGTCACGCTAACAGGAGTAAAACCAAACCCAGATAAAATTCAAGCCGTAAAGAAATTTCCCATCCCAAAAACAACGAAAGAAATTAAAAGCATTTTAGGACTTATAGGATACTATCGAAAATTTATAAAAGATTTCGCAAAGATAACAAAACCGTTAACAGTATGTTTAAAGAAAACGCCAAAATAATTCACGACCAAAATTTTATAATAGCGTTTAATAATTGTAAAGATTTATTAACTAATTCCCCGATTTTACAATATCCAGATTTTACTAAACCATTTATATTAACAACAGACGCATCAAACTTTGCATTAGGAGCAATTTTATCGCAAGGAGCTATAGGATCTGACAAACCGATAGCGTACGCATCACGAACAATGAACGAATCCGAACAGCGATATAGTACTATTGAAAAAGAACTTTTAGCAATAGTATGGGCCTGCAAATATTTTAGACCATATTTGTTTGGAAGAAAATTTACAATTTATACTGATCACCGCCCCTTAACATGGTTATTTAACTTACGTGAACATAATTCAAAACTTGTAAGATGGCGCTTAAAATTAGAAGAATATGATTATCAAATAGTTTACAAAAAAGGAAAAATAAATATTAACGCAGATGCATTCTCCCGAATAAAAATAAACGCTTTAGAAGAAGAATCTTTAATCAATCACCCAGGAGACATAAATAAAAACACGATATCATATCTACGTAATTTAGTCGAAAATGAAGAATATAATTTACCTTCAACGAGTAGAATACAAAACATTCCTTCAAGCAGCAGAGATTCAGGAAATATCCAAATACGAGAACAGAAGAAAATTAAAATTCTATCGGATATACAACTAGTACCACCTAGGATATCAGACAACGATTCAACGCAACACACAACTTATAATGAAACAACAAATGACGGAATAAAAATATTAGATGAACTAATTAATAATAAAGTAAATCAAATTCTAGTATTCCCACAAATCTTTCATAAGATCGACGTTTCACGAACAAGTTACGAAAATCATAAAATTATAATGTTGAAAATACCAAATTCCAACAATGAAAAATTAATCTTGCAATTTCTAAAAGAATATACTACGCCTGACAAGACATACTGTATTTAATTCAATACAGAGATTCCATACCAAAGTTTTAACAGAACATATTTAAAACACATATCAGGTGAAGGACCGAAATTGATAAGATGCACGAAACAAGTAAACGCCGTAACCGATACTGAAGAACAAACACTTTTAATAAAACATCATCACGAAGGAAAAACGAATCACAGAGGTATTAATGAAACTTTAGAGAGACTACAAAGAAACTATTATTGGAAAAATCTCAAAGTTTCAGTAACGAATGATATCAACTCACGTGATATTTGTCAAAGAACAAAATACGCCAGAAAAAAACACCACTCATGCTAACAGAAACAGCATCAAAACCGTTCCAAATTGTACATATTGGTGTTTTTACATACGAGAATAAACATTATTTAACATTAGTAGATTCGCTTACAAAATTAGGACAAGCTATACAAATATCAGGAAAAACAGCTATACACATCAGTAAAGCATTGATTAAATATTTTACATCATTTGGAGTACCAGAAAAACTAGTAATTGATAACGGAACTGAATTTAACAATGAAACAGTAAAAGAAATTTTAAAAGTACACAAAGTAAATGTACATTTTACTACACCACATCATCACGAGTGCAACAGCATTGTTGAACGATTTCATTCAACAATAATAGAACATTTAAGAATTCTACAAGAACTTTACCCCAACTAGAACGAAACATTAATGGATTATGCCATTATTGGATATAATAATTCCATTCATACCGCGACAAAATACACGCCGTTTGAACTAACATTTGGACACACGAATTCCAGGAACCCAAACGAATTATTCATACCCGATTCATTTTATGAAGAATATGACGAAAATCACAAACAAAAATTACAACATGTATATCAAAAAGTTAAACACAATTTAATTAATCAAAAAGGAAACATATCACCTAATTGATACATTAGAAACAAAGATAATAACGCAAATAAATCAATTGAAAACAACTAAACGAACAAAACGAGGATTAATAAACGGATTAGGATCCATCATTAAAGCCATAACAGGAAATTTAGATGAAAATGTTGCAGAAAAATACGATAAAGCAATTGAAAAACCAAAGTAAAATAAAAACCCTAGTAAAGAAACAAATCACGCTCATCCAAAAGTCTACTCAAGCATTCAAAGAAAATATAAAAACACTGGCAAAGAATCAATTATTATTGGAATCTCGTATTTTGCAGATAGAAAGCATTTTGAAAACTGTCGAACTAAAGGACATAGAATCATATCAATACTTTCTGATACAAATGATTTTGTCTCAAATAACTACGACATATCAAGTAATTTATTCAATTTTAGAGAATATTGAAACGAGTATCACTTTCGCAAAATTAAATACATTTCATAATTCAATAATTGGGTCAAATGAGTTATTAAACGAAATTCAAGCAATCAATACTCATTTAACAAGAAATAAATTACCTTTTGAGCCTAAATTAGACAACATACTAAAATTTTAAGAAGTCATGCAAATCAAAAGGTGTAGTAAGGAGAATCAAATAATCCTTATAATTGAAATACCAATTGTGGAAAAAGAAAATTTTAACTATTACCATCTATATTCCTTACCAACTCCTACTTCACAAGGAAGTAATCCTTTTAAAACAATTTTACCGCATTCAAAGTACCTATCCTTAAATTATCAAAATTACATATTCTCCGATACAAAATGTAAACAAATAATTAATAAAGAATACATCTGTCAAGACAGTATTCCAGTAAAAATACTAAAAGAAGAAATGCCGTGTGAAATACAATTGTTAAAATATTCCAAAAATTTAACAAACTGCCAACAAATACCTGCTCAAATTATTAATGTAAAAATTCAAAAATTAGAACAAAATCAATGGATCTTAATATCACCCAAAGACACAGTGGCGATTCAAAAATGTGACGCGAATAAAGACAATGTACCAATAAAAGGAACATATGTTTTAGAACTAGAGTCTAATTGTAAGTGCAAATCGAAAACACGGTAATTCAAAGTTACCAAAACGTTAAAAGTGAATTTAAAAACATATTAGTGCCTAAGTTAGAATTTGTAATCAATAAAGAGCAAATATTAGAAAATAAGCTAAAACCATTATACAAAAAAAAATTTAATTTTGCTGTCAGATTTGACAAGATACATTTTTAATATATATAATACATTGTCTCGAAGCTCTTTTGAACGGATAATTATTAGGGGGCCGCAGCTCATTTTATAGTACAAAATCGTATCAAAGTTATTTTAAGGTTGGAGTGACTTGTTTACTCATAAATATTTAATTCTCAAATTTTTCTTTGCAATTTGTGGTGAAATGACCAGCCAAATACCAGATGAGGTACATATCCGGCATTGTATGCATTTTGAGTTTCGCAAGGGTAATAATGCAACAGTTGCTACAAAAAACATTTACGATGTTTATCCAAATGCAATAGACGTTCGTAAATACCAAAGGTGGTTTTATAAGTTCAAATCCGGTAATTTTTATCTTTCCGACTCGTGTCGATCAGGAAGACCAACAATGACGTGTTAATAGCGGAAGTGGAAGCAAATCCATGTCAGATGATCTAGGAATTGTCAAATACTATTAACCAACCTTGGTCGAACATCCAAGAACATTTGCATGAGACTGGTAAAGTAAGCAGAGCAGGTGTTTGGGTTGCGCATAATTTGCATAAACCAGGTTTACACCCCAAGGCGCTGAGTATTTGGTGGAGTATTCGCGAGGTCGTTCATTTTGAAGTGCTAAAACCTTGACCAACCGTTAATGCAGTCCTTTATTGTCAACAATTGGATCGAGTAAATCAATTTTTAATTAAAAACTACCCAGCGATTGTCAACAGAAAATTCGTTATTCTGAAACTCGATAATGCCAGACCGCACTGCGCAAAACACACTCTGGAAAAAAATATGAATTGGGGTGCTGCCTCACCCACTATATTCACCAGATATTGCGCCATCGGATTTCCACTTATTCCGGTCGCTACAACATTCTCTAAGTGGCAACAAAATTTCAAATTTGGATGATGTCAAAAATGAGCACTCCAGACATTTTGCTCAAAAATCAATTGAATTTTATCGACCCGGCATTGAAAATTTGCACACTAGACGGTGAAAGGTTGTTGTAAAAGCGCACTGTAATAAGTTGTTTTGAATTAAGCTTAGAATTTCCGCTTCTTTCGAAAATCTTTATCTGATTTTGAATTCATGATCGTTGTATTTTTCAAACGGATTAGAGCATTGCCATGATCGTGGTGATAATCTAATAATTTCTCTCCCCTCGTCCTCTGACGAATCGAATCCCGATGAAGAGGATGATGAAGTAATCATTCTTGGAAATCATAATGTGTTAATACTCACGCATTTTCCATTTTATTGTTGCCAACTTGCACTGACGTGTGAAATTATAAAAAATACGAAAACGTCAGGCAAATGTCAAAATAATCGCATGAATAAAAATTAACTCGCCAAATTTGACAAGTTAGTTTAACAAAATATTAAACCTTCCGTGACTGGCGCGCGGACTCACACTCCGCAACCGAATGTTATCCGGATTTATTTCAATATTACCTACCCTAGACATCCCTCACTTTCGGTATTCCTCTAGCATGTTGTGGTTGTCCTCAGTACATCGTGTGATCTATATAAGTGCCGTCGTTTATTTTTTATGGCAGATTGAGGAGCGAGAGTCCGCCGCCAGTAACAATGTTCGGTCCCACATATGTACATATTAGCATTTAATTAAGTCAATTTAGATCCGCGCAATCCAATGCAAAATATTCGCTACAATTATTTCGTTTAGACACTCAGAATATTTCATCTGTAAAATCCTGGTACAACTATTAGAATATTTTTGCATAGACTTTCGTCCGAGTTAGCCGAACATCATATTCGTTCTCGAGCAATGCAGGATTATATACCGAAAACCATAAGGCTACGAATCAAACAAATGTTTGCGATTGAAGATGCCACTCCTGAGCCCCCCAATCCTAAGAATACTAGAGGTCGTTGCAGTTATTGTGACAGGAAAAAAATAGACCAACACGATTCTCATGTAAGAAATGCACCAAATTCATGTGCCTTGAACATTTAACTTGTGTATGTGCAGAATGTTATTGTAATATGGTTTCTTAACTTTTGCTGATTTTGGTTGTCTAATTATTATGTACAGAATATTTGTTTTGTTAAATGTTCAATGAAAGCTATGTCGGCTTAACCGCCTACTTTCTAAATATAAATATATTAAAATAAATAAATAATTATTTAAATGTCTTTTTATACAAACAAGAGACGTATTACATATTGTTGTGTTTTTTATTAAAATATAAAATAATTATAAGAATAATTTATTTGTAATTAGATTAATTTTATTTTAAAAATAATAACGAGAATGAATAGAGGTGGTAGGGAGATCACCTGGGTGATCACCTGGTAAAGTAAGAGCAGGGATGCAGACAAGTGTGGGAAGAAATAAGGTAGGGAATGAGCTATAAAAGCAGACGCACAGCGAATTACGACAAGTTCAAGGAGTTCCACGAAGCGACCAGCCCAAGAAGGAAGAAGAGTGCAACGCAGCGGCCAGCCAAAGAAGGAGTCGGGAGTCCGAGCGAGCGACCAGCCCGAAGCAGAGAGAGTTCGGTCCAGTGACCGGCCGGAAGCAGAAAATTTGGTAAGAATATTTAAACTTGCTAATATTTTATTGATGGTGCCTGAATACAGGGCAATCAAATGGCTAGATACGTGGTAAATGGAATAATTTGCAACTTGTTTGGCAAAATATAAATTTAAAATGAATTATGTTAGTTCATAAGGTGTTAATGTATTTGCATGTGATAAGCAAAATAGAAAAGGAATATCAAATTGTAGTAATAAATTTTATTTGCAATTATTAGCAAATAACAAAAATATATATATATATAACAAATTGTGTCAATAAACAGTACTTGCGCTTGTTAGCAGGTAACCGAAAATATATATAACAAATTGTATCGATAAATTTTATTTGCAATTATTAGCAAATAACAAAATTAAATAATATAGTAACAAATTGTATTAATAAACATTATTTGCACTTGTCAGGCAAATGACAAAAGATATTAACAAAGTGTGTCAATAAATTTGCAAATTGTCGAGCAAATAAATAAAATTATTCACAAATTGTTTCAATAAACTTAATTTGCAACTTATCGAGCAAATAAATAATATAGTAACAAATTGTATTAATAAACATTATTTGCACTTGTCAGGCAAATGACAAAAGATATTAACAAAGTATGTCAATAAATTTGCAACTTATCGAGCAAATAAATAATATAGTAACAAATTATATTAATAAACATTATTTGCACTTGTCAGGCAAATGACAAAAGATATTAACAAAGTGTGTCAATAAATTTGCAAATTGTCGAGCAAATAAATAATATAGTAACAAATTGTATTAATAAACATTATTTGCACTTGTCAGGCAAATGACAAAAGATATTAACAAAGTGTGTCAATAAATTTGCAAATTGTCGGGCAAATAAATAATATAGTAACAAATTGTATTAATAAACATTGTTTGCACTTGTCAGGCAAATGACAAAAGATATTAACAAGGTGTGTCAATAAATTTGCAAATTGTCGAGTAAATAAATAAAATTATTCACAAATTGTTTCAATAAACTTAAATTGCAACTTATTGAGCAGAGAGAGAAATTTTCATAATAAATAGTTTTAAAATCAGAATATGCACGAGAAATAAGACGGGTATCGGCGCGAGACTAGATATTGTAAAGACGGACCGGTCAACGTATCGGAGTCGCGCAGCATTTCTTGCTCATACCCGGCATGTGGAAATAATTTGCGTACACAAATTTTGTTTTTTTTTTCAGGCACCGAGAACTTGTTGACGGTAAACATTTAAATGTATATATGAATTTATATAATATTGTATATTAATTTGGGACATTTAGAGAATTTGCTTTTGGTAAATATATTATTTTAATTTAAAATACCGTCGTATTATTTAACCCGATCAAACCTGAACAAAAGGATAGCTTTGACAAGAATTTTATATAGTTGTGAGTTATTTCCTAAATAAAAATAAAGTCAAAGGCATAATTCAACTGAATATAAATATGGCGCCCAACGTGGGGCAACTGAATATAAAATTGTGCCCAACGTAATTAATCAATTGATGATTTAAAATGTATAAATAAATTAACAGTTAGTTAATACAGTTAGAATCCACTAATGAGAGAAAAATAATTTCAAATTTGTAAAAGCTATCAGAATTTGAATAAACAGGTTTGCTAAGGTTGAATAATTCTCTAAATAAATAAGTATAAGTAAGGTTTATAAATAAAAATAAAACCATGGCGGAACAAGCAAGAACAAGAGCGATATCTGAAGGCGCGGAAGCCGAGAAAACGGAAACACATATGGAAAAACAATCATTTGTAACAGTAGAGGTATTGGTACAATTATTAAAACAACGAGACGAAAGAAATATAGAACATTTAATCAAATCAAATAACGAACTAATGGAGAAGTTAATGGATAATGCGAAAATAAACAATGAAAAATTAATTCAACAAGTAAAAATCGAAAATGAACAACAAATTAGAGAATTTAAAAGAGAAACTGGTCAACGATTTACCGAATTGGAAAATCGGATGGAATCAATGAGAGAAGAAATAATGATGCAAAGCAATATCAGGTTACACAAGGTAGAAGGTAATATGCAGGAATTAGCGTACAAGCAAAGAGAGATAGAAGAGACACAACAGGGGCTAAAGGAAAATTTGCACCGCGAAAATCAAAAACAAGAACAATTGTTATTAAATGCAAGAGAAAATAAACAACACATTTCACATATTTATAGAAAATTGGAATTCGCGGAACAAAATACACAACGATCGATAAATGACGTTGTAGATGCCGTAGATACGCGGTGTACAATTGCGGAAGAGAAAATAGATACAAGGTGTACACGATTAGAAAGGAGAATGCAAGATAAAGAAACAATGATACCTGCTCTACAGAATTATGTACCATCGGTAGAAAATTTACCGAAATTTTACGGGGATGGACGGATGAATCCAATGCTATTTTTGAAAGCCATACAAAATGTTACTAATTTTATTTCCGACGAACAGAGGAAACTACAAATAGTTAGAAGTTGCCTCAGAGAAAACGCACAAACGTGGATGGATATGTGTGAAGAGGACATAACGAGTTTTATCGATTTTCAGGAGTTGTTTATAGAACAATATTGGGGACGAACACATCAACAAAATGTTCGTAGAGACCTGATGTTCGGGAAATATCAGACAGGATACCGCATGACTCGGGAAAATTATGTTATAAAAAAATATTCTATTGCAAAATATTTAACACCTAAATTGATGGAAGAAGATATTGTGGCACAGCTGACTGGACACTTTGACGCGAATGTGGAACAAGCTGTCGCTTTGCAAGGGATATCAACGATTAGGGGTTTAATAGATATAGTACGACGCCTCGACAATATTAACAAGAATACGCAAACGAAATATTCTTCACCGCAACAGCATAATGCAAATAATAATTATAAAGATAATAGAAATTTTTATAACAGAGAACAAAGTGGAAATGAGCAAAGAAATGGCAACAGATATGAAAATAGAGGAAATTATCCGCATGGAAACAGAAAATGGGAATATCAAAACAATAGTAAGGAAGAGAAATTTGTAAATTCCACAGAAATAAGGAGAAATACGCAGAGTCAGGAAAATGATGGAGAAAGAATAAGGGTGGATATACATCAACCACCGAGGGAGGATTTTCAGTAGATTCAACCATTAAGAAGAAGGAAGAACTTTGTACCATATATAAAACGAATAATGAAACAATAATAAATAAAGGACTACCGCACATTATGGTACAATTTCAAGAAAAGAATACGCTTGCTTTAATTGATACAGGAGCAGAAGTGACATTGTTAAGCAAAAAGTTTTACGAGGATATAAATAAAAGGCAACAAGGAAAATTGGTACCTATAAGAAAAATGAATATAATTACTGCTACGAGAAAAGCTATGGCAACGGTGGATAAAATATGGATAACAGAAATGAAATGTGGAAAAAGAAGTTATGAATTGGAATTTATGGTTATTCCCGGAATGAAAAGAAATTGTATATTGGGTATGGATACGTTGGATAAATTAAATATGACAATAGATGTCGAAAAAGCAATTGTAAAAATCGGGGACGAAGAAATATCGTGGGAAGATGTAGAAGACGAAGAAGATGAAGAGGAGGAAGAGGAAAAAATAATAAATAATGTTAACTTGGATCATCAAGAAATAAAACAAACAAGTAAAATAAATTGTGACCAAGAACATAAGGAGATAATTGAGAAATTAATAGAAAATTTCCCACGATTAGTAAATGATGAGCCATGTGTTGCAGCTGGGTATGAACATCGATTAAAAGTAGATGAGTCTGAACCGATAAATATAAAAAATTATCCAATACCAAGAAAGTATCAAGAAAAAGTAAATGCGGAAATAACCAAAATGTTAGAACAAAATATAATAGAAAAATCCACAACAAATTTTATTAATCCAATAGTAGTAGTAAAGAAGAAGAGTGAAGATATTCGACTATGCCTAGATGCCAGAAAATTAAACTCGAGAACAAAGCCACAATATGAAACTCCACAAACTATCGATACGTTACTAGCAAAATGTGGAAAAGCAAGAATATTTACAAAACTGGACTTAAAAAGTTCTTTTTGGTTGATTCCATTGAATAAAGACAGTAGAAAATATACAGGGTTCCTAATAAATGGATACGTATACCAATTTAAGGTAGTTCCATTTGGATTGGCAAGCTCATCAGCGGCGTTGGTGCGGGCGCTGCAAATAATTTTAAGAAAATACGAAAAATTTTGCCTACATTATGTAGCTGACTTTTTAAAACCAAACACAGTAACCAAAATCTCCCCGACAGTTTTGATGCGAACACAAACACCAAAACGGCCCTGGGATCCAGGGGGCAGGAGGTTGTTGATATAGAAGACCGGATCATTTAATGTCGACAAAGATGGAAAAGGAAGGATGAAAGATAAGAAAAAGAAGCATTTTTACAAAGGGAGACTTAATTATATATATATTATTATATATATAATTGTCAGAAGTTACAGACTGGGAAGCCGAGAACAGGAAAATTTAAAGTAGAAAATAAATTAGAAAATATACAAGGGACCCATATAAAATGAAGATACCATATTAGTATGCTGCAGGCATACAAGCAACCATTAGAATAAGATTGTTAGTAAATATAGGAAACAGAGTAATTTAGTACAAATATTTCAAAAAAATATTTATATAAATATCCTTTGGGGATATGTTGTGTTTTTTATTAAAATATAAAATAATTATAAGAATAATTTATTTGTAATTAGATTAATTTTATTTAAAAAATAATAACGAGAATGAATAGAGGTGGTAGGGAGATCACCTGGGTGATCACCTGGTAAAGTAAGAGCAGGGATGCAGACAAGTGTGGGAAGAAATAAGGTAGGGAATGAGCTATAAAAGCAGACGCACAGCGAATTACGACAAGTTCAAGGAGTTCCACGAAGCGACCAGCCCAAGAAGGAAGAAGAGTGCAACGCAGCGGCCAGCCAAAGAAGGAGTCGGGAGTCCGAGCGAGCGACCAGCCCGAAGCAGAGAGAGTTCGGTCCAGTGACCGGCCGGAAGCAGAAAATTTGGTAAGAATATTTAAACTTGCTAATATTTTATTGATGGTGCCTGAATACAGGGCAATCAAATGGCTAGATACGTGGTAAATGGAATAATTTGCAACTTGTTTGGCAAAATATAAATTTAAAATGAATTATGTTAGTTCATAAGGTGTTAATGTATTTGCATGTGATAAGCAAAATAGAAAAGGAATATCAAATTGTAGTAATAAATTTTATTTGCAATTATTAGCAAATAACAAAAATATATATATATATAACAAATTGTGTCAATAAACAGTACTTGCGCTTGTTAGCAGGTAACCGAAAATATATATAACAAATTGTATCGATAAATTTTATTTGCAATTATTAGCAAATAACAAAATTAAATAATATAGTAACAAATTGTATTAATAAACATTATTTGCACTTGTCAGGCAAATGACAAAAGATATTAACAAAGTGTGTCAATAAATTTGCAAATTGTCGAGCAAATAAATAAAATTATTCACAAATTGTTTCAATAAACTTAATTTGCAACTTATCGAGCAAATAAATAATATAGTAACAAATTGTATTAATAAACATTATTTGCACTTGTCAGGCAAATGACAAAAGATATTAACAAAGTATGTCAATAAATTTGCAACTTATCGAGCAAATAAATAATATAGTAACAAATTATATTAATAAACATTATTTGCACTTGTCAGGCAAATGACAAAAGATATTAACAAAGTGTGTCAATAAATTTGCAAATTGTCGAGCAAATAAATAATATAGTAACAAATTGTATTAATAAACATTATTTGCACTTGTCAGGCAAATGACAAAAGATATTAACAAAGTGTGTCAATAAATTTGCAAATTGTCGGGCAAATAAATAATATAGTAACAAATTGTATTAATAAACATTGTTTGCACTTGTCAGGCAAATGACAAAAGATATTAACAAGGTGTGTCAATAAATTTGCAAATTGTCGAGTAAATAAATAAAATTATTCACAAATTGTTTCAATAAACTTAAATTGCAACTTATTGAGCAGAGAGAGAAATTTTCATAATAAATAGTTTTAAAATCAGAATATGCACGAGAAATAAGACGGGTATCGGCGCGAGACTAGATATTGTAAAGACGGACCGGTCAACGTATCGGAGTCGCGCAGCATTTCTTGCTCATACCCGGCATGTGGAAATAATTTGCGTACACAAATTTTGTTTTTTTTTTCAGGCACCGAGAACTTGTTGACGGTAAACATTTAAATGTATATATGAATTTATATAATATTGTATATTAATTTGGGACATTTAGAGAATTTGCTTTTGGTAAATATATTATTTTAATTTAAAATACCGTCGTATTATTTAACCCGATCAAACCTGAACAAAAGGATAGCTTTGACAAGAATTTTATATAGTTGTGAGTTATTTCCTAAATAAAAATAAAGTCAAAGGCATAATTCATAGCAATATGTATATCCCTTTTCGTGGACAAAAAAAGCTATGCGGACTCACAGTCCGCCGCCACTGCCGATGTGTAGAAATGAACCGCCAGTCACGGAAGGTTAATAAAAAATAACACTAACCTAGGATGGTGAAATATGAAAGGTCAAATTTATTCGTTAGATAAGGTTATTCTATAGTTAAACTATTTAACCATTTTTGGTGAAATCCACCATAAATATATTAATTATTGATCAATGTAATAGTTAAAAAGCTTGGTAATGACAAACTTGGCGCTGGTTAAATCACGCAGCAAGATGGTTTACAATATATTCATAATAAGAAATTTTACAAGTGTATTCGGGCAACTACATACAGAGATTTGGTAACATTGATAAGAACTATGCAAAGTAAAGGTTTTTATTAATCTTATTCTAACAACAAATAGAAAATAAAAGATTTAAAAATCATTCGCTTCCATTGTAAGTGTTAATCTATTTACCGATAAGTAATTATAATTACTACACGGAAACATGAAATAATCTTGTAAGCAGTGTGCGCACACATACTTTATTGTTAATTGGTTTCACATCATTTATGCTTCCTCTAACTGAAATTGACAGAGAATCTTGTACCCGATAACTAAAGCTATGTGCATAAAGAATCGAGTGCTGCATTTTTGCGATCTAGGACATCTTGGATTAATACATTGACGTCGGTAGTCATTTCTGTTCTTACAGCGCCCATGCAGGTGAAAAATTGTGTAATTTCAGCTTGGCACTGGCACTCGGCTATCCGATATTTGTAATTCTCATAGAGGCGGAATCTGGTCGAAACAAAATAAATCGGATTAATGCAATGAGGAAGAGAATGAGACCGGTGAGAATTAGTATGTGCATCACGTCAGCAGTAGTACCAGAAGGAGAGACGGAATCTGTTATGTGTAATGGAGGGGACACGCTAGCTGCTAACTTGTTCAACATCATACTGGAAAGTATCCTACGTAAAGCTGGATGTAAGGGAATAATCAAAAGGAATGAAGGACAGATGTTAGCTTCTGCAGACGATGTGATACTGATGGCAAGAACAAGAAAAAGCTTACAGAGAGTATATAAAGAATTGGAAACATATACTAAGCAAATTGTACTGTGGAAATTCGTGCGGGTAAGTCGCAGTGTGAGAGCTCCGCGAATTGAACGGGATTAGTAGTGGAAAAAGTGTGAAAATAGGAAAGAAGTGATACGGGCTAGTGGAGAAAGTTGCGAGCGACATTTTGGTGGTAGTACCGTCGAAATCGGCGACTAGTGGACGCCGGAATAAAGCCAAATAACAATTCGTACCCGGAAAGAAGTAGTTGTTTACGATAGCGGGCGCTGGGTTTTTGCGATTTTTTGTGTAGTGCGACCGGGCGTTGGCACGGTCAGAGAGAGAACGCCTCCGAGGGGACAGCCCGGGTGATTCGCCTCAATCAGTTTAATTGCAAATTAATTGCTACCGGGTGAACAGGGACGGAATAGGTATAAATTACTAAGCGGGTTCGAATAGGATAGTGGCCGGCATACTGTGACGGCGGGACAGGATAAATAGAAGGGGAGTAAATAAATGGCGAGTGGAGGTAGGGACAGAGCGGGAAGTGCAGGAGAGAGAGTACCGGAGATGTTCACAAGGAGCAGGAAAATAGCGAGATCGATAGAGAGAGAGAGAGAGAAGGAAGGAGAGAGGAAAGGTGAGATAAAAGAGAAAGAGATGGAGAACGAAAGTGTGATTGAGTTATTCAGAGAAATAATGAAAGAAATGAGGAGAGAAAATGAAGGATTACGAAAGGAATTGCAAGAGGACAGAGAGAGGAGGGAGAAAATGGAGATGAATTGGAAGAAGGAAAAGGAGGGGGTAGATGCAAGAGTAAGGGAAATGGAAGAAAGGTTGGAAAGGATGGAAAGGAAAGAAGAGAAAAAACAGATGGAGAAATTGATGAAAAATGAAATACAGGTAGAGGCGGAAATAGAGGAGGTGGTCAGGATGGGGGGAAGGGGAAAGAGTTGGTGCTTGTGAAAATGAAAACAGGGGAGGAAAAAGAAAAAGTAATGAGAGTTAAGTCAAGATTGGTAGGGAAAAGGGTATTTATAGATCACGATTTGACGGAGAAGGAGAGAGGGGTGCAAAAGGAAATCTGGAAGCAAGCAGTGAATGAAAGAGGGCAAGGGAGACGAGTGAAAATGGGCTATAAAAGAAAGTTGAAAATTGACAATGATTGGTGGATATGGGACGGAGAGAAGGAAAGACTGGTACAAAAAAACTAAGGCAAGTAAGAAGGGGTGGAGAGGGTGGAGAGGGAAGAGGAGAGGGGGGAGAGGGAAGATGAGAGGGGGGAAAGGGGAGAGTGGTAGGAGTCAGGGGTGAGTGGGGAGTGGGGAGAGAGTGGCGAGAAAGAAACAGGGGAGGCGGGGGAAAGCGAGGGGACAGGAGGAGAAAGAAGAGAGGAGGGGGAAGGGGAGCAGGAAATGGGATTCAAGGTAAATTTCTGGAATATAGCGGGACTAAAGAAATGGCTAAAAGGAGAAGAAGGAATGAACAGCGATATGAGAGAATATATAGAAGGGTGCGACTTTATAGGGCTAACGGAAACCTGGGTTGAGGAAGCAACGTGGAAGAGGCTCAAAGGAAATATGCCGAAGGGATTCAGATGGGTGTGCAGGGGGCGGTGAGGGAAGGAAGAAGGGGTAGGGCGAGGGGAGGAATAATCACGGGGGTGAAGGACAAATGGGATGAAGCAGAAGGGGAGGGGGGAGATTCAGAAAATGTACAAGAAAGAAGGATCATAAAGGGCGGGAAGTGCTGGAAGATATTCACGGTATACAGCAACCAGAAGTTAAAGGAGGTGACGGAAGAAATAGATGAGAGAACGGAAGGGGAGGAGGACTCGATAATGGTTGGAGGTGATATGAACGCGAGGACGGGGCAGGGCACGGCGCTGGCGGGCTGGAGAGGGATGAAAGGGAGGGAAGGGAGGGTGTCAAAGGACGAAGTGATCAATGGAGAAGGGAAGGTGTTGCTGAATTGGGTAGAAGAGAGGAGTTGGGAAATACTCAACGGCGGCGGCGGAGAAAAGGGGGAGTTTACCTATATCGGACCTAATGGACGGCCAGTCATCGACTACGTGGTGGTAAATGGAGAGGCGAGAAGGGTGGCCAGGTTTACGGTGGGGTAAAGATGGGAATCTGATCACATGCCGGTAGAAGTGGAATGCAAGGGTACAAGAGGGGAGAGGAAAAAGAGAAAGAAAGGAGAAGAGAGGACTGTGAATATATGGAATGACGAGACAAAGAAAATTTACAGGAAGAAATTAAGGGAAGTAAAGTGGGAAGAAATAAGGAGAGTAGAGGAAATAACGGAGATTATGGATAAGGCCGTAACAAGGAAGAGAGTAAGGGCAGGAGAGGGGGATAAAACATGGTTTGATGAAGAATGCAGACGAGGGAAGAGGGAACTGAGGAATACTCTGAAGAGGGCGAGAGAGGGAATGGGTTCGTGGGAAGAGTTCAGAGAAAAAAGGAGAAAACAGAAAGAGATGTGGGAGAGGAAAGAGAAGGAGCAGAGTCAAAGAGCAATAGAGGAGGTAAAAGGGCTTAAAGGGGAAAAGGAAGTGTGGGAATACCTAAGAAAGAAGAGGAAGAAGGGAAAACATATTGATGAAAACATTGGGACCAAAGAATGGAAAAGGTACTTTATGCACTTGTTAGGAGGGGAAGAGGGATTAGCGGGAGCAGGTAGGTGGAGGGAGAGAGGGACGGAGAACGCGGACGAGACGGAGGAATTTACATGGGAACTAATGAAGATAAAGGGTAAATTGAAAAGGGAGAAGGCAGCGGGGGAGGACGGGATAGATGCAGAGGGATGGATAAACGCACCGGAGGAGCTGTGGAAGGAAGTACTAAAACGGTTGAATGACATATGGATGGGTAGGAGGGGAATGCCAGACAGGTGGAGGCAAGCAATAATTGTTCCAATTTGGAAAAAGGGGGATAGAGAAAGGGTAGAAAATTACAGAGGGATCTCGTTGCTGAATATCGTGTATAAGATATACGCGGGACTGATTGGGGCAAGGGCAGCAGCAGAAGTACAGAATAAAGGGATACTACCGGAAGGACAAGCGGGGTTCGGGGCAGGAAGGGGTACCAGAGACAACCTATATGTACTAAATTACATAATAGAGAGGGAGACGGCGGTACCAGGCGGAAAAGTGTACGCAATGTTTGTAGATATAAAGGCTGCGTTTGATAGAGTGGATAGGCTAGTACTGATGAAGGCATTAGAAGAAGCGGGGATAGCGGAAAGAATCGTGGAAAGACTAAGACAAATTTATGAGGAGACATGGTGTAGAGTAAGAGGAAGTAAAGGGACGACGGAGGGATTTAGAACAACGAGAGGATTAAGACAGGGGTACCCACTGAGTCCGTTGCTCTTCAATATATACATAATAATAATATAATAATAATAATAATTCTTTATTGGTGCTTTTGATACTAGATCATTACACAAGTCACAAAAAAAATAAAAATAACACATATAATCCAAGTAATTACAATAAAAAGTTAAATACAATAAAAAGCAGTACAATGTCAGAAATTACCAAAATAGAAAATCCCATTGCATAGACTAAACATCATTTACAACATCACACGTCAAAAATTCACTAATCGAATAAAAAGCATTTTCAAGGAGGAATTTTTTTGTCCAATTGTATAAGCTGTTGCCACGAAATTGTCTTATGTTATACGGCAACTTATTATAAAGTTTTATGGCGTCATAGTTTGCACTGCCTTGCGATTTTTTCACACGATGGTGCGGAATCCTTAGGTCATGTCGGTGTCTTGTACTGTAGTCGTGTGTATGTCCATTAGTTTCAAAACAGATCAAATTGTCACTTGCATACTTTATACACGTAAGTATATATATACATGGTACCGTCATAATGTTTGTGTTTCTAAAAAGTTCTCTGCAGCTTGTTCTTGCACTCACACCACATAACACTCTTACAGCTTTTTTCTGCTGCACAAATATTCTCGTTGCTTCTGGTGATGCTCCCCACATTATTATCCCACATGAAATGATACTGTGACAGCAGCTGAAGTATGCCATTCTTGCAATTTCATATGTTGCAATGTTCATCAACCGTCTGATAATGTAAATACTTCTGGCAATTTTAGGACTTATTTTGTCACAATGTTGTTGCCAGTTGAGATTGCTTGTCATGAAAACTCCTAGGAACTTTATGGTTGCTTGCTCCTGATTTCTATTTTTGGTTTTAAAAACCATTCGTTGTGTTTTTTCCATATTTAACATAAGCTTATTACTGCTAAACCATTGCCGTGCTTCTCCCAGAGTATTATTAGTTTTTTGCAGCAACGTCTCTTGATCTATAGCTCTGTTGATGAAAGATGTATCGTCGACGAACATGCATGTCTTACATTTAGTATTACCAGGCATGTCATTAACGTAAATTAAAAACAGTATTGGCCCAAGAACTGATCCTTGCGGTACACCATGAAACATTTCTTTTTCGGCAGAAAATTCTCCCTTCCAACCGACTTTCTGATATCTGTTGGTGAGATAGGATTTAATTAGAGTATGTGATTCACCTCTAATTTCATAGTGGTATAGTTTTTGCAGTAGTATCTCATGGTTGACTGTATCGAAGGCTTTACTCAGGTCACAGAAACTCACTTCCGTTAGTTCACCCTCGTCGTAGGCTTCCATTATTTCATTTACGACATCAATCATGGCAGTCATTGTCGATTTTCTATTCATATAGCCATGTTGACTGGTATTTATCAGTTTCTTCTTTTCGAAATAGATCGTTAGTCTTGTCTTGATTGCTGATTCAATCACTTTAGATAAGGCAGGAAGTATGGCCACTGGTCGATAATTTTCACATTTGTTTGTATCTCCCTTTTTGTATATTGGAACAATTCGTGCCTTTTTCATTATATCTGGAAACACGCCCTCTTGAAAGCACTTATTGATTAGTTTCACCAGAGTGTCAATAATAATTTCTAAAATTGCTTTCAGTAGTTTTGTTGTCAATCCGTATATATCTACCGCTGATTTATTTTTAATATTTTTTACGATACTGGATACCTCTTCTCTCGTGACCGGCAGGAAAAAAATGAGTCACAATTGTCTACGTCTATTCTTTGGTAATAAGTCTTGGGTGTAGTGTTAACTTGTTGAATACTTTTTAGTGCTTCTTCTCCTACGCTCGAGAAAAAGTTATTTAACTCCTCGGGGGTAATGTTGTCATCGTTTTCTTCTTTCATATCTTTTCTGGTTTCTCTCTTTATCACATTCCACATGGCTTTCTGTTTGTTGTTCGCATTTTCAATATAATTTGCATTCTCTATCTTTTTCAATTCTTGTATTCTCTTTCTGTATGCATGTTTTAAGTTTTTATATAATTCTATGTGTTCTACTTCTTTAGATACACATGATATTGTTTTAATTGCATCTAGAGTTTTTTTCATATGACAGAGTTCTTCATTCTTTATGCTATTAGTTGATTGGTGACACTGGGATTTAGTCTTTCTTTCTTGTGTTGGAAAGGATGACTGTAAGCAATCAGTAATTACAGTGTTTAACATTTCGAAACCATCATTTGCGTTCCTCTCGAACAACGAATCCCACTTAATTGATTTTAACTTTGTTTTAAATGTATTTATGTTTGTTTCATTCATATTTCTCCGCTTTGTTTCCTTGTACTCTTTTACTTTATTCCAATTCCAATTATATATAGTGAACATCTGTCCTGAGTGGTCTGATAAGTGTGGTTCCAATGAGTACAAGTCAAACAGTTGTTCAGGTATGTTTGAAAAAACATTATCCAAGCATGTACTTGATGTG
Organism: Geotrupes spiniger; assembly: GCA_959613385.1. NCBI lineage: Eukaryota > Metazoa > Arthropoda > Insecta > Coleoptera > Geotrupidae > Geotrupes > Geotrupes spiniger. Next base: position 38,069,125 of record OY390735.1, read on the forward strand.
GACGTAATCCGCGAGGGCTCATAAGTTGATATGTGAAGGCCAAAGGATTCGAATAAATTTATCAGCAGTTTTTTATTTTTTGACTCTTCTAGGAAGTTCACATTGAAATCACCACAGATTACAGTTCTATCGCACTCTTGCTGTGTTGTTTCAGTTAGGATCTCATTCAGTATATCAGTGAATAAATCAAAATTGCCTGCAGGCGATCTATATATACATATAACAATTGTATTTGTCTTTATATTTGAGGTTAATATTTTTATTCCTGTCACCTCAATATCACGAGGCAAGGCTCGAGGAAGTTTTCAAAAACGAACAAGACGGGGGGGGGGTGAAATTGGGTAGGGAAAGAATATGGTCTCTGGCATTTGCAGATGACGTGGTCATATTGGCAGATACGGAGTAAGGAATAAAGGAGATGATAAGAAGGCTAGAAGGTTTCCTGAAGAGGAGAGGATTAGAATTAAACACAAAAAAGACGAAGTTGATGGTGTTCAGGAAAGGCGAAGGAAAAAGAAGGGAGGTGAAAATGAAATGGAAAGGAGAAGATATTGAACCGGTAAGAGAATGGGTGTACCTAGGGCACATGAGGCATATGTGCAAAAACGCGAGGAAGGCAGGCGAAGGTTTGCGGGGGCGCCTTTGGGGGAAAGGGGACGTGAAATTTGAGGACAAAATGAGGATTTGGGACGGGTGTGTAAAAAGTATTATGCTGTATGGGGCCGAAATATGGGGGACGAAAGAACATAAATTAATAGAAAAGACATACATAAGGCAGATAAAAAGGGCGTTATATTTGGAAAAATCGACGCCGGACTACATAGTGAGGCAAGAGATAGGGAGAGAGAGAGGTTGACAGTAGAGACGAATAAGAGAGTGGCGAAATACGAGGCGATGATGAAAGGGAGAGGAGAGGGTAGCCTGGCAAAAAAGGTAGTGGAGGATTTGGAGAGGAGGGAAAGCAAGGGGGCTATCGAAATGGGAAGAATGAAGAATAAAGATGTACGAGAAAGCGGGGATGTCGACGAGAGAAGTGGAAAGGAGAACAGTGGAGGGAAAAAAGGTGGAAAAAGAAGAGGAGAGGTGGAAACAAGTAGAAACACAGGAAAGGAGTGAGAAGATAGAGCATTCAAGGTACAATACTAAGTTCAAACTGATACAAGTACATGGAAGGAGTCCGAAGTACCTGAGAGGAGGAAACTCGGCGGAAGAGGAAAAGATGATAGCGCGGTTTAGGTGCGGCAACGAGGAAAAAGCGAATAAATATTGGATGGGAGGAGATTACATGAGATGCGAGGTATGCAGAAAACAAAGGGACGAATGGAGACATTGGTGGGAGGAGTGTGAATAAATGAGATGGAGTAGGGAGGGAGAGAAAATGGGCACGGATTAGGGAATGGTGTTGGGGTAGAAGGGGAAGGAACTGGAGATACTTGGGAGGCTAAAGAGGAAGAAAGAAGACGGCAGGAAAAGGGAGGGAAAAGGGAAAGACATAAAACAAATCAACCAAAAAGAAAATGTTTCAGATAATACAGACCAAGGGGAGAAGGAGAATGGGAATAATGGCCAGGAGGGACGAGGCGAGGAAAATGGAAGGCGGCAAGAGAAGTTGGAGAAACAGACAAATTGAGGGAAATATATCAAATAACAGTATTGTAATAGGGAAATTAATGCCAATAAAGTTTTATATATTTATTTATATATATTTCAACAACTAAGGTTCTTGGTAATCGCTACTGACGAAGGGTAATAACCCAGAAACAATATTGTCTAGTGATCCACCAGTTAGTCTCCATGGACCTATTTTAATTAATGTTCACTACACCATTGAGGTGTAAGATTAGTCCATCTTTTGTGTAAATTCTACATTATGCTGTATGCTGCATTTGACAAGACACATTTTCATTTTATATATATACTCAGTGACATATAAACTGCACCACCTAGAAGAGATGGGAATTCTTGGACCAAATTTGGCAGGAATAGTGGACTAGTCCAGGGAAATAGTTGATTAAAATTTGAAACTCAATCATCAAGTAGTCATGGGATTTTTGACGTTTGTGTCATCTTTTAGAGGTGGTGATAGACAAGCAATTATCGAGTCATTTTTTTGAATTTGTTCCACTTTTTCGGATCCTGTTCTTTAGTTTAAAGTGTTTCAAGTGTTTAATGATGCCTAGAGGAAGGAGACCTCAAGTTTACCAGCAGTTGAGTGACTTTGACCGAGGGCAGATTGTTGGTTTACGAGAAGCAGGTTTTTCGTTTAGAGAAATCGGCAAGCGTTTGGGACGGCACCACTCAACAATAATGCGTGTTTATCAAGCGTGGTCTAAACATGGGGTTGAACGTCGGAGAAGAGGCACTGGGGCTCAAAGACGAACAAATGAACGTCAAGATCGCCGCTTAAGACTAATGGCCTTGAGAGACCGATTCTCTACAACTAGATCAATAGCTGATCAATGGTTCTCATCTTGTGCTACCCCTCACTGCTCAACATCGCCAGGAACGTTTGGCCTGGTGCAAGACTTCAAGGGAACTTGGAGTGGCATCGAGTTGTCTTTAGTGACAAATCGCGATTTTGTTTAGGAATAAATGATGGTCGGATGACTGTTAGACGAAGACGTGGAGAAAGGCGCAATCCTGATTTTTCGATTGCGAAGCATGTTCACCGAACTGTGGGGTTGATGGTGTGGGGTGCTATTGCTTACGGCAGTAGGTCACCCTTGCTCTTCATTCGGGGCAGTATGACCGCCCGACGCTACATTGACGAAGTGGTAGAACCACATGTTCTTCCATATCTTCGAGGGCTGGAAGACCCACTTTTCCAGCAAGATAATGCACGACCTCACGTAGCAAGGGTTTCTCTTGACTTCTTTGAAGAGGCCAATGTTAATCTTTTGCCTTGGCCGCCAAGATCTCCCGATTTGTCGCCCATTGAGCACGTGTGGGACATGATTGGTAGAACATTGAGGAATCTACCGAACCCACCGTTGACAATAGAAGTTCTACGGCATGAAGTACAGGCTGCTTGAGATGCCATACCCCAAGAAGACATTGATCACCTGCTGGAATCAATGCCAAGGCGGGTCAATGAGTGTATCAGAAATAGGGGCGGACCAACACATTATTAAACAAAAATCAAAAAGATGAAGTGTTTTCTTTATCAAATTTTAATCTATTGTTACCTTAGACTAGTCCAATGTTTCTGCCAAATTTGGTCCAAAAATTCCCACCCCTTCTAGGTGGTGCAGTTTATATGTCACTGAGTATTATATATATATATATACACGAAAGATGGTCTAATCTTACACCTCAATGGTGTAGTGAACATTAATTAAAACAGGTCCATGAAGACTAACTGGTGGATCGCTAGACAATATTGTTTCTGGGTTATTACCCTTCGTCAGTAGCGATTACCAAGAACCTTAGTTGTTGAAATACCTTTACACGTAGTGACCATCAAAACTTCTTGGCGCGAGCGAATCACTCCTAATGAACCACTGACAACAGAACACCGACAAGACGATACCTTGTCTAACACCTCGCGGCGAGTAAACAAGACGACTGTCAAATGTCCAGTGTCAACATATAAAAGGATTGCTGCAATTAATGCAGCCAGAAACAATATTGTCTAGCGATCCACCAGTTAGTCTTCATGGACCTGTTTTAATTAATGTTCACTAGACCATTGAGGTGTAAGATTAGACCATCTTTCGTGTAAATTTTACATTTTTCTGTCATATTTGACAAGACACATTTTCAATATATATATATATATAGTACTTATCTTGTATCATGAGCAGTCAGTCGTTGAATAAAACACTTTTAGCAATATTAAAGTTTATTGCGACACCTTTTTTTGCAATAAGGTGTTTCGGAAACCCTTGTCAAGCAATAAACATTAATATGACAAATGACATTAAATAAAACCTATCGCGGTAACAAGGCCGACTTTCTATTACCCCAGTATTTACTGCAAGAACTAGGGAAAACCTTGTAAAAACCTAGTTAGGGTATTCGACCAACATTTAATTCACTACAATACAATTTAAAATCACAACGATAAAAAAAATATATATGATAAGATAAAAATAATTAATCCGCAATTGTAATAATAATGATCAAAAAATTAATGAATAAAACATTGGTCATTCTAGTAGATTTTTATTATTAGTTCTCTTAGCTAGCCTTTTCACAATGGGAGTTTTGTGGCTTTAATATTAATTTCTAATATTAATTTTGATTTATTAATATTGAATTAATATTGTCACAAAATTCCAATATTTCATTCATTACAATACAAATTTTTTGATCATTATTATTACAATTGCGGGTTAATTATTTTTATCTTATCATATATATTTTTTTTTTATCGTTGTGATTTTAAATTGTATTGTAGTGAATTAAATGTTGGTCGAATACCCTAACTAGGTTTTTACAAGGTTTTCCCTAGTTCTTGCAGTAAATACTGGGGTAATAGAAAGTCGGCCTTGTTACCGCGATAGGTTTTATTTAATGTCATTTGTCATATTAATGTTTATTGCTTGACAAGGGTTTCCGAAACACCTTATTGCAAAAAAAGGTGTACAATAATTATATATATATATATATATATATATATATATATATATATATGATGTTGATGCGGGTCAAATCTGTTCTGCTTTTTTCTCGGGTAATGAACCGCGTTGTAGAATTATCCCTGTAAGGGTTGTTCCGACGTTTCGGCAATGTCACAATTGCCATCTTCAGCTTGGTCTTCTCAGTCTAAGCGATCTAGAAGAACTGACGTTTGAAGTTACTGCTCTGTCTTTATATGTTGTGGTTTCGTTCCGGGTCGATGTGCATGCTTGGTTTCTACTCTGGCTTCGGGTCAGTGGGCCGTGTCGTTGTTGTAGCTCAGTGGGTGGTGATATTTTCTTTTTGTCTATCACGGACTTGTTATTTGTCCGGCCAGCAAGTGCTGGTCTCCATGTTCTTGGAAGTCTTTGAGCATCATCCCGTTTGTTCATATTTTGTGGATGCTTTTCTATTTCAATAGCTTCCCGTATTATCCGTGTCGTGAAGTGTGGTATGTTAGCTATGGTTTTCGTGTTCTCAAAATCTATGTTGTGCCCCGTGTCTAATATGTGCTTCACTAGAGATGATGATGTATCCTTTTGTTTCACTGCTCTGACATTGCCGAAACGTCGGAACAACCCTTACAGGGATAATTCTACAACGCGGTTTATTACCCGAGAAAAAAGCAGAACATATATATATATATATATATATATATATATATATATATATATGAAAAAAGGTTTTTTCTGCGGGAACAAAGATATATGAAGGGAAGATTCTTGGGCATACCCCCGCATGGAAACACGCAACCGCCGACACGTGTTTCTGACTTATTAGTCGTCATCAGGACGGTATAGCCAAATTAAAAGGTGGACAAAATTTGGAGATAAAACAATCGGAGTCAACAACAAGCAGCCGACCTCCACATGTGTGATAACTGTCAAAATACCCACACATTGTGTGGGAACATTCAACATAACCACGCGGGAGGACAAAGCCACCTGCGTGAACAACCGAGCCCAGGATATAATAATGAAAAAAGGTTTTTTCTGCGGGAACAAAGATATATGAAGGGAAGATTGTTGGGCATACACCCGCATGGAAACACGCAACCGCCGACACGTGTTTCTGACTTATTAGTCGTCATCGGTATAGTCAAATTAAAAGGTGGACAAAATTTGGAGATAAAACAATCGGAGTCAACAACAAGCAGCCGACCTCCACATGTGTGATAACTGTCAAAATACCCACACATTGTGTGGGAACATTCAACATAACCACGGGTCCTGATGACGACTAATAAGTCAGAAACACGTGTCGGCGGTTGCGTGTTTCCATGCGGGTGTATGGCCAAGAATCTTCCCTTCACACACACACATATATATATATATATATATATATATATATATTTTCTTTGTTTTTTCTTGTCCTTGGATTATGTGAGTGAATTGGATCTTCGGATTTTTAGGACATGGATAATAATAAAAAAAACAACAATTGTCTCGAAATGCTAACAGTTTCGCCTATAATTAATTGGCTTCTTCAGAGCTAACAACAATAAAAAATTTCTCTTAGTTGATGATACATTATATATAAAACTATAATTCCCTTACCTTTCAAAACGATTTCGTTGTGTCTCCGTTAAAATTATTTTAAACATTTTACATTTATTACAAACATTTTACTAAACATCCGTTTTCTAATGCACGTTCAACACGTTCAATTTAAACATCTATAAAGCCGAATAATCTTAATCATATACGCAAATATCCAAAAAACATCAAAAACAATTTTTTCCCCAAAAAACCCTCTCTCTCAATTAATAAAATATGCTTTATATTACTTTGGCCATATGCAACCCACCTTACGTTATGACAATATGTTACTATACATAGTAAAAAGTTTAGATTCTAAATTTTTGATGTTTACAGTGTTATGTGTATTGTTAATATAAATTTCCTCTAAAATTAATCTTTTATATAGATTTCTCTCTGTGTCTAAAACCTTCGCCTGTTCAAAAACAAATTGATGGTGATTATTGAAAGTATGTGACGCAAGTGCCGTATGTTCTTTTTTATTTTTGGCAAAGAAAAGTATCTAACATTTCCTGATTCTGTTCTGTCATCTGGTTTGTTAGGGGTATTGGGTGTGTTGTATAGAATGTTATTAATAAAACACTTAGGATAATTATTCGATATGAGTAACTCTGTTATTATCTTCAATTTTTTAACCCAGAACGTTTCGTCACTTAACTTTAGTACTCTTTCTTTTAAACTATGTACTATATTTCTCTTTTGCCTAATATCGTGTTGTGAATAAAAATTAATCAATCTACCTGAAGATATATCTTTCATATACCAATCGTTCAGTAAACTCCCATCCTCAACTCTCCAAATAGTAGTGTCCAAAAAATTTGAAGATAATAACAGAGTTACTCATATCGAATAATTATGCTAAATGTTTTATTAATAACATTCTATACAACACACCCAATACCCCTAACAAACCAGATGACAGAACAGAATCAGGAAATGTTAGATACTTTTCTTTGCAATATAGTTATGGACTATCAATGGACTTACGCAGAATTTTGGAAATTGATAAATGTAAAATTGCTTTCTACCATAAAAAAAACAATTGGGACTTCACAAAACTAAAAACTAAATTGCCGTTAGACCTAATTTCAAATGCAACATATAAAATTGATTGTAATGATTTCTCTCTGTGCTACATAGGTCAAACCAAACAATATCTAAAAAGACGGATACAGAACCTTAAGCAAGATTGCAAAGAACAATACAAAAATAAAAAAGAACGGCACTTGCGTCACATACTTTCAATAATCACCATCAATTTGTTTTTGAACAGGCGAAGGTTTTGGACACAGAGAGAAATCTATATAAAAGATTATTTATAGAGGAAATTTATATAAACAGTACACATAACACTGTAAACATCAAAAATTTAGAATCTAAACTTTTTACTATGTATAGTAACATATTGTCATAACGTAAGGTGGGTTGCATATGGTCAAAGTAATATAAAGCATATTTTATTAATTGAGAGAGAGGGTTTTTTGGGAAAAAAATTGTTCTTTACGTTTTTTGGATATTTGTGTATATGATTAAGATTCGACTTTAGTAGATGTTTAAATTGAACGTGTTGAACGTGCATTAGAAAACGGATGTTTAGTAAAATGTTTGTAATATATGTAAAATGTTTAATAGTTATTTACAGTCGAATGCGGGAAGTTCAATTTTACAGCGCGACGGCTTCGTTTGAGGCACGAGCCCGAAGGGCGAGTGCCTCATTTGCCGGAGCGCTGTAAAATAACTTAACGCATGAGATTTGTATAAAATTTTTTGGCCGATAGTTTTATTTTAAATTAATAAGTCATCTTTTTATACCTATACATTTTATTTATTCAACTTGGCAACATTGCATTGTTTATGACAGATTTGACAGATGTGTTACATTTAAATAATTGTATAAAAGTTAATGGTTATTAGGTAGGTAGGTACGTTTATTATTAGCTATTTATAATCGAATGTAGGAAATTGCATTTTGCTGCATGAAGTTTATCTTAAACACGATGCCCAGCGGAGTGTTTGGACTAATTTAATATTAAAGTAATATTAAAATTTTATGTATTTTGTTATACTTATTGAATTAGAAATTAATATATCTCGTTCTCCTGAACATCGGCTTCATGATTTCAAAATTGCGTATTTTTCCTACGTCTCTGGAGTTTAAAAAGAAGGATTATTTACTTTACCGCATACTATGCGGGAAAACGGGGAAAACGCACAGTCGTCGTAAACACGAAGATACATGTGACATGAACGGTGCATAGTTACAATGTTTACATGTCGGGAGGCCAAAAAATAATTTTAACGGAGAGCCATCGAAATCGTTTTGAAAGGTAAGGGAATTATTGTTTTATATATAATGTAACATCAACTAAGAGAATTTTTTTATTGTTGTTATACGTAGCTCTGAAGAAGCCAATTAATTATAGGCGAAACTGTTAGCATTTCGAGAGAATTGTTGTTTTTTATTATCGTCCGTGTCCTAAAAATCCGAAGATGAACATTAATTAAAGCAGGTCCATGAAGACTAACTGGTGGATCGCTAGACAATATTGTTTCTGGGTTATTACCCTTCGTCAGTAGCGATTACCAAGAACCTTAGTTGTTGAAATACCTTTACATATAGTGGCCATCAAAACTTCTTGGAGCGAGCCAATCACTCCTAACAAACCACTGACAAGACGATATCTTGTATAACACCTTGCTGAGACTAAACAAGAGACGACTGTCAAATGTCCAGAGTCAACATATAAAAGGATTGCTGCAATTAAGTTCAAAAACAATTCAAATTGAAAATGCGTCTTGACAAATATGCCAGAAAAATATAAAATTTACATGAACGATGGTCGAATCTTACACCCAATGGTGTAGTGAACATTAATTAAAACAGGTCCATGAAGACTAACTGGTGGATCGCTAGACAATATTGTTTCTGGGTTATTACCCTTCGTCAGTAGCGATTACCAAGAACCTTAGCTGTTGAAATACCTTTACATGTAGTGGCCATCAAACCTTCTTGGCACGAGCCAATCACTCCTAACAAACCACCGACAACATAACACTGACGAGACGATACCTTGTCCACCAGTTAGTCTTCATGGACCTGTTTTAATCAATGTTCACTGCACCATTGAGGTGTCAGATTCGACCATCTTTCGTGTACATTTTACATTTTGCTCTCAGATTTGACAAGACGCATTTTTAATTTGAATTGTTTTTGAACTTAATTGCAGCAATCCTTTTATATGTTGACACTGGACGTTTGACAGTCGTCTCTTGTTTAGTCTCCGCAAGGTGTTAGACAAGGTATCGTCTCGTCAGTGTTCTGTTGTCAGTGGTTCGTTAGGAGTGATTGGCTCGCGCCAAGAAGTTTTGATGGCCACTACATGTAAAGGTATTTCAACAACTAAGGTTCTTGGTAATCACTACTGACGAAGGGTAATAACCCAGAAACAATATTGTCTAGCGATCCACCAGTTAATGTTCATGGACCTGTTTTAATTAATGTTCACTGCACCATTGAGGTGTAAGATTCGACCATCTGTCGTGTGTATATATATATATATATATATATAAGTATATTATATATATTATATATTATATATAATATTATATATAACAAATATTGGAAAATTCAAATAAAACTCACCTATTTTCCCAAATCTCTTTGTCCAAATCACCAGTCGGATTCACTATGTTACCGTCGTCGCAAGTTACAAAAGTGTATTCCTCCAACGCCGTTATGAAATCTATATACAAGGTTGTGCCCGTTTCATATTCCAGATTCCACTTCCTGTTACAATTTGCGGCACTCACCTGCTATCGACAAAAATTTATTATAGTTAAAAAAAATGGTTGTTCGTACTTGTATCGTGTGGTGTGCAGTGCTCGAACGAAGTAAGTAGTACTTATTGCCCTTAGTAATCTCTCAAACGTACTATATAAACTGACCATTCTAAAGTAGAAAGTAATTTTTTACTACGATGCTCGCCGTTTTTTAATGTAATATATTAGTTGTCTATTTTCTACAAAAAACCTAAAGCACAGTCGAAGAGTCTGTTTTGCGTATTCGGTATATAATAGGACGAAATATAGGTAAATAATAGTGTAGTTAGTGTAATTATGTTTTCCAATATACAAGTCCAATAAACTCAGTACCACATTGTTACTATTTCATTTTATGGAGCTGCCATTTAGGCTACAAAAGAATTTAATAATAATAATAATGTAATAGTCCAATAAAAAAAGCTGCTGAACTTTCTTATACTTCCAGCAAACTGCCACAATCGCGACGACGAGTACAGTTTTCGACAACACTTTTTAAATAAAAGTTGTTTAATGTAACGTTTTAATACATTTAATGTTTATAAGATTTTTTCGATAACACTTAACGATTTCCAGATATGGAAAAAAGTGAACAGAAACAGAAACAGAAATTACTACTGGTTGAAATATTGCTTACAAAAACGTTTTCTTCCTCGCTATACAAATCTTAAGTTTAAAATTTTGCAATTTTAGCTTCAATACTTTGGGTGCTTGAGCGCGCGGGGACACACACACAACGTCATAGTCAGAATATGCTTAGGGAGGGTCAAAACGTCTATTTCAAGTAAAAGTTCGTTCGAAAATTTTCGAAAATATTCATGATTACTATATTTCATTACATAAAGTAACGTGAGAGCAACGGAATTATGTTCTAGAGCTGGCCCTGGAAGAGGGAGATAGACATATCATGAATGTGTAATTTTAATCCAATAAAATAGTCCATTTAAACTGGTACTGAAGTATTGTCAACACTTTTTCCAGAAAAAAAAAACAGTTTATAATGATGGCATTCGTATTTAATGTACAAAAGCGAAATATGGTAGAAATTTAGCTGCTAAATGAAAAATTAATGGAGTTTCGACATTATTCAAGTGTTCCCAAATGAAGCCATCCGGTATGATCACTTTTGCCGATCCATTTCACGTTTTGTTAACTTGTTTAGACAGACCGGCAGTGTAAAGCGCAAAAGGAAGCGGAAGAAGAATAGTCAGGACCGAAGAGACTATCGAAGCAGTGGTTTTCATGATTAAATTGTATTATTTAAAGGATTATTTCCAACAACTTCAGTTTTTACAGCTTTGCTTGCAGTTTGATTTAGTTTAAATTTAAGTTACCGGGAAAAGGGTTGGTTCACCGCTTAGTATCGGCGAGTAGTTCTATTACCCAAAATTAATATAAGACGCGAAAACTTCCAAAGCCCTCCCTGAATTACAATTCCGTTGCTCACACGTTATAAGGAGCGTCATATCATTTAAATAATTCAAGCCTTACCATTACAAGAACTTACATAAAATTTAGTGTGTGGAAATTTTATAAACTTTTATAAAACTTGCATTTTATAATAACAACAATTATGTTATTTATGTGGCATATGAATTGGATATGAAAAATTGCCACCCACATCACCTCTATCTATCTTATCTCCAAGAGTTAGAAGACGTTACTGGGCGTGTATGATGTCAATGGATAAATGTAAATCCTGTACATGCATAAAAACTTAATCATTTTTCTTTGAAAGTTCGTCCTACTATGTAGTTACATTTTCCAACAGAAAACAAATTACAAGTTACCATTTAATTGCAACTTACTGTGATTGATAAAGAGGCACCGACAAATAATACCAGGATTGTAGTAGATTTCATTTCGACACGAATGGAACATCAAAGAAGATATGAACAGCAATACACACAATTACCTGCAGCGAAAGTACACTATATTTTGTTTATCTGATAAGCGAAATGATAAGCAGATAACATTATTTTTTCATGTTCACATACAAAAAAGATAAATAAACATACATTTCGCGCAGTTGCTACAAAATATCTACATTGTATTGTGCCGACGTAAGAAGAAAAAATACTTCGTTGAAACCAATTTTCGTTTTTATGAATGGAAAAAATATAAAAGTGAAGCATAAATTGATATATAACATGACCGATGGTAAAGGATGCAACGCTGCATCACCGAACTTCTCAAAGATGTTATTTGTATAGAGCTATAGCCAAGAATTTCGATGATATTAAACTATGTGGCAAAGAAAAGTATTCGAATCATATTTAGATTTAAGTTACATGCGCGGATTCGCATGTTCGAATATCTGTTGCATTTGGCTTACAGATTAAATCGTGGCAGATACGAGTACATGCAGATAAGAATGTAGTTAACGAAAATAAAACAAAAATCCAGGAGGAATTTAAAAAACGTCTTAGACTAATAATTGGCAAGCCAATATCAGGATACGGAAGTACCAGCGACGAAAAAGTACGAAGATTCTTTGAGAATTCATCTATTTCACCAAAAATCCATGAAGATCTGTTAAAAGGGCTCGGGCTTTGTTTTAGTTAATGGAGGGTCCTTACGTGTGGGAAATAAGAAATGCAACGTCTGTGGGAGGAGTTAAATGTGGTGGTGGTGTATCGATGCAAAAATAAAACATTCGTTCATTTTCTATTCTGTTTAGAATAGAAGTTTTAACGCTGTTGATTTACACGTTTGAATTGTAATTAGTTAGCGATTATATTATTTTTGAAGTAAGCATACCACTAAGTTTTAAAAATTGGACATCTTGGCAATGAACCGCAATATAGATAAGGTGCCAAGACTAAGTACGAAAAGAAAAGCATTCAGAGGATTTTGAAAAAAGAAAATCATGTATTACGTATTTTCTTCATAAAACATACAACATGTTATGTATGTTATGTCGAAATTTTTAATTTTTTACTTTGTTTATTTATGTTTCTACGCATCAGTTATTTCAATTATTGCTTACTTATTTATAATCATTCTGGTTGACCGAATATTGGTCAATCGGTTTTTGGATTTTAAACCTATTCCAAAGCTAGGTTTGCATACTATTCGAAAATTTCTACATATTCTCGATAAACTCATCTTTAACATATCACGTTACGAGACCGCTTACCCTATTATTAATCTAAATAATAGGTCTTCTTAAGGTTAGTTAATTATAAGGTATACAAATTACTATCAACACAAATTAAAAACGAACCTTTGTGTACACATACAGACACCGTAACAACACGATGCCTGTGGTTAGAGTAGGTTCTTGGGATAAATTTAATTCTATTCAGTACTTGCTTATAGTGGTCACAATAATAAATTATTTAGGACTATTCAACAACCATATCATTTATTAACACATAAGTTGCAATATCATAACATAATTCATCGATTTAACATCGATGGTGTTTTATCTGGCTCCGACGACATCGACACCGCCTTGATCAAGCAAAACTAATTCATCGAGCTGCTCAAGGCGGTCGGCTTTGCCCTACGCAAATGGACATCAAACGCGACAGCACTTCTTAATCATCTCACGCCTGAAGTAAGAGCCACGACTACTTCGATCGTCTGGCAATCGGAAACCTTTCACATGTTAGGGTTGTCGTGGCAATCGAGGAGCGACTCATTTCTTTTCCATTTAAAATCCATTGAGCTTCACCACCACCTAACCAAAAGAAATGTTGTCTCGCATTGTTCAACTAGTCACGAACATATTTATGCAATCCTTGTAACTGCTTAAGCTTGAATGGTTTGACGCGCTACCAGACGAACAAGCAAAAAGTTGAATCGAAATCCAATCAGATTTACTCGCAGGGTCGAACGTCCGCATTCCTCGATGGCTCGGATCGAGTTCATCGCCACAGATTGTCGAGCTTCATCGATTTAGAGACGCTTTATAGCTTGCTTATGTTGCGGTGGTGCACTTGCGGTCTGATTGAAAATAAATCTTGTATTAAACAATCGATACCACGTTGGTCAGAAAATGTGTTTATTAAAGTAGCTTTGATTAATTGCCAATTTGTAAGTTCCGATCTCGAACAAATTAAATCTGCTGCTCGACCTCTTAATTTGTATTGTATTTTATTTGTATTGTCTTGTATCCAATAAACAAACATTAATTGGAGCTTGTGGTGTTTGTTCGTTTTGAAAAGCTTTTATGAAATTTTCACATGAATTCACAAATATAATTGTTTAGTATTTCCTTCAAATGTCGGAATATTATCTAACTGATATCTGAGTAATGCGTAATTAATTTCATTTCATCACTTTTAGACGTCAAATTACGTTCTAAGCCGATATTTAAATTTAAAAGATGGTCTGTAATTTCGTCTAGCTTTGAAATGGTTATTTAACTACTTTATTTACAATATTAATAAAAGAATAAGGGTATGTGATAGGAAAATAAAAGGAAAGCACATACAAAATACTGAAGATAACGGTTTTCATTCTTCCGGTTCCTTAACTAATGTTTGTTCGGCGGGTTTCTTGCGTTGTTGCGGGCGTTCTTCGAACGTTTCTCGGTTGTTACGGTCAGATTTTGAAAAAGGTATTTTGTTGATTTATTTGGGAACTAAACGTTTGGTTACGGTTAATTTTTGTTGTACTTTTGTTGTCGTAGACCTTACCCCTGTAAATTTTCCGCCCGTGCTTTGATCCGCCACTGGCCGCTCAATGTAAGATTTACGGTGGACTTTAACACCGAAATGCGTACGTGTTTGACGCGCCATTTAATTCATTAAACGTGCTCTAAAAGGATGGAAGATATTGATTGGGGCTTTCACACTTTAATTTCTAGTTTTCCTTTATTAATTATGGTTGCATATTTGATTATCATTAACTTTATATTCGACTTACTTTTCTCCAAACGATCGATTTATCGATATATTTAAGATGCGATTCAGGTGTTATTCGTGAAACGCGTGGTTTGGTTGTTTTTTTGTCGCACGGTCAGTTAGTCGGAACAATGTTTTTCCGAAAACAGACAGTGTACGATTGGCATCGAGGAAGACCGTTTTGTTTCGTCCCGTCTTGATTTGGCCATTTTTGATATCCGCTGAGGTGATATTTGTGCCGTTCGATTTATCGGATTTATTGGGACTTACAAGAAAAGTTAGTGTCCTTTGGGTGAATCTGGTGTGGAATTTGATTGGAAAAGGCACTAACGTCGATTTATTCGGATATATGGAACTCCTCGTGGTCGGTCGACTGGCTGGTGGAAACCATTACTCGCATCCTCGTGCAGTACGTTCGGAGTATGATTCCGGAAACCTACAAGTTATGATTTGGATTTGTTAACGTCGACTATTTGGAAAATATTGTGCCCTATCGTCGAGATTACTTCCCTCAGGATCGTTTAATTCTTCTGGAGCATTGTGGGGAGGCCGGTGCAATTCATTCGGTCCCGGTTATCACATGGACCTTGAGTCGCCGTGCGCAAGTTCGGATAGGAACTTCTAGAAGCTTGGTCCCCAACTATTTACCCGCGAAGTATAACGGAGGTCTGTAATCTTGTTTTATTCTTTTTTTATTAACAACCCAAACGGATATTCGAGTCGGCTGAAATTTGCAAGATGCCGAACATTTCTTGTACCAACGTAATAATTTTAAGGTGTGCTATAAATTAAACTTGTTATTGTACTAAGTATTATATAAGATCAAGAAAAAAAAATCATTGAGTCACATTGCATATTCGAATATTAATATAGTAAGAACTAATCTTTTACTAACCCATTTATGTGGACGTGTAATATAACTTACCCGGCATCGCTTTATCAGTTCCCCGTCACCGCGCTGGGGAGCCCTTTTCATTTTCATTTTTGTTTCCTTTTGCTGTAAGTTATATAAGCACGGACCACCCGACGCACGTTATATAGTTGAGAGAGTCGCCGATTCGACGGGCGACATACCCGTTTCGATTGTGCTTATTGTATTTCAGTTTTGTTGTATTATAAAGGGAAATTAAGCCAACTCCAATATACGATTTTACTTTACGGTGGGTTTCTTTTTTTTTGTTCGCCCTCTCATTTGGATGTCAGTAATTGTATCCGTTATACTTTCGGTCAAGCCACTGTTAGATAATAGACTTTTTTTTGTGTTTGTTTTAAACGTCTTTCTTAGTTGTTTCGGTGGACAGACCATCAGTCCCGACTCTGGCTTGTCGTGCAACTATCTAAAGCCAGTGGCGCCCGGACTTTTTTTTTTTTGAACTATTGAACCTGCGACATCCTCCCACTAGCTAGCTTGGTCGCGCTGTTCTCTATAAGCAGTCGAAACAACGAGAATAATTCCCCCGCACCCCTAAACGATATAAGCATCGCGATCACTCCCATCTGTCTCCCGAAAGACGGAGACGGTGCACAGGTCGCAACGCACCCGGAAAACAGCGTCGCATAATTTCTGGCGCCCAACGTGGGGCCATATATTTTTTTTGGGGGGGCAATATATTTTTTTTTGGGGCTCGATATTTTTTTGGGGGCGCAATATATTTTTTTTTTTGGGGCCCGATATTTTTTTTAGGCCATATTTTTTTTGGGCAGATATATTTTTTTGGGCCATATATATTTTTGGACCATATTTCTTTTTTTTCCTTTTTGGCCATTGACAATTTTCCTTTTTGATCAGTGCATTTTTTTCCTTATATACTTTTTTGGTTTTGTTTTTGGCACTATTTTAGGAGGAAAAAAAACGGTGGCATCCAAAAAGGTTAATCATTATTTTTTTTATTTCCCTCTTTTCTTCGCTTTCTTGGAGGAATTCCTGCGCGAATTTGTTTTTATTTGGCCCGGAACTATTTCTGTGGAAACCTGATTAGGGAAATGTCATATTTGTTTTTCTCCTTTTTTTGAATTTTTCTTTGGGATTTTGCTGACTTCCGTAGTCGATATTTAAGTAGATTGGTCGTTGTTGTGCAAGGTGTAGCGAAGCGTTTTTTTGTTTTTCTTTTTTTTTGCCCTTCTTCTTTTTAGAAAACGAATTTTCTTTTGTGAATTTCTTGAGTTTTTATTACCATTCTGGAAATGTCGTCTCCTCGCTATGACATTTATCGGCTTAACGCGAGTGAGCTTCAATATGAACTGGCGATACGTGGGGTGACGAATTTGACCACGATGCATCCTATGAGAAAAGCCCTTAATACACTCCTAAAGTTGGAACGAGAAGGCAATCCCGTTGATTACCCGAGTTACCCTTTTTCTTTCAAAGATGATGTTGCCGCTCTGCAGGAAACTACCGGTGACATTAGCCAAGTGCTGGAAGCTTTTGACGGTAACGATCCAATGAGACTTGCTAAACTTAGGACAAAAACTTCTTTCGCTCTTGGGCGTATTAATCGAAGTAAACCTACCAAGGATGAGGAGCGATCGGCAAAATCCACTCTTATGGTAGAGATCCTAAACTTAACGTCAGACATAGATAAAAAGGTGAAAACTTATAAGAAGGCTGAACTTAACTTGTCTTTGGGTATCCAAGCCGTAAATTTGGATGAAGCCTCCGACTCGGAATCTCTCATTTCCCCCTCTTCCGAGGATGATTCCGCCAACCTCCTACCACCTTCGACTGCAGTGAGAAATCGTAAGTCTGTGCCAGTTTCTCAGTGGAATCTTAAATTCACCGGTGACCCTAATGGCATGTCATTAAGTAGTTTCTTAGAACGAGTACGTGAATTGCGAATTGCTCGAAACGTCTCCGAACTCGATCTGTATAATTCGGGTATCGATTTATTCCAAGGACCTGCCTATACTTGGTATCTTTCGGCTAGAAAGAAAGTTCACGATTGGACCTCCTTGGTTGTACTTTTGAAACAACAATTTCAACCTCCTGATTATGATGATAGGCTGTACGCGGAAATACGCGCTAGGTCTCAGGGACCTAACGAATCTATAGGACTGTATCTTGCGGTCATGGATAACCTCTTTGGACGATTATCCACTTCGGTACCGCCGGCAACCCGCCTGAAGGTCATTCTTAATAATATAGCCCCTTTTTATCAATCACAATTAGCTCTCACTTCGGTCACGTCTCTAGATCAATTATCCGAATTAGGCCGACGTTTAGAGGCAAGGAAATTGGCTGTCGAAACATTTCATCCCCCACCTTCTAAGAAAACGACTCGATTGTTAGAGCCTGATCTGGCGCATGTCATGACCGAGCCTTGTTGTTCATCGTCGACTTATGTCGAACCAATCGTTATTAAAACACCCTTTCGATGCTATAATTGTAACACTGTAGGGCACTTGGCCCGTAATTGTAATAAACCTCGACGTCAACGATGCTTCAGTTGTCAGAGGCCCGATTGTACGACTCGAACGTGTCTCCATTGTAATCCGTCGTCGGGAAACGCTCCAGGGAAACATTGAAAGGTCGTCAGATGCTTCCCGCCACCCTAGAAAATTCGACCCCTGATTTTAAATACCAACCTGTCCTCGATTATATATTGGCCAGTGCTAAGGGAGACGAGAGACCGTACCTAGAAGTTCAGGTACTGGGCATAAAATTGTTAGGCCTATTGGATAGTGGCGCTTCGCGTACGATACTAGGAAATTTAGGTTGGGAAAAGTTGAAGTTCATGCACTTCCAAATAACTCCGCCCAAGATTTCCTTTTGTAAAGTTGCCAACGGGGAAAAGTGCTCTGTTCTTGGTACTATTGCCACCCCGATCTTTGTGGAAGATAAAATTGTCATCATCGATATACTAGTTGTCCCCGACTTACCTCATTTGTTAATTTTGGGGCAAGATTTTTGGCGCCGTGCTGGTATTATCCCTGATCTCAGAAATAATAAGTGGAGCTTTGCTGCGGATATAGTGGAACAAATACAGACCCCTAGAAATAGGTTGACACATCTCTCAGACCACCAAAACCAAATACTGTTACAATTTCAAGAGGAAATATTTGCAGACATGAGCTCTGGAATTGGTTGTACGCATCTCGTAGAACACCATATTGTGACGAACTCCCCTCCAATTAAACAAAGATACTACCCGGTATCTCCTGTCGTCCAGCGATTCATTGACGCTGAGTTAAACGAAATGTTGGAGAACAAAATAATCGAACCTAGTAACAGTTCGTGGGCTTCTCCCATTATTTTGGTGCCAAAACAAGATAAGTCGTATCGCTTCTGTGTGGACTATCGCAAGTTGAATGCTGTGTCCGAAAAGGATGCTTACCCTTTACCGCGGATTACGTCCATCCTTGACAAACTTAGAGACGCGCGATACTTATCGACTTTGGATATTAAATCAGCCTTTTGGCAGATCCCTATTGCTGAGGACTCGAAGAAATATACTGCGTTCACGGTTCCAAACCGTGGATTGTTCCAATTTCGCCGTCTGCCTTTTGGATTAAGTAATTCTCCAGCCACCTGGCAGAGACTCATAGATCAAGTCATTTCCTCGGATTTAGAACCTTTCGTGTTCGTGTACATTGACGACATAGTGATAGTCACTCAGGATTTTGATCACCATTTGACTATCCTTCGGGAAGTATTTAGAAGGCTGAAAGAGGCCGGACTAACTGTTGGCCGAGAAAAATGCTTATTTTGTAAACCAGAACTCGCCTTCCTAGGATATGTAGTGGATCATAACGGTTTACACACCGATAAAGGGAAAGTAGAAGCCATATTGTCGATACCTCGCCCTAAAACGGTTAAGGAAGTCCGCCGCTTCATAGGGATGACTAGTTGGTACCGTAGATTTGTACCGAACCATTCGACCTTAATCGCTCCGATAACTCGGTTACTTCGAAAAGGACAAACTTTCCTCTGGACTGAAGAATGTGAGACTTCATTTTATTTGCTTAAAGAAGCCCTGGTAACAGCACCCGTTTTGAACTGTCCGAACTATGATCTTCCCTTCGTGATACAGTGTGACGCTTCAGGATTCGGTCTGGGAGCCGTCCTATCGCAACCTTCCCCCGAGGGAGAACGAGTCATTGCCTACCTTAGTCGCTCGCTCACTCGACTGGAGAAAAATTTCACTGTCACTGAACGTGAATGTTTAAGTGTCATATGGGCCATTGAAACGCTCCGCCCTTACATCGAAGGGATCCCTTTTACAGTAATAACTGACCACCATTCCTTGATATGGCTTTCAAATTTGAAAGATCCCCGAGGGAGACTAGCGCGATGGGCTGTTGCACTTCAGCAACATGACTTTACGATTTTACACCGAAAGGGCAAAGAACACCTCGTGCCTGACTGTTTATCTAGAAGCGTACCGGAAATAGATAGCCTTACCCCTGTTCCGAGTATTGTGGATAAATTACCTACCATACATCCTGATGATTGGTACATTAAACAAATGTGGAAGGTGATGTCCTCACCCAAAAGATATCCGACGTGGCGTGTGAACGAAGATATTCTATACAAACATACAAACTGTAAGTATCCTGACCTTGAGGATCCCCCGATTGATGCGTGGAAGAAAGTTATCCCCAAACCTGATGTCCGTACATACATAGCCGACGCACACGACCGTCCTACTTCAGGTCACTTAGGAATTTATAAGACGTTCAATCGTTTAGCGTCTCGTTATTACTGGCCGAAAATGCGCAACGATGTCACTCGCTACGTGAGTAAGTGTCAGATATGCCAACGCCACAAACCTTTGCAGAAGGCTCCGGCTGGATTTATGTCCGGAAGACCATACGTGTCAAGGCCTTGGGAGTTGATTTCGGCCGATATTGTGGGCCCACTACCAAGATCTTTACATGGTCATAGCTACGTGTTGGTGGTGACCGACTATTTTTCGAAGTTCCCATTGTTCTTCCCCATGAGAACGGCAAATGCGGCTACCCCGATAAAGCATATAGAAAATGACGTATTCTTGTTATTTGGAGTTCCCGCTTCCATCATTGTCGATAATGGTGTGCAATTCAGAAGCAGGGAATTTAGGAAACTGATGCAGAATTATGAGGTAAAGATAAGATATACGGCTAATTACCATGCCCAAGCTAACCCTACTGAGAGGGTGAACCGCGTTTTGAAAACTATGCTGTCGTCCTATGTGGAAGATAACCATAGGATCTGGGACTCGGTGTTACAGAAAATCGCATGTGCGGTTAGATCTTCAAAACATGAAGTTCTGGGAACTTCGCCTTACTTCGCGAACTTTGGAAGACAAATGCCCCTGACTGGAAATCAGAACGCTTTTAAACCTGCAAGCCAGGAAGACATCGAAATTGATCGCGATGATAACCGACTGGACATTCGAAATCAGGCCTTTGGTAAACTATATAGAGATATCAAAGAAAGGTTAAAAACAGCTTATCAGAAGAGTGCCACAAGGTATAACCTTCGCCGTCGTGATGTGCAGTATGTGGTAGGCCAACCAGTTTATCGGAGAAACTATGTACTTTCCGATGCAGCAAAATATTTCACTGCCAAACTGGCGCCTAAATACATTGGACCATTTATAATCCATAGAAGAACATCGCCTTGGACGTATGAACTAAAAGACGATTATGGAACACTTCGTGGAATTTGGCACGTAAAAGACCTCAAGTCACACCCGCCCGAAGAAGACATAAGAATTTGAGGAAAAATTCTTTTGTCGGAAGGGGGATGTTGTTACGGTCAGATTTTGAAAAAGGTATTTTGTTGATTTATTTGGGAACTAAACGTTTGGTTACGGTTAATTTTTGTTGTACTTTTGTTGTCGTAGACCTTACCCCTGTAAATTTTCCGCCCGTGCTTTGATCCGCCACTGGCCGCTCAATGTAAGATTTACGGTGGACTTTAACACCGAAATGCGTACGTGTTTGACGCGCCATTTAATTCATTAAACGTGCTCTAAAAGGATGGAAGATATTGATTGGGGCTTTCACACTTTAATTTCTAGTTTTCCTTTATTAATTATTGTTGCATATTTGATTATCATTAACTTTATATTCGACTTACTTTTCTCCAAACGATCGATTTATCGATATATTTAAGATGCGATTCAGGTGTTATTCGTGAAACGCGTGGTTTGGTTGTTTTTTGTCGCACGGTCAGTTAGTCGGAACAATGTTTTTCCGAAAACAGACAGTGTACGATTGGCATCGAGGAAGACCGTTTTGTTTCGTCCCGTCTTGATTTGGCCATTTTTGATATCCGCTGAGGTGATATTTGTGCCGTTCGATTTATCGGATTTATTGGGACTTACAAGAAAAGTTAGTGTCCTTTGGGTGAATCTGGTGTGGAATTTGATTGGAAAAGGCACTAACGTCGATTTATTCGGATATATGGAACTCCTCGTGGTCGGTCGACTGGCTGGTGGAAACCATTACTCGCATCCACGTGCAGTACGTTCGGAGTATGATTCCGGAAACCTACAAGTTATGATTTGGATTTGTTAACGTCGACTATTTGGAAAATATTGTGCCCTATCGTCGAGATTACTTCCCTCAGGATCGTTTAATTCTTCTGGAGCATTGTGGGGAGGCCGGTGCAATTCATTCGGTCCCGGTTATCACATGGACCTTGAGTCGCCGTGCGCAAGTTCGGATAGGAACTTCTAGAAGCTTGGTCCCCAACTATTTACCCGCGAAGTATAACGGAGGTCTGTAATCTTGTTTTATTCTTTTTTTATTAACAACCCAAACGGATATTCGAGTCGGCTGAAATTTGCAAGATGCCGAACATTTCTTGTACCAACGTAATAATTTTAAGGTGTGCTATAAATTAAACTTGTTATTGTACTAAGTATTATATAAGATCAAGAAAAAAAAATCATTGAGTCACATTGCATATTCGAATATTAATATAGTAAGAACTAATCTTTTACTAACCCATTTATGTGGACGTGTAATATAACTTACCCGGCATCGCTTTATCAGTTCCCCGTCACCGCGCTGGGGAGCCCTTTTCATTTTCATTTTTGTTTCCTTTTGCTGTAAGTTATATAAGCACGGACCACCCGACGCACGTTATATAGTTGAGAGAGTCGCCGATTCGACGGGCGACATACCCGTTTCGATTGTGCTTATTGTATTTCAGTTTTGTTGTATTATAAAGGGAAATTAAGCCAACTCCAATATACGATTTTACTTTACGGTGGGTTTCTTTTTTTTTGTTCGCCCTCTCATTTGGATGTCAGTAATTGTATCCGTTATACTTTCGGTCAAGCCACTGTTAGATAATAGACTTTTTTTTGTGTTTGTTTTAAACGTCTTTCTTAGTTGTTTCGGTGGACAGACCATCAGTCCCGACTCTGGCTTGTCGTGCAACTATCTAAAGCCAGTGGCGCCCGGACTTTTTTTTTTTGAACTATTGAACCTGCGACATCCTCCCACTAGCTAGCTTGGTCGCGCTGTTCTCTATAAGCAGTCGAAACAACGAGAATAATTCCCCCGCACCCCTAAACGATATAAGCATCGCGATCACTCCCATCTGTCTCCCGAAAGACGGAGACGGTGCACAGGTCGCAACGCACCCGGAAAACAGCGTCGCACGGTGTTGTTTTCTTTGTTGCCTTAACCTAGACTGGCTTTGGCGATGTGGTCCTCTACCAATTTGTTTGCCTATAAGAAGTTTGCGATTTTTTTTGTTCCTACTCAGGACTTGTGTGGTGAGTTCTTTGCTTCCTTCGTTGTGCTCTGTGTGAAGTTTTCTGTCTCGGAAGTCACGATGCGACCTGGACTGATTCTTCCGTTCGGATTTTTGTATTGCGGTTTAAAAACGAAAAATTTGCGATAGAACTCTGCTTTTTACAAAATCATACCGACTGCGCCGATTAACTTAGTAAATAACGAACAAACGTTTTTAAAAAGTTTTATTTTGAGCGTACAAAGAATAAAAAGGAACTAACTAATTCTACCAAGAGCGTTCGCATTTATATGTTGGAACTGCTGCTTTTTTTTTTCTTTTTCCTATGTTACTATCACAGATCTGTCATTTGAGTAACAACAAAAAGTATCTACGAGCACTTAGCGAAAATAAAAAAATCGAAATTTTCGGAATTTTTTCTTTTTCCTCTATTACTATTACAGCCCTGTCATCTGAGTAACAACAAAACGTATCTACGAGCACTTTGCGAATATCAAAAAATAGAAATGTTTGGAATTCGAAAGATCTGTGATAGTAATAGAGAAAAAAAAGACCAACTCCTCCGGCAGTTCAGTAACGTGTTCAAGGAAGGGATCAACCAAACAACAACCGTCACGACGAAGCACCGGATCCGGCTGCGCGATGATGCTCCATTCCGCCAGACGCCGTACAGGTACTCGTCCCAAAAGTAGCAGGTCATATCCGAGCAAGTGGAAGACATGCTGGCAACCGACGTAATAAAACCTAGCTAACTCTCCAATCGTGGTGGTCAAGAAAAAGGACGGAACCCCGCGCTTCTACGTCGAATACCGCCGGCTCAATAATGCGACCCAGGACGAGTCGTCTAACCTTCCCATCATCCCGGAAATTCTGCGGGACCTTAGTACTGCGACGGTGTTCACCAGCTTGGATCTCAAGTCGGGGTACTGGCAGGTACCGATGGATGATGAGTCGACACCGATGACCGCGTTCACCACCCTAGATGGAGCGGCCTATGAGTTCAATGTGATGCCTTTCGGGCTGAAAAATACCCCCACCACGTTTCAAAAACTCATGACGCATGAAGTTGAACTACTTAGGACATCACATCACCGCCACGGGAAACACCCCGCTCCCCGAACATGTCGAACAGATCCGTATGACAGCCTCCCCCAAAACGAGGAAGGAATTAAGGAGCTTCCTGGGACTGGTCAACTGGCTGCGGGACTACACCCCCAAATACGCAGAGGTAACCGCTCCCCTGACCGACCTGCTGCGCACTACGAAATCTTGGAGGTGGAGAAGAGACGCCCAACAAGCTTTCGACAAAGTGAAGTCACTGGCCAGCCTCTAAAACTCCATCGCCCCGACTTCAGCCGCAATTTTGTCCTTCAAACCGATGCGAGCGCGAAGGAATAGCGGCCGTGCTGTTTCAGGAACACCCCGAAGGACGGAGGATCGTCTCGTACGCGAGCGCCAAGCTGTCCGCGGCGGAGCAACATTACCACTGCAATGAACAGGAGTGCCTTGCCGTAGTCTGGGCCTGCAAGCGGTACCGGCCCTACCTCGAGGACAAACCATTCACCTTGAGGACCGACAGCCGGGCCTTGTTGTGGCTTGACAAAATAAAAGACACGCGATCCAAGTTAACAAGGTGGTCACTTTTGCTGCAGGAGGTGGTACATTGTCGGGGAGCTGACAACGAAGTGGCGGATGTCCTTTCCAGGAATTCATCCGCCAATACCACCCACGACGAAGATGAAGCAACCGAGCGATTTCTTCCAACAACCAATGCTGTCGCCCTAACGCCACAACTTCTCCAGCTGGAAGCCGCCGATCTACCCAGGCTGATCCTTGAGGCCCAGCAGGCAGATCCAGATATCGCTCGTATAATGGCCAGGCACAAAGGCCTGCAACAAGCTGGTCCGACGCAGCCCGGCGACCAAGCATTCCTTGACCTTTACGTACACCTCGGAGGCTATCTACATCGCAAGCATGAAGGAATAGAGAAGTTGGTGGTGGCCACCAATATGCGGGCCCAAGTACTACATCGATTCCACGATGACCCGACATTCGGCCACCCAGGCGCCGACGAAACGGCACCGGCAATACTCAGGCAATACTACTGGCAACGTGTGGAACACGACGTGAGGGAGTACGTTCGCGGCTGTCTCATCTGCCATTGCAGCAAGAGAGGTCGACTACAGGCCGACGCCCCGCTAAGGCCCCACCAGTCGCCCCAGCCCTGGGAAGCGGTGTCCGTGGACCTGATGGGTCCATACACGGAAAGCCAGCATGGCAATAGAAACATTCTTGTCGTGAGCGACATATGTACGCGCTGGGTGGAAGCATTTCCGATTAAAAGCACTGGAGCGAGCCAGGTGGCGAAAATCCTGGAAGAGCAAATCTTCGCTTGGTACGGGTACCCCAAGTCGTTTATCACGGATAATGGGCCCCAATGCACCTCTATGACTTGGGATGCCAAGATTAGACACTGGGGAACTCTCAACTGGACGACCGGCATCTACCATGCTCGCGCCAACCCAGTGAAGAGGAGAAATCAAGAAATAAAAAAAAGGACTTCGGGTACACTTGGAAGGGAATAATGCCCCCGGGTGGAAGGAAGCGCTGCCGAAAATTCTGTTCAATCTTCGCACCCGAAACAACGCCGCTACGGGAATGAGTCCCAGCACGGCCCTGTTTGGTTATGAACTCCCACGGCCCGGGGATTGGTAAGTCAACGCCGAGCATGAAGGCGCGCCTTGCGGCCACGAAGACCGTGCCCGACGCATGCGACGTCTACACCGAAATGAACAGAAGTATCGGCACCGGTACGCCGATGCACGGACAGCCGAAAGATCTGGTCATGGCACGCACCCATCCTCGTGTGGGTAGCTTCCCGTTGAAGTGGTCAGGGCCCCACGAGATCATCGAAGCTGCTGGTCCGACGATGTGGTGGATAGATCGGAACAAACTTCCAACAAAAATCCACATAAATGATATACCCCCCCCGAACGGTCGTGAAACCTTACCGAGTCCCCTTCCACGGGGACATCATTGAGCCCCCCCCTACAAACGACAGTGTGTTTTGTCTCGGTGCTAGTTTAGTTGTTATTATAGATTAGTGTTAAGATAGTTAGTATTTTGTCTTGCTAGTTATAGGCGATAATTAGGAACTAAGCATAGTCAAACATCGACCCGTGTCGCGACCTAACCAGAGGAGGGTGGTGTTACCGCCACCAACCCTTCTATAGACGCCCTCGACCCGGCCGCGCCTTTCATGAGATCGGTTATCAGCCGATACGCACCCCTGACAAAATAAGATAAACAAAATCGCACTTCTTCGAGCAGGCAGTCCGATTTTCACCCTTGATCGGTGAGCCACGCGCAACTCTTACGCAGTTGCCGCTTGTTCCGAGCCAGCGAGTTAGTAGAAAGATAACTAAGCGTATTAACAAGTAAATCAGTGAATAATGATTCCTAAATTACTGTTTAACCCTGCGCCCACGCGTTGTAAGTATTAAAACAAACCGCCAAATAATTAAAAACGCCCTAGCCCGTGCGTTACGCGAACTCTTTGTGTTCAACGGATAAACAATTCGTCAACCGCGTGAGTCATTCTTAGTTCGACGACCACATCTCGGGCGTTAACGTAAACAAACCCGACATTCTATTAAATCTTCGTGGAGGACTTGCTTTAGAACGTTAACGGATCGTTCGTGAATACCCCTAAGCTTTTGTGCGGTTTAATTATTTTTTTCTCTTGTTATTAATCGCGACCAACCTTCACCTCCCTGTACTTCGCAATTTACCCCGTTCTTGTTTAAAAGTGCGTTATTGTTAATCTGTAGTTAAGATCCATTATTATTTTGTTATTATTAGTGAATTATATTGTTAAGGTTAATATAACATTTTCAAATCCGTTTTCACCCCCGTGTAACAGTTTGACGTTTCGCGCGTTTGACGTTTGGAGCATTCCAAACATCAAACGCGCATTTGACGTGCAGAGTGAAGGTTGACTTCAGTTTTGCAATCTATAGTGGATTACATTAGCTGCGATTAATTACAGAAACTGATGCATCGAGTGTGTGTAACAGCCAAGAAATTATTAATCGTTGTTACACACAGCGAGTTGTTGCTGATATGCTGCAAATATCAAACGTGTTCGACGGCACAATACACATCATAAGAAGTATGTGTTCAATAGAGTTGGAGAATGTACATATCTGGATTCGATTAGGTACGATTTTATGGCATATACGTGTCTTTGGGATACAACACTGGACGCAATTATGTATGTAAATATCGTATGACATTACAAATGTCAAACGTGTGTTCGCGTGTTCACGTTCACGACGCATTGGCTCCCTGTTCAAAGAACATCTCCTTTTCAGTTATATAGTAATTGCTTCACGCCGTATTCAGACAACGCTTCTTTTGACATACAATTACTTATATATAAATAAGTGAATATAATATAATTATAATTTTGTGTTTTTTCTAATGGAAACTTTTCGGCAATTGTTAAGATCAAATATCCCTAAAAAGTTATATATCATTATTTAACCTTAAAGGCTCATTTCAAAAGCAAGAGAAAGTCAATTGTCATAAACGTAAATATTTAAAAAGAACCCATTAGCCACGTTTGGCTAACTATTAAATAGGTTTGGTTAATATTTATTTAGAGCCTTTGTTTTTAAGTGTAAACACCAGCAAATAGTATAATCTGTAGAATTATTGCACTGCAAATAATGTACTCTGTAGAACATGTGCACTTTGATAAACTTGAAGAAGTAATATTTTTCATAAAATAGATATATTTTAATTTTATATGTAAATCGTTGGACATATAAAACAGATATACATACATTTTGTCAAAAGCATGTTTTACAATGGCTTGGGCAGAGAATTGATTACGAACTTCATGTCGCAGATATGTTGGCAATTCATTGTTATCCAATTGACAGCACATATTGATATGAACAAGACAGATTTACGCTAAATAAATTATTGTTTTCCCACAATATTTTTGACATTTCAAACGTCAAGGCCTTATGTTTCAACCATCAAACAAATCATCAACCTGATCGATCGATTAGTTCGCGCGCACGAGATTTTGCGAACCGCAAAAAAATAATAACGGCTAACTTCTACTTGCAAATTTCAATCGGTTAAGCCATAACAGTGTTCAAAGATTATTTAATACTTTTACAATCAGTGAACATATAATTGGTAGAAAACTGTAAAAAATTGCAGGAAAACAATAATTTATTTAATGTCATTCTGTATTGTTCGAGCTAATGTTTTGTGTATCAAATATCAAACGTGTTCGACGGCACAATACACATCATAAGAAGTATGTGTTCAATAGAGTTGGAGAATGTACATATCTGGATTCGATTAGGTACGATTTTATGACATATACGTGTCTTTGGGATACAACACTGGACGCAATTATGTATGTAAATATCGTATGACATTACAAATGTCAAACGTGTGTTCGCGTGTTCACGTTCACGACGCATTGGCTCCCTGTTCAAAGAACATCTCCTTTTCAGTTTAATTGCTTCACGCCGTATTCAGACAACGCTTCTTTTGACATACAATTACTTATATATAAATAAGTGAATATAATATAATTATAATTTTGTGTTTTTTCTAATGGAAACTTTTCGGCAATTGTTAAGATCAAATATCCCTAAAAAGTTATATATCATTATTTAACCTTAAAGGCTCATTTCAAAAGCAAGAGAAAGTCAATTGTCATAAACGTAAATATTTAAAAAGAACCCATTAGCCACGTTTGGCTAACTATTAAATAGGTTTGGTTAATATTTATTTAGAGCCTTTGTTTTTAAGTGTAAACACCAGCAAATAGTATAATCTGTAGAATTATTGCACTGCAAATAATGTACTCTGTAGAACATGTGCACTTTGATAAACTTGAAGAAGTAATATTTTTCATAAAATAGATATATTTTAATTTTATATGTAAATCGTTGGACATATAAAACAGATATACATACATTTTGTCAAAAGCATGTTTTACAATGGCTTGGGCAGAGAATTGATTACGAACTTCATGTCGCAGATATGTTGGCAATTCATTGTTATCCACTTGACAGCACATATTGATATGAACAAGACAGATTTACGCTAAATAAATTATTGTTTTCCCACAATATTTTTGACATTTCAAACGTCAAGGCCTTATGTTTCAACCATCAAACAAATCATCAACCTGATCGATCGATTAGTTCGCGCGCACGAGATTTTGCGAACCGCAAAAAAATAATAACGGCTAACTTCTACTTGCAAATTTCAATCGGTTAAGCCATAACAGTGTTCAAAGATTATTTAATACTTTTACAATCAGTGAACATATAATTGGTAGAAAACTGTAAAAAATTGCAGGAAAACAATAATTTATTTAATGTCATTCTGTATTGTTCGAGCTAATGTTTTGTGCTATGTCAAGTTGATGACATTGAATTGCCAAAAAAACTGTGGTTTTATCAACAAGTAGTTCTACAGCAATTAAGGACGTTGTCGTTGTAAAATATGTTTTTGTAATTCTGCTAAAGGCTTTTTAAATTTTCTTTTCACGAATTAAAATTGTCAATTAACATTTTCGTAGGCCGTTGAGAAGCATGATTCATATCAACAATTTTATGTGTATCAGTTATTTACTTTTACAAGCAATGTTTCATCTGAAGTAGAACACCTTGCCTAATACAGAAATAAACTGTCAAGTAATAAGTTAACAACACTTTTAGTTTTAATATAGTCAACAAGAATATGTTCTTCAAATATCATGAGCATTTTGCCAACTGTAAATTTTGCACTATTAAATTAATAAAGTTGTTCCGGATTTCATTGAATTAGTTTAGTTAGCAACAGTCGCCCGGCGAGTTCGCACTAATTTGTTAATCATACATTCATTTTGGGTTGTCAACGAAAATAAAGCAAGTTTTGTTTTTTGGTTTTACTCGAAAACTGTGTTTCAATTTCCTCCGGAGAAATCTTACTACTAATACTAGACAAAAGTACAGACATTTTTATAACAAATACAAAAATAGATTTTGCAACAGAAAAAATTCCAAAACAAAAAGAAACAAAACATAAGAAATTAAAGAACAATTATAAAAAACAAAAAATGTTCAAAATAAAATAAAACTTCTAATTAATAATAGTTTAAAATTGTTTGCTTAATGTGACTCATTAGTAAATGACCACACTTAGTATTTAAAATTTAAATCAACTGTAAACAACGGTATTTTTTTTTAAAAACCACTAATAGATAAATTCAAATGTAAAAAACGAAAATGTATATAAATCTAATTGAATTATAACAAAATGTTACCTAAAGCAGTGCTCATGTCTTTGATAGGAACCTGCAAATTTCTACTCATTAACTTAATTCAAGAATATTGCAGTATTCTCTCTCAGAAACACGTGCTTCGCTTAGGCTACAATTTAGTTTAATTTTTTATTCACGAACGAACGAAACACATATATATGACGAATTCTTGCCAACTTACTAATTCATCACATATTATTTTCTTTTAATAAATTGGGTTAATACAACTGCTACCAAATTTATAATTTAAATGAAATATTTTGTTAGTGCAACGGAAATATGATTCCTCCTAACCTACTTATTAATTTAACGACACATGTTGACTGTACTGAGAAAAAAACAAATTGTTGGTTCTGATTATCAGTAAATAATTCTGCCTAACAACTAATATATAAATAAACTGACGTAAATGATGTGTGTCGATATGGTATACCGTGATATCAAATATTACCTTCCTCAAGGGTGGTCATGGATTTTAAAAAGATTGTCGCAGCTCCCATCGTACATTTATGTCAGTCATTTTTTGAGTATCAACATCTGTCAAGTCTGTTATTAGTATTTTATAACTTGTAGCTCATACTATTTTACAGCTGAAATATGTAGGTAACACATTTGTAAGTTATTGATGATGTGCGTGTAGCTTGACAATGACAGAATTATTTCAAAAGGATGATTTAAGCTAAGACACCCTTTTCACATTCCATGGCAACCTTTGACCAAGATATTTTTAATTTCACGGTATACATATACTGTTGCCAAGTTCAAGTAGTGGATTGTATAACGAATACAAATCCGCATTTAATAATTTGAACCTTTTTAGTATATATTGCTTATTAAATATTATAATTTACAACTTACAATTTTGACCAGTGTTTGTAATAACAAAATGGCTAATACAAATCTTCCTACATAACGAATCTGTATATTCAATTCATGTTCTCTACCCCACGTAAAAAATTCTAAATTCTGCAGTTAATTTATCGGACTTTTGAATGCAATGTCATGAACTTTTGTGTTGTTCGAAAACTATGCTTTTTAATTTATATAAATCTGTTGCCAAGTAGGATGAAAAGTCAATTAAAATATATTTGCCAACATTTGAAAATAACATATGGAGTTAATGCAGTAAAGAAAGTGATTATAAATTTGTTCTTGTATTTTATTATGATATATTGCGATAAGGTATTACTTTTATAATTTATCACAATTTCACAGGTTTCATTAAATTGAGGTGAGATGTATTCGTCAATTTAATGTATTTTTCAGATTTGATGCATGTGGTACGACCACACTGTTCCTCGCCGCCCACTGCTGAAGAGCGATTCAAGGTCTGTCTACTTGAACATCTTTAAATTCAAATTTAAATTCAAAATCGACTATAGGAGAGTGGTACATACAATTTTATAGTTAAGAAGGCATAGTGTGAACTGAGTTATTAAGATACTTTTTTAAAGATGATCCCGCTGCTGGGCAGCAATGACGAGCTGACTGCGACGACTGCTCTGCAGGCCATTCTGGACTGCGCTCTCACCCATGTAATTTGACATTTAGTATTACAATCCCAATAAATTATGAATACATTAGGTATTATTCAAACATTGCAATTTTAATTGTTTTGCAGTTTATGCACATCATGATCGCGCAGTTCGAATGTGCAGGGATTCGGAGGTTGCGAGAAGCCTTCGCGTCCTTGCCCGGCCAGCCGTCGGAGCTCGTCATAGTCAGCAAGAAGATGACAGTCGGCATCCCCACACTACTCTGCGACTCAACTATCCCGCTGCCCACGGCTACTATCTCTCGCAAACTTTTGAAATTCACTAAACTTATGTATTTTCCATGTATATTCCATATGGTCTTCAACTTCTGTATTCCAGTTAAATCACGGAGGGGCAGATGCACCTCATCTTTGCACCGCGCAAACAATGTGAGTATAATATGTATGCGTATTTCGCCGTTTGTGGGGGGGGGGGCTCACATTTCTTGTCAATTCTTGGCTTATGATTAATCCGAGTAAATAACAGTTGACGTTATTTGGAAATAAATCCAAGCAGCAAGAGTGCAAAGATGTCTTAAATATAGAAATTGAGGGTTTCCGGTTGGAGTTTGTCGAGGTGTCGAGGAATCTGGGTCTCTGGGTGGACAGAGTCTCCGATTTAAAACACACATAGATAAAATGATTCAGAAATCTTATGTCATTTTGAAGACGCTTTTTCCTAATAGACATATATTAAGTCAGCGGATTAAACTGAGAATTCCGATTCGTTGATACTCTCTAACTTCAATTATTGTGATTCAGTGTACGGACCTTGCATCTATGCAGTTGATGTTGCTAGGATCCAAGGGGTTCAGAATTCGTGTCTTAGGTTTGTCTATGGAATCCGAAAGAGGGACAGGATCACCCATAAGTTGATTGAAGCGAATTGGCTGAATATGTGTAACCGACGTAGGCTGCATGCTGCGGTACTGTTTTATAAAATTTAATAACGAAAATCCCATCCTATCTTTATAATAAAATCAGATTCCGGACTGACATCCACAATATTAATATCAGGCATAAAAATATGATCACTATACCTCGCCATCGACTCGCCTTATTTGAACGGTCATTTTCGTATAATATTGCAATTTTCTGGAACTCGCTATCAGATAATCTTAGGGCGGTGTCAGTAAATAAATTTAAAAACGTTTTCAGGGCTATTCTTCAATCCCAGCAGTATTGATGAGAGCGACAGGCATAATTCAATAATTCATAATTTCATTAATTCACTTTTACCTGAGAAATGATTTTGCGTCTGTTCTTGTTCTTTTTCGGATCAATCTTCATGTATTTGTTTCATTACGCACTTAATACGGCCACTCGTATCTGGTCAGAACACATGGCTTATGCGAATCTGCTATTAACTACGTTAATTATTTATTTTTATATTTATATATATATATATATATATATATATATATATATTTTTGTTTGTTTAATTCATATTAGTATATGCATTTCTTTTCTTTTCTTTTTGTTTTACTATAATACGTATTGTATTATCAATTTAGTTAATAAAGGCGTTATATATATATATATATATATATATATATATATATATATATATATATATATATATATATATATATATATATTGTGATGTTATAAAATGATACCATTTATAAATAATTAAATAAATAAATTGACTCATAGATCACTCACATTTTGTCAGTGATATATAAACAACACCTAAATACCTTTTTATACATTTATTAACGTAAAAGAGACGAGAGGATCAATATAGACAGGTAACTATATTGATTGGGTGTAGAAAAATGTATTATTACTATTGTAAATAAATATTTAGAATTAAGTTAGATTTATAATTTATATACCGAGTTACCGTTGCCAAGACGAAATTGAAGTAAACATACAGCGTATTTAGCTTGCCGTGACGGGCAACGCACCGAAATGATCCGAAATATAGTTTGCCATGGACGAACACACGCCGCGTATGTAAACGCGATAGGTATCGGTAGATTGCTATGACCATTCCGGCGATACAATTATAAAAACAACTGACTAGAGAGTACGCTTAGAACGCCATTACGAAACGATAACCGTGAAAACGTGTCCAGGTATTATTCGTTATTGCTACGGAAAAACAGTAATTATTTAAAAGAAAACCATTTATCATTGAATTAAAACATATAAGCGTACCTCCGAACGATAAAAATCTGAACGTTATCGATCATTAAATCCCGCCGGAAATTTCCCAATTTGGAACCCGCCGCTCCTGTTATCCTGTACCAGAGACGTCGAGGAACATCCTGATCCAGTTTCCCGCAGTCTATTCCATCTATTCCATCCCGAAAACTGATTAAAAATCCGAAGAAAAACCCACGCCGGAACCGCCATTTTGAATTTCGCGCTTGGCCCAGATTTGTTTACCTGTAATTAGAACCGGTTAAACAGGTTAGTCTTAGATTATATAAGTTACACACTTTACCCACCCCTACACTAATTAATTATAATCATACTTACACGAATAAACCACAGCACATATCCCATAATTAAGAATTATCCTCGAGAGACACCTAGACTGCATCGAAGGCCGCCCTTTCGTGCGTATTAAGCACTATCATTTCTCCCTTCGATAACGTCACGCATCACACATTTCTTACGCGTTATTAAGGTTGCATACCAGTTGTTATTATTTATGTTAAAACGTTTTCTTTTATACCAATTAATAAATATTGTTCCTGTTGAAAGTTGATCTTTTTGAGATACGTTTACCTAGAAAACATACTTATACCCACATTACGCCCTGAGAGATAGATAAGAGTCCAAAATAATATTGAATCTTTAAATTAAAACACAATCAATTAAAAAACATTAAAATTCAAATTAGAACACATAGTAATCGTTATAAAATAACATTACAATATATATATAATCATTGTACAAATTCTCGACTGTAAATCACTTAAAATGGTACTTATCTTGTATCATGAGCAGTCAGTCGTTTAATATTGCTAAAAGTGTTTTATTCAACGACTGACTGCTCATGATACAAGATAAGTACTATATATATATATATATATATATATATATATATATATATATATATATATATATATATATATATATATATATATATTGTCGTATTTGTTTTCTTTTTTAAATCGAGCCACCAAGTTGGGTGCAAAATTGTTACGAGGTATTTATTTAATTTTTATTTTCTTTTATTTTAATTGCTCT
Organism: Geotrupes spiniger; assembly: GCA_959613385.1. NCBI lineage: Eukaryota > Metazoa > Arthropoda > Insecta > Coleoptera > Geotrupidae > Geotrupes > Geotrupes spiniger. The sequence continues at coordinate 38,104,721 of OY390735.1, forward strand.
TATGTATTTATATAACTCTCTCTCAGGACTAGTCAATGGGTGTAGCGATCTTGGAAGGATAAAAGTACGGCTTTTTGTTCATACGACGAATCGCGATGGCCTTCCAAGAGGGCTGTTGGTGGTTTGCAAACTTTTAACTTATGCTTAGGTGTAATGTGAGTATGTGTTATGTGGTGGACAATTTTTCGTGATCTTTGGAGTAAGTAAAACGTGTATTGGGATTTAAATCTACCTTTCTACGTAATCGATAGTGGCCGATAAAGTTTAATCCGTTCCGCGGCGTTATCGGCGATTATGCAACCCCTCTCTCTCCACGGCGTCGGTCTTGATGTTCTGGTTTTCGGCAAAATGTTGGTCCTCCGATGTGAATTCTTCGATGAGTTTTGTTCCCCGGTGAGTTTAATATATTTTTACGAATACGGTTATTTAGTTTGACTTTGATTTTTAAGTTTTTACTGGGTTGCTTACAATTTTAGATCTTCGCGACACAGAAGCTGCTTACTTGGTGGTTAAGGACGCTCTGACTCTCTTTTTTTTAATTTCCCTTTTATACTGCTGTGCATAGCTATTCTGATTGATATCTGAATTTAAATGAATTGCGTTGTTATGCGGCCGATCTGACATTTCGATGTATATAAATGAACATAACCTAACTTATTTTTCTTATTTTATTTTACATTTCCTAGTTTTAAACCGAGTTTTCGTGTAATTTAATGTATGTTAAAGTAATTTAAATTTGTTGTGCTTTCTATTTATACTGTATGGGCCTGTATTTACGTTTTAAAATTACGTTTGGAGTCAAACCTTCCGGAGTCCTCGGAAACTGCCTCGTTAACTCTTTTAAATTGCCAAATTGGGTGTTTTATTCACCATAACCAATTTTTAATCATTATATTTCTGCCCCCCACAAACTGTTATAACCGTGGAAATAATTATTACGGACAAAACCAACCTAACCAGCGAAGTTATAATTATAATTCACCTCCGTATAATAATTATATCAATAACAGGGGTCAGTATCACCCCAGAAACCGATGGAAATCAAACCAATATCAAAATAATCCACAAAAGCCAAATTACGATAACAGTGGTCATCATGAAGACGCGGAACAAAAAAAAACGCCAATTTCGATACAACCAACAGACACCCACAATCAGTAAGATATGACACACAAATAGGGAATTTAATCCGAGAGGGACAATGCGCAATTTTTTACGAACACCCTAATAAATTTATAGATATTACGGAAGAAAATCAAATTCAAAATTATAATGTTATACCTACCGTTATTTTAACCATACAAAATATAAAAATAAATGCAATCATCGACACAGCGGCAGAAATATCACTTGTAAGAACGTCAGTAGTACACAAAATCAAAAATTACCAAAATTATATTATTGGCATCAATAAACAAAACCTTATCGCAGCAAATAAAAAGAAAATAGGCTATATCAATCAAGAATTAAATATAGAAACCACGCTGAATAAGCAAACTTGCATTTTTGAATACTACCTTTTCGAACAAATGACTCAGCCATGTATTTTGGGGATCGATAACCTAAAAAAGTATGAAATGGTTATAAACTTAGAGGACAACATTCTACAAATAAAGGGAAATCGAGTGGAACTAAATAGTAACTCTAGCAATAACAATGTCTGTATTAATTACATAGAATCGAATATTGAAAACGCAGAATGGACCGGAGACACTGAGGAGTTAATTGAGGGAGATATGGGGATGTATGACGAAGAAGTAGAATATATGAATAAAGAAATAAGTAATGAAGAAATACTGAATAATATAATAGGGGAAACTAATTTAAATGAAACAATTAAAAACGCAGTGAAGGACATTCTGAGGAACAACGAAGATATTTACAATAATAAGACAAGATTTGCTAGGGACTATGTACATCAACTCGAAATTAACAATGACGAACCTTTAGGTTGCAGAAACTATCAAATACCCCAACGATACCAACAGCAAGTCAATATTGAAATAAAAAAAACTCCTGAACCAAGGAATAATAGAACGATCAAACTCATATTTCATTAATCCAGTAGTAATTGTAAAGAAAAAAGATAATAGCCTACGTATATGTTTAGATGCGAGAAATTTAAATAAGAGAATAAAACCAGGTTACGAAATGCCACTGAATATAAACGTTCTACTGACAAAATTTAAGGGTTGTGAATATTTTACCAGAATCGATTTGAAACATGCCTTTTGACTTATCCCATTACATGAGGAATCAAAAAAATATTGTGCATTCAGTATTAACCGTAACATTTACCAATTTAAAGTTGTACCTTTCGGATTAATATCCAGTCCAAGCGCACTAATAAGATTTTTACATCAAATTTTAGATCCCTATGAACAATTTTGCAATCATTATTTCGATGATATTATAATCTTCTCTAACAATATACGAACGCATTTACAACACATACATACAGTTGTACAACAATTAAATAACAAAGGAATGAAAATAAATTTAGAAAAATGTTAATTCGCAAAAACAAAAATAGATTATTTGGGTTTTATTATAAATAAACAAGGTATTACCTTGAATACAGAAAGGTTACAAGAAATTATGAATTTTCCAACACCACGCAAAGCAAAAGATGTTAGATCCTTTTTAGGCATCTTAAATTATTATCATCGGTTCATTCCGAAATATGCTTCCAAAACAATACCACTTCTAAATCTGCTGAAGAAAAATTCCAAATGGTCTTGGAACGAAGAACAAGAACACGCTTGCCAACATTTGAAAAATGATTTCGTCGAAACACTTCAATTATACCATCCAGACTTCAATGCTGAGTTTATCCTTCGAACCGACGCTTCTAATTTTGCTATAGCTGACGTCGAAATACCCATTCACTTTGTATCTCGGACATTAAAAGCCAGCGAACTACCATACAGCATATCTGAAAAAGAAATGTTGAGTGTCATTTACAGCGTGGACAAGCTACGTTATTATCTACTTGGAAGACATTTTATAATCGAAACGGATCATATAGCCCTTATAACTTTAAATAACCAAACAATAAACAATCATAGAATTCACAGGTGGAGTCTCCTGTTAAATGAATATCAATTTACAATTAAATTTAAACCAGGGAAGCAACTAATTGTGGCCGACATCCTGAGCCGTCGAAACGAATTTAAGACCCAAAAAGATATTTTAATATCTAACATTCAATTGAACAATCGGGGAATATGCTCAAAATTTAAGGTACACAAGGCACAACAAAATTCTGAAATTCTCAACATTAAAAAGAAATATTAGCAGAGGGAGAGAAGTATAAAACATATTATTTAGAGGAGGGGAATATGCTCAAAATTTAAGGTATACAAGGCACAACAAAATTCTGAAATTCTCAACATTAAAAAGAAATATTAGCAGAGGGAGAGAAGTATAAAACATATTATTTAGAGGAGGGGTTGTTAAAGAAACGAATAGGAGAGCAAGAAGTGTTTGTAACAACAAAGGAACATGCCGAGAAGATAATTACTTGGTTGCACACATATTTCGGTCATATCGGGACTAGAAAAATATGGATAATATTTAGGGAAGCATTCTACTGCAAAAATGATTATACACTCATTAAACATATTTTACAAAAATGCCAAATGAGTAAAGAGAAAAATTTTACCATTTAATATAAACCAGGATATATTATAGCAAAGGAAAAATTACATATTGTCGCTATTGACTATCTCACAAATTTAGCTAGATCCTACAAAGGTTATCGAAACGTGTTCGTTATCTACGATCTATTTACAAAATACGTTCAGCTGACTCCCACGAAAAACTGTGACACAGACACCACCATCGAATGTCTAGAAAATTTTATAAATCAGCATGGGTACCCAACGATTATTTTATCAGATAACGCAACATATTTCGCCAACGAAAGATATCGAAATCATTTTTAAAATTATAATATTAAAACATACTACACCAGTATACGACACCCATGTGCCAACCCGAGTGAACGAATGATCAAGGAGATAGTTAAATACTTACGCATTCTATTACAAGAAAATCACCATATATGGGCCTCGAAAATTCCTAAGATCGAACACATCTTGAATAATATACCCAACTTAACACATCAATTGGCTCCGATATATCTGATGACCGGAAAACACCCAGATCGACCATGGAGTAACCCCGATATTTCAAAATTGGCAGAATCTATTCGCAAAGTCCAGATCGAGAACCTTAAAAAGAACAAAAAGCCTCAACAACACGAATCAAAATTACAGTACACAGAATTTGAATTGGGAGATCAAGTGATTGTGAAAAACCTGCGAGTGACTGACAAAAAGCATAAGAAGATAGCAAAATAATTAAAAACCTATTCTGGACCCTACATCATTAAAGCAAAGTTTGGCAATGCAACATATGAATTGGTCGACCCCGATAATCAACAAATTAAAGGAAAATTCCATATCAAAATGTTACATCGGTACTACAATCAGGAATAACCATAGAATTTAAACAGAAGAAAGTGCAAAAAGGAAAAAAAATCTCATCCGTGTATTCTAATTTTTTTAACCGAGTGGGGGGCAGAAATATAATGATTAAAAATTGGTTATGGTGAATAAAACACCCAATTTGGCAATTTAAAAGAGTTAACGAGGCAGTTTCCGAGGACTCCGGAAGGTTTGACTCCAAACGTAATTTTAAAACGTAAATACAGGCCCATACAGTATAAATAGAAAGCACAACAAATTTAAATTACTTTAACATACATTAAATTACACGAAAACTCGGTTTAAAACTAGGAAATGTAAAATAAAATAAGAAAAATAAGTTAGGTTATGTTCATTTATATACATCGAAATGTCAGATCGGCCGCATAACAACGCAATTCATTTAAATTCAGATATCAATCAGAATAGCTATGCACAGCAGTATAAAAGGGAAATTAAAAAAAGAGAGTCAGAGCGTCCTTAACCACCAAGTAAGCAGCTTCTGTGTCGCGAAGATCTAAAATTGTAAACAAACCAGTAAAAACCTAAAAAACAAAGTCAAACTAAATAACCGTATTCGTAAAAATATATTAAACTCACCGGGGAAGGCCATCGCGATTCGTCGTATGAACAAAAAGCCGTACTTTTATCCTTCCAAGATCGCTACACCCAGGCGTCTAATAGCGGAAGTAAGCCCGCGATATTTGTTAATTTTTAAATTAATCAGCATTTTCAATTGTATTCCTTGGAGTTTTTATATAGTAAGTCGGTTTTTTTGTTGTGTTGAGTTAAAAATAAATTAAGTCGTTATTACAACTAAAAACAAAACGTGTTTGTCCTGTAATGTACTAAAATATATGGATTTACGTTAAACCCATTGACTAGCCCTGAGAGAGAGTCATATAAATACGTAAGAGCAATTAAAATAAAAGAAAATAAAAATTAAATAAATACCTCGTAACAATTTTGGCACCCAACTTGGTGGCTCGATTTAAAAAAGAAAACAAATACGACAATATATATATATATATATATATATATATATATATATATATATATATATATATATATATATATATATATATTGTTGTATTTGTTTTCTTTTTTAAATCGAGCCACCAAGTTTTAAAAAGAAAACAAATACAACAATATATATATATATATATATTGAAAATGTGTCTTGTCAAATATGACAGAAAAATGTAAAATTTACACGAAAGATGGTCTAATCTTACACCTCAATGGTGTAGTGAACATTAATTAAAACAGGTCCATGGTTTTGATGGCCACTACATGTAAAGGTATTTCAACAACTAAGGTTCTTGGTAATCGCTACTGACGAAGGGTAATAACCCAGAAACAATATTGTCTAGCAATCCACCAGTTAGTATTCATGGACCTGTTTTAAATAATGTTCACTACACCATTGAGGTGTAAGATTAGACCATCTTTCGTGTATATATATATATATATATATATATATATATATATATATATATATGATGTTGATACGTAGATTCTCGCGGGTAAAATCTGTTCTGCTTTTTTCTCGGGTAATGAACCGCGTTGTAGAATTACCCCTGTAAGGGTTGTTCCGACGTTTCGGCAATGTCACAATTGCCATCTTCAGGTTGGTCTTCTCGGTCTAAGCGATCTAGAAGAACAGTTCCTCTAGATCGCTTAGACCGAGAAGACCAACCTGAAGATGGCAATTGTGACATTGCCGAAACGTCGGAACAACCCTTACAGGGGTAATTCTACAACGCGGTTCATTACCCGAGAAAAAAGGAGAACATATATATATATATATATATATATATATATATATATATATATATATATATATATATATATATTGTCGTATTTGTCTCTCAGGGCTAGTCAATGGGTTTAACGTAAATCCATATATTTTAGTACATTACAGGACAAACACGTTTTGTTTTTAGTTGTAATAACGACTTAATTTATTTTTAACTCAACACAACAAAAAAACCGACTTACTATATAAAAACTCCAAGGAATACAATTGAAAATGCCGATTAATTTAAAAATTAACAAATATCGCGGGCTTACTTCCGCTATTAGACGCCTGGGTGTAGCGATCTTGGAAGGATGAAAGTACGGCTTTTTGTTCATACGACGAATCGCGATGGCCTTCCAAGAGGGCTGTTGGTGGTTTGCAAACTTTTAACTTATGCTTAGGTGTAATGTGAGTATGTGTTATGTGGTGGACAATTTTTCGTGATCTTTGGAGTAAGTAAAACGTGTATTGGGATTTAAATCTACCTTTCTACGTAATCGATAGGTGGCCGATAAAGTTTAATCCGTTCCGCAGCGTTATCGGCGATTATGCAACCCCTCTCTCTCCACGGCGTCGGTCTTGATGTTCTGGTTTTCGGCAAAATGTTGGTCCTCCGATGTGAATTCTTCGATGAGTTTTGTTCCCCGGTGAGTTTAATATATTTTTACGAATACGGTTATTTAGTTTGACTTTGTTTTTTAGGTTTTTACTGGTTTGTTTACAATTTTAGATCTTCGCGACACAGAAGCTGCTTACTTGGTGGTTAAGGACGCTCTGACTCTCTTTTTTTTAATTTCCCTTTTATACTGCTGTGCATAGCTATTCTGATTGATATCTGAATTTAAATGAATTGCGTTGTTATGCGGCCGATCTGACATTTCGATGTATATAAATGAACATAACCTAACTTATTTTTCTTATTTTATTTTACATTTCCTAGTTTTAAACCGAGTTTTCGTGTAATTTAATGTATGTTAAAGTAATTTAAATTTGTTGTGCTTTCTATTTATACTGTATGGGCCTGTATTTACGTTTTAAAATTACGTTTGGAGTCAAACCTTCCGGAGTCCTCGGAAACTGCCTCGTTAACTCTTTTAAATTGCCAAATTGGGTGTTTTATTCACCATAACCAATTTTTAATCATTATATTTCATATATATATATATATATATATATATATATATATATATATATATATATATATAAAATGGTACTTATCTTGTATCATGAGCAGTCAGTCGTTGAATAAAACACTTTTAGCAATATTAAAGTTTATTGCGACACCTTTTTTTGCAATAAGGTGTTTCGGAAACCCTTGTCAAGCAATAAACATTAATATGACAAATGACATTAAATAAAACCTATCGCGGTAACAAGGCCGACTTTCTATTACCCCAGTATTTACTGCAAGAACTAGGGAAAACCTTGTAAAAACCTAGTTAGGGTATTCGACCAACATTTAATTCACCACAATACAATTTAAATCACAACGATAAAAAAAATATATATGATAAGATAAAAATAAATTAACCCGCAATTGTAATAATAATGATCAAAAAATTGTATTGTAATGAATGAAATATTGGACACTTGGAATTTTGTGACAATATTAATTCAATATTAATAAATCAAAATTAATATTAGAAATTAATATTAAAGCCACAAAACTCCCATTGTGAAAAGGCTAGCTAAGAGAACTAATAATAAAAATCTACTAGAATGACCAATGTTTAATTCAAAAAAAAAAAAAAAAAATAAATTAACATTTTTTTGAATTAAACATTGGTCATTCTAGTAGATTTTTATTATTAGTTCTCTTAGCTAGCCTTTTCACAATGGGAGTTTTGTGGCTTTAATATTAATTTCTAATATTAATTTTGATTTATTAATATTGAATTAATATTGTCACAAAATTCCAAGTGTCCAATATTTCATTCATTACAATACAATTTTTTGATCATTATTATTACAATTGCGGGTTAATTTATTTTTATCTTATCATATATATTTTTTTTATCGTTGTGATTTAAATTGTATTGTGGTGAATTAAATGTTGGTCGAATACCCTAACTAGGTTTTTACAAGGTTTTCCCTAGTTCTTGCAGTAAATACTGGGGTAATAGAAAGTCGGCCTTGTTACCGCGATAGGTTTTATTTAATGTCATTTGTCATATTAATGTTTATTGCTTGACAAGGGTTTCCGAAACACCTTATTGCAAAAAAAGGTGTCGCAATAAACTTTAATATTGCTAAAAGTGTTTTATTCAACGACTGACTGCTCATGATACAAGATAAGTACCATTTTAAGTGATTTACAGTCGAGAATTTGTACAATAATTATATATATATATATATATATATATATGAAATATGGTCGAATTATATTTCATGTAAATTTTACATTTTTCTGTCATATTTGACAAGACGCATTTTCAATTTATATATATATATATATATATATATATTGCTGTGTTATTTAACAAACAGTTAAATAGAAAATTAAACAAAAGTTAAAAAAATTAAATGATTTTAAAGGTGACATGCCTGACGAAGCCATAATCAATTTGTCGTCCCCCGCCATGTCAAAGTGGGCCGAAAAGATGAAAAAGGAGCTCTTCGGAACGGACTCCGAGGCCGAGGACACCGAATCCTTGCCTCCGACGCCTGGAAAGTTCCTGGAGGCCGTACTACGCCCTGAGATACCGGTGATGACTGCAAAGGATGTCGACGAGTGCATCTTGGCGGCGGTAAGGCCTTTGCGGAGACAGGCACCTATAATCGGACAGACAACGGGGTTGATTTGTTCGATTCCCTGGGAACGTCTGCGAGAGGACCATGCCGAGCCAATATGCACGCCAACCGGCATTCTTGAAGTGCCAGAACCGATATCCACCTGGATAAACATCCGGGCTGATGGTGAAGAAACCCCTGGTTTCCGTCAGCACCGAACAGGGGAGGTAAATATAACCATAATGGAGCAGCAGGTTTACCAAACTGGGCATCCATGTATGACAAAGCGAGCGAAGCGGCGACATGTAAGACACAATAACTAAAAAAAAAATAAACAATAATTAACACCATAAAAACCAAGAGTCTACGATACCAATAACAAATAAACCATCCAGAAGCCGGCATGAACGTCGAACATATAAATGAAAATGAAAAATGACAGAGAAACGAAGAGAAAACGACGTTATCGACGAGTATAAATAGGAATCGATATCGATATAGGAGCGAACCAATTGGGAAAATGCTCACAAGAGGGCAGTTAAGCATAGCAAAGGTAGGATCTATGTAGATGTAAACGGCGCATGTCAGTCGAAGGCGAAGTGGGGATCCGAAGGAAAATATATCGGACCGCATGGACGAAAATCCTTCTCTTCTCGTTGATACCTCGGCTGGAGATCCTCTCATGGGAAAATTGGAAGCTCTCTTCGCGAAATCATCTCGTGAAAAAGAAACCCGAAAAGGTAAAGTTTAAGTTTATTTATTTCGTTAATTTATTGTACAAGTGGATTTGATTTTGATTTTATTTTGAGAAGTATTTTATGTTATTTACGAAAGGTTTAATTGATTTATTTAAAGTTTCAAAGGAATTTCGTTAAAGTTAGGGAGGTTTTTAAATAGTAATAATTTACGCCAAATCGGTAAATGTCCAATTGGATTTAAATAAAGTCAACGGTCGATAATTTGTATTGATCGAAGACAATAAAAATAATTTATTGATAACAAATTTAAATAAAGTCAACGGTCGATAATTTGTATTGATTGAAGACAATAAAAATAATTTATTGATAACAAATTTAAATAAAGTCAACGGTCGATAATTTGTATTGATTGAAGACAATAAAAATAATTTATTGATAACAGATTTAAATAGTCAACGGTCGATAATTTGTATTGATTGAAGACAATAAAAATAATTTATTGATAACAAATTTAAATAAAGTCAACGGTCGATAATTTGTATTGATCGAAGACAATAAAAATAATTTATTGATAACAAATTTAAATAAAGTCAACGGTCGATAATTTGTATTGATTGAAGACAATAAAAATAATTTATTGATAACAAATTTAAATAAAGTCAACGGTCGATAATTTGTATTGATCGAAGACAATAAAAATAATTGATTGATAACAGATTTAAATAAAGTCAACGGTCGATAATTTGTATTGATCGAAGACAATAAAAATAATTTATTGATAACAGATTTAAATAAAGTCAACGGTCGATAATTTGTGTTGATCGAAGACAATAAAAATAATTTATTGATAACAGATTTAAATAAAGTCGACGGTCGATAATTTGTATTGATCGAAGACAATAAAAATAATTTATTGATAACAGATTTAAATAAAGTCAACGGTCGATAATTTGTATTGATCGAAGACAATAAAAATAAATTATTGATAACAGATATAAATAAAGTCGACGGTCGATAAGTTGTATTGATCGAAGACAATAGACGAGAACATTACAGAGCACGAAGTAGGGACATTAATTAGAGCCAGATCCAGAGATAAATATAAAGGAAGGCAGAGGCGATACTTTTATGTTCACAGACAAGGAAAAGGAAGGCGCCATACAGATTGAGACTCCAATAGACCCAACCTCGATTAATAGGTGCAAGTAGGAACCTCGACATCGGAAAGCGGTGTGGACTCCAAGCCAAGAAGGACGACAACAACGAGGTCGCGAGATATAAATATTGTAAAATATAATTTTCAATCAAATAATTAGAGATCGTATTTATTATATGGTAAAAATATTTTTGTGAAGAAGAATAAATATATTAAATAAAATAAAGGTTGTGTTATTCTGGTATAGAGGTAAGAAAGAAAGTCAGTTCAACAACACAAAAAGCCAATAAAAAGAGTCGGAAGCATAAAACGCCCTGGGATAGGTAAGAGCAAATTCTCAACCCAGCTTGGGGTTAGACGAAGGAAAACATACAAATAAAATTGTCAAACTAACGACAGACAAGGCAAGAAAGCATAGCAATAAAATGGCGCCCAACTAAAAAGGCTCGAAAAATTGGCAATTTGTCGTCCAATATAAACGGCCTCAATAAATTGGCAACCAACGAAAAAGGGTTGAAAATAACAATAAACAATAAATCTACAAAGAACTGACTTTCTGAAAATACCAGAATAACAATAAACACAAACACGAAAATGGAACACCAAGAGAAAAGGTACAGGGAGATATCAGAAACGGAAGAAGAAGTAGAAACAAAAGAAACGATGGAACAAATAGAGGAAAAAGATGAGCAACAAGAACAAAGCGGAGAAACCAAGGAAAAACAACAGATTACTCTACGAGATATATTGCGCGAAATACAAGGAAATAATGAACAACTAAAAAGAGAAATGCGAGAAAACAATATACAAATAAGGAGAGAAATACAAGATACGAGAGAAATGATGGAAAAATTAGAAACAAAGATAGCGTTAGCATGGGAACCAAGAATCGACCACATAGAAGAAAATATTATAAAAGTAATAAACAGACAAAATGAGATGGAAAATGCACAAGAAGCCATATCACAAGAAATAATACAAATAAAGGAAAATAATCAACAAACTAAAAGTGAATTAGAAAGGAACAGAAAACACATGGGAAATGTGTATGGAAAACTAGACAAACACACAGAAGAAATTAAAGGAACAATAAACCAAGTCACGGAACAACTAAATAACAGATGCACAACGACAGAAAAGGAAATAAACGCCAGGTGCATAAAAATAGAAAGAATAATAGAAGAAAATATCAACAGAACAAATGACGGGGAAATAATCCACCAAGATATACCAACGGTAGAAAGTCTGCCAAAATTTTACGGAGAAGGGGGAATCAACCCAATGATATTTTTAAAAATCGTAAATAACGCCACAAGATACGTGAATCACGAACACAAAAAGTTACAACTCATTAGAGGATGTCTCAGAGACACAGCGTTGACATGGTACGACATGAAAGAAAGTGAAATTGTAGACATTGCGACATTCGAAGAATATTTTATTAAACAATACTGGAGCCAAGCGCATCAGCACAGTATAAGAAGAGATTTAATGTTGGGGAAATTTCACGCAGGATACAGACTAAGCAAAGAAAATTACGTAATAAAGAAATATTCGATATTAAAATATTTAACGCCGAAAATAACGGAGGAAGACATAATTACACAACTTGCGAGACATTTCGATAGCCATATCGAAGAGGCAATCGCTCTCCAAGGCATAAATACAGTAGAAGGGCTGATTGGATTGGTAAGAAGGTTAGATCATGCAAATATAGAAACAAATAAATATTACGGCAATAAAAACATTGAAAGAGGCAACAATGAAGGAAACAAAAGCAATTATTATAAAAAGGAAGAAAACGGAGGAAATTACTATCGAAATAGAGACAACAGAGGAAATTATTATAGAAATGGAGAAAACAGGAAAAATTATTATAAATCAGGAGAAAACCGAGCAAACAGATATGAGAGGGAAAATTATTCACGAAACGAGCAAAGAGAAAATGAAAATAGAGAAAGAAGAGGGGATGAAAGAAAAATTAACCATATACGCGAAAATGAAATTACGGTGGATGTGCATGAGCATCCACAGGATTTTTAATAGGATCAGCAGAACCAGATACCCTGAAATGCACAAATAAAAACATCACAACTATAAATAAAGGACTACCCCATATAAAAGTGCATATACAGGGCAAAGAAATACTAGCGTTAATAGACACAGGAGCTGAGGTTTCGTTATTGGACAAGTCATGTTTTAAAGAATTTAAACCTACGAAATATGGGAGAATAATACCCATGAAAAAATTAAAATTGACAACCGCATCGGGAAAACAATTAGCAGTGGTAGACAAGATGTATTTAACGGAGATAAAATTGGGACAAAACTATCATATGGCGAAATTTATGGTGATTACCGGGATGACAAGGCAGTGCATCATAGGGATGGATATGTTAGAAAATTTACAAGCAAACATAGATGTGGAAAATGCAAATATTAAAATAGGAAAAGAAATAATTCCGTGGGAAAAGATTGAAGAAGAAGAAGTGGAAGAAGAGAAAGAAGAAGGGGAAAATATAATAAATAATTTAAGCTACGAAGAAATAGAAAAAGGTGAAATAAATTGTGATGAGGAGAATAAAATGTATATAGAAAATTTGTTAGCAGAATTTCCACATATGGTCGACGACATCCCACGTACTGCGCAAGAATACGAACACAAATTGGAGGTGGACGAATCCATCCCGATAAACACAAAAATATACCCAATTCCGCAAAAATATCAACATCAGGTCAACCAAGAAATAAAAGAAATGATTAGAAATGGAATAATTGAAAAATCCCGAACAAATTATATAAATCCAATTGTGATCGTCATGAAGAAGGATAAATCTTTAAGACTATGTCTAGATGCGAGAAAACTTAACACAATAACGAAAAGTCAACACGAAAGCCCCCAGACAATTGATACATTACTGTCAAAGTGTGGCGATGCAACAGTCTATACAAAGTTAGATTTAAGAAGCTCGTTCTGGCTGATTCCATTAAAAGAAGAGAGTAGAAAATATACAGGTTTTAGTATCAACGGATACATATACCAATTCAAGGTAGTACCGTTTGGTTTAGCAAGTTCCGCCGCAGCATTGGTACGAGCGATGCAAGGAATTTTAGGGGAGTTCGAAGAATTTTGCTTACATTATGTAGACGATATATTGATCTTTAGTAAAAATGAAAAAATGCACCGAAAACACATCAGAATCATAATGGAAACACTAGAAAAATCAGGGATGAAAATACACATAGAAAAGTGCGAATTCTTTAGAAGAAAGATTAAATATTTAGGATTTCAATTAGATCAGGATGGAATATCAGTTGACACAGAAAGGATAAAGTTAATAGGAACATACCCTAGGCCACAAAACGTCAAACAGTTAAGAGCATTTTTAGGCATTATAAATTATTATAAGAAATTCGTAAGGAAGATATCGCAAGAAACTGCAACTTTATTTCAAATGTTGAAAAAGGGAGAGAAATTCCAGTGGAACGATACACGCCTAAAAGCATTCGAAAAATTAAGAAAAACATTCCATGAAAGATTGACTTTGATTCATCCAGATTTCAATAAGCCATTCATACTAAAAACAGACGCATCTTATAACGCTATTGCCGGAGAACTGGTACAAATTAGAAACGGAAACGAAGAACCCATATATTTTGTATCTAGAATTTTAAAAACATATGAATTAAATTATACAACGTCAGAAAAGGAGATGTTAGCAGTAGTGTTTAGTGTAAACAGATTAAGATATTACCTGTTGGGAAGAAGATTTACAATAATAACCGACCACATTGCTCTTACGGCACTATATAAATCAAGGTTCGCAAACAGCCGAATATATAGATGGTCACTAGCGATTCAGGAGTATGAATTCGAAATTAAGCACCAACCAGGGAAAGACAATGTGACTGCGGATGCAATTAGCAGAATGTGCGAGAGAAACAACAAAATAAAACATCTACAAGTAAATATGTACAGAATGGAACAAGCACCAGAAGGTTATGGACAACAAGACATGGTTAATATGCAGAAAGCACCAGAACTACGTGAGTTGCACGAAAAAGTAAAAATTAAGGATAATCATAAAGGGGTGCGTTTCAAAAATCAATTATTAATAAAACAAATCGGAGAAAAGTTAACGATAGTAACAACTCAGGAAAAGGCAAAACAAATAATTAAAGAAATACATGAATATTATGGACACATAGGCATGAGAAAAACATGGATGATTTTTCGAGAGCAATTTTATGCGATAAAGGACCAGAAAATAGTACAAAACCTCATAAGACGATGTAATACATGTTTATTGGGGAAAAACAAGAATAGAATGCTACAAAATGAAATAAGATCAGTACAAGTGCAAAACAATTTAGATTTGGTGGCAATAGATTTTCTTGGGAATCTAATACCAGGACAATACGGTTATAAACATATTATGGTAATGGTAGATGTCTTTTCCAAATATGTAAAATTGATACCGACGAAGGAGTGTACAACAAATACTGCACTACGATGTATCGAAGATTTCCAGAAGGATGAAGGAAAGCCGAAACGAATACTGGCTGACAACGCAACATATTTCAATAATGAACGCTTTAGGGAGGAATTAAAAGGAAAGGGAATAAAAGTAAACTACTCAAGCATTCGACATCCACAAGGCAATCCCGCCGAACGATATATTCAAGAAGTGACCAAATATCTAAGGATAATGACACATAGAACACATACGGCGTGGGTAAGCCAAATAAAAAAAGTAGAACAATATATTAACCTAACACCGAATACTGTAACCGGATGTGTTCCTTATGAAATAATGAAAGGACGAACACCAGAAAGGCCATGGCAAGAAGGAGACGTGGAAATAGAGAATATAGAAAATATTATTGAGAAATGTCGGAGACGATTACGACAGCAAGATGAAAGATATAGAAGGAAAGAAAATATAAAAATAAGGGACAGGACAATATTTAATGTAGGAGATCTAGTCATAGTTAAGAACCTGCGTGTAGGAAGAAGGGATCTCGACAAATGTGCCAAACTGGACTTACCATATGCAGGCCCGTACAGGATAAAAACAAATTACCAAAACACAACGTATGAATTGGAAGAAATAGGAAATAGAGAGAGCAAAGGGAAATACCACATAAATATGTTACATCCATATTATGAAGAAATATAAAATTGAAAAATAAAATAGCTGTATTAACAAATAACCCAAAATAAAAATCCATAATAAAGGGGAAAATTTTAAATAAACTAGGTAATTAAATGAGAAACGTGATTTGATTTATATAAAATTTATATATAGCCATAGAAAATTTCAAAATAAATCAATCAGGGGATATGCTGTGTTATTTAACAAACAGTTAAATAGAAAATTAAACAAAAGTTAAAAAAATTAAATGATTTTAAAGGTGACATGCCTGACGAAGCCATAATCAATTTGTCGTCCCCCGCCATGTCAAAGTGGGCCGAAAAGATGAAAAAGGAGCTCTTCGGAACGGACTCCGAGGCCGAGGACACCGAATCCTTGCCTCCGACGCCTGGAAAGTTCCTGGAGGCCGTACTACGCCCTGAGATACCGGTGATGACTGCAAAGGATGTCGACGAGTGCATCTTGGCGGCGGTAAGGCCTTTGCGGAGACAGGCACCTATAATCGGACAGACAACGGGGTTGATTTGTTCGATTCCCTGGGAACGTCTGCGAGAGGACCATGCCGAGCCAATATGCACGCCAACCGGCATTCTTGAAGTGCCAGAACCGATATCCACCTGGATAAACATCCGGGCTGATGGTGAAGAAACCCCTGGTTTCCGTCAGCACCGAACAGGGGAGGTAAATATAACCATAATGGAGCAGCAGGTTTACCAAACTGGGCATCCATGTATGACAAAGCGAGCGAAGCGGCGACATGTAAGACACAATAACTAAAAAAAAAATAAACATTAATTAACACCATAAAAACCAAGAGTCTACGATACCAATAACAAATAAACCATCCAGAAGCCGGCATGAACGTCGAACATATAAATGAAAATGAAAAATGACAGAGAAACGAAGAGAAAACGACGTTATCGACGAGTATAAATAGGAATCGATATCGATATAGGAGCGAACCAATTGGGAAAATGCTCACAAGAGGGCAGTTAAGCATAGCAAAGGTAGGATCTATGTAGATGTAAACGGCGCATGTCAGTCGAAGGCGAAGTGGGGATCCGAAGGAAAATATATCGGACCGCATGGACGAAAATCCTTCTCTTCTCGTTGATACCTCGGCTGGAGATCCTCTCATGGGAAAATTGGAAGCTCTCTTCGCGAAATCATCTCGTGAAAAAGAAACCCGAAAAGGTAAAGTTTAAGTTTATTTATTTCGTTAATTTATTGTACAAGTGGATTTGATTTTGATTTTATTTTGAGAAGTATTTTATGTTATTTACGAAAGGTTTAATTGATTTATTTAAAGTTTCAAAGGAATTTCGTTAAAGTTAGGGAGGTTTTTAAATAGTAATAATTTACGCCAAATCGGTAAATGTCCAATTGGATTTAAATAAAGTCAACGGTCGATAATTTGTATTGATCGAAGACAATAAAAATAATTTATTGATAACAAATTTAAATAAAGTCAACGGTCGATAATTTGTATTGATTGAAGACAATAAAAATAATTTATTGATAACAAATTTAAATAAAGTCAACGGTCGATAATTTGTATTGATTGAAGACAATAAAAATAATTTATTGATAACAGATTTAAATAGTCAACGGTCGATAATTTGTATTGATTGAAGACAATAAAAATAATTTATTGATAACAAATTTAAATAAAGTCAACGGTCGATAATTTGTATTGATCGAAGACAATAAAAATAATTTATTGATAACAAATTTAAATAAAGTCAACGGTCGATAATTTGTATTGATTGAAGACAATAAAAATAATTTATTGATAACAAATTTAAATAAAGTCAACGGTCGATAATTTGTATTGATCGAAGACAATAAAAATAATTGATTGATAACAGATTTAAATAAAGTCAACGGTCGATAATTTGTATTGATCGAAGACAATAAAAATAATTTATTGATAACAGATTTAAATAAAGTCAACGGTCGATAATTTGTGTTGATCGAAGACAATAAAAATAATTTATTGATAACAGATTTAAATAAAGTCGACGGTCGATAATTTGTATTGATCGAAGACAATAAAAATAATTTATTGATAACAGATTTAAATAAAGTCAACGGTCGATAATTTGTATTGATCGAAGACAATAAAAATAAATTATTGATAACAGATATAAATAAAGTCGACGGTCGATAAGTTGTATTGATCGAAGACAATAGACGAGAACATTACAGAGCACGAAGTAGGGACATTAATTAGAGCCAGATCCAGAGATAAATATAAAGGAAGGCAGAGGCGATACTTTTATGTTCACAGACAAGGAAAAGGAAGGCGCCATACAGATTGAGACTCCAATAGACCCAACCTCGATTAATAGGTGCAAGTAGGAACCTCGACATCGGAAAGCGGTGTGGACTCCAAGCCAAGAAGGACGACAACAACGAGGTCGCGAGATATAAATATTGTAAAATATAATTTTCAATCAAATAATTAGAGATCGTATTTATTATATGGTAAAAATATTTTTGTGAAGAAGAATAAATATATTAAATAAAATAAAGGTTGTGTTATTCTGGTATAGAGGTAAGAAAGAAAGTCAGTTCAACAACACAAAAAGCCAATAAAAAGAGTCGGAAGCATAAAACGCCCTGGGATAGGTAAGAGCAAATTCTCAACCCAGCTTGGGGTTAGACGAAGGAAAACATACAAATAAAATTGTCAAACTAACGACAGACAAGGCAAGAAAGCATAGCAATATATATATATACATGAAAGATGGTCGAATCTTACACCTCAATGGTGTAGTGAACATTAATTAAAACAGGTCCATGAAGACTAACTGGTGGATCGCTAGACAATATTGTTTCTGGGTTATTACCCTTCGTCAGTAGCGATTACCAAGAACCTTAGTTGTTGAAATACCTTTACCTTTAATGTAGTGGCCATCAAAACTTCTTGGCGCGAGCCAATCACTCCTAACAAACCACCGACAACAGAACACTGACGAGACGATACCTTGTCTAACACCTTGCGTTTGTTAGGAGTGATTGGCTCGCGCCAAGAAGTTTTGATGGCCACTACATGTAAAGGTATATCAACAACTAAGGTTCTTGGTAATCGCTACTGACGAAGGGTAATAACCCAGAAACAATATTGTCTAGCGATCCACCAGTTAGTCTTCATGTACTTGTTTTAATTAATGTTCTCTACACCATTGAGGTGTAAGATTCGACCATCTTTCATGTAAATTTTACATTTTTCTGTCATATTTGACAAGACGCATTTTCAATATATATATATATATAATAAAAATAAATACATTGTTGGGGTACAACGACAACTGTAAAACACTATTAAATTGTAAAGTTCTTTATTTTTTCACCAATATTTCGCATCTAAATTTATGCTTCATCAGGGTCACTAGAAACAAAAAGGCAAAAATACAATAATTCCAAGGTAATCAAAAACAACAAACTTACAAACGTGAACAAGATAAGGGAGAAATAAAAACACTAAACTATCAAAAGGAACACAAGTAAATAGTACGAAATTAAAGTACATTGCAAAAATTAACGAAACTGCACAGGAACAAAACACGAGGTGTGGCTGTCTTAATACACATGGCGAACATAAAAATTCATACCAACTTGAAGTATGAAATCTAAAAAACGAAAACATAACAACGTTGAAAAAACGAAATTAAATCAACAACAACAATTGAAATTTAAAACAAAATCAAAGAATTAACACTAATCAACATTTAAAATAAAACAAAAATTAATTAAACAACTGCAATTAAAAAATAATATACAACAGGTTAAATACAAACAAAAAAACAAAAATTTTTAAAAAACTTACCAAGGAAGGGGGACCAACTAAATAAGTGAATCAAAAGTATTATCGATCTGACTAGAAAACTTCTTATTAAAGGTTAATAGAAATGCATACAAGATTGATCCGAACAAGATTGATCCGAAAAAGAACAAGAACAGACGCAAAATCATTTCTCAGGTAAAAGTGAATTAATGAAATTATGAATTATTGAATTATGCCTGTCGCTCTCATCAATACTGCTGGGATTGAAGAATAGCCCTGAAAACGTTTTCAAATTTATTTACTGACACCGCCCTAAGATTATCTGATAGCGAGTTCCAGAAAATTGCAATATTATACGAAAATGACCGTTCAAATAAGGCAAGTCGATGCCGAGGTATAGTGATCATATTTTTATGCCTGATATTAATATTGTGGATGTCAGTCCGGAATCTGATTTTATTATAAAGATAGGATGGGATTTTCGTTATTAAATTTTATAAAACAGTACCGCAGCATGCAGCCTACGTCGGTTACACATATTCAGCCAATTCGCTTCAATCAACTTATGGGTGATCCTGTCCCTCTTTCGGATTCCATAGACAAACCTAAGACACGAATTCTGAACCCGTTGGATCCTAGCAACATCAACTGCATAGATGCAAGGTCCGTACACTGAATCACAATAATTGAAGTTAGAGAGTATCAACGAATCGGTAATTCTCAGTTTAATCCGCTGACTTAATATATGTCTATTAGGAAAAAGCGTCTTCAAAGTGACATAAGATTTCTGAATCATTTTATCTATGTGTGTTTTAAATCGGAGACTCTGTCCACCCAGAGACCCAGATTCCTCGACACCTCGACAAACTCCAACCGGAAACCCTCAATTTCTATATTTAAGACATCTTTGCACTCTTGCTGCTTGGATTTATTTCCAAATAACATCAACTGTGATTTACTCGGATTAATCATAAGCCCGTGGTTGCGCGAAACTTCCAAAAGAACATCTAATTGGGTGTTAATGGTATTAGAAACATCGTGCAAATCCTCCATAATAAAACTAAAATAAAGTTGACTATCGTCCGCATATGCGTGGAATTAACAAGAAATGTGAGCCGGAAAGTAACATGTATAAATAATAAATAGCAAAGGTCCACATATACTACCCTGTGCCACACCATGAGTGAGGTAAACGGGTTCTGACAATTTATCACCAATTTTAACTTGTTGAGATCGACTAGATAAATGATGTTTGAAAAATGTGATGGTATTGCGACTTAGACCTATGAATCCAAGTATCGACAATAAGATGTCATGGTTAATAGTGTCGAAAGCCTTTGAATAGTATAACAACATTAAAAGGGTTAATTGGCCGTTATCCCAGCTCCGGATAATGTCGTCAACAATATGAAGGAGGGCAGTGTAGCAACAATTGCTTATCAACGATTTTCTCGAGAACTTTGGAGAGCGAGGATAGAATGCTGATAGGCCGTAGATCTTTATACTCCTTCGGATGTGAATTTTTTGGAATAGGTATAACAATCGCCGCTTTCCAAACACTAGGGAAAACATTTTCTACCGGGCAATAATTTATAATATGCACAATACATGGGCAAAATAATTTCAAAAAAGATATGCTTATATTATCCACGCCGATTGAATTTGAAGTGATAGCATTTAGAACTAAGGTAATTTCCGTTTCATTAACTGGACGAAAGCTGAATTCTTCCTGAAAAATGGTAAATTTGTGCTTATTATAGAAGTCGATTAGTCCAGTGTGTAATGAAGATGTCGTTACATTAGCAAAATGATTATTTAACTCATCACAGTTAGATAAGTGAACGGGGAGCGTGTTTCTGCTTTTTTTCTGTCAATAACGAAAGTGTTTAGAGCTCTCCACATATCTTTCGCGTTTTTATTATTAAACTACGTATTAAGGTAGACTTTCTTTTTATGTCTAATAGCGCTAGTAACATAATTCCTAAGCGTTTTGTAATATTCGCCATGTTCTGCATTTTTAGTCCGCTTGAAACGCTTTAACGCGTTATCAGGTAATAGCATCATATCTCTAAGAGTAGAAGTCAACCAGGGCGATTTAGGATGCGTGATTTTTATAATCATTTCACGTACATGCCGGTCAAATAATGCAAGCAGGTTAGAGTTAAAACATTCAAGCTTATCATCGATATTTAACGTAAAAGATATTATCCCAGGGAATAGAAACTAAGTCAATGAGAAAAGAATTATAATTAAAGTGCCTGAAATCTCTAACTGTTTTAAAAAAAGGATAGGGGGTAGAAATCGATATACTTACTGTACAGTGAACAAGAGAATGGTCAGATATATTATTCAAATCTACAACTCCACAATCTTCAATTTCCACAGTGTCCGACAAAATAATAAGATCAATGAGTGAAGAAAACGCAGGTGTGATGCGGGTAGACTCACTAACTATTTGTTTCAAACCATAAGCATCAAGAAGTGAGTAGAGTTGTATTACACTGGGTTCATTTGTACATAACAAATTGATATTCCAGTCACCCAAAGCAATGATTTCGTCGCACTGTGGCATTAGGTAAGAAATAGTGTCATCAATTACATCAAGAAAAGTCTTACAATCAAAACTTGGCGGTCGATAAATTGAACCAATAGAAATTTTCTTTCCACCTACCTGAAGCAAATCCCAGATCTGTTCGATTAATGTGTTAGTGTCAATTTTACAGCATGGTAAGCCATCCCTGACATAAATTCTTACTCCTCCCCCTCGTCCTTCTCGGACAATTCTCACAAAGCTAAATCCTTTAATCCTCACAACATCGACTGAAATATCATTGGACAGCCACGTCGCAGTAACACCAAGTACACTACAATTCGTGTGCGTTATATACTCGTTGACATATTGAACCTTGGGAATCAAGGAACATACATTTAGGTGAGCAACTTGCAAGTCGGCAGTAGCAGGCATTTTAAAATAAGATAGAATATATATATATGAACGCAAATAATTTAACGCAAATAGCGCTTGTTCCTATTCTAAATTGTCTATCAAAAGAGACAAGTAGGAACAAATAGAAAAAAGAAAAATAGAAAATAGAGATTCAATTAAAAAAAACAATCTTTTATCCCTTAGATTAAACTAAATAAATAAGTAAATAAATACGCATCGCCACGGATCACGGCTCAATATAACTGCAATTAATAGCTAGCATTACATGAGTTAAAAGTTAAATCTCTTTACTACACCTTTGTCTTTGTACCAAATATTTCCATTCACAGACCAGACTTGCTGCCGACCAAACTCTTCCGATAGCTTCTGAATCGCCCGTACTCGCATTTGAGTAAGGTCCTCTTTTATGACAATCTTACTTCCCTTTAGTTTGCTTCTAGCTTTCAGCACATCAGTCATAAATTTACGATTAGCGAATTTCACAATGATAGGACGACAGGTGTTGTTTTTAATTCGCCCGACACGATGACAAATATCGATCGGCGCCGAACTAAACTTTAAATTTAGTTTAGCAGAAAGAATGTTACCGACAACTGTATCAATGTTTTCGTTATCATTCTCGGCTACACCAAATATACGGAGATTATTCCGTCTGTTGTATTGTTCAAGGCCATCCATTTTTTGTTCGCATTCTTTCTTCGCCTTTTCATTTTCGGCTTTTAAAACTTGCACTTCGTTCTCCAGCTTACTAATTTTACTTTCATATTGTTGAATAATTACCTCCATTTGTTGCTTTATCACATTAGAAAGGACTGACGTGATACTGGATATGAAAGATTCCTTCTGGAACGCCTGGATAATAATTTCTTCATATTCAGTCACTTGCGATCGGGACAGCACCATTGTTCATATATCTGGTCACACACGCGAGAAATAGTAATTTAAACGGAGCACGTGACAGCGTGCCCATCACTAGCCGGCCATACTTATCAGTTTATATATATTAAACTAAATTAAAAATGTGTCTTGTCAAATCTGCCAGCAAAATGTAAAATTTACATGATAGATGGACGAATCTTATTAATGATTAAATGCTCACTTGAAGATGGCGATGTGGAATTCGTTGTGGAAGAGGAGCATCAACACGAAGAAGAGAACGAGGCGTTAAATCTTCAGCAGGGCTACGACGACCATAAGGTTCGTTTATACATTTGTCTCTTAATCAAGTCGAATAATACATATATAAAACGTAATATCATTTCTTAAGGTCACTTACGCAGTCCGCAATAGAAAATTCGCCTCGCGTCGCGAATACATGCTCTACGTCCTCCAACAGCACAGGAGACACAACGAGGACCAGTTCCATCATGTTAGTTATATTTCATGATATACAATTTTCCTAAAAATTGTAACTGGACACGTGAATTTCAGGTGCTCAATACATGATGGTCGGGCAGTTGTGGATTGTTTACCAGGCGCTGAGGATGATTCGGCAACAACACGGCAACGCGCGCAAACACACGGCGGAGATGCTCGGAACGGACGAGAATACTGTGCACACCAGTCGATTCCGTTACGAGCAAGTCAAACTCGAGAAGAATCTTGCAGAACTTTGCTCTGGGATACATGTTTCGCGTGTCGCCGACGGTGCCCGGTTCGGTGTCCTGGTACAGGAAACAGTCAGAGGACGCTATGGCTGTCATTTACAAGGTTGGTTTTTCAATTATGTTCACGCGTATTCGACACAATAAATCGTTCCAGGAGGGTAAACCCGACTTATTCATCACCATCACCGGCAATCCGGAGTGGGATGAGATAACGTAAAACCTCCTTCCCCACACGATATGGCAGGACGCGCCGCTCTGCAACGACGTCTTCTTCGTCAAGAGCCAGCACATCTTGAGGGACATTAGATAAATATTTTTAAGTTATTTGTTGTATTTATGAAATGGAATTAAAAATCATATCAGGTACGGCCAACTGTTCGGACCTGTGATCGCGATGACATACAGCGTCGAATTTCAGAAGCGTGGAATGCCGCACATGCACCTTCTCGTTACTTTACAGGTAACTACAATCTCTTTTAAAGTCATTTCAGTTTCGGTAAAATTCGCAAGAAATATGTAAATTTTTCAGAAGGGGCACAAGCTGTACTCGCTGGAGAAAATAGACAGTGTCGTGTGGGCCAGGATCCCGAAGCTTCCTGACAAGTGCGACGAGAGGTACGATGAAATGCTGAACCTGAAGCGCCTCGTATCTGACATCATGATGCACCGCCCTTGTCAAGGTGCGTATCCCGTTCTTTTTTTAATTCTACAACAAATAATACATTTCGCAGGAGACGCTACTACCTATTGCAACTAACGGAAGCAGACCAACAGGACATACACCCACTGCACGAAGTACTTCCCGAAGCCGTTCGGCGAATTTACGTCGATCAACGAGGACGGAAAGGTACATTTGGATATCGCGCGGGCGTAATTATTTGTACGGTGGTCTTTTCTCAGGTGGACTACTATCGACCGGAGGACGGCGAGCGCGCGTTTTACGCGACGAAGAAAAAAAGCTTCGCGGACAAGGAAAACGTAAGCTGCCAGATTCATCGCGTATTGTATTGACTAAACACGAGTATTGTTATTACAGCCGATGGCATCGAATCAGTACGTCGTTCCCTACTCGCCGCATCTTCTGGCGAGGTACAAGGCGCACATCAACGTCGAGGTGGTGTCGAAAGTTGGTGTGGTCAAGTACATTTACAAGTACATCTTTAAGGGCTTGCACACTTCTCACGATCAATTGCAGGGATACGACAAAGCGCTGGTCCAGTTCGTCGAGATGGCATCAATGGACGACGGCTCCGCAGCGGGCCTACCGACGTCAAAGGACGTTCACGGCGCGACCGCCATTCCTTCAGGCGCAGCAATCGACGGCAACACCATGGAGAAGATCTCTGAGACGATCAAGGCAGAGATGAAAAAGGTTGTTTGTGACAGTTCTCACCAATTGTATCACATGTTGCTGAATGGCAACCGTTTTCAGATGGGCGTCAAGGAGCAGGGACAGAACGTCGTGGCGTTCGACGAAGCCGTCATCACCGAGTGTTTCCGGCAGATGACCGCCAACGAGGCCGAGGATTCAGGGATATCCTCTTTCTGGAAGTTCCCATACCGTTAGTTTTCGAATTTTTGGCTTAAAACTCTATTAATTGTTGACAATTGCAGGTCAATAGCTTACCCGTTCATGAACCTAATTGTAACTTCGTCTGCTTCCGGAGGAACACACTGAACACGATGATGGAGAAGGTCGGTTTGTCACACGATAAAAACAGTTGAATCCTATTAATTCCTTACAGGCGTCGCGCGAGGACTATAAGTCGCAGTTCAAGGGATGGTTCAACGTTGTACTTGACGAGCGCAATCTCCCGGAGGAGCAGCAGTTCGCCAAGACTCTGACTTACCCAGAGGTAAGAAAACCGATTAAAATATCGTTTAGCAGTTTCCTGATTACTGATTATTTCAATTGCAGCTCAGACTTTACTACCGCTACGTCGAGTCGAGCGGAACCTGGGTTCGGTACGTTCACAGACCGACGAGGATGGTCGTACAAGTGCGACTCGTGAACCCGCGGCAGATGGAGAAGTTCGCCATCCGACTGCTCGCGATGTACCAGCGTGGTTGCACGTCGTTCGAAAGTCTACGGACGGTGGACGGCACGGTCTACGAGACTTTCGGGGAGGCCGCCAGAATTGGAAATAAAATTTAATGACACAATTTGTTATATATAATTTTGTTATTTGCTAATAAGTGCAAATAAAATTTATTGACACAATTTGTTATATATATTTTTGTTATTTGATAATAAGTGCAAATAAAATTTATTGACACAATTTGTTATATATATTTTTGTTATTTGCTAATAAGTGCAAATAAAATTTATTGACACAATTTGTTATATATATTTTTGTTATTTGCTAATAAGTGCAAATAAAATTTATTGACACAATTTGTTATATATATTTTTGTTATTTGCTAATAAGTGCAAATAAAATTTATTGACACAATTTGTTATATATATTTTTGTTATTTGCTAATAAGTGCAAATAAAATTTATTGACACAATTTGTTATATATATTTTTGTTATTTGCTAATAAGTGCAAATAAAATTCATTGACACAATTTGTTCATATATATTTTTTGTTATTTGCTAATAAGTGCAAATAAAATTTATTGACACAATTTGTTATATATATTTTGTTATTTGCTAATAAGTGCAAATAAAATTTATTGACAATTTGTTATATATATTTTTGTTATTTGCTAATAAGTGCAAATAAAATTTATTACTACAATTTGTTATTCCTTTTATATTTGCTTATCAAATGCAAATACATTAACATTAATTATGAACTAACATAATTCATTTTAAATTTATATTTCGCCAACAACAAGTTGCAAATTATTCAATTTACCGCTTATCTAGCCATTTGGTTGCCCTGTATTCAGGCACCATCAATAAAATATTAGCAAGTTTAAATATTCTTACCAATTTTTCTGCTTCCGGCTGGTCACTGGACCGAACTCTCTCTGCTTCCGGCTGGTCACTGGACCGAACTCTCTCTGCTTCGGCTGGTTGCTGGCTCGGACTCCCAACTCCTTCTTCCTTCTTTGGCTGGCCGCTGCGTCAAAACTCCTTCTTCTGCCTTGGGCTGGTCGCTGCGTTAAACTCCTTCTTCTGCCTTGGGCTGGCCGCTGCGTTAAACTTCTCGTAATTCGCCGTGCGTCTGCTTTTATAGCTCAGTCCCTACCTTCTTTTCCCACACTTGTCTGCATCCCTGCTATTGCTTTAACAGGTGATGACCCAGGTGATCTCCCTACCACCTCTATCCCTTCTCGTCATTATTTTTAAAATAAAATTAATTAATTAATTTTCCTAATTACAAATAAATTATTCTTATCTTCCTTTGATATTTTAATAAAAAACACAACAATATGTTTATTTCGATGTTATGTTACTTTGAAATTAGTTATTTTTTGTATGTTGTACTTGTTCTAAATGAATTTTTAAAAAATCATTGTAAGGTTACTCTTGGTTTGTTCACCTCCACATTTGATGTGTAACATGATGATGTAACATTTTTTACATTTTTATTTATAGTTTCATTGGTTATATATGTTTATTCCGATGTTACGTTATTTTGAATATTCTGTTTATTGTATGTTTTTGTTGTTAAAAAAAAAGAATTTGAAAAAATAATTGTAAGATCACTCATGGTTTGTTCACCTCCACATTTGATGTGGAGGTGAACAGACTTGAGTGACAGATGCCGGTGAAGAAGTATAATTTTTTTTGTACTCCTCCATATTATACTCCTCGATTTTTTCTATGATGTTTCTTTATACAGTTTTATTAGTTATAACAGTTATTTTGAAATTTGGTATTTTTTGTATGTTGTAGTTGATATAAATGAATTTTAAAAATTGTAATTAATTGTAAGGTTACTTATGGTTTGTTTACATACACATTTGATGTGGGGCTGCACAAACCCGAGTGGCAGATAGCAGTGGAGGAGTATAAAAAAAGTAAAATTTTTGTACATAATGTTTATTTATAGTTCTATTGATTATGTGTGTTTATTTCGATGTTACGTTATTTTGAATTTCGCCTTTATTGTATTTATAGTTTCATTGGTTATATATGTTGATTTTGATGTTATGTTATTTTGAATTTTGTTTTTATTGTATGTTTTTGTTGTTATAAATGAATTAAAAAAATAATTGTAAGATCACTCATGCTTTGTTCACATCCATATTTGATGTAGAGGTGAACAGACATGAGTGAGAGATGGCGGTAAAGGAGTATAAATTTTTTTATCCACGACTATTGCGTTATACATACGTTACGCAATTACTTTTCTACAAATAATGGTATCTATAACTACCCAGCGGGAGTTATAAGCGTGAGTTATGATAAACTCACGCCATAGTAACTACTTACGTAATGTTATCTAATTGGCCGATATTAAATATCATGTCAAACAATTAAATGTCAAATTGACAAAATGAGTTCAGGCAGTAATTCAAAAATTTGTACACCACCTGGAATAAGAAAAATCGCCGAAAAAGCAACTCGCAATCTTCTGCCGGATAAATCGCACAAGAAATATAATGTGGCCTACCAAAACATTTGGATTGGAGTACAAGTAAGAACGTAAAATCATTGTCAGAAACTGTGCTTCTGGCATATTTTAAAGAATTGCCAATGAAATACAAATTTTCATCATTTGCTACTCTATGCTTAGAAGTACACTCAGTATAAATAAGAGAGTAAATATTGAAACTTTTACGAAACGAAATTACGATAGTTTCTAAAAAGTCTAAAAATTTTTCGGCTAAAAAGGTAAACGTTTTCGCCAGAAGAATAGTCGTGGATAAAGTATAGTATTCAACTCGAGGTAATGGCAATAACTCACTTGGATGATTACAGCGCTCGCCTGCGGCTCGCGCTGCAATCATCCCGTGAGTTATTGCCCACATTACCTCTCATTGAATAATATACTATTATACTCCTCTACATTATACTCAATTTTTTTGCATGATGTTTCTTTATACAGTTTCATTAGTTATAACAGTTTATTTCAGTGTAATGTTATTTTGAAATTTGGTATTTTTTATATGTTGTAGTTGATATAAATGAATTTTAAAAATTAATTGTAAGGTTACTAATGGTTTGTTCACATACACATTTGATGTGCAGGTGAACAGACCTTAGTGGCAGATAGCAGTGGAGGAGTATAAAAAAATGTAAAATTTTTGTACATGATGTTTATTTATAGTTTCATTGGTTATGTATGTTTATTTCGATGTTTTGAATTTGGTGCTTTGTATATTGTTGTTACAAATAAATTAACAAGAAATTAATTGTAAGATCACTCATGGTTTGTTCACATTCATATTTGATGTGGTGAACATATCTGAGTGACAGATGGCAGTGGAGGAGTATAAATTTTTTTATTCTCTACATTATACTCCTCCAATTTTTTTACATTTTTATTTATAGTTGCATTGGTTATATATGTTTATTTCGATGTTATGTTATTTTGAAATTGGGTATTTTTTGGTATGTTGTACTTGTAAGGTCGCTCATGGTTTGTTCACAGACACATTTGATGTGGAGGTGAACAGACCCCGAGTGGGTGATGGCGGTGGAGGCAATATAATTTTTGGAAAAATTTCTGGTAAATATAATAATAATAATAGCAAAAAAACTAATAATTAATTTAAATGTCGGCAAAAACACAGTTATTCTTAATTTAATATCATCCGTTTAACGGAACATAACATTGGCGTGAATAATATGTTAAAAATATTGGTTTCCATAATATTTTTTGGTAGTTTTGGACGGATAATATTGGTACACTTGACATTTTATTAATGTGAAACTTTTCAACTGCCAATCGAAATTTTAAATTGTCAAATCTACCATTTTAATTCGTGAAAACCAAACTTAAAGATGCCTTTAACTGAATTGAAAAAACTTGAGGAGAGAATATCGCTAATTGATCCCTGATCATGTCCCTAAAAATACAATTTTATTGTAAATTTCATGTAATGCGTTAGACAGCACATAACCTTGGTTTGAACAAGTCAGATTTACCCTAAATAAATTATAGTTTCCTAACAGGAACTTTTTTGGCAGTTGTTTAGAAAAATATCCCTAAAAAGTTATAATTCATTACTTAACTTTAGACGTTCATGTCAAACGCATAAGAAAGTCAATTGTCACAAACGTAAATATTTAAAAAAATTAAAAACTGGTGTCATCACAGTTGGTAATAAACAAAACTGACACGATTAGTAGCATCATTGGAAAAAACTACGGCAAACGGAATACCCTTTATAAAACTTAGCTATCTAGTCAAACTGCCTCTATACACATCGTAACGGGTCTCGTCCATCTGTCGTCTAATGGCGACTTCCGGAAATTAAACGTCAACAACGTAACCTGCAAAATTCGCACTTGAACTCGTGTCTGCGTCGTTTTCGAGCGTAGTTTGAACAAAGTGCGCTTAGAAATAGGTGTTCGGGACCGATTCGCGAGCATTAGGAACCCTGCCGATGAAGTAATCGAAGATGGAAAGTGCGTACTTTGAATCCATCAACCAAGGCATATCGGCCGATGAAACAGCATTGCAGGCTTCCCGCAAGTCAATACAAATGTGAAACGAGCCGGTTCATCAATGATACATTCGAAATTACAAGTACATTTCCTTTACGGTGAGCGATACAAGTTTGTGGATGCATATTTAAACTCGATTAAACGTCAAAACGTAACCTGCAAAATTCGTAATTTAAACTCGCGTCGGCTTCGTTTTCGAGTGTAGGTTGGACAAGACGCGTCAGAAAAAGGTGTTGGGCCCGATTCGCGGCCATTCAGGCGACAGAAACCCCACCCGCAGTGCTGATATGGTGCAAATGTCAAATTAGTTCGATGACACATTATAACACATTATAAGAAGTGTGTGTTCATTAGAGTTTGAGAATATACACATGTGAAATTGATCAGGTACGATTTTAAGGCATATACCTGTATTTGCGATACAAAACTGAACGGAATTGTGTACGTGTATGTGTTGACATTTCAAATGTCAAACGTGTGTTCTGCAAAGACGCCTTTTTCAAACATCATCTTTATATGTAGTTTGGGTAGTTGTTATTTGTGAATATTTATTTGCACTCGATCAGGTAAGGTTGACGTCTTTCTGTATAGTTCAAATTCACCAACCCGGCCCTTAATTGCTTCACGCCGCCTTCGGAAAACTGACAGTTACATAATTGTTGATGTACGAGTTCCACATGACTTGCAAATATACATGCAAATTCCGCATGTAAATAGTCGGTGACTGATCAATTGATTCATGATGTAGTAGAGCTTAGTTTGAATTCGTTGTATCTTCGATCCATTAACAAACAGAATTTTTAAAAGAAAGCAAACATACAAGTCGTATACGTCAAAAGCGCATTTAAAGTGCAGAACTGGAGGTAACATGTAATTGCTCTTAAGTAAATAAATGCAAGATAATATAAATATAATTTGGATGTTGTTTCCATTATTTGTTGTTGTTGTTGCTGTTGCATTGCTGCGTTTTTTACTTCGAGAGCGTCGGACCTCTTTATTTTTTGGAAATTTGTTGGAAATTCGTGCGGGTAAGTCGCAGTGTGAGAGCTCCTCGAATTGAACGGGATTAGCAGTGGAAAAAGTGTGAAAATAGGAAAGAAGTGATACGGGCTAGTGGAGAAAGTTGCGAGCGACATTTTGGTGGTAGTACCGTCGAAATCGGCCACTAGTGGACGCCGGAATAAAGCCAAATAGTTGCTTAAAAGCAAGGTAAAAACAATTCGTACCGGGAAAGAAGTAGTTGTTTACGATAGCGGGCCCTGGGTTTTTGCGATATTTTTGTGTAGTGCGACCGGGCGTTGGCACGGTCAGAGAGAGAACGCCTCCGAGGGGACAGCCCGGGTGATTCGCCTCAATCAGTTTAATTGCAAATTAATTGCTACCGGGTGAACAGGGGCGGAATATGTATAAATAAATTACTAAGCGGGCTCGAATAGGATAGTGGCCGGCGTACAGTGATGGCGGGACAGGATAAATAGAAGGGGAGTAAATAAATGGCGAGTGGAGGTAGGGACAGAGCGGGAAGTGCAGGAGAGAGAGTACCGGAGATGTTCACAAGGAGCAGGAAAATAGCGAGATCGATAGAGAGAGAGAAGGAGAGAGGAAAGGTGAGATAAAAGAGAAAGAGATGGAGAACGAAAGTGTGATTGAGTTATTCAGAGAAATAATGAAAGAAATGAAAGAAATGAGGAGAGAAAATGAAGGATTAAGAAAGGAATTGCAAGAGGACAGAGAGACGAGGGAGAAAATGGAGATGAATTGGAAGAAGGAAAAGGAGGGGGTAGAGGCAAGAGTAAGGGAAATGGAAGAAAGGTTGGAAAGGATGGAAAGGAAAGAAAGAAGAAACAACATGGTAATAAGAGGGATACAGTTAGAAAAAGGCGAAGAGAAAAAACAGGTGGAGAAATGGATGGAAAATGAAATACAGGTAGAGGCGGAAATAGAGGAGGTGGTCAGGATGGGGGGGAAGGAGCAAGAGGTTGTGCTTGTGAAAATGAAAACAGGGGAGGAAAAAGAAAAAGTAATGAGAGTTAAGTCAAGATTGGCAGGGAAAAGGGTATTTATAGATCACGATTTGACGGAGAAGGAGAGAGGGGTGCAAAAGGAAATCTGGAAGCAAGCAGTGAATGAAAGAGGGCAAGGGAGACGAGTGAAAATGGGCTATAGGAAGTTGAAAATTGACAATGATTGGTGGATATGGGACGGAGAGAAGGAAGGACTGGTACAAAAAAACTAAGGCAACTAAGAAGGGGTGGAGAGGGAATAGGAGAGGGGGGGTCAGGGGTGAGTGGGGAGAGAGTGGCGAGAAAGAAACAGGGGAGAAAGAGAGGGGACAGGAGGAGAAAGAAGAGAGGAGGGGGAACGGGAGCAGGAAAGGGGGTTCAAGGCAAGTTTCTGGAATATAGCGGGACTAAAGAAATGGATAAAAGGAGAAGAAGGAATGAACAGCGATATGAGAGAATATATGGAAGGGTGCGACTTTATAGGGCTAACGGAAACCTGGGTTGAGGAAGCAACGTGGAAGAGGCTCAAAGGAAATATGCCGAAGGTATTCAGATGGGTGTGCAGGGGGCGGTGAGGGAAGGAAGAAGGGGTAGGGCGAGGGGCGGAATAATCACGGGGGTGAAGGACAAATGGGATGAAGCAAAAGGGGAGAGGGAACATTCAGCAAATGTACAAGAAAGAAGGATCAGAAAGGGCGGGAAGTGCTGGAAGATATTCACGGTATACAGCAACCAGAAGTTAAAGGAGGTGACGGAAGAAATAGATGAGAGAACGGAAGGGGAGGAGGACTGGATAATGGTTGGAGGTGATATGAACGCGAGGACGGGGCAAGGCACGGCGCTGGCGGGGAGGAGAGGGATGGAAGGGAGGGTGTCAAAGGACGAAGTGATCAATGGAGAAGGGAAGGTGTTGCTGAATTGGGTAGAAGAGAGGAGTTGGGAAATACTCAACGGCGGCGGCGGAGAAAAGGGGGAGTTCACCTATATCGGACCTAATGGACGGTCAGTCATCGACTACGTGGTGGTAAATGGAGAGGCGAGAAGGGAGGTGGCCAGGTTTACGGTGGGGGAAAGATGGGAATCTGATCACATGCCGGTAGAAGTGGAATGCAAGGGTACAAGAGGGGAGAGGAAAAAGAGAAAGAAAGGAGAAGAGAGGACTGTGAATATATGGAATGATGAGACAAAGAAAATTTACAGGAAGAAATTAAGGGAAGTAAAGTGTGAAGAAATAAGGAGAGTAGAGGAAATAACGGAGATTATGGATAAGGCCATAACAAGGAAGAGGGTAAGGGCAGGAGAGGAGAATAAAACATGGTTTGATGAGGAATGCAGACGAGGGAAGAGGGAACTGAGGAATACTCTGAAGAGGGCGAGAGAGGGAATGGGTTCATGGGAGGAGTTCAGAGAAGAACGGAGAAAACAGAAAGAGATGTGGGAGAGGAAAGAGAAGGAGCAGAGTCAAAGAGCAATAGAGGAGGTAAAAGGGCTTAAAGGGGGAAAGGAAGTGTGGGAATGCCTAAGAAAGAAGAGGAAGAAGGGAAAACAGATTGATGAAAACATTGGGACCAAAGAATGGAAAAGGTACATTATGCACTTGTTAGGAGGGGAAGAGGGATTAGGGGGAACAGGTAGGAGGAAGGAGAGAGGGACGGAGAACGCGGCCGAGACGGAGGAATTTACATGGGATGAACTAATGAAGATAAAGGGTAAATTGAAAAGGGGGAAGGCAGCGGGGGAGGACGGGATAGATGCAGAGGGATGGATAAACTCACCGGAGGAGCTGTGGAAGGATGTACTGAAACGGTTGAATGGCATATGGATGGGTAGGAGGGGAATGCCAGACAGGTGGAGGCAAGCAATAATTGTTCCAATTTGGAAAAAGGGGGACAGAGAAAGGGTAGAAAATTACAGAGGGATCTCGTTGCTGAATATCGTGTATAAGATATACGCGGGACTGATTGGGGCAAGGGCAGCAGCAGAAGTAGAGAATAAAGGGATACTACCGGAAGGACAAGCGGGGTTCAGTGCGGGAAGGGGTACCAGAAACAACCTATACGTATATAAATTACATAATAGAGAGGGAGACGACGGTAACAGGCGGAAAAGTATACGCAATGTTTGTAGATATAAAGGCTGCGTTTGATAGAGTGGATAGGCTAGTACTGATGAAGGCATTAGAAGATGCGGGGATAGCGGAAAGAATCGTGGAAAGACTAAGATACATTTATGAGGAGACATGGTGTAGAGTAAGAGGAAGTAAAGGAACGACGGAGGGATTTAGAACAACGAGAGGATTAAGGCAGGGGTGCCCACTGAGTCCGTTGCTCTTCAATATATACATAGCAAGGCTCGAGGAAGTATTCAAAAACGGACAAGACGGGTGGGGGGGGGGGAATTGGGTAGGGAAAGATTATGGTCTCTGGCATTTGCAGATGACGTGGTCATATTTGCAGATACGGAGAAAGGAATAAAGGAGATGATAAGAAGGCTAGAAGGTTTCCTGGAGAGGAGAGGATTAGAATTAAACACAAAAAAGACGAAGTTGATGGTGTTCAGGAAAGGCGGAGGAAAAAGAAGGGAGGTGAAAATGAAATGGAAAGGAGAAGATATTGAACAGGTGAGAGAATGGGTGTACCTAGGGTATGTGATTAGAGACAACAACAGTGAGGGGGGACACATGAGGCATATGTGCAAAAAGGCGAGGAAGGCAGACGAAGGTTTGCGGGGGTGCCTTTGGGGGAAAGGGGAAGGGAAATTTGAGGACAAAATGAGGATTTGGGACGTGTGTGTAAAAAGTATTATGCTGTATGGGGCCGAAATGTGGGGGACGAAAGAACATGAATTAATAGAAAGGACATACATAAGGCAGATCAAAAGGGCGTTATATTTGGAAAAATCGACGCCGAACTATATAGTGAGGCAAGAGACAGGGAGAGAGAGGTTGAGAGTAGAAACGAATAAGAGAGTGGCGAAATACGAGGCGATGGTGAAAGGGAGAGGAGAGGGTAGTTTGGCGAAAAAGGTAGTGGAGGATTTGGAGAAGAGGGAAAGCAAGGGAAGGGGGCTATCGAAATGGGAAGAAGGAAGAATAAAGATGTACGAGAAAGCGGGGATGTTGACGAGAGAAGTGGAAAGGAGAAGAGCGGAGGGGAAAAAGGTGGAAAAAGATTAGAGGAGAGGTGGAAACAAGTAGAAACACAGGAAAGGAGTGAGAAGAAAGAGCATTCAAGGTACAATACTAAGTACAAACGAATACAAGTACATGGAAGGAGTCCGAAGTACCTGAGAGGAGGAAACTCGGCGGAAGAGGAAAAGATGATAGCGAGGTTTAGGTGTGGCAACGAGGAAAAGGCGAATAAATATTGGATGGGGGTAGATTACATGAGATGCGAGGTATGCGGAGAACAAAGGGACGAATGGAGACATTGGTGGGAGGAGTGTGAAAAAATGGGATGGAGTAGGGAGGAAGAGAAGGTGGGCAGGGATTGGGGAAGAGTGTTGGGGGAGAAGGGGAAGGGACTGGAGATACTTGGGAGGCTAAAGAGGAAGAAAGAAGACGGCAGGAAAAGGAGGGAAAAGGTAAAGGCATAAAACAAAACGAACAAACAAAAAAATTTCAGATAAGGCAGTCAAAGGGGAGAAGAAGAATGGCCAGGAGGGAGGAGACGAGGAAAATAGAAGGCGGCAAGAGAAGGTGGAGAAAGAAGAAAAACTGAAGGAAATATGTCAAATGTCAAAAATAACAGTATTGTAATAGGGAAATTAATGCCAATAAAGGTTATATATATAAATATAATTTTCTATTCCGTTTAAGTAGAAACTTTCTTGGTAATTGTTAAGAACATATATCCCCCAATATAAATACTTAACCTGATGTACTCATGTCAAACGCATAAGAAAGTAAAATCAGAATCATAAACAGCGATTTTACGGATACTGCAAAAACTACTAATTATTTTTTATGTGTCACTCCCAATCTAAATTGTGAAATTCGTTTGGTTAATATTGAATCACGCAGAATTAATGCACTACAAATAGTGTACTATGTAAAACATATGCACTTTGATAACGTTGGATAAGTAATACTTTTCATAAAACAGTAATATTATAATTTTATATGTACAATCGGTGGACATGAAACTGATGTAAAATGTTTTTGACAAAATTTGAGTATAACGGCTTGAGGAGAGAACTGCTTACGAACTTCACGTCGGCGGATATGTTGGTAATGTCAATGTCAATGTCATCCGTTTGACACCACATAACCTTGACGCGAACAGACAGATTTACGCTAAATAAGTTATTGTTTTCCCACAAAATATTTCTGACGTTTCAAACGTCAAGGCGCGACGTCGCCAACGTCAAACAAATTCATTAATCTGGTCGATCGATTAGTTCGCGCGCCGCGTCACTAATGCGGCGACAAGATTTTGCCAACCGCAAAAAAACTAATAATGGCTAACTCCAAATTTCAACCAGTTAAGTCATTATCAGCATTCCAAGATCATTTTAATACTTGCAAATTGCGTATTTTGTGATTAATTAGGTGAGACGGCTTTAATCAATTAATAAATTACGTTATAGAATGAATCAGACGTAGCTTTGATACATAAAAATTAATTTTTAAACCAAAATTCAAATAGACCGCTTTTTAGAATAATTGTCAAACGTGCATTTCATCAAAAAATTTAAATGGTCAAATTGACAACTTTAATTCGTGCAAACCAAATTTAAAGATAACTGTAACAGTATTGGAAAAACGTGAGGCGAGAATATCCCTAATTGCTGAAAAACTTCATGTCACAAAAAACACGGTTTATTGACAATTTTATGTCATATTATGTGACTTGAGGAGTGAATTACTGAAAACTGCATGTCCTTAAAAATACATTTTTATTGGCAATTCAATGTCTTCCGTTAGACACAATATTCCCACAATATTTTTTGACAATTTTATACGTGAACAGACAATAGGTAGAAAACTGTAAAAAAATTACGGGAAAACAATAATTTATTTAAGGTTATGTTCTATGTCAAGTTGATGCCATTGAATTTCCAATAAAACTGCGCTTTTGACGACGTGCGGATCATCTGCAATAACTTACGTTGTCATTGTAAAATATGTTGTTGTAATTATATTAAAGGTATATTATAATTTTGTTTTCACGAATTAACATTGTCAATTTGACAATTGAGAAGCTTGATTCACATTGCAATTGCAATTATTGCATTCTCTCTCAGAAACACGTGCTTCGCTTAGGCAAAAATTTAGTGTATTTTTTATGACATAGTGGGAACGTTGAACAATAATCTATGACTAAATGCACGCCATCTTGATACAAGATGACGCCATTCTATCTCGGGAACGCGCGAACCTTACAAGTTGAAATTTTGCACATACAAAACTGACACAATTACTTGCATCATTGGAAAAAAACTGCCGCAAACGGACCACCCTTTCACAAACTTAGCTACCTAGTCAAACCGCCTCTATACACATCTTAGCGTCTGTCGTCCGTACGCAACTGACGGTTAAAAATGTTGGGTTCTCGAGTTTCATTGGTCGCCGGTCTAACGCGCGAAGCGCGTTTGTCAGATTTTGCCTGCCAAAGGTTCAAATTATGGTACCGAGCCCGACGATTGGCCCGACGCAGAGGTCGAATGGGCGACTTCCGGATTTAAAACGTCAAAACGTAACCTGCAAAATTCGCAATTTAAACACGTGTGTGATATGGTGCAAATGTCAAATGTGTTTAACGACACATTACACATTATAAGTGTGTGTTTATTAGAGTTTGAGAATATACACATGTGGAATCGATCAGGTACGATTTTATGGCATATACGTGCCTTTGGGATACAAAACTGAACGGAATTGTGTACAAGTATGAGTTGTGACATTTCAAATGTCAAACATGTGTTTTGCCAACGATGCATTGAGCGCTCAGTTCAAAGACCATCTTCTTGGATGTTTATTTGCACACGATCAGGTACAAGGTAATGTCTTTCTGTGCAGTTCATACTCATCGGAGGGATCATTTAATTGGTTCACGCTGCCTAAGGACAACGTTCTCAGGTAACAGGTCACATTCAAATTCGTGCACGTTTTTGAATTTCCCAAGGATTTATTGAAACAGCTACAAAAGTGCAGCCTGAGCGGTAAAAACCAATTATCGTCAAGTATAGTTGGCAAATTTAGTATCGGTTTAGTCATGTAGACGTTCCATATGATTTACACATGCAAATTGCGCATTATAAATATTCTGTGAGTAAATTTTCAATCAATTGATTAATTAGGTAGTAGAGCTTAGTTTGTATTCGATCCAACATACAACATACGATATGATTAACAAACAGAGTGTTCAAAAGTGGAAAAGTACAAGTCGTATGCGCCAAACGTCAAACACGCATTTAACGTGCAGAGTGAAGGTTGACTTCAGTTTTGCAACGTGTAGTGGATTGGATTAGCTACGATTTATTACAGAAACTGATACATCGAGTGTGTGTAACAAGCAAGAAATTATTAATCGTCGTTACAAACTGCGAGTCTTGTTGCTGATATGCTGCAAATGTCAAAGGTGTTCGACGACACAAAACCCATTATAAGAAGTATGTATTCAATAGAGTTGGAGAATGTACGCATCTGGATTCGATCAGGTACGATTTTATGGTATATACATGTCTTTGAGATACAAAACTGGACGAAATTGTGTACGTGAATATGTTATGACATTACACATGTCAAACGTGTGATTGCGTGTTCAAGTTCACGATGCATTGAGCTCCCTGTTCAAAGAACATCTCCTCTACAGTTTAATTGGTTCATGCCGTATTCAGACAACGCTTCTTTTGACATGCCTTTACTTATATGTAAATAAATGAATATAATATAATTATAATTTTGAAAGTTTTTCTAATGAAAACTTTTTCGGCAATTGTTAAGATCAAATATCCCTAAAAAGTTACATATCCTTATATAATATTAAAGGCTCATGTCAAAAGCAAGAGAAAGTCAATTGTCATCAATGTGAATATTTAAAAAGAACTTCCGTCAGCCACGTTTGGCAAACTATTAAATAGGTTTGGTTAATATATATTTAGAGCCTTTGTTTTTAAGTGTAAAACACGATCAAATAGTATAATCTGTAGAATTAATGCACTGCAAATAATGTACTCTGTAGATCATGTGCCCTTTGATAAACTTGAAGAAGTAATACTTTTTCACAAAATAGATATATTTTAATTATATATGTAAATCGGTAGACATATAAAACAGACATACATAAATTTTGTAATAGACATGTTTTACAACGGCTTGGGGAGAGAATTGCTTACGAACTTCATGTCGCAGATATGTTGGCAATTCATTGTCATCCGTTTGACAGCACATAACCTTGACATGAACAAGACAGATTTACGCTAAATAAATTATTGTTTTCCCAGAATATTTTTTGACAGTTTCATATATCCACCGATTGTACAATCAGATGACATATAAATAGTAGAAAACTGTGAAAGAAAACAATAATTTATTTAATGTTCGCGTCAAGGTTATGCACTATGTCAAATGGATGACATTTAGTTGCCAATAAACTTGTGCTTTTGACGACAAGCAGTTAGTCGGCAATTAGCGACATCTCCTGAAGCCGTTGTAAAATATTTTTGACATTTCAAACGTCAAGGCGTTATGTTTTAACCATCAAACAAATCATCAACCTGGTCGATCGATTAGTTCGCGCGCACAAGATTTTGCCAACCGCAAAAAAAAATAACGGCTAACTGCTATTGGCAAATTTCAATCGATTGAGCCATAACAGCGTTCAAAGATCATTTAATACTTGTACAATTAGTGGACATATAATTGGTAGAAAACTGTAAAAAATTGCAGGAAAACAATAATTTATTTAATGTAATTCAGTATTGTTCGCGCTAAGGTTGTGTTCTATGTTAAGTTGATGACATTGAATTGCCAAAAAACTGCGGTTTTATCAACAAGTAGTTCTACAGCAATTAAGGATGTTGTAGTTGTAAAATATGTGTTTGTAATTCTGCTAAAGGCGTTTTTAAATTTTCTTTTCACGAATTTAAATTGTCCACATGACAATTTAACATTTTCATAGGCCGTTGAGAAGCGTGATTCATATTGACAATTTTATGTGTATCAGTTATTTACTTTCACAAGCAATGTTTCATCTTCAGTAGAACAATTTGCCTAATACAGAAATAAACTGTCAAGTATAAGTTAAGAAAACTTTTAGTTTTAATATAGTCAACAAGAATATGTTCTTCAAATATTATGAGCATCTTGGTATATGTAAATTTTGCACTATTAAATTATAAGTACAGACGGTTTTATAACAAATACAAAAATAGATTTTGCAACAGAAAAAATGCCAAAACCAAAAGAAACAAAAGAAAAAATTAAAGAACTATTCTACAAAACCAAAAATATTAAAAATAAAATAAAACTTCATATTAATAATAGTTTAAAATTGTTTGCTTACTGTGACTCATTTGCAAATGACAACACTTACTTCAAAATTTAAATCATTAATTCATATTTATTACAGTTTCAAATTGTTAACTTGTTGCGACACGTTAGCAGATGTTACAACTTAGTTCATATTGTAGCCAAAACTGTAAACAACAGTAATTTTTTTTAAACCACTAATAGATCAATTCAAATGCACAAAACGAAAATGTATATAAATCTAATTGAATTATAACAAAACGTTACTTAAAACACTTCTCATATCTTTGATTGGAATATGCAAATGTTTACTCATTAACTTAGTTCAACAATAGTGCGGTATTATATCTCAGAAACACGTGCGTGGCGTAGGCTACATGTAATTTTTTATTCACATAGTGGGAACATTGGACAGTAAACTATGACAAAATGCACGTCATCTTGACACAAGATGGCGCCACTCTATCTCGGGAACGCGTGAACCTTACATGTTGAAATTTTGCACATACAAAATTGACACAATTACTTGCATCATTGGAAAAAACTGCCGCAAACGGACTACCGTTTCACAAACTTAACTACCTAGTCAAACTACATATAACCACAGGATAACGGGTGTCGTCCGTCGGCAACTGACAGTCCAAAAATCTGAAGCTTTAAAATTCCATTGGTCGCCGGTCTAACGCGCGACGCGCATTGGTCCGAATTTGCGCACGAAACGGCACCGAACGCCGCAATTTGCCCCACGCAGAGGTCGAATGGACGACACGGATTTTTTAACGTCCAAACGTAACCTGCAAAATTCGCACTTTAAACTCGCGGGTCGGCGTCGTTTTCGAGCGTAGTTTTGACAAAGCGCGATTAAAAAGAGGTGTCCGGGCCCGATCCGCTGGCTAAATGCCAGCCACAAAGACCCCACCTGCAGTGCTGATATGGTGCAAATGTCAAATGTATTCGACGACACATTACGCATTATAAGAAGTGTCTGCACTTGTCTACACATCTGGATTCGATATGGTACGATTTTATGGCATATACGTGCCTTCGGGATACAAAACTGGACAGAATTGTGTATGTGTATGTATTGTGACATTTCAAATGTCAAAGGTGTGGCGCAAGACGCCTTTTTCAAAGAATATCTACTTTATGTGTAGTTTCAGAAGTTTTTATGGATGTTTATTTGCACTTGATCAGGTAAGATTTGAAGTCTTTCTGTACAGCTGAAATTCACCGACCCGGCTGTTAGTTGGTTCACGCCGCCTTCGAAGAACCCTGTCATTCACAGTTACATAACGAGTTCCATATGACTTACAAATATACATGCAAAATCCGCATTCTAAATATTCGGTGAGTGATCAATTGATTAATTAGGTAGTAGAGCTTAGTTTGAATTCGTTGTATCTTCGATGCATTATCAAACAGAATTTCCCAAAGCAGAAAACATACGAGCCCTATATGTCAAATGTCTAAACGCACATTTGACGTACAGTAGTGGAGGTTGAATTCAGTTTTGCAATGTGAAGTGGATTTGATTAGTTACGATTTATTACAGAAACTGATGCATCGAGTGTGTATAACAAGAAAGAAATTAATAATCATCGTAACAAATCGCGAGTTTTGTTGCTGATATGGTGGACATGTCAAACGTGTTCGACGACACAATACCCATTACAAGAAGTATGTGTTGATTACAGTTTGAGAAAATACACATCTGAATTCGATCAGGTACGATTTTATGGCATATACATATCTTTGGAGTACAAAACTGGACAGAATTGTGTACGTGAATCTGTTGTGACATTACAAATGTCAAACTTGGGTTCCGACGCATTGAGCTCCCTGTTCAAAGAACATCTCCTTTACAGTTTGATTGGTTCATGTCTTCTTCAGACAACGCTTTCTTTGATATACATTTGCTTATATGTAAATAAATGAATGTAATATATTTATAATTTTGTGTTTTTCTTTAATAGAAACTTTTTCGGCAATTGTTAAGATCAAATATCCCTAAATCCAGATCATTGCTTAACTTTAAAGGCTCGTGTCAAAAGCATAATAACGCAAATAAATGTAAATATTAAAAAAAACTTCTGTTGGTCACGTTTGGCAAACTATTAAATACATTTGGTTAATATGTATTTAGAGGCTTAGTTTTTAAATGTAAAAATCCGTGGATTACAACGGCATGGGGAGAGAATTGCTTACCAACTTCACGTCAGATATGTTGGCAATGTCATCCGTTTGACAGCACATAACCTTGACGCGAACAAGACAGATTTACGCTAATTACGTTATTGTTTTCCCACGAAATTTTTAAGAAGAAATATCCCTAAAAAGTTACATATCGTTACTTAACCTTAAAGGCTCATGTCAAAAGCATGAGAAAGATAATTGTCATAAACGTAAATATTTAAAAAGAACTTCCGCCAGTCACGTAAACTATTAAATGCGTTGTTTGGTTTGATAACTTTGAAGAAGTAATACTTTTCATAATATAGGTATATTTTAATTTTATATTGTTCCGGATTTCATTGAATTAGTTTAGTTAGCAACAGTCGCCCGGCGAGTTCGCACTAATTTGTTAATCATACATTCATTTGGGTTGTCAACGAAAATAAAGCAAGTTTTGTTTTCTGGTTTTACTCGAAAACTGTGTTTCAATTTCCTCCCGAGAAATCTTACTATTAATACAAGACATATATATATGTAAAATCAGCAGGCATATAAAACTGATATACATAAATTTTGTGGAAAACATTTTACATCGGCTTGGGAGTGAATTGCTTACGAACTTCATGTCGCAAATATGTAGGCAATTCATTGTCATCCGCTTGACAGCACATAACCTTAACGTGAACAAGACAGATTTACGCTAAATAAATTATTGCCAACAAACTTGTGCTTTTGACGACAAGCAGTTAGTGGGTAATTAGCGACATCTCCTGAAACCGCTGAAAAATATTTTTGACGTTTCAAACGTCAAGGCCTGATGTTTTAACGATCAACCAAATCATCAACTTGGTCGATCAATTAGTTTGCGCGCGGCGTCAGTCAACCACGGTGACAAGATTTTGCCAACCGCAAAAAAAACTATCTGCTATTTACAAATTTCGACCGGTTAAACCATAACAGTGTTCAACGATCATTTAATACTTGTACAATCAGTGGACATATAATTGGTAGAAATCTGTAAAAAATGGCAGGAAAGCAATAATTTATTTAATGTAATTCTGCTGTTGACGTTGTCG
The DNA here is from genome assembly GCA_959613385.1 of Geotrupes spiniger. Taxonomy (NCBI): domain Eukaryota; kingdom Metazoa; phylum Arthropoda; class Insecta; order Coleoptera; family Geotrupidae; genus Geotrupes; species Geotrupes spiniger. Next base: position 38,149,389 of record OY390735.1, read on the forward strand.
TTGTAAAATACGTTTTTTCCGACGACCATTATAAAATGTATTGAATTATGCACCGTTTTTTGTTACTGAAAGTGGGAGATTGCGAATGGAGGGAGTACCAGTGTATAATAACAAGTGTCGAAAGTGAGTTATATCGTGCGAGTGAGAATGTTGATGCACGAGCGTTAGCGAGTGCAGAAACCTCACGAGCAGACGATATAACACTTTCGAGCGAGTTATGAACACTATTTTTTACACGACCTCAAATGTATTTTTTAAAAAACCTGAGAAAGTGATGTTAGAATGCTCAAGTCCGTTAGTCGGTAAAACAGAAACTTCATTTTAATATATTAAAGTCATTTAACACAGCAGCTGACTAATATTCGACGGAACTTCAACCAACAAGCCCTAATGGATAGTTACGAAACTATGTAAAGGCCCAGTGAATATTTAGTAGAGTCAATCTTTCTTCTGTGTCATTTGTACAAAATGTGCCAGATGGTGTGCGTTGAGCTTTAGTTGGTCGTACTTGTCAAAAATATCACACTAGTGTGATATATCACACGCCATGTGGTATTGTCAGTTTTCTGAAGTAGGTTACTACGATGATATTCATTAGTTTCGGTAGAGGTCGTGTAAAAATAAAATTTTCAACACTGGTAGTACAATCGTGGTTACTAATGAAATTTGACATTTAACATGTGTTATTTGTGAATTCTGAAACTGACGAACATATTCAAGTAAAACTTTTGATTTTTATTGTTATGGTGGTCGTCGGAAAAGTATCGTGTAAAACACGTGTCCGCGGGCATTTAGGCCACAGAGATCCCACCCGCAGTGCTGATATGGTGCAAATGTCAAATGCATTCGACGACACATTACGCATTATAAGAAGTGTGTGTTCATAAGAGTTTGAGAATATACACATGTGGATTCGATCAGGTACGATTTTATGGCATATACGTGTCTTTGGGATACAAAACTGGACAGTATTGTGTATGTGTATGTATTGTGACATTTCAAATGTCAAACGTGTAGCGCAAGACGACTTTTTCAAAGAATATCTACTTCATGTGTAGTTTGAGAAGTTTTTATGGATGTTTATTTGCACTCGATCAGGTAAGATTTGAAGTCTTTCTGTACAGTTCAAATTCACCGACCCGGCCGTTAGTTGGTTCACGCCGCCTTCGATGAACCCTGTTATTTACAGTTACATAACGAGTTCCATATGACTTACAAATATACGTGCAAAATCCGCATTCTAAATATTCGGTGAGTGATCAATTGATTAATTAGGTAGTAGAGCTTAGTTTGAATTCGTTGCATCTTTGATGCATAATCAAACAGAATTTTCCAAAGCAGAAAACATACGAGCCGTATATGTCAAATGTCGAAACGCACATTTGACGTACAGCAGTGGAGGTTGAATTCAGTTTTGTAATGTGAAGTGTACAAAAACTGATGCATCGAGTGTGTATAACAAGCAAGAAATTAATAATCATCGTAACAAATTGCGAGTTTTGTTGCTGATATGGTGGACATGTCAAACGTATTCCACGACACATTACACATTATAAGAAGTATGTGTTGATTAGAGTTTGAGAAAATACACATCTGGATTCGATCAGGTACGATTTTTTGGCATATACATGTCTTTGGAATACAAAACTGGACGGAATTGTGTACGTGAATCTGTTGTGGCATTACAAATGTCAAACTTGGGTTCCGACGCATTGAGCTCCCCGTTCAAAGAACATCTCCTTCACAGTTTGATTGGTTCATGTCTTCTTCAGACAACGCTTTCTTTGACATACATTTGTTTATATGTAAATAAATGAATGTAATATATTTATAATTTGTGTTTTTCTTTAATAGAAACTTTTTCGGCAATTGTTAAAATCAAATATCCCTAAAAAGTTACAGATCATTGCTTAACTTTAAAGGCTCGTGTCAAAAGCATAATAACGTAAATAAATGTAAATATTAAAAAAAAAATTCCGTTGGTCACGTTTGGCAAGCTATTAAATACAGCGCGACCAAGCAAACAAGTCCATCGGAAAATATGCCAACTAATTTTAAAAATTCGTGGCGGTAAAAGTTTAAGCCAATACCTATCACTCATGCCGGCGTTGTACCTTCCGTGACAAAAGTGAAAGTAGCTGGCAAATTGAGAGGTTATAGCGTTTGTATTTCTTAATTTTATCTGCTTTCGTTCATCTTTCTAAAAAAAACAGTCTTTTTTAAGACTATTTTTGTTCGTATTATTCGCCATAAGGTAGGCATATAATTTAAAGTATTTTTAAAATGAAACTTTCACATAACCTCAAAATATATATTTTACCTATTACTACTGTAGGTATTTGCTATTTATGTATTTATTTATAGAATCCATTTCTTCTAAAAGTTTTTATAGCTATGGCAAGTAAAGGGAAAAAACTGTTCATTCCGAAGCCAAAAACATTATTAAAAATGTCGTGGAGTTCTTCGACCAACAAAAAGCTGCCGGGGTGTAGACATTCCATTTGGAAAGGGCTACAGAACTAGCTGCGGCAGCGACTGGGAAATCAGTAAAATTCATAACAAAAATTAGGTAATTTGTATTTCATTAAAATTGTTTTGAAATAAATATTTATTGTTATTTTATAGGGCTGAAGGTAAACTTGCCGATGAAGGAGGGATATTCAAGTCTCCTTCAAAGAAACAACGATGTGGGGGTTCCAACAAAATAATTTTGGATGATTTTGATTTAGGCGTTTTGAAGAGAACTGTTAATGAAGTTTACACGATAGATAAACAAGTTCCTACGATTAACATTTTAGTTAATAAAATGAAGGAGAAGATTGGCTACCTTGGGGGTAAAGAAACACTAAGAAAATCTTTATTACAAATCGGCCTTAAATACAAAAAATGCCACAATAAAAGGAAGTTATTGATGGAACGTAACGACATTGTTGCGTGGCGGTCTCACTATTTACGAGAAATAAAGGAAAATAATCTTAGGAGAAAGTAAGAGGCCAGTGACATTTTTAGACGAAACTTATATCCATCCGTCATATGGAGTCAATAAGTGCTGGCTATCAGAAGACGAATGTGGTGTTTATAAAACTGACCGAACCGGCCAGAGATATATAATTGTTCATGCAGGAAGATCGTATGGTTTCGTTGATAATGCACTTCTCATCTTTAAATCAAAAAGCAAGTCTGGAGATTGGGATGACATGAACCATAATAATTTCATGAGATGGTTGGAAACAGCTAATTCCAAATTTGCCACCAAATGGGATTGTCGTTATGGACAATGCTCCTTACCATGGAGTACAAATTAACAAAGCACCAACACAGGCAACACGCAAAGCACGTATGAGGGAATGGTTAGACAGTAAAGGAGTGTCAACAACCAACGACATGAGAAAGGCTGAACTATTGGGCTTAGCAAAGCAATTAAATCACAAGAGGACATATTATGTTGATGAACTGTTGAAAAAACATGGTCACACTGTACTGCGCCTTCCACCTTACCATTGCGACCTCAATCCAATAGAATTGATATGGAGTTTGGCTAAACATAAGGTTGCCATGAAGAACGTGAATCAAAGTGGTGTTGAAATTGAAAACCTAGTTAGAAATGCATTTTCAGAGATAGGTCCATCAGATTGGAATCAACACTGCAAACACGTTAAGCGATTAGAAGAAGAAATGTGGCAACGCGCTGGGTTGCTAGATGAAGCCGTAGATAGATTATGTTTCGTGGTAAACACTGGTTTATCAGATGATTCTGAAATCAGTGAAGAGGAATCTAGTGACGACGATAGTGTTTAATTATTTTAAAAAGTCTATTGTATTTGGCGGTGTCCGTATTGTTTACGTTTTTATCAATATTAGTATAACTTTGGAACATGTACCTGTGGTGAGTTGTTGTAATGTCCATGTAATGTTTTTTTTTTCACGTCACATACACTTTAAAATTAAGTTACATTAGTCTTTACGTTTTGTACGCGTCATAATGTTTATAAAATTAATAGTCGTATTGACTTCGTCACTTAACATTTCCTTCTCGCATATGTTTCACGTTTAACCGCATCATCGGGAGAATTATTGATTGATATTGATATTGATATATTAATATCAACAATTCTCACGATGAAGCGGTTACACGTGAAACATATGTCGAGAAGGAAGTGTTTTAAAAATGTTAAGTGACGAAGTCAATACGACTATTAATTTTATAAACATTATGATGCGTACAAAACGTAAAGACTAACGTAACTTAATTTTAAAGTGTATGCGATGTTAAAAGAAAAGTTACATTACAACAACTCACCACAGCTACGTGTTTAATTAGTTTTAAATATATACTTTTTTGTAATTTATAAAACATGTTTTGTTATTTTGGTTTATTTTTGCAGTAATTAATAACTTTTAGTGATTTATAAAAAATAATAATAATAATAAAAATAAAATGTCTTTATTTATTTCCTTCTCAAATCTAATACTGGTACTTGTTTACTACTTTTTGTTTTAACAGTTCTAACAAATTTATTTTTGTTTTAACAGTTCTAACAAATTTATGTAAGGTCATAGTTAGAAATTTAAATTTACCGCCAAAGTACTATTGACGCTGAGTATACCTCTAAAATACAGCGACACCAAACCACGCCTACCCAATGGACTTCGTTATGTTCTCTTTTTCACATTGTAAAATTTTGTTTAGTCAGTTTTGTTTTGTAGTTAATTAAAATTTGGTGCGGTTATAATTTCCCGCGCGAGAGCTGGGAAAGCGTACGTCCGCTAGTCTTCTGGCAATTAAGGTATTTTTCGTGTAACTGGGGCAAGGCGAAGATGTCGTGATCATCGGCGCAGGAAAGATTCGGGGAGAGAGTTACGACGAGCCGCTGTAGGAGAAAGGACGATTGTTTACTACGTTTTTGGGTAACGGTCTTCGAAATAAAAAATGCCCGACACGTGGTGTTTGTGATATTCGTCGTTTTGACGGTCTATTGTTGACGTGCCCTTTCGTTTTGACTCCCGGTGACATCGAGAGTGTAATTTGTGTTGCCGAGAAGTCAATTTCGGAAATATTTTCCGGTTTAAAACGAGCCAAAATCTACGACGCAACCTTTGGAGTTTCGCCGTCGTATCAGGGTGAAAAGACGATCATCCGAAATCCTACGTTGTGGTTTTCATCAGAGTAAGTCCCGAATACATTAGTGTATGAGCCGCCGCCAGATATTTTTGCGAAATTGCCGATATTTGAAGAAAATTGAAAATTGAAATCTTGCGTGAAGCATATTCGACGCCTGGAAAGGCCAAGCGTCGCGGAAAGAAGTTGGACGCCGTCGTCGGTCCGGGAAAATTCCACGACGGACTGAAAATCCGCCGCCTGGTTCCGTGCACGTGGTCGCAGCGAGCGTTCCTGAAGCGACGCCTCGTGAATATTGGACTACGGTGTCGTGAGTTGATTTTAAATGTTGCTTGCGCAATTAACGACTGTTTTCCTCTCGCGAATTTTATCATACGTAATAACTAAATCGAACAGCGTTTAATATTTTCCTGCCTCGCAATCGGCTATTCATCAGCCATCGCCCGGTGTTTTCGTCGTAGGTCACATTAGTTAGATGCGTTTTTTGTTTTGTAACGAAGAATAATTTTCAATTGTTATCTATACTGTTTACGACGTAGTTATAAGAGCGGATTCGAGAAACAATTTCTTCATACTTACCCGCGGAGGTCGAATATTTATTGTTTTTTTCATTTTAGTATTTTATTATTTATTTAGCGATAATTCATCGATGTTCAGACATATAATTGAGGGGAGAAATTGTAGATTCGGTGCGCGCGTCACTTATCTAGTTGCCGATACGGCAGGCGAAGTATTTACCAGCTGGTCAATAAAATAAGCCTCACGCAAAATACTTATCTCTTCATATTTTCTATATATATTTTCGGTGTACAGATCTGTGGTGAACAGATAATATTGTGGATATATATATTTTTTTGTAGTGTATTGCTTGTATTTAATTTGATGGTCACCGGTAATTTAGTTATATTATTTCTCTCTTTTTTTCCTTCTCCCGCGCTTGGAATTCTCCATCGAGTTTATGGTGCACTTCGACATTAAGTGGAGCCCCTTAAGCGTCATAGATAAATATTGTGAATTGGCGGACCGACCATATGTCTGGAGGGCTCACTACCTCCAGTTTGTATCAAACAGTGAGTGGCTCCCTAAAACAAAAACCCACGGCAGTCCTCCCCTGGAGCTGGCCAGGACACGCTGTACCAAAACGAACCGTCCAAGCCGATCTATGATGGTGTCGTGCCACATCCATCTGTGTTATCGGTGTTAAAGGCCACGGCATACAACCACAGCGTGGCATAATTTTGGCGCCCAACGTGGGGCATCTTTAATTTTTTTTGGGTCTCTTTAATTTTTTTGGGCATCTTTAATTTTTGTTGGACCTCTTTAGTTTTTTTTTGGGGAGTCTTTAATTTTTTTGCGTCTTTAATTTCCTTGTTGGGGAATATATATATATTTGAGCTTCTTTAATTTTTTGTTGTTGATGCCATTTTTTTTATCACGTTTTGCCGCTCTTAAGTATTTATCATTTATTCTTTTTGTTGTTTTGGTAATTGGTTTAAGTACTCGTGGTTAGATATTTTGGTGGATTAATATTCCTGGAACCCCTACCGTGCATAATTCTAGTATCCTGCATTCATGTTGTCTCTTTCGGAATCCGAGAATCTGAGAGACAGTTGCTTGATTCACTTCATCAATCTCTTCGTTCATTGGTGACTTGGGCAGATTTGATTTTTTTTTCTTTTTTTTTTTTATTTTTCTCCTCCCTTCTCCATTCGCGATGTCGTCTCCTCGTATAGCAGTCGACCGTCTAAGCGCGGAAGAGCTAAAGTATGAATTAGCCATTCGCGGTATAACAGATTTGGCTACTGTAGAACCGATGAGTAAAACTCTCCGGAGTCTCCTAAAATTAGAAAAGGAAGGAACCCTTCTGGAATCTTTCGATGGCTGTAACTCATCACAGTCAGCCAAACTATCTGCAAAAATTGCATTCGTATTGAAACGGATAACCCGCAGTCAACCTTCGAGTAAGGAAGACAAGTCTTCTACATCCGCTTTCTTGGTGGAGATACCAAACCTGAAATCTGGCTTCGAGAAGAAAATGAAATCTGGTCGAAGGAAAGAACTTAACCTTTCTCTTGGGTTGTAAGACATTGATTTGGTCATTGTATCAGATGCTGAATCCTCTTCTTCTCCGGAGGAAGCCACAATTAATACGCTACTCTTGGCATCCCCGCTAGCGACGCAGAATCGTCGGTCGATTCCGGTTTCGCAATGGAACGAGAAGTTCTCGGGCGAACCAAACGCCCCATCCCTTAGTAGCTTCATCGAACGTGTCCAAGAATTAAAAATTGCTCGAATCGTCTCTGATCAAGAACTATACGACTCGGGCATTGATCTTTTCCAAGGTCCGCCGTATACCTGGTATCTGTCAAATAGCAAGAAAGCCCATGACTGGCATTCGCTAGTTTCCCCCTTGAAACAACAGTTTCAACCTGCAGACTACTATTATAGGCTGTTCATGGAAATACGCGAGAGATCGCAAGGTCCTACTGAACCTATCGGTCTTTATTTAGCCGCGATGGACGTCCTTCTCGGTCGTTTATCCGTTAACATTCCGGAAGCCACTCGGCTAAAAATTCTCATGACGAATGTCACCCCGTTTTATCAAACACAACTTGCTCTCACGAATATAATGTCAATATTGAAGCCCTGAAAGTGGCTGTGGAAGCTTTCCGTCCACCTCCGTCAAAAAAATCAACTCGTTTATTGGAGCCTGATCTAGCATATGTCGAGGTAGACCGTTCTGAACCGTCGTTCGTTTCAGCGGACGCGGCCGCCACTAAATCCCTTGTAAAGTGTTACAATTGTGGGGAAGTGGGACACATATCGAGAAATTGTACCCGATCACCCCGACGCCGATGCTATAAATGTCAAACACAGAACTACCGCTTCGGACTTGTCCGAAATGTAATCCGTCTTCGGGAAACGATTACGGGAATCATTGATAGGTCGTACGATAACGGTTCGTATGGTTGTTATCGAAATGTTGGTGATACCTGAATTGCCGCATCTCCTAATATTGGGCCAAGACTTCTGGAGACGAACTGGTATCGTCTCTGATCTTCGCAATAATAAATGGAGCTTTGCCGTTTACCTCGTCGATCCCCTGCCCTCTAAATCAGACAGGTTACGTCACCTAACCGTCACATAACAGCAAGTCCTGGAGGATTTCACGGAGGAAATATTTGCTGGGATGAGCGAAAAATTAGGTTGCACTCATTTGGTCGAACATCATATAGTAACCACTGCTCAACCGATTAAACAGCGTTATTACCCGGTATCCCCTGTGGTACAGGCATTTTTGGACAAGGAACTTAATCAGATGTTGAGAGAAAAGGTTATAGAACCTAGTAATAGCTCTTGGGCTTCTCCTATCATCTTAGTTCCCAAACACGACAAATCATATCGTGTTTGTGTAGACTATCGTCCCTTGAACAGAGTTTCGGAGAAAGATGCTTACCCTCTTCCTCGAATAACCTCCATCTTGGATAAACTGAAAGACGCAAAATATCTGTCTATTATTGATATCAAATCTACGTTCTGGCAGATCCCTATGGGTGAAGGGTCTAAAAAGTATACCGCATTCACTGTTCCCAGCAGAGGATTATTTCAATTTTGCCGCTTACCATTTGGCTTGAGTAACTCCCCGGCCACTTGGCAAAGATTAATTGACCGAGTAGTTTCAATTGATCTGGAAACCTTCGTCTTCGTTTATATTGATGACATCGTCATCGTTACCCAAGAATTCGAACATCATCTAACTATCGTCCGTGAAATATTTAAAAGGCTGAAAGAAGCCGGATTAACTGTCAGTCGAGACAAGTGCCTCTTATGTAAACCTGAGCTCAAATTTTTGGGATACGTCATCGATTTGAATGGTCTCCATACGGACAAGAGTAAAGCCGAAGCTATACTTTCTATACCCCGTCCCACCACGGTAAAGGAAATTCGACGTTTTATTGGTATGATTAGCTGGTATCGAAGATTCATACCCAATCATTCCATACTGACTGCACCGATCACTCAATTGCTGCGGAGGCATGTGAAAATTCCTTTTGCTCACTCAAGGATGCTCTCGTCTCCGCACCTGTCCTTAGTTGCCCGAACTACGATTTCCAGTTTGAAATTCAATGTGACGCTTCTGGCTTTGGTCTGGGCGCGGTGCTCTCGCAACCTACTCCGGATGGCGAAAAAGTCATCGCCTACCTCAGTAGATCTCAGTAGAATCCCGCTGGAATGGAATTTCACAGTCACAGAACGTGAATGTTTGAGCGTCTTATGGGCAATAAATACGCTTCGTCCGTACATCGAAGGAATACCTTTCACGGTAATAACGGACCACCATTCCTTAATATGGTTGTCTAACCTGAAAGACCCTCGTGGACGCCTTGCTCGATGGGCCGTTGCTCTGCAACAACATGAATTCAAAATCGTCCACCGTAAAGGAAAGGAACACCTTGTTCCAGATTGTTTATCGCGAAGCGTGCCGGAAATCGACTTGGTATCGAATGTTAATTGTACGGACAAGGAAATTCCGTCCATACAGGTTGATTGGTATACCCGACAGCTTCACAGGGTGCACTCCAAACCTGACAAATATCCTGCTTGGTGTGTTCGAAATGGAATACTGTATAAACACCAGCGAGGTTGCTATTCCGAATTAACCGACCAGAATTTTGACGATTGGAAGAGTGTGGTTCCGAAGACACAAATGACCGCTCTCATTTCAGCCGCTCATGACCACCCCACTTCGGGACACTTAGGAGGTTATAAAACTTACCACAAGCTTACAAACCACTACTATTGACCGAAAATGCGAGCCGATGTAGGTAGGTATATATGGAAATGTCAGATTTGTCAACGGCATAAGCCGGAACAAAAAGCCCCGGCTGGACTCATGTCAAGACGTCCCTATGTTACAAAACCCTGGGAATTGATTTCCGCTGATATCGTAAGTATGCTCCCCAAAACCAAACATGGACACACACACACACACACACACACACACATATATATATATATATATATATATATATATATATATATATATATCTTTCGTGTAAATTTTACATTTTGCTGTCAGATTTGACAAGATACATTTTTAATATATATATATATATATATATATATATATATATATATATATATATATATATATATTAGTGGTATGCGATTACTTTTCGAAGTTTCCGCTATTTTTCCCGTTACGTATCGCAAACGCAGCCTCTATAGTAAAACACATTGAAGATCACGTTTTTATGATGTTTGGCGTCCCTGCATCCATCATCGTGGATAATGGAGTCCAGTTTCGTAGTCACCTCTTCAGAAATGTAATGTCTTCGTATGATGTGAAAATTAGGTATACGGCGAATTATCATCCTCAGGCGAATCCAACAGAACGCGTGAATCGGGTGTTGAAGACGATGCTGTCCTCATTCGTAGAGGAAAGCCAAAGGACCTGGGATAACGTCCTTCAGAAAGTTGCGTGCGCAGTACGATCTTCCAAGCACGAGATCATTGGAACCTCTCTAATTTCGGAAGAGAGGTGGCTCTAAATGGGAAACATAACCCATACGACGCCGCCGTCGACACTGACATCGAAGTAAAGAGAAACCTCGAACTCCTAAAATTAAGAAAAGATGGATTCGTGCGTCTTTATAATGACATCACACACCGAATGAGACAATCGTACCTCAAGAGCGCGACATGTAGGTTCCTCTTCGTTTTGCATCAGGTCCAGGTTAATATGCGGTAATAAAATGGGTGATGATTTTCCCATACTTTCTTCATTTGTAAACATGATATCATTCGTTGATAACGTACACCGTTGTGGCAATGTGAACAGGTAATTTCCGATCACTTCCTGGTAATCTTCATGTTGACAGTCTAATTTTATCTTGGTACGGTTGGGGAATATTCCAAGATATTGTGAGTTTGTAACTTTTTCTATAATAGTATGTTGGACTTGTACGTTTTCTTGTGTACACATTCGATAATCATTGGTTAAATGAAGAATTTGGAAGATACAATCCTTTTCGGTTTCTCCGTGTAGCAAGCCATCATAGTTACAATAATATATGCTATTTAAATCTTTACATTTTTCATTAGTATACATATATTGATATTCATTGGAAAGGAAGAATGAATTTTTGGGTATGATGGTTCTATTATTCACAGGAATTGAATAAAGGTGGTAATAGTTATATATTTCGGGCCATACAATTGGTATGGATACAACGAATATGATTTTGGTATTTATATAAAAAACTTTGATTTGCAAAACATCATAGTATTTATGTACGTTATCTGAAGCAATTGGGAACAGCATTTGTCCAGGGGATATCTGTTCTTGCAATTTAAGTAAAGTAATTTCTAGATCTCGTTTTTTAATAATTGCTGTATGTGCAATTTCAAGTTTTGCGAAGGTGAGAGCGGTCTCGATGTCAGATAGCAATTGAGTAATAATAGTAAGAGTTAGATTAATTTGGTCAAGTACATTTTTGACGTATAAGAAATGTTCAAAGTCAAAAACTAATTTATTAAGCTTTGAGCTAATATCTTGTATTTTATTGGCTATCAAATCTTGATTATGTTTTATAAGCGATAGTGTAATATTAAAATCTTCTACAATTTCTTTTGAGAGAGATATTTGTTGAGTTATTGAATTTATAATTTCGTTTTGATTGGTTTCTAGATTTTTTATTAGTGTATCGTATTTTTCTGCATCTGATGCGTCTAGGTTACCTGTAATAGCCTTAAATATACTACCTAGTCCGTTAATGAAACCGCGTTTATTAGGTCGAGTTGGGGATATATTTTTAAATTTTTGCAAGACGTTATTTAGTTGGAATTGGATTACTTTTTCATAAGTCTCAAGTTCTTCAAAATAGGGTGAACTAAGGCCTTCTGCCATGCTTTTTCTAATTGCAGCATATTGCGTCTGTATTGTATTAATTTCTTCGTCAATCGGGCTTAGCTCAAAATAATGCACGAAACTTCGTAAGTATTGGTGGATTTTTACTTGTCCTATTTTAAATGGTAGGATTCCTGGATTGTGTTCTAATTTGGTAATGGTTATTTCCTGGGCAAGTGTCATGTGAAGGCATCTGAAACAATTCAGATGTGTTAATGTTTTAGTGGTCGCTTTATTTGTGCTTTATGGATTTTAGTTTTATTGTTTGTTTTTACTGTTTTATCTTTACTTTCCAGGATAGTGTCCGGGGTAAATTTATTATCTGATTTATTTCGTTTATTTGTGGCCGCGTATACTCTAGTATCCGGTGAATAATATATCGGATTTTCGCGAGATACATTTAATTTATTTGTTCTGATAGTTTTTCGTTAAGATATTTATACATTTCTTTCGTAAGTTCTCTGTGTTTTTGTATATAATTTGTAAGAATGGTCTCTGATAATTGAATGTTTAACGGGTCGTCATTTTCGATATGTCCAGACGTTATCTCTATTGGTTTTCTTTTAGTCACAGAATGAATGCTATTATTATATCCGATTATTGCGTAACGCATGTGTGTTGTAATCGGTTCGTCGGGAATTTGTTTTTTAGGATACGAATGTGTTCTATTAGAGTAGAATGCAATCTTTCGATGGAACCATTAGATTGCGGATGTCCGGCAGTACAAAAATGGGTATTTATTTTATGTAGTTTACAGAATTCTTGTAGGGTTTGATTTTTAAATTCTGTTCCGTTATCGAGTATTATTAAACTTGGAACGTTGTGGTGGGACATAAATGTGACAAGGTTATCTATCACTTCAAGTGAATTTGCGCCTGATACTGGGTAGGCTTGTGCATATTTCGAAAAGGTATCTATTATTGTTAAAAAATTTTGTTTTTCAATTTGAAACAAATCTATATGCAGGATTTCAAAGGGTCTACACTGAATGTGGGTTTACATGGATTCCTATCATATTTAGATATTTGGCAGATTTCACAGTTGTTTATGAATTTTTGTACAGATTTTGCCACTCTCTTCAGTGTCATTAATTCCTGTATGATTGGTTTTACTTTCGTGGAACATTTTTATTACTTCTTCAGTATCTTCGTTAGTTAACACATCAGTTAATTTGTGGGTACATTTTTGGAATTTATATGAGGGATATTTAAAAGTGCGACGAATAATTTCGCAAAAAGGTGCATATATCGAATGTGGTGTGAAAAATAAATTATACGTTACGTTAGGTGTGAGGTATTCTTTAACAAATTGAATTACATCGTTTTGAAAGTTACGTTTGGATAATTGAACGGTTAATCGTAATTTATCGAATAATAAACTATCGCCAAAAGCTCTTTTTCGATTGTGCTGTAATTTTGTTTTGAAACATCAAGAGTACGTGAAGCGTACGCCACTGGCAAGTCTTTGCCTATTACCCCTTGAGATAGCACGGCTCCGATCGCGACGTTACTGGCATCGGTCGTAAGTAAAAATGGTTTAGAAAAATCTGGATATTGTAATATGGGTTCATTTATAAGGAGATTCTTACAGGAATTGAAGCATTTAATATATTGCGCATCATGAATAATTTTTGCATCCTTTTTTAAACAGTTAGTCAGGGGTTTAGTAATTTTTGCAAAATCTTTAATAAAGCGTCTATAATATCCTAGAAGTCCTAGAAATCCTTTGATCTTTTTTGTCGTCTTTGGTATCGGATATTTTTGAATTGCTTTAATTTTATCCGGGTTCGGTTTTATACCATCAGAATGATAATTTTGTATTATCGTCATAAATTATTATCGTCATAATTAGGAGTTTGTTCCAAATGGTAAATTTCAAACGCATCTTTTTTGAATTTCGATACACGTATTGGTTTATAGAAATGTAGGTTTATTTCTTGGTCTGATTTATTTAGAATTTCTACAATAGCAAAATTATTTTTAGATTTAGAAATTGTTTCGGGTATTTCACAATTTTGAATTGTGATTTTTGGTATTAGAACATCGCCTTCTTTTATGTCAACTGGAATTTTTACTATCTGTTTAGTGTTAGGAATTAAATTAATTTCGTGAATAGGTTGTCTACCTGATTCTTGATATAATATTTCGAAACTAGCATGCGGTGTTACTAAAAGAAAGTTAAAGAAGTCGAGCTGCGCTTGTAATAATTTTAATGTGTCTAGGCCAATTAATCCGTCATAACTATCATGAAAATGAAAAATATAGAATTTTAAATCTACAGGCTTTGGAAAATGAAATTCTTTAAAAGCTGGAATAATTACGTTACGAGTGTGATTCGACGTTTGAAAAACTGTGGATACAGTAAATGGTTCGTAATTGATATTATTGGAGAAATATTTTTCTGCGATTGAGGGATTTAAAAAAGATTTAGATGAGCCTGTGTCTACTAAGAATTTTAAAGGTGGGTAACGAAGTTTTATATAAGGTAATTCTTTTTGATTCGTGGCTGTGTTATATTCGATTATGGTTCTAGGTTTGACGGAGGCTCGTCGTAAAAATTTTCTTCTTCGTTTACCGGGATTTGTCTTTCAACGAAAGGCTCGCTGTAAGAACATTCTTAAGTATCGGGATCGATTTGTCTCTCGGTTGCGTCGTTATCTTCGATTAGCTCGGTGTTAAATAGCTCTTCGAACGTCATTCTTGGTTTATTTTGGAAATTATTTTGCGGACGATTATATGCATTATACGGTTGTGGATTACGTGTGGAAATACTCATTGGAGTTGGTTTCGGTAATGGGTAATTATTATTACGGTTTTTCCATACGTTAGTGTGATTTTGTTGTGGAAACACCTGTTTATTAGTTAAAAATCGTTGTTGTACCGGTCGGGGTTGAACATGAATTGGTTGGCTAGGAAAATTTTGTTTATTTTGGAAAAACGGCGTTTGTTGTGGCTGTGGCACATAATATTGAGGGGTATACGGCTGTATAAATGGTGTTTGACGTTGTTTATTTACTTGATATGTTGGTTTTGTAATTGGTTTGTTTAGTTCTTGGAAATACTGTACATTTTCTTCGGCCGTTATGAATTGTATTGCCTGAGCAAGGTTTATATTATAATAATAGATTTTATTGTTCAACGAATATACCAATTACAGAACAATCATATGTACATTGCACATACAAAATACTTATATAATAAATAGTCAATTAGGCAGTACATATAATTACAATTTCACACACACTTATATTACACTACACTATCTTAATATTAGATATCAATTTTCTTTTAAAACATATTTTTGAAATATTAAATAGGTCTAAATTATTGTACTTATCGTTAAATAATTGCGTCATTCTATAAACCGGTGCGTGGTATAAACAGTTTGTTCGCGGCACATCGTATTGAAATGTAAGGCAGTTCCTACTATTACGTCTGGGTATTTTGAAATTAATTAGACCTAAAATTTCCGGATTGTCAATATTATTGTTTAATATATCATATAAATGAAGGAGACACACCATCTGACGTCGAGATTCTAGAGTTGGGATATTGTAATAACTATTGAGGAATTGCCTACAATGCCATAAATATTCGTCGTTCTCTCTAAAGTATTTGCATTTTAAGTATTTACTTTGTACCCCTTCTATTGCATAATTATGCTTATCATATATAGGAAACCATATTAATACGGCATATGTAAGCTTGCTTCTAATTAGAGATGAATATAAAACGTCTAACGGTTTTGTTGTTTTAAACAATTTCGTATTTCTAATTACGAAACCTAACAGCTTTAATGCAGCACTGCTTATATGTGCAATATGTTCAACAAATGTACGTTTGGCATCAAATACTACTCCAAGGTCCGACATTACAGTTTTCCTATGTAATATTGTGTTGTTATGTACATAATCAAATTTTACGTTATTATTTCGTTTTGTATATGAGGTGACTGAGCATTTTGAAATGTTCATCGTCAAATCATTGATGTCACACCATTCAATAACATTCATCAAGTCGTGTTGTAACAATTTACAGTCGTTTATACTTCTAATAGTTCGATACATTTTTAAGTCATCTGCGAACATCAAGACTTCAGAGTATTTAACTACATTTTCAATATCGTTAAAAAAAATTAAAAACAACAGTGGTCCTAGATTACTGCCTTGAGGGACTCCTGACACATTAGTGAAACAAGTTGAATTAAAGTTATTTATGGAAACATAGAGTTGTCTGTTTCGCAAATAATCAAAAATTAAGCGCAGTAGTCCATTTGAAACCCCATAGTAGTCCATTTTCATGATAAGTAGTCTATGGTTAATACTATCAAATGCCTTTCCTATGTCCGTGTAAATGATATCTACTTGTAGTTTTTTCAAGATAAGTTTGTTACGGTAGAACGCTGTGGCACAAAACCATGCTGCTTGCTAGTAATTATTGATCTAATATCACAAAAAATACGTGAATGCAGTACCTGTTCAAATATTTTAGAAGGAAAGCTTAGAATTGCAATTGCTCGGTAATTTGTTATATCAGATTTGTTACCACTCTTAAAGATCGGCACAATCTTCGATCGTTTCCATATTGATGAATATACACCCTCCAGAAGGGCCATATTAAACATAGTATGCAGCGGTGTTACTAGATATGCAATGCATGCTCTAAAAATATATCCCGGTATACCATCGGGCCCTATTGCGTTATTTTTAATTTTTCGAGCTGCTTGTATTATTTCTTCATGAGTTATGTTATCAATAATAACATTCACGTTGGGCAGAGAAGACCGTTCGTAGTAATTAGCAAATGTTTCATAATCAAAATTAACGTCTTCCTTATAAACTGTGCTAAAATAATTTGCAAAACCGTCTGCTATATTCTTCCCACCCTTCAGGCATTCTCCATTGTATTCCATATTGCCAGGTATCGGCGAATTGCCCTTTCTTGAATTTATGTATAACCAAAATGCTTTTGAATTTGTGCAAATATCGTTCTCGCAATTCTTCAAATATTCAGCATACGCTATTCTAATACCATTCCTCACTATATGCCTAAAATTAATAAATTTCTCATTATATTTATTTTTCCGGTATTTTACATACAAATATCTGTAATTTTTTTTTAACTTTATGTTATTAATTAACTTCTTATCATACCATATGGGATATTTATTCGAACAAAAGGTTACAGGCACACATTTTTCCAATATGCTGTTAATTATTTTATAAAAGTGGGCTACATAGTCATCGACCGTGGTGTATTTCTTTAAAATGTTCCAGTCGGTATTTTTTATCATATCATGCATCAAGCAGAACTCAGCTTTCTTAAAGTTAAATTTATTGCTTCTTCCAATCGGACCTTTATTAGAAGCCCTAGGTATGCTAATCTCAATGCTTAGGCAAGGATGGTGACTATCTTCATTAACCAGTGGCAAATATTCTCTTTTTATAGTACAATTCCTAATGTTTGTTATTGCCAAATCCAAAATGACATTATTAAAATTCAAAATACCATTGCATTGGTGCATATCAAAAAATGACATAAAACTATGCAACTCCTTCACTCTCGATACATTGACATTTTTACTTATTTCCGGTACATTAAAATCTCCTATAATTAAGATATGACTAGAGTGCATTTCTGGCAAAGTTTTCAAATAACTGAACAAAGTGATATATGTCTCCAAAATTGAACTAGGTGGAATGTAGAGAGCAAGTAGAAAAATTGTTTGATTATTACTTACCACTTTAACACCTTTAAGTTCAATTTCGTTGCCAATCCAATCCATACATACTTCCACAGACGAAATATTACGATTTACAGCAATGAGTACACCACCACCCAAACTTTTACCTGTTAATACTTTGTCCCTATCAGCCCGATACACCACATATTTATCATCAAATAGTTCGCTATTTGCTATTGAATCGTCTAACCATGATTCAGTTACTATAATAACATCGTTATTTGTCTCAAGTGAATTTAAATAAAATTGATTTATTTTTGTCCTTAATCCGCGTACATTCTGATATACAATCTGCAAACATTTGTTTTTGTCTAACTGTTCTACATTTAGGTCTGTGTTATTTTTACTTGCTTTCTTGTAAAAAATGAATTAGTGGTCATATTCGTTGATTTACATTCATTATTATTTACTGTAATATATATCAAATTATTGTAATTCACATACTCAGAGTTAACTTTCTCGGGCCTGTTTTCATGATTTTTAATGAGACCAGCAGTGTAGTTCAAAACAGCGCTTTCCCTTCATGTTCATATGAAAACCGTCTCTAGTTCTATCGCTACTTTGCAATATACTATTTAAATCTACAAACGCAACATTTACACTACATTGTTCATGAACTAAGTTATACAGTTTACTATTGTAGTTATAAATTAAGCTATTTAGATTGTTGCGATCATTCCAGAAGGGAATACCTAAGAATAGTACATTAGTATGTGTCAGGCTGTCGATGCATTGTTGGTAAGCCAACTTATCGAATGAACTACCCTTCAACACATCATTGGTTCCCGCGAGGACCACCACAAAGTCATTCTGATTAAAGTTTCTAGCCAACTGTTAAGCATCCACGATTACGTTCTTGAGTGTTGCATTTGGCTTACACAAAGTCTGCACCGTGTAATCAGCACTATTCAAACATTCTATCATCGTTGACGCCGTATTTCTCCCATGACTGTCTCCCAATATGAGTACTGATTTTTTTTGTATCACATTGCTTCTCGGTAATTTGTACACTGTATTTCTATTATTACCGCTAGATAGTTCGGCATTTTCTATGTGTACAGTATTTACAAAGTCAGAACAAGTGTTATGTACATTCGTTTGCGTACTTCTGTTAGAAGTATCAACTTTTTTCATCTTTAATTCATCTGTTTGCGTGTTGTTATCAACCCTTCTATTACGCGTTACGTTTATGGTAAGCTCTTTAATTGTTATTTGCAACATCTCAATTGTTGTATTTTGGTTTTGGAGTTTAAGTTTATAACTTTCCAGTTTCTTCTCAAGACTTTTGTTTTTATCAATTAATTCACCATTTTCAAACTCCACCAGGGCGAGTTTGTCGCGCATGATTGCCGTTACATCCCTTGGCGCGTTGTCGTTATTTTTAGTATGTTCCTTGTATGTAATTGACGTGTAGCTAGTGTTCTTAATGTTAGAGGAAAAACCTTTACCACTTTGTGCATTTATAGCAACTAATTTACGTTGTCTCGTTGTAGCACCACCCGTCATGTTCGTTTAGTCAATAGAAAAAGTCCGCCTTAAAAACGAAGTCGGCCACCAAGGACGATCGGCAAGACGTCTGTAGTAACTGCACCGAGAATTATTGAATTGTCCGTTACTTCACACACAAATTTATTAAAAAGTAATTTCACTATTTTCTTTAAAATGTTATGTGCATCAATTCAATATAAAAATATTTAAAAATTACTTGATTTAACTACTTGAAAACTTCGATTTAAACTTAAACGATAGCACGTGCACGCTGTACTCGCTCACTGATGATATATGGTTTACTGGTCGCATGGAACGTACCATACTTCCCATGGGTTCCTTTAATCCGGCCAGGAAGGTATTAAGCTTTAATTCACGGTAAAATTTCTACATTTCTCGTAAAATTGGAGAAAACTTTCGTTAGGTTTTTGCCTTAGCGAAACTAAATCTCGTGTAAGACAACTTTCATTTCTTTGGTCTCCAAAATTTCGTGTCAATATATTTTTAAGATCCGCCCATGTATTGATACTATTTGTATTGGCAATGAGACGTGCTCTACCTTTGACTTTGTTAATTATACAGTTTATAATATATACCTTTTGAAAATTCGCGAGATTTGCATTGTCGTAAAATGCAATAATTATTTGTTCACTTATTTCTAGAAATCTACTTAACTCATCTGTATTCCCATCGAATTCGGGGATACAGTCTAAATATCGAGATTCAAATTGCCGTCCGGCCATTACTTCGGTTTCGTTTGAATTATCGGTTATTTTAATATTTTCGAATATTTTAATTAACTCGTATTCTACGTCGTTTACGGACGAGGTTAAGGACAGAAATATCAATGTATATATAATTATTTACATAAGAATTATTGTAACCATCATGTTTCGATTCCACAATCCTGGAGAAGGTCCCAAAGTTAATCGAGTTCTCCGTCGGACGAAGTACTGTTGAGAAAGGTCCGTGAAGTCAATCAGGTTCCTCTTCGGTATTTGGTTGTTGAGAATGTGGTGTGAATAACGATTATTCACGGGTTTTCACCATCAACGATTAAAATCGATTGAGAAAGTCAAAAATTTCACTTTTTGTTCCCGATGGTGGATATCCTACCGACTGCGCCAAAAATGTTCTCGATTCAACTTGTAGAATTTTTAAAAAACATTTATTTTGAAGTTACAATAAAATATAATAAAAACTACTAAAATTAATATGTACGTGTTACTTCTACGTTCTACGACTAACTAACTTATGATATCAATGCATTCGAGGAGTTTTCTCCGAGGGCTGCTGCATTTGCATCTTGATAATAAAGTGCATGAAATACAATAATGCACGTGTAATGTAGTGCCGTGTGCACAATAGCGCAACATATTATATGAAATGATATGCGTATATTAAATAATGTCCATTAGGTTAAAGGAATATAATTCGCGCGAGATCTGGGAAAGCGTACGTCCGTTAGTCTTCTGGCAATTAAAGTATTTTTCGTGTGACTGGGGCAAGGCGAAGATGTCGTGATTATGGGACGCGAGTGGGGAATCGCTGTCCGGCGCAGGAAAGATTCGACGAGCCGCTGTAGGAGAAAGGACGATTTTTGACTAAGTTTTTGGGTAACGGTCTTCGAAATAAAAATGTCCAACACGTGGTGTTTGTGATATTGACGGTCTATTGTTGACGTGCCCATTCGTTTTGACTCCCGGTGACATCGAGAGTGTAATTTGTGTTGCCGAAAAGTCAATTTCGGAAATATTTTCCGGTTTAAAACGAGCCAAAATCTACGACGCAACCTTTGGAGTTTCGCCGTCGTATCAGGGTGAAAAGACGATCATCCGAAATCCTACGTTGTGGTTTTCATCAGAGTAAGTCCCGAATATATTAATGTATGAGCCGCCGCCAGATATTTTTGCGAAATTGCCGATATTTGAAGAAAATTCCGAGTTGGTAGCCATTGAAATATTGCGTGAAGCATATTCGACGCCTGGAAAGGTCAAGCTTAGCGGAAAGAAGTTGGACGCCGTCGTCGGTCCGGGAAAATTCCACGGCGGACTGAAAAGCTGCCGCCTGGTTCCGTGCACGTGGTCGTAGCGAGCGTTCCTGAAGTGACGCCTCGTGAATATTGGACTACGGTGTCGTGAGTTGATTTTAAATGCTCATGCTTGCGCGAATTAACGACTGTTTTCCTCTCGCGAATTTTATCATACGTAATAACTAAATCGAACAGCGTTTAATATTTCCCTGCCTCGCAATCGGCAATTCATCAGCCATCGCCCGGTGTTTTCATCGTAGGTCACATTAGTTAGGTTTTCATGCGTTTTTTGTTTTGTAACGAAGAATAATTTTCAATTGTTATCTATACTGTTTACGACGTAGTTATAAGAGCGGATTCGAGAAACAATTTCTTCATACTTACCCGTGGAGGTCGAATATTTATTGTTTTTTTCCTTTTAGTATTTTATTATTTATTTAGCGATAATTCATCGATGTTCAGACATATAATTGAGGGGAGAAATTGTAGATTCGGTGCGCGCGTCACTTATCTAGTTGTCGATACGGCAGGCGAAATATTTACCAGCTGGTCAATAAAATAAGCCTCACGGAAAATACTTATCTCTTCATATTTTCTATATATATTTTCGGTGTACAGATCTGTGGTGAACAGATAATATTGTGTATATATATTTTTTTGTAGTGTATTGCTTGGGTAAATATATGTATTTAATTTGATGGTCACCGGTAATTTAGTTATATTATTTCTCTCTTTTTTTCCTTCTCCCGTGCTTGGCATTCTCCATCGAGTTTATAGTGCACTTCGACATTAAGTGGAGCCCCTTAAGCGTCATAGATAAATATTGTGGATTGGCGGACCGACCATATGTCTGCAGGGCTCACTACCTACAGTTTGTATCAAACAGTGAGTGGCGCCCTAAAACAAAAACCCACGGCAGTCCTCCCCTGGAGCTGGCCAGGACACGCTGTACCAAAACGAACCGCCCAATCCGATCTATGATGGTGCAGTGCCACATCCATCTGTGTTATCGGTGTTAAAGTCCACGGCATACAACCACAGCGTGGCAACTTGTTTGCTTGGTGGCACTGTACATTTGGTTAATATGTACAGGCGAATGCAAAAAAAAGTAGACAAGAACAGTTTCCTGTAATTGATTATCCTCAAAGTGTTGTTGTATAAATGTGGCTGTTTAAAATCCCCTTTTCATTCAAAATTTGACAATCTTTCAAAGTTGTAACGAAACAAGGGTTCCGTCACCACCATTTGCTTTTCCATAACGTTGTCACCTTTAATTAATTAATTAATTAAAGGAAATGACGACAGGAAAAGCAAATTCATCCCGCCGACTGAGATACCAAATTACCGACACGCCTGTGCGAGAGAGAAGAGACGCTCCGATGTTGACAACGCGTGCGTGTGACGTACGCCGCGCCGGGGTATACAGTGCGTTTTATTTAAGTATGGCCATAGGGATTTACATGGTAAACATTTTACCCCATGTTAACTTTTGTTGTCGTACAAATTTGAAACAATTTTTTGTTTTTATCAATAAATCAAACATTTTTCTACAAAATGTACATTATTTGCTGGACATAATCGTGTTAGAATTCTTCATTTTCGCTTTCAAAGTTGAAATTAATGACACAAATAATTAAGACAAAAGATCAACTTTGCGTAAATGTCATAATGCTTAATGACAACTAAAGGAGGAATAGGACGTTTTGGATGTGCCGCAGCGAAGTTATCCACAATTTCACATGCCTTTTATGTATGCAGTTACAATTTCCACTCGTTCTTTAATATTATAAACAGCCATTTTCTTCAAAAATTCACATTAACAAACTTTCGTGCGATTTTATAACCTTTAGTTGGCAATAAGCATTATTTGGCGTAAATGTCGCCAAGTTGATGTTTTGTCTTAATTATTTGTGTCATTAATTTCAACTTTGAAAGCGAAAATGAAGAATTCTAACACCCTTATGTCTTTCAAATAATGTACACTTGGTAGAAAAATGTTTGATTTATTGATAAAAACAAAAGATTGTTTCAAATTTGAACGGCAATAAAAGTTAACGTGGGGTACAATTTTTACCATGTAAATCCCTATGGCCATACTTAAATAAAACGCACGGTATAGCCGACCCGCTACTTCTACAGATCAGATCCGATCCGACCGTCGAATGCGTATTATCGACGCCGAATACGCACTACCGAGAAATCATCCGCCGAAATAATTCATATCCGTTCCGACTGTCTAACTGACAACACCGATCCCGTCCTAAATAACAATTATCGAGTACGCCGGTCAGTTTGGTCAGCGATCTTGCATTGTTATTAATCAGTACGAATAAATAACAATTATCGAGTACGCCGGTCCGTATGGTCAGCGATCTTGCGTTGTTATTAACCAGTCCAAATAATAAACAATTATCGAATACGCCGGTCCATATGGTCGGCGATCTTGCATTGTTCATTAACCGTCCCGAAACGGTGTGATAATAAATTGGATACGCTAACGCGCTTCTATATTAGCACACATTCCGCCCTACATTCAAACCAATTCAAAATCCTCACCGGATAAATTATTTGTTTATTCCGAGAATGTAATTATTATTTGTTTATTTCGTTCGTTTATTTATTACATTGGTTATTCCGTTTATTTACTTTGAGGATTTAATTATTATTTCGTTGTTATTTGAGTTTTACTTACTTTGTTTAAATAATTTAAGAAAATATATTCCGTCCAAATCTGTTTCCACGAGTTTGTTTATATGCCGAATATCTTACGCGGAGATAAATACACATCGTAAAACATACGATCCACCGACCGAACACCTGGATACAAAAAACTCCGAATCGAGCAAAACCCGACAGGCTGAAAAAAACACACGCGCGCATCGTCCGATAAATACGAGGTGCCGTGTCCGAAGGGTAGTACATTCCTACGGGTTCGTTCGCCACGATAAAGCTGCGTCCACACTGGGACGCGCCGATTCCAAAGCGCATTAACAAAGAAAAGTCCAATGGAATGGATACCGGGTTACAAAGTTGACATTCATTTTAAAACGAAGTTTCTGTATTCCAATAAAACTTGAATTTTCTCAGTAAGTTTTCTTAATCCACCTGGTATTTGACTTATGTATTCAGTAACGATGGTTCGGGGCTCTAGTTCGGGTACCCACGCTTACGGCTCACCAGTTCATTAAAATGTCACTGAAATGTCAAGTTTACATGACATTGTTAATATCAAGTTTGTTCAAGCAGCCGAAAATTTCGTGTCTAGTTTTTTTGCATTCGACTGTATTTAGAGGCTTATGCCCGTATTCACAAAGGTTCGTAATGCGATATAACGCATCGTAATACGAAACGGAGCGTTACAAACGTCCATTTTGTATTCACAACAGTGGCGGCTCGTGAGCTCGGGGATAGGTGAAGCAGAATTGGTGGCAAGACCTCCCCCCACCCTCCTATAGCGAGTCATCTAAAGATATTTTTTTCGGGTTTGAAAAAATGGTTCTGCATTAATTAACTCATTTAATAGTTCTTTTTCAATTCAATCTTTTTCAAATGAAAGTTTCGATAATAATAATATTTTTTTTAAAACATCGATTATACATTTTGTCTTTAACTTTTACAATTTTATTGGTATTTAATATGTCGGTTTTTCACTATTTAAAATGTCTTTTTTGTTACTATCATCCCACCTTACAAATGCTGTTTCTAATAAAATACACACTGAATCTTGAGAAGGAAACATATTGCACGTGTGTGTCTGTGCGCGCTCTAGCGTCCAAACTATTATAGCTAGAGCTCTGAAACTTTAAATTTAACATTTGTATGTAGCAAAGAGGAAAACGTCCTATTTTGAACGCAATTGCTCAACCGTAAGTTATCGTTTACTCTTATCACCATTTTCATTATCACGAAAACGGTACGAGCTATCAAAAAAATGTTCTAATATAAGTTAAAGACATTGAAATTATAAACAACTTTCATTTGAAAAGTTTTTTCGAAAAAACGTAGTATAACTAAGTATAAGTAAGTTTCGTGCGGACCACCGCGGATTTTTACTTACTTATACTTTATGTATAAGTATAGGAATCATTAAAAATTTCGACCTCGAGATTTTAACGGATATACGCGTTTTGAGGTCCCCTGAATCGTTTCTGACTATTTTCGGAATGACGTCTGTGTGCGTGTGTCTGTCTGTGGGACTGTGTGTCTGTGCGCGCTCTAGCGTCCAAACGATTATAGCTAGAGCTCTGAAACTTTAAACTTAACATTTGTATGTAGCAAGGAGGAAAACGTCCTATTTTGAAGGCAATCTCTCAACCGGAAGTGATGGTTTACTTTTATCACCTTTTTCCATATCTCGAAAACGGTACACATAACGGAAAAAAATATTCTTACATAAATTATAGATATTGATATTTTAAACAACTTTCATTTGAAAAGTTTTTTCGAAAAATGTAGTATAACTATGTAAGTATAAGAAAGTTCAGTGCGGACAACTGCAGATTTTTTATTTTTAGAACGGGAGAGCCACGTATGTTACCATTCAGGTACAATTTATTTCTAATTATATAAGAATATGTAGGTATTAGATTAAAAAAAAATCCGCGGTGGTCCGCACGAAACTTACTTATACTTTATTTCTGAAAGATTTTTTCAAACAAATGATTTTGTTTTAATTCCAGTATATAACCTTTATACGAATATTTTTTGATATAACGCGAACCGTTTTCGAGATATATATATAACGTTGATTTGATTAAACCATCAAATATTGCGTTTTTTTCTACGTTAGTGTGACCTTCAATAGTTAGGCGTTGGAACACGCACCGCCACACGTATGTTTGGCCGCCCGATCGCAATATTATAAAATCCGCGGTGGTCCGCACGAAACTTACTTATACTTGGTTATACTACGTTGTTCGAAAAAACTTTTCAAGTGAAAGTTGTTTAAAATATCAATATCTATAATTTATGTAAGAATATTTTTTTCCGTAACGTGTACCGTTTTCGAGATATGGAAAAGGTGATAAGAGTAAACCATCACTTCCGGTTGAGTGATTGCGTTCAAAATAGGACGTTTTCCTCCTTGCTACATACAAATGTTAAATTTAAAGTTTCAGAGCTCTAGCGATAATCGTATGGACGCTAGAGCGCGCACAGACACTTTTATGCTGTTAGCTGCGCGCGATCCCAATATTATAAAATCCGCGGTGGTCCGCACGAAACTTACTTATACTTAGTTATACTACGTTTTTCGAAAAAACTATTCAAGTGAAAGTTGTTTAAAATATCAATATCTATAATTTATGTAAGAATATTTTTTTCCGTAACGTGTACCGTCTTCGAGATATGGAAAAAGGTGATAAGAGTAAACCATCACTTCCGGTTGAGTGATTGCGTTCAAAATAGGACGTTTTCATCCTTGCTACATGCAAATGTTAAATTTAAAGTTTCAGAGCTCTAGCTATAATCGTATGGACGCTAGAGCGCGCACAGACACTTTTATGCTGTTAGCGGCGCGCGATCCCAATATTATAAAATCCGCGGTCGTCCGCACGAAACTTACTTATACTTAGTTATACTACATTTTTCGAAAAAACTTTTCAAATGAAAGTTGTTTAAAATATCAATATCTATAATTTATGTAAGAATATTTTTTTCCGTAACGTGAACCGTTTTCGAGATATGGAAAAAAGTGATAAGAGTAAACCATCACTTCCGGTTGAGAGATTGCGTCCAAAATTGGACGTTTTCCTCCTTGCTACATACAAATGTTAAGTTTAAAGTTTCAGAGCACTAGCTATAATCGTTTGGACGCTAGAGCGCGCACAGACACACAGACACACACACACACACACACACACAGAGACACACAGACGTCATTCCGAAAATAGTCAGAAACGATTCAGGGGACCTCAAAACGCGTATATCCGTTAAAATCTCGAGGTCGAAATTTTTCATGATTCCTATACTTACTTATACATAAAGTATAAGTAAGTAAAAATCCGCGGTGGTCCGCACGAAACTTACTTATACTTAGTTATACTACGTTTTTCGAAAAAACTTTTCAAGTGAAAGTTGTTTATAATTTCAATCTCTTTAACTTATATACGAACATTTTTTTGATAGCTCGTACCGTTTTCGAGATAATGAAAATGGTGATGAGAGTAAACGATCACTTCCGGTTGAGCTATTGCGTTCAAAATAGGACGTTTTCCTCCTTGCTACATACAAATGTTAAATTTAAAGTTTCAGTGCTCTAGCTATAATCGTATGGACGCTAGAGCGCGCACAGACACTTTTATGCTGTTAGCGGCGCGCGATCCCAATATTATAAAATCCGCGGTGGTCCGCACGAAACTTACTTATACTTAGTTATACTACGTTTTTCGAAAAAACTTTTCAAGTGAAAGTTGTTTAAAATATCAATATCTATAATTTATGTAAGAATATTTTTTTCCGTAACGTGTACCGTTTTCGAGATATGGAAAAAGGTGATAAGAGTAAACCATCACTTCCGGTTGAGTGATTGCGTTCAAAATAGGACGTTTTCGTCCTTGCTACATACAAATGTTAAATTTAAAGTTTCAGAGCTCTAGCTATAATCGTTTGGATGCTAGAGCGCGCACAGACACACAGACACACAGACACACACACACACACACACACAGACACACAGACGTCATTCCGAAAATAGTCAGAAACGATTCAGGGGACCTCAAAACGCGTATATCCGTTAAAATCTCGAGGTCGAAATTTTTCATGATTCCTATACTTACTTATACATAAAGTATAAGTAAGTAAAAATCCGCGGTGGTCCGCACGAAACTTACTTATACTTAGTTATATTACGTTTTTAGAAAAAACTTTTCATATAAAAGTTGTTTAGAATTTCAATATCTTTAACTTATATAAGAACATTTTTTTTGATAACTCGTACCGTTTTCGAGATAAGTAAAACGGTGATAAGAATAAACGGTCACTTCCCGTTGAGGTATTGCTTTCAAAAAAGGACGTTTTCTTTTCAGCTATATACAAAGCTTAAGTTTAAAGTTTCATAGCTCTAGCTATAATCGTATGGACGCTAGAGCGCATAAATTAAGCGTCTATAGTTTGAGCGCTAGGCCGCGCAGAGACCACATATACTTTTAGCCGCCCGGGCGGCCCGATCGCAATATTATAAAATCCGCGGTGGTCCGCACGAAACTTACTTATACTTAGTTATACTACGTTTTTCGAAAAAACTTTTCAAATGAAAGTTGTTTAATATATCAATATCTATAATTTATGTAAGAATATTTTTTTCCGTAACGTGTACCGTTTTCGAGATATGGAAAAAGGTGATAAGAGTAAACCATCACTTCCGGTTGAGAGATTGCGTTCAAAATAGGACGTTTTCCTCCTTGCTACATACAAATGTTAAGTTTAAAGTTTCAGAGCTCTAGCTTTAATCGTTTGGACGCTAGAGCGCGCACAGACACACAGACACACACACACACACACAGACACACAGACACACACACACACAGACACACAGACGTCATTCCGAAAATAGTCAGACACGATTGATGGGACCTCAAAACGCGTATATCCGTTAAAATCTCGAGGTCGAAATTTTTCATGATTCCTATACTTACTTATACATAAAGTATAAGTAAGTAAAAATCCGCGGTGGTCCGCACGAAACTTACTTATACTTAGTTATACTACGTTTTTCGAAAAAACTTTTCAAGTGAAAGTTGTTTATAATTTCAATCTCTTTAACTTATATACGAACATTTTTTTGATAGCTCGTACCGTTTTCGAGATAATGAAAATGGTGATAAGAGTAAACGATCACTTCCGGTTGAGCTATTGCGTTCAAAATAGGACGTTTTCCTCCTTGCTACATACACATGTTAAATTTAAAGTTTCAGAGCTCTAGCTATAATCGTATGGACGCTAGAGCGCGCACAGACACTTTTATGCTGTTAGCGGCGCGCGATGTCAATAGAAAAAATCCGCGGTGGTCCGCACGAAACTTACTTATACTTAGTTATACTACGGTTTTCGAAAAAACTTTTCAAATGAAAGTTGTTTACAATTTCAATCTCTTTAACTTATATACAAACATTTTTTTGATAGCTCGTACCGTTTTCGAGATAATGAAAATGGTGATAAGAGTAAACGATCACTTCCGGTTGAGCTATTGCGTTCAAAATAGGACGTTTTCCTCCTTGCTACATACAAATGTTAAATATAAAGTTTCAGAGCTCTAGCTATAATCGTATGGACGCTAGAGCGCGCACAGACACTTTTATGCTGTTAGCGGCGCGCGATGTCAATAGAAAAAAATCCGCGGTGGTCCGCACGAAACTTACTTATACTTAGTTATACTACGTTTTTCGAAAAAACTTTTCAAATGAAAGTTGGTTATAATTTAAATCTCTTTAACTTTTATACGAACATTTTTTTGATAGCTCGTTCCGTTTTCGAGATAATGAAAATTGTGATAAGAGTAAACGATCACTTCCGGTTGAGCTATTGCGTTAAAAATAGGACGTTTTCCTGCTTGCTACGTACAAATGTTAAATTTAAAGTTTCAGAGCTCTAGCTATAATCGTATGGACGCTAGAGCGCGCACAGACACTTTTATGCTGTTATCGGCGCGCGATGTCAATAGAAAAAATCCGCGGTGGTCCGCACGCAACTTACTTATACTTAGTTATACTACGTTTTTCGAAAAAACTTGTCAAGTGAAAGTTGTTTAAAATATCAATATCTATAATTTATGTAAGAATGTTTTTTTCCGTAACGTGTACCGTTTTCGAGATATGGAAAAAGGTGATAAGAGTAAACCATCACTTCCGGTTGAGTGATTGCGTTCAAAATAGGACGTTTTCCTCCTTGCTACATACAAATGTTAAATTTAAAGTTTCAGAGCTATAATCGTTTGGACGCTAGAGCGCGCACAGACACACACACACACAGACACACAGACGTCATTCCCAAAATAGTCAGAAACGATTCAGGGGACTTCAAAACGCGTATATCCGTTGAAATCTCGAGGTCGAAATTTTTCATGATTCCTATACTTACTTATACATAAAGTATAAGTAAGTAAAAATCCGCGGTGGTCCGCACGAAACTTACTTATACTTAGTTATACTACGTTTTTCGAAAAAACTTTTCAAGTGAAAGTTGGTTAAAATATCAATATCTATAATTTATGTAAGAATATTTTTTTCCGTAACGTGTACCATTTTCGAGATATGGAAAAAGGTGATAAGAGTAAACCATCACTTCCGGTTGAGTGATTGCGTTCAAAATAGGACGTTTTCCTCCATGCTACATAAAAATGTTAAATTTAAAGTTTCAGAGCTCTAGCTATAATCGTTTGGACGCTAGAGCGCGCACAGACACACAGACACACAGACACACACACACACAGACACACAGACGTCATTCCGAAAATAGTCAGAAACGATTCAGGGGACCTCAAAACGCGTATATCCGTTAAAATCTCGAGGTCGAAATTTTTCATGATTCCTATACTTATACATAAAGTATAAGTAAGTAAAATCCGCGGTGGTCCGCACGAAACTTACTTATACTTAGTTATATTACGTTTTTCGAAAAAACTTTTCAAATGAAAGTTGTTTATAATTTCAATCTCTTTAACTTATATACGAACATTTTTTTGATAGCTCGTACCGTTTTCGAAATAATGAAAATGGCGATAAGACTAAACGATCACTTCCGGTTGAGCTATTGCGTTCAAAATAGGACGTTTTCCTCCTTGCTACATACAAATGTTAAATTTAAAGTTTCAGAGCTCCAGCTATAATCCTATGGACGCTAGAGCGCGCACAGACACTTTTATGCTGTTAGCGGCGCTCGATGTCAATAGAAAAAATCCGCGGTGGTCCGCACGAAACTTACTTATACTTAGTTATACCACATTTTTCGAAAAATGTTTTCAAATGAAAGTTATATAATATATAAATATCTTCAATTTTTATAAGAAAATTTATTTCGATAAACCATCAGTTTCGCTTGAGATATTGCTCTCAAAATGGCACATTTTATTCCTTGCTATTTAAAAATGTACCTTTTTTGTCAATGGGAAAAATGTGATAAGGGTAAACCATCACGTCCTGTTGAAATATTGATTTCAAAATAGGACATTTTATTCTTTGCTATATACAAATCTTAAGTTTAAAGATTCATACCTGCAGCAAACACACATACAGACGTCGTTCCTAAAATAGTCAGAATAGCTTAGGGAGGGTCAAAACGTATATTTCTGTCAAAATCTCGAAAATTACGCATAAGAAAGTTCATTGTGGACCAACTGCAGATATTTGCATCTTAATTTCTTAAATGTATACTCAGAAATTTTTCTGTCGAATTATGTTTTGTTAGTTTCCGTTTCCATTTCCACACCACCATAGAGGTAGGAGACATGGCGCATTTTTTTTTAAGTGGTTTCCCCCGTAGGTCTACTCCACTCAGTTCACGACAACAATCAACTCCATCTCTTAGTGACCATGCAAATAAAGGTTTAGTGCTCGTACGCATCGTCGTGTTTCACTCAATTCTTTGCACTATAACGACTTTCCAACGCCATCTCTTGACGGCCAATGTAAAAGTGTTAGTGCTCTGACGAAATCATTTATTTGGCCCTGGTTTTATTTAATTGTTGGTGTTGGTTTCCTATCATTGAAGCCATATACCAATAGTAAACTATATCTATTTTTTAAGTTGTTCAGTATGCTTTTGAACCTTAAGACGATAGGCTCCACTGAGTTGATTTCGCACATGAACATGGCTCAATGTAGCAAATTATATGGAGCAACAGAGATACTTGTGGTAGAGCATTTTTAAATTTTTTTCAGATAAATGTTTTAAATCGGTTACCTCCGTCTCTACGCATGCCGAGTCTAAGTCGCTACCGACCGCGACCCCACTAGTAAACAAGCAAAACAAAATAGAGAACAATTGTATGGCAGCCACAAAACCATTCAGACAGAATTACAACTTAGAAACACGGTTTTAATTTTAACGTCCTACTGTTTTTGAATTTGCAAATTTAATTTTTTTAACGGACAACGGAATTCATTCTTACGACACTTAACCTAATTAGTTAAAGTTAATTACAATTTATAAAAGTGTTTATATAGTATTTACTATTGTCTCTTCGTACTTATAATTGACATTTTGCACTTAAACTTAACTTCAACTGTCTCAATAAATAAAATATTTTTTGTTTTTTTCGTTTTTCTTGGGAGTGCCCATGTGCCCTACCTGCACCAACCGCTGGGACACGGAACAGAACAAATCAAACAATCTCTCTGTCATACTTTTCTTTTACATATCATTAATATTTTAACATTGTTTTTCGCGTCCAGTTAATATTAGCAGTGATGCATATGCTTCTAATTAATTTTATAATAAAATCATTTTGATTATAATTTAAAAATAAATAGTTTGTGTTCATTAAAGTTTTGAATAATATTTACTACTGCAATGGAAATAGTGTCAATGATTTACTTGTTAAAATTTTTGCAGCATGTTTTCTCATTAATTGCGTGTTATATTTTTCATTTGCCGGATTTCTCCCCAAACACAACGAAGTGGCGAAAGCTATAGCAAAGACACCACAATCATACCCGTTTGCTTGTTGTTGCACCTGGTGATACATGTGATCCACATTTTCACCGTAAAGTCTGTTTAAATAACGTAGATGATCCAGATCTAATGATTTCTTATTTAAACTATCGTAAACATGATTCACATAACCATCATAGTATGTGCAAATCCAATGTCCTACTTTGCACTGACTTCCGCTAAATAAAATCTGCACGTTTGAAGTCCCTCTGGGAATAGGTTGAATACGTTCCGGAACTTGCAAGTATGCAGTACATTGTGGCTTTAAATTGGTTTGCGTTGCAACAATTCTTCCGAATAAATCAATATGCAAATCTTCTAAATACTGTCCTGGATTGAGAACTGTATTTAACTCATGCGGTAATAATATGTCAGGCATAAAATCGGGCGTTCCTAAATCCTCAATTGAAATGTCTTCACTTTGATAACTTGTCGTTTTTTTGTCTGGGGTTACTAAATTTATACTATCAATTTTCATTATATTTGTCCGTTGTTCTTCTTCCATTTCAATGTTTTTAGTTCTTGAATCACTTGAAATTAATTCAAAATTATTCGCAACTGTGTCTGCTTGATATGTTTCCTTTACGTCTAGTATATTGCTTATTTTCTTCATTTCTTTATAATTGACTATGACAAATATCGGTTTATGATACGAAAAATACGTTTCATAGACTCCTGAGTTAATCTTGTCTACAGTTGAATATATTACATCTATTTGCGTATTATAATCGGTAGTGACTACGTCTAACGGCAACGATGACGAGAGATTATATCTACCTACACTTTGTTTAAAAATGAATTACCACTACTGCATCTCATATCGAAGTTAAAATCTCCCATAACTACGAGATCGTTACCCGCAATTTCAGATTTATTGATAATTTCATGAAAATTCTTTTCAAACATCGCATGAGATGTAGACGGCGATTTATAACCTGCAATAATACTGTATTTTTCAACCTCGAAACTAATAAATTCGACGTGGCATGGACGATTATTATGTTGTTTTGTTTCAAGCACATGGGTAACTTTCTTAACTGAAACATTATTTTTAACGTAACAAATTATACCTCGCGAATAGTTCGAAATATTTGACCTATATGCTGTTTTAAAATTCGAAATGTCAACAATATCTGTCTCTTTCGTTAAAGTTTCTGCAAAAATTAATATGTCCCCCCGTTGATACCAGTCGTCTTTTGAGATATATTTTAATTTTGTTGCTAAGGAACACACGTTTTGATAAATAACTTTGATTCCATTATTTTCCTTTAATGTATTATAAGATAAAACAATTTTCTGTTCTGTTCTTAGTCTGCCCATTTCTAACAATATAGGATTATCTTTTTTTGTTAATTTTGGTGGCCTGAAATCACCTAAAATATATAATCCTGATAGGGTTGTTACTCTACTTAAAGCTACGTACATCATAGCTCGAGTTATTCGACGTGAACGATTAAAGTCAATGCAGATATGTTCATAACTCTGACCTTGACTTTTATGAATTGTTATGGCTTCTGCAGGAACGACAGGGAACTGTTTCCGTACAGTTTGGTACTGCAATTTGTTGGATACATTTAATACAATTTTACTTTTGGCGATCGGTGTCAGTTGACGCTCAATATTTTCCGATTTCATAAATTCCATGAACGTTAACCTGGCTTTATTGCCAACTAGTTTAGAGTTAAAATCTAACCATAATTTATTTGGTTGTGTGGAATTTGGTTCAAAAGTAATTAATTTCAAAGTACCACAAGCTCCATTCACTAAGCCATCTTCAACATCTATGTTAGTAGTTATCATATATTTTATTCCTACTTTTAGTTTAATTAAATATGGGAGGCCATTTACTTCGCTGGTTTTTTTGGTCTTTAAAGTTTCTAAACATTTGCATCTTGTACTCTCTGTAACTTTTCCTAAAATGGTGTCACTAGCCTCAGCTTGATATTCAGTTCCAGGGAATTTGGCTATTTTCTCGTAATTAAATAAATCAACGATAGCATTTTCAGCAAATAACCTAATTGCATTGTCAGGAACATCTACTTCGTCAACTTTTCTACTTTTTATTAGATTTACATCTTCAACAGTCATTTGTCCGATGGCCAAGTTATTTAGAGACTGAATAAATCCTATTTCATCTTTCTGCCTCATTATTTCGGTTAACTCGTAAAACTGAAACTCACCCCATAAGGGATTTGTGTCGAAAAATACGCCCATTGCATTATTTTTAGCTACTTTAAAAATTGGCGAGTCCATAACTGGAGGTAATTGGTTCAAATCTCCAACAACAATTACAGATATCCCGCCAAATGTTGCATTAATTCCCATTATTTGCCTTAATCTGGTATCAACTCTACTCAAAAGTGTACTCCCCACCATCGAAATTTCATCAATAATTAGTAACTTTATATCGATCAACTTTTCGCGAATACTGTTTGCTAAATCTGTTGACAATTCCGGCATATTACCACCGAACTGTGATACTGGAAGAGCGAATGCGGTATGCAAAGTCACGCCACCTATTAAGAATGCAGCTTTTCCTGATGGAGCGCACAATAAAACTACCAACTTATCTTTATTAGCACCAGGAATATTGTCAAAGTAGTGAGTTATTAAATGATACAAACAATTAATCACTGTACTCTTTCCAACGCCAGCAGATCCGCTCAAAAATATTCGCAATGGGAGATTTTTAATTTTGAAACTGTTTATAATATGCATTACAAATTCACGTTGAACTGAGTTTAAATTATGCATTAATTTCAGCAACTCTACATCAGAGACTCTTTTTGGGCACGTAAATCTATTAATTTTTTTCTCTTTCGGAATTACTTTGCCATCTTGTTCTAAAATATCCACTTCTTGTTCTCGCGATAATTTATCTGCAATAAAGTCATCTATTTCTTCTTCCTCGATATTTTGCATTTCATTTTGAGCGCCTTCTATAGCTGCATCTAAAACTTCATCGGCGATCAGTGAATATTTTGTTCTATTGCTCTCAATAATATCAATATTGTTGTTATAAATATTTGTGCAATTTCCATTTTCAACATCGTTCATTTCATTTCTCCATGGCAAGAATAATAAAACTTGTTCTCTATAATAATTTACTGGATCCTGTATAAGTTTATATCGTCGATATCTAATAATAGCTGCCTTTTGCCTACCTCGGTATTCTACGTCTAATTCATCATCGTTTTCATAATTCTTAACTAGTCGTTTGCTATAACATGACGCAAAATCGGCTAAACAAATATTTTCCAAGGCTACAGGTCGCCGGCTATATTTTGTCATAATATTTTCCATGTAAATTTCTGTTGAGTTTCCGTCCAATTTACGCAAGTCTTTATTTGACTTTAGCATCAGTGCACGTTCATGTACAGGGCTTGTGTTAATAAAAACGGTTTGCCTACTACTTTTGGATAATGGTAACGATAAGACATGATATGAAGCTTCCTGTGCTGACATTAAATTGCTATTCAAAAAAACGTTTGTAATTTTTCTAAATTTATCTTTAATCCCACTATTGCCGTTTTCTATGTCAGATGCCGCGTCTCTCAATAATTTGGACAATCCTGCATCTACTTTACTAACATAATTTATAATATAAGATGCCAAACCATATTCTTCAAAGATGAATTGAATGTCCATGTTAGATTCGAACAAGTGCAAGATATCTTTATTGTGTACATTAATGTCTATTTCTAAACTGTTACGTTTTAGAAACATGCTTGTTCTTTGTAACGATGT
Source organism: Geotrupes spiniger (assembly GCA_959613385.1). Classification (NCBI taxonomy): domain Eukaryota; kingdom Metazoa; phylum Arthropoda; class Insecta; order Coleoptera; family Geotrupidae; genus Geotrupes; species Geotrupes spiniger. The sequence continues at coordinate 38,186,073 of OY390735.1, forward strand.
TCGTAAGGCAGAAATGTATTGCTCTTCCGTTATTTTTAATTTGGTTAGAATAACCTCAAAACTTATCAATTCGTGTTTTTTTACCAAATCATTCATCAATGTCCTAATTTCAAGCAAGTTCTTCGTAGTAACTTCATCTTTTTCACTCAATGGTTCCAATATCATAGTTCTAGGCATTACAGGAATAGGATAGTTAAATCTACATTTAGTTTTATTCTTCTTGCCCTTGTAACAAGTGCTAGTGTGTCGGTGTCTCTGCACCATCATGTACGGATCATTTTCGTCGTACTTACAAGAGATGAACCTATCTATAAATTGAACGCATTGGTTTACACTTTCCGGTTTAGAAATATCGTACACAGGGGCATCTTTTAGCCACAGAAAAATATGCTCATGCGGAGAACCTCTCATTTGGAATTCTACTCTTGCGTAACTATCTTCAACTAAATATTCTCCAAATAAACCATCTGCTTGTTTCAAGTACCTCATAAATTTATTGGCCTTGTAATCAAAATATCGAGCACAAGTCACTGGATCATTTCTAATCAATTCAGTTTTTTCATTGTCGTCTAAGTGTAAAGCCGCTTCCAACGAAATATTTTCACGTTTATTTACTTTTACTAGTGTTTTAATTAGTTCTGGCCAAATTTTCTCCCCTGCTGATAGAGTTAAAAAAATAGTTGGCTTCCCTAATTGCCTTATCATTGCCATTAATTCTTTTTTTCTACATTCCCAGTATGACGGTGACGAACGAATTTGTTTTAAAATTTTATAACCTTCGTCCAATTTCGTTAAATTGTTAATGAAATCTGTATTTAATGCGTTAGCAACCGAAACACCGTCCGTTCTTTTAGTCTTGCGCAGACACATGTTTAAACTGGCAATACAAGATTTTTCTAATTTTTTCTTAGCCATAAATAATATTCTACTAGGGATGCAGGATCTGCGATCGTGTCGTCTACTTTCAGATTTTGCTCGATCATTGTAGGTAATATTCTTGGGAATGTTAAACTTGTGACCGGCAAAAATTTTAGGGAAACATAACTCATCCAAATCTTCAACTAAATGCCAAGCAACGGGACTTTTTCCTTGACCTGGTGCCATTATTTTAACATTATTTACGATCTCATCATTCCTGTCTACAAGTAATACCTCATCGTCAATTTCAACCTCATCTAAATTAATTGAATCATTAAAATATTGATTAAGTGAAGTTTGGGAAACGGTAGTATCATACCTTTCTACATCCACCTCATCAATAACAAATTCAACATTTTCGTTGTATCGGCTTTCATATTTTTCAAAATATTTCTGATCAATTTGTATATCATACTGCTTGTAGAGCGGGGTATTAAGCAAAAAATTTAATGCATCACAAACTATTGCTGGCCTAATTGTTTCAAACATATAATCTGACTTGTGAAGCATATGTCTTTTTAGTTTGAGCTGTATTGTTGCCATATTATCAAAAGTTCTTGGCAAAACAGTAAGCATATCATTGATTTCAACTGGAATATTTACAACACTCCCTTTCATTCCTAATTGAGCATTTAACAGGTATGATTTCAGCGGGCGAATTTGCATGAAGTTAATATATGGAGCCACCATTCTCTCTTCGAGAGGCGACAAAACTTTTATTGAATCAGGGATATCTACAAACTTGAGACCTCTACTAGTAGCTAATTTTGAAATGTTCCCTTTCGAGATGTAATTATTACAGGTTTTGCAAATGTAGCTTGATTTGAAATTAAAAATTTGTTCGAAAAATTCATTAGAGAAAGATTGTTTAATTTGTTCTATTTTAAAAGTCACTACCGAGTGGACAAAAAATAATCCCTCGCAACAACAACATACTAATTCTGGCATCGACGACCGATCTTTCAGAAATTGCATTTTCGATCGAGCAGCAATTGTACCTTGCTTGGCTAAAGTATTATGAAAATTTTCTCTATATCTGCATATATCTGAATCGCGCTTATTTTGTTTCTTTATTTTGTTGATGTTTTTTTCATTCTCTTGATATTCTTCATCCATTCTTCGCTTTCTCATATTCTTCTTATTCCTATCTCTTTCCTTCTCTTTATATTGCTCATCCTTGCGTCGTTGTGATTTGTTTTGTTTGTCTGATTCTCTTTCTTTGTCTTTATATTGTTCATCCATTCTTATCTTCTTCATAATTTCTTTATTACTATCTCTTTCTTTCTCTTTATATTGTTCATCCATTCTTATCTTCTTCATAATTTCTTTATTAGTATCTCTTTCTTTCTCTTTATATTGTTCATCCATTCTTATCTTCTTCATAATTTCTTTATTACTATCTCTTTCTTTCTCTTTATATTGTTCATCCATTCTTATCTTCTTCATAATTTCTTTATTACTATCTCTTTCTTTCTCTTTATATTGCTCATCCTTGCGTCGTTGTGATTTGTTTTGTTTGTCTGATTCTCTTTCTTTCTCTTTATATTGCTCATCCATTCTTATCTTCTTCATAATTTTTTTATTAGTATCTCTTTCTTTCTCTTTATATTGTTCATCCATTCTTATCTTCTTCATAATTTCTTTATTACTATCTCTTTCTTTCTCTTTATATTGCTCATCCTTGCGTCGTTGTGATTTGTTTTGTTTGTCTGATTCTCTTTCTTTCTCTTTATATTGCTCATCCATTCTTATCTTCTTCATAATTTTTTTATTAGTATCTCTTTCTTTCTCTTTATATTGTTCATCCATTCTTATCTTCTTCATAATTTCTTTATTACTATCTCTTTCTTTCTCTTTATATTGTTCATCCATTCTTATCTTCTTCATAATTTCTTTATTACTATCTCTTTCTTTCTCTTTATATTGCTCATCCTTGCGTCGTTGTGATTTGTTTTGTTTGTCTGATTCTCTTTCTTTCTCTTTATATTGCTCATCCATTCTTATTTTCCTCATATTCATTTTATTAAGTTTCTTTTCTGTCGCGTTACATACGTCATCGATTCTTACTTTTTTCTTACTCACCTTATTAATTTCTCTTTCTCTTTCATTATATTCTGGATTCGCCCTAATTTTTTTCATGCGTATTTTCAATAATTTTCTTTTGGTGCTGTATGACTTCTTCTTAGCCATCTTTTAACCCTAGTCTAGTACAATATCGAAATGAAAAATAGATTTAAAGTAAAAATATCAGGAACATTCGAATTTATGAAATTAGAAATTCGAAAAGCAATATAAGTAGGTACCCTATTCTATAGATTTTAACACTCTATTCCTAGATGTTCACTCAAATTCATTCAACAAATTTTTGTAGCTACTCTAAATACACACTGCTACACACAAGTACCACACATATTTAATAATAATACATATACCAAGTGTTCAGTTGTGGATGAGTTTCCACGAATGTGTAGATCGCAACCAACGAAGCCGACAATGTATATATCGAGATGGTCTGTCCTTAATTATCGTCGCACTTGCACTAGGAGGGTCGTTGCTTTGATTTATCAAATTAAACACAGTGATGTACAATCATGGTGGAAATTTGTCGAAAGATATTCGCATAATGTATCTGAATGCCAATAATACATACGAATGTCTGAATGTATCTGAAAGCGACGTTAGTATTTATCCATAAAAGTTTTACGTTTCTATTCGTCGGTTTGTGGAAGGGGTAATAAATGCCATGATTCGTTAAAATTATATTATTAATGATGTTTTAGAAATGTGCTTGCACATCTGGTAATAAGATTGACAATTTTATGTATGCAGCGAAAACCCCAGAATTGTGTTTCTTTCCGTCCATATGTTAAAACTTGCTGATATGTTTATGACGTGTTGTGAAAATTCATTTTATTGCTTAGCGGGCACGTTCGATTATATTTTATGATGCCGCTTCGTCCGCATATCTACGGGTGTTGTGATCTCAGCCCTCCACACATAAATTGTAAATACATTTAGTTAGTAACATAAGTATATTTGCCATAGGCCGGTAGTAATAAATCCCTTCCGAAGAATAAATAACTGTCAAATAAAACTAATATTCACCCGACACATTACGAGGGTCCATGAAATGCGATATTTGGATGGCCTCAAAATAACTCGGGCGTTCACAGTATATACATAAGCATTTAATGAAGACAAACATGTAATAAATTTTCGAGATAATGAAACGGACTGCATATTGTAAACTAAGTTATAAATCTGTAATGTATCAATTGCACTTTCTCGGAAGACCGCAGTCAAGTCAAATAGTTCCACCCTAAATATTGAACCAATGAACATCCAAAAATCGCATCCCCCATTTAGAAAATATGCGGGGTTTAACCTATTATACGCCAGAAATATGTAAGATTTAGACATTATTATTTTATTCATTACTACATTAACATAATCATTAAGATACAGTCAGACATTGATATATTCAGAGTACGATTATTATATTGCGATTATTTATCGTTAATATTATTAAATAGTTTAAAGTTTATAAGGTCTTTTATTCCTACAACGAGTTAATTACAGGTGCCTAAGAAAGATCGCTCGATCATAACAATGGGAATTGTCGAAAGTACTTACAAAATCAGTGTAGACGCATCGTAATTATTTAAACAACGGATAAAATATCAGAATTTTTACACGATGACAAGGAATATCATCACGGTATATTGCCACTGAAACGAATTTACCACACACCTCGCACCATTTTATGTTTTATTGAAATGTTGCTTGTATAGTAAAGTGTTTTGGAGTTCCATGTAAATAATTTAAATAAGAGGCATTTCATTCATAAAATGTGTCATTTTCATGTCACAATCATTTTATTTATTAATTTGTAATTTGTCATGATCTCAACCCTCCAAACATAAATTATAAATATATATTTAGTAAGTAATATAAGTACATTCGCTATAGGCCGGTAGCAATAAAACCCTGCCGAAGAATACCGTCTAACAAAATATTCCACCCTTAACCCACATGTTCCACCCTTAAATTTAAGACATTATAAGCCAGAAATATGTAAGAATTAATGATTATATTCAGGCAGTACGATTATTATATTCAGATTATTACGAGTATAACATTACCAGTCGAAATTTATCGTTAGTACTTATTGAAGATCCAAAAATGAAAATAAAATATAGTTTAAAGATTCTAAGGTGTTTTATTCCTGCAAGCAAAGTGATAAAAACTGGTTAAATTACTGGTGTCTAAGTAAGACCGCGCGATCATAACATATTTGATAGAAATTAGCTGACTTCCGATAACCTGTCAATGTATATAACAGTTTCGGTAATCTTAAAATTAATATTTTAAGAGCTGTTAAATAACATTCTCGCCTTACTGCAAAAATCTGACATCCTACTCCAATTGCAATTTTATTCATGCTACTGTTTTTACGGTTATCTGACACTTCGTATTCTAGGCTACGATTTCGCTTAGGTCCTACCCATGCGAAAAAGTCGTCTGAAAAAAATTATTAAAATGTATTCTTCGAAAGATTTTTTCAAATAGAATTTGCTTAAAATTTAAATGTCATTAACTTCTGTAAGAATAATATTTTCGATTACATGCACCGTTTTCGAGATATGGTAAAATGTGATAAGAGTAAACAATCACTTCCGCGTAAGATATTGCTTTCAAAATAGGTCGTTTTTCAAAATATGACGTTTTCGTCTTCTTTATATTCGCATTTAAAGTCTCATAAATTAACCGTCGATTGTTTGAGCGCTAGACCGTGCAGAGACAAACATACTTATAGCCCCCGATCGCAATATATAAAATCCGCGGTGGTCCGCACGAAACTTTCTTGTACTCAGTTATACAACGTTTTTCGAAAAAACTTTTCAAATGAAATTTGTTTAAAATATCAATATCTATAATTTATGTAAGAATATTTTTTTCCGTAACGTGTACCGTTTTCGAGATATGGAAAAAGGTGATAAGAGTAAACCATCACTTCCGGTCGAGAGATTGCGTTCAAAATAGGACGTTTTCCTCCTTGCTACATACAAATGTTAAGTTTAAAATTTCAGAGCTCTAGCTATAACCGTTTGGACGCTAGAGCGCGCACAGACACACAGACACACACACTCACAGACACACACACAGACACACACACACACACACAGACACACAGACGTCATTCCGAAAATAGTCAGAAACGATTCAGGGGACCTCAAAACGTGTATATCCGTTGAAATCTCGAGGTCGAAATTTTTCATGATTCCTATACTTACTTATACATAAAGTATAAGTAAGTAAAAATCCGCGGTGGTCCGCACGAAACTTACTTATACTTAGTTATACTACGTTTTTCGAAAAAACTTTTCAAATGAAAGTTGTTTAATATATCAATATCTATAATTTATGTAAGAATATTTTTTTCCGTAACGTGTACCGTTTTCGAGATATGGAAAATGGTGATAAGAGTAAACCATCACTTCCGGTTGAGAGATTGCGTTCAAAATAGGACGTTTTCCTCCTTGCTACATACAAATGTTAAGTTTAAAGTTTCAGAGCTCTAGCTATAATCGTTTGGACGCTAGAGCGCGCACAGACACACAGACACACACACAGACACACAGACGTCATTCCCAAAATAGTCAGAAACGATTCAGGGGACCTCAAAACGCGTATATCCGTTGAAATCTCGAGGTCGAAATTTGTCATGATTCCTATACTTACTTATACATAAAGTATAAGTAAGTAAAAATCCGCGGTCGTCCGCACGAAACTTACTTATACGTTTTTCGAAAAACTTTTCAAGTGAAAGTTGTTTAAAATATCAATATCTATAATTTATGTAAGGATATTTTTTTCCGTAACGTGTACCGTTTTCGAGATATAGAAACAGGTGATAAGAGTAAACCATCACTTCCGGTTGAGTGATTGCGTTCAAAATAGGACGTTTTCCTCCTTGCTACATACAAATATTAAATTCAAAGTTTCAGAGCTCTAGCTATAATCGTTTGGACGCTAGAGCGCGCACAGACACACAGACACACACACACACACAGACACACACACACACACACACACACACAGACACACAGACGTCATTCCGAAAATAGTCAGAAACGATTCAGGGGACCTCAAAACGCGTATATCCGTTAAAATCTCGAGGTCGAAATTTTTCATGATTCCTATGCTTACTTATACATAAAGTATAAGTAAGTAAAAATCCGCGGTGGTCCGCACGAAACTTACTTATACTTAGTTATACTACGTTTTTCGAAAAAACTATTCAAGTGAAAGTTGTTTAAAATATCAATATCTATAATTTATGTAAGAATATTTTTTTCCGTAACGTGTACCGTCTTCGAGATATGGAAAAAGGTGATAAGAGTAAACCATCACTTCCGGTTGAGTGATTGCGTTCAAAATAGGACGTTTTCATCCTTGCTACATGCAAATGTTAAGTTTAAAGTTTCAGAGCTCTAGCTATAATCGTTTGGACGCTAGAGCGCACAGACACACAGACACACACACACACACACACACACACACACACACACACACACACACACACACACACACACACACACACACAGACACACAGACGTCATTCCGAAAATAGTCAGAAACGATTCAGGGGACCTCAAAACGCGTATATCCGTTAAAATCTCGAGGTCGAAATTTTTCATGATTCCTATACTTACTTATACATAAAGTATAAGTAAGTAAAAATCCGCGGTGGTCCGCACGAAACTTACTTATACTTAGTCATACTACATTGTTTGTTGAAAAAACTTTTCAAATAAAAGTTGTTTAGAATATCAATATCTATATTTATGTAAGAATATTTTTTTCCGTATCCTGTACCGTTTTCGAGATATGGAAAAAGGTGATAAGAGTAAACCATCACTTCCGGTTCAGAGATTGCGTTCAAAATAGGACGTTTTCCTCCTTGCTACATACAAATGTTAAGTTTAAAGTTTCAGAGCTCTAGCTATAATCGTTTGGACGCTAGAACGCGCACAGACACACAGATACACAGACACACACACAGCCACACAGACGTCATTCCGAAAATAGTCAGAAACGATTCAGGGGACCTCAAAAGGCGTATATCCGTTAAAATCTCGAGGTCGAAATTTTTCATGATTCCTATACTTACTTATACATAAAGTATAAGTAAGTAAAAAGTGCAAAATAATTTTGTACTTGGGAATTATTTTTAGGTGAAGCGGCGCTTCACCTGCGCCATCGGAAGAGCCGCCACTGATTCACAAACGATTGTAATGTAAAACTCGTCGTTTAAACTGCCGTAAAAGTTACGCAGGCTTGTCAGAGGTTTTATAGCTATTAATGTAACCAGAATATTATGCGATTTATAATAATCGAGGACGTTGCTACAGTGACGAGGCGGCGCTAGCCGTCGAGTCACTTAGGCAACGTCCGAGTGTGTTTAAATCGCTAATATTCGAGTTATATTCAAAGCTTTATCGTATCATCGTTGAAGTGTGATCAGGGCGATGCAAAAACAATTAAACAAATCAACAATTTTCTGTCATAAAAAAATTCGTTAGTTTAAGTCACGTTTTTGTAATTTAGAAATATATCATGCAAGATTTCGATATTCCTGCAAATATTTTGGAAGCAGCAGATAGTGCACGATTAGACTTGCTTCCAGAAAAGTCGAAAATATGTTACGAAAAAGGATATCGTCTGTTTTGCGAGTGGCGAGTACGAGAACAAATTCAAGGTGCGTCGGAAACGGTCTTGCTGGCCTATTTTGTGAAACTCTCAAATGAATATTCTCCTTCATCTTTGTGGCCAAAGTACAGTATGTTGCGAGCTTGTTTGGAATTGAAGGAAAGAGTGGAAATCGACAAGTATGGTGCTTTGATAAGATTCATCAAGAAGAAAATTGTTGGACATCGAGTTAAGAAATCCAAAGTACTCACGAGAGAGCAAGTTAAAGAATTTGTGTGTACAGCTCCAGATAAAGAGTTTTTAATGATGAAAGTGGCCTTTTTGATTGGGCTAGGTGGAGCTTGCAGAACCAATGAATTAGTGAAAATGTCTACAGACGATGTTCAGATGTTAGAGAGTAAGATAGTTGTTACCATTCCCGACTCAAAAACTCACAAGAAAAGATTTTTTGCCGTTTTATCTGAAGGTGATATTAATCTAGTGGCTTTATTTCAGAAATATATAGCATTACGGCCGCGGCATGTTACACACAAAAGACTGTTTGTATCGTACAGAAATGGAAAGTGTACGATTCAACCTTGTGGTATTCATTTTTTCTCAAAAATTCCTGAGAAGATTGCGTCATATCTCAAACTTGAAAATCCAGCTATGTACACCGGCCATTGTATTCGGAGATCTTCAGCAACTTTACTTGTTAATGCCGGTGGAGACATTTTACAGCTGCAAGAACTGGGTGGTTGGGAATCAAGCAAAGTTGCAAAGGAATATTTAGAAGAAAACCTGACAAAGAAGGTTTCAATTGCGAAAAAGATTCAGGTCGGAAACGATTCAGTAAGCAGTGGATCAAAAACTACAGAATCAATGGAATTTGCACGTACAAGTAAAACTTTGGAAGAAGTAAGAGGCTTGGATTTAATGTATGCTGAATCATCCCATCCGAATGATGCCAGTAAAGCTGCAGAATACTTAACTATGATGATGGATACGAAATGCGTATCATTCAACTTTAACAATTGTGAAAAGATTGAAGTTCATGTTCATAAATAATTGTGTTCTAGAATTTGTATTATTGTATCTAACGTATTATGAGTATCTATGGTATTATGTGCCTTATAATTATCAATAAATGTTTAACATAAAACGATCATAATAATCGATGATACGATAAAATATTTAACGGCTCGTTGACGTTCAGTCTTATCAGTTGACGTTTCCTACATAATTTTGAGGTTATAGTGAAATGTATACGTTTAAAATTAATTTTCGTGCTCATAAATATACATATAATACAAAGGTAAAGTATAAAATTTGATATGATAATTTTATACTTGTGTATTATTTCGGATGTAGGTACATATTTCAATATGTCATCTTTCGAAAATTCAGATTCGGACATAGAATTTGTGGAGGAAATCTTGCGGGCTATGCCAAGAGAAAGATTTATTAGAGAACGCCCCAATCCATTTGATTTATTTGATGATCTGGAATTCAAACTACGATACCGGTTTGATAAGCAGACAGTCAATGAATTTATAGACTTAATTGGCCCTCAATTGGAAAGAACTACACATAGAAATAAAGCTCTGTCTGTTGCCAATCAAATTTTAATTGCACTGAGATTTTATGCATCTGGTACTTTCCAACAAATTCTAGGTGGCAATCTAAACATAAGCTAATCCACTGTTAGTAGAATAATAAGACAAGTAACAGACGCTGTTGCACGAATGCGGCCCCAATACATTTATATGCCACAAACAAGGGATGACATACGAAAAGTGCGAAACAATTTTTACCAATCATGGCATTTTCCATGTGTAATAGGAGCTGTTGATTGCACACACATTAAAATACAATCTGTGGGAGGAGAACATGCGGAACTTTATAGAAATCGAAAAGGATGGTTTTCTTATAACGTACAGTGTATCTGCGATGCAAATTTAAAGTTTATGCATATCATAGCAAGGTGGCCAGGGTCTGTACATGACAGCACTATCTTTTATGATTCAGTTTTACTAGTGGAACTTGAAAATGGGCATTTTCAAGATTCTTATTTATTATGAGATGGTGAATATGCCTGTAAGCCGTATTTACTGACTCCATTACAGAACCCCAATAATGAAGCCGAGAATTGGTACAATCAAGTGCATATTCAAACGAGGAATTGTATCGAACGTGCATTTGGAGTCTCGAAAAGAAGATTTCCATGTTTGTCTGTTGGAATGAGGTTGAAAAAGGAGGCAATATTGTCCGTGATTGTTGCAACTGCCATTTTGCATAACATTGCCATTGATTTAAAAGATAATTTACCCGACGCGGACCCTAATATTGTCATACCTCATGATACATTTGAAATGGTTCCCATCGATAATGTGCAGCATAATGATCATGCGAGAGTACGTCAAGCAGTAATAAATAATGTATTTTCTTTGTAATTTCAACTATCTCTTTTGCTAATAGGATAGGTATAAGAACGAAAACCAGTAAACTGAAATGTATACAACATGCTTACGAACTTCATGTCGCAAATATGTAGGCAATTCATTGTCATCCGCTTGACAGCACTGAACCTTAACTTGAACAAGACAGGTTTACGCTAAATAAATTATTGTTTTCCCACAATATTTTTTAATAGTTTCATATATGCACCGATTGTACCATCAGTTGACATATAAATGGTAGAAAACTGTAAAAAAAACAATAATTTATTTAATGTTCGCGTCAAGGTTATGTGCTATGTCAAATGGTTGACATTTAGTTGCCAACAAACTTGTGCTTTTGACGACAAGCAGTTAGTCGGCAATTAGCGACATCTCCTGAAATCGCTGTAAATATTTTTGACGTTTCAAACGTCAAGGCCTGAAGTTTTAACCGTCAAACAAATCATCAACCTGGTCGATCGATTAGTTTGCGCGCCGCGTCAGTCAAACGAGGTGACAAGATTTTGCCAACCGCAAAAAAACTAACTGCTATTTACAAATTTCGACTGGTTAAGCCATAACAGTATTCAAAGATCATTTAATACTTGTACAATCAGTGGACATATAATTGGTAGAAAACTGTAAAAAATGGCAGAAAAACAATAATTTATTTAATGTAATTCTGTTATTGACGTTGTCGTTGTAAAATACGTTTCTCTACTTTGCGTTGGTAATAACTTCATTTTAGCACCCAAAACAGTGTTAAAATGAAAATTCGAGTCCTAAAATGAGTCTGGTATATATTTTTTTCATTATGTTGGTCGAGGTTCGTCAGCGTATAATGTCAACGAAATGTCAGTTGTAACTAATAATCGTTGCATTGTTTTCGTTGCACCATTCTTCGAATTTTTTATATTTTTATTCGTATTGAGACCGCGACTTATTCGGAAGTAAATTCCCAATCGTAATTTGTGCAATTTCCCGTATTTAGGGTGGACATTGCAGGTCTTCGCAACTCATATTGCGTTACCAACCCGCGCAAATATCCCTAAATGTTGAAATACTTAACAAAGCTTAATTTTTCGCGTAAAAAAGGGCGCAAAGTAGAAAAAATAGTATAAAATACTCGTACAGAAGACTATTCAGGGCATTCGTTCGTTCAGCCACTCGCCTTCGCGGCTCGTGGCTGAATTTCGGACTCATGCTTGAAACAGTGCCTTTTGTAACTTGTTTTTTAATATACTATTTTATAATTCTGCTGCATGAACATTTTGCCAACTGTAAATTTTGCACAAATAAATTATAAGTACAGACGGTTCTATAACAAATACAAAAATAGATTTTGCAACAGAAAAATGCAAAGACAAAAGAAACAAGAGATAACAAATTTCAAGAATTCAATTTTAACCAAAAATATTAAAGGAAGGAAAAAAACTACAAAAAATATCAAAATTGACTTTACATGGACAATTCCGAGCACAAAACCAACGCTTTTCACAGTCGCATATAATTTAGCGGTGTATTTTATATAAAATTGACATATGACGTCACAAAACATGATAATTAGGCAATTTTAATGAGTAAAACTTAATTCAAATTAATAAAAATTTAAAATTGGTTATTAAGTTAGATGAGCTTGTGAAATTGTGTTAAATATAAAAGGAATGACACTGCTTTCACAACAAATTACATTTAATACAAATGCACATTTCGAAAGCTATTGCTTTCATCATCAGTGATATACGTCTCGAATAATAATAAAAATGACATAATTAAGTTGTCAAGGTATAATTACATATATCTACTAACCAGATCCAGTAATGCATTATTTAAAGGAGACAAATCAGTATTTAATAATTTTGATTGGAATTTTTTCATATAAATAGCTTCGTACATATTTAAACAATAATTTTGAGAATGTTTTAGTAATTTTAAATCATGAATGGTAAAAAGATGTCCAGTATTAACAAAATGTTTAGCTAAAGCAGAAATACTTACATTGCGGTTCTTAATATGTAATTTATGTTCTTTAAATCTAGTTTCTAGATTCCTTCGCGTTTGTCCTATATAACATAAATTACAAAAACTACAATTAATTTGGTAAATACCTGACTTTTTTGTAAAATGTTCATTATTAATATTGTGTTTTAGGTAAAATTTCAAAGTGTTGGTATTGGAAAAAGCAGGGATTAATTTAAATTTCTTATATAAATTCGAAAGGCAATTTTGCCAAATTGGGTGAAAAGTCAACCTAAAGAATCTTTTATCAACACTAGACGGAACCGGACTTAAAGTAGTAAGTGAGGTCGTTAAAAAGTTGTATCGGTATTTATCAAAAATATTACTTATGAACGCATCATTGTAACAATTAATTCTACCGATTTTATAAATGAAATGTAATTCTTTATCATAATTAAATTTAGAAAGGGGTAAACTAAACAAGCGAAAAAAAAGGATATGAAAAACTGATTTCTTATACTTTTGAAAGGTGATCGAATTATATCAATATATCAAATTCAAAAGATTGATTAACTCTACTAATTTTTAAATCCAAGAAAGGCAAACTGTTATTAACTTCAAGTTCATAAGTAAATTTGATTGTTCTATACTGCCCGTTCAAAATGTTAATAAAACCCTCCAAATCAAAGTTTTCATCTATTATAGCAAAAATGTCATCAACATATCGATACCATATTATCGGAAACATTGTAGTCATGGAATTTTTTAAAGAATTTTCAAAATTATTTAAAAACAAATTTGCAAAAAAAGGTGAAAGTGTGTTACCCATGGCTGTTCCAAAAGTTTGTTTATAAAATTTACCATGAAAAGAAAAAATGTTCTGATTCATACATAACGTAGTTAAAAAGACAAACTCATTAATTTTAAAAACAGGAACTGAATTATATTTCAAAAAGGATTCTAGCAATATTAAGGTTTCATCGACAGGTACATTTGGAAAAAGCGAATTGACGTCGAAAGATATCAACTGTTCACCAGGAAACAATTTAATATTCTTCAACTTGGAAACTAAATCTAAAGAGCCAAGTATAGAAAAATCATTTTCAAAATTGAAATTTTGAAATTCATTAACTAACCATTTTGCTAAATAATAAGTTGGTGAATTAATATTCGAAACAATTGGACGATAAGTATTCCCTGGTTTGTGAATTTTTGGCAAGCAAAATAGTCTCGGGATACAGGGATTTTTATTAACTCATCGAAAATGTAATCTTTTATCAATTAAATGTTTGCATTGTTTTAACAAATATATAACATCAGAAGAGTAATTTCTAATTGGATTATTTTTAATGAATTGAAATGTTCCAGTATTTAACATATTTTCTACATCTGAAATATATTTCAACTTGTCTAAGATAACTAAGCCATTACCTTTATCAGCTTTTAAATATATGCAATTATCCTTCTTAACTAACAAGTCAATGGTTTTTAAATCGGTTGTGTCTGCTTTCTTCGGTCTCCGTAATTGCTTCTCCAAAGCTCGCTTTGCCTCATGTGTAAAAAGGATACTCTCTTCAGAATCAAGCGACTTTGCTGCACAAACCAAATCATTAAGGACGCCATCAAGTGGTGGTCTTCTATATATCCCGAATTTTAAACCTTTATTTAAAAGTTTTAATTCTTCGGGTGTGAATTTTATTGACGTTTTGTTTATTACCCAATTTTCTGGTACGTTGTCTATACTTGTATCCACTGCTACCAAATGCGTTGACTTCAGCAAATGTTGAAACTTTCCATTAAGCGTTAATTGTTTTTTGTACACTTTTCCATCTACGATAATTAATTTAATTTAATTAATTGTGTACAAGTATGAGTTGTGACATTTCAAGTGTCTTTATAGTTTGGGCAGTTTTTATTTATGGATCTTTATTTGCACTCGATCAGGCACAAGGTAACGTCTTTCTGTACACTTCAAATTCGTGGGAATATTTAATTGGTTCAGGCTGCCTTCGGACAACGCCCAGGTAAACGTCACGTTCGAAATTCGTGCACGTTTTTGAATTAGCCAAGAATTTATGGAAACAACTACACAAGTGTAGCGAGATCGGCAAAAAACAAAGTAATGTCAAGTATAGTTGACAAATTTAGTATCAGTTTAGTCATGTAGACGTTTCATAATGCAATTGATTAATTAGGTAGTTGAGCTTAGTTTAAATTCGATACATTAACAAAGTTTTCAAAAGTGAAAAAGTAAAAGTCGTATACACCAAACGTCAAACAACTGTGTTCTACGACACAAGAAGTATCAGTTCATTAGAGTTTGAGAATATGCACATCTGGATTCGATCCGGTATAATTTTATGGCATATACGTGTCTTTGGAATACAAAACTGAATGGAATTGTGTACGTGAATGTGTTATGACAAATATGCCTAAAAAGTTACAGATCATTACTTAACCTTAAAGGTTCATGTCAGAAGCATGAGAAAGTCAATTGTCATAAACGTGAATATTTAAAAAAAACTCCCGTCATATTTGACAAACTATTAAATACGCTTGGTTAATTATATTTATTTAGAATCTTCGTTTTTAAATGTAAAACACGATCAAATAGTATAATCTGTAGAATTATTGCACTGAAAAGAATGTACTATATAGAACAAGTGCACTTTAATAACATTGAAGAAGTAATACTTTTCATAAAATAGTAATATTTTAATTTAATGTACAATCGGTGGACATATAAAACTCATGTACTTAAACTTTACAAAAACATTTTACAACGGCTTGGGGAGAGAATTCCTTACGAACTTCACGTCGGCAGATATGTTGGCAATTCAATGTCATCTGTTGGCAGCACATAACCTTGACGCGAACAAGACGCTAATTAAGTTATTGTTTTCCTACAATTTTTTTAAGAACAAATGTCCCTAAAAGTTACAAATCATTACCTAACCTTAAATGATTATGTCAATCGCATAATAAAGTCAATTAATATATAATAATAATAATAATAATAATAATATATATAATATAATAGATTGATTAATTTTAACTAATTGGGTCGTCGAACTTAGTTTCAATCAGATTTATGAATGAGGGTGTGTATGTTGACTTCATGAGCCACGAAGTCGATTGAAAACACCAAAGTAATGATAACAAGACGCAAATAAAGCTATCGCAGTGTAATTTTACGCAAGCTTGAAAATTCACTCGTTTCTAAAATTAATATAGTTTCCAGTTGATAATAGTTTGACCCCTTTGAAATTAAACTTAGTTCAACAATTAAATTACTGATAAAACTGCCACAGAAAGGACTACTCTTTAAACTTAAATCAATTAATTAATTATTATCTGCACAGACAGCCCAAACATGGTCGGTTCATTGAAGCCTATTATGATTCCAGCAAGATCATCAGAGCTTAGTACTGTGGATTATTTTATATTTCTTTATTTTAAAGATACAATTTATCACAATCGATTGCACACATTGGATGAATTAAATGAAGCGATAGAAGGTGCTGTGCAAAGAATAACGGAAGAGCAGCTACGTGCAATTTTTGAAAACATTAAAAAAGAATAGATGCATGTATAGCAATTGGTGGTGCACATTAAAACTTAGTTCAAATTAATAATAGTTTAAAATTGTTTGTTTAATGTAACTCATTAGCAAATGTTAAAATTTACTTCAAAATTTAAATCATTGAGACACCAAATTTTTTGCAGTTTCAAATTGCTAACTTGTTGCGACACATTAGCAGCTCTTAAAACTTAGTTCATTTCGTATTCAAAACTTTAAACAAATGTAATTTGTAACTGTACTGTAATTTGTAACACTAACAGGAACATTCACGGATGTAAAAATCGAAAATGTGTATAAATCTAATTGAATTATAACAAAACGTTACATAAAACAGTTCTCATGTCTTTGATTGGAACACGCAAATGTCTACTCATTACCTTAGTTCAACAATATTGCAGTATTCTCTCTTAGAAGCACGTGCATCTCTTACGCTAAAATTTAGTGTAATTTTTTATATACATATTGGGAACATTGGACAATAAACTATGACAAAATGTTTGTCATATTTACAGAACATGGCGACGTTGTCTCCGGTACGCGTGAACCTATGAAGTTGAAATTTTGCACAGAGGTAGCTGAAAGAAATGAAAAGAATCATTGGTAAAACCTGCTGCAAACGGACTACCCTTTCACAACTTAGTTACCTAGTCAAACTGATATATATATATATATATATATATATATATATATATATATATATATATATATATATATAACACGATGATGTCCGTCGTCCGTACGCAACTGACGGAAAAAAATGCTGGATTCTCAAGATTCATTGGTCGCCGGTCTAATTGGTAAAATTTTGCGCGCGAAACGTTCAAAATCCGGCGTCGAACGCTACCATTGGCCGGACAGAGTCGTCTAATGGCGACTTCCGGAAATTAAACTTCAAAAACGTAAAAACCTGCAAAATTCGCACTTGAACTCGCGTCTCCGACGTTTTCGAGCGTAGTTTGAACAAAGTGTGTTTAGAAATAGGTGTTCGGGGCCGATTCGCGGGCATTTGGAACCCTGCCGGTGAAGTCATCGAAGATGCAAAGTGTGTACTTTGAATCTATCAACCAACGCATATCGGCCGATGAAACAGCAGTGCAGGCTTCCCGCAAGTCATTACAATTGTGAAACGAGCCGGTTCATCAAAGATACATTGTAAATTACAAGTACATTTCCTTTACGGTGTGCGCTACAAGTTTGTGGATGCATATTTAAACTCGATTAAACGTTAAATCTGCAAAATTCGTACTTTAAACTCGCATCGGCATCGTTTTTGAGTGTAGTTTGGACAAGACGCGTTTACAAATAGGAGTTCGGACCCTTCAGGCCACAGAAACCCCACCCGCGTTGCTGATATGGTGCAAATGTCAAATGAGTTCGACGACACATTATAACACACTATAAGAAGTGTGTTCATTAGAGTTTGAGAATATACACATGTGGAATCGATCATGTACGATTTTAAGGCATATACGTGTCTTTGGGATACAAAACTGGACAGAATTGTGTACGTGTGTGTTGTGAAATTTCAAATGTCAAACGTGTGTTCTGCCAAAGACCCCTTTTTCAAAGATCATCTTTATATGTAGTTTGGGCAGTTGTTATTTATGGATGTATATTTGCACTCGATCAGGTAAGAGTTGACGTCTTTCTGTATAGTTAAAATTCACCAACTTTAATTGCTTCACGCTGCCTTCGGAAAACACTGTTTGTTACAGTTACATAATTGTCTATGTACGAGTTCCACATGACTTACAAATATATATGCAAATTCTACATTGTAAATACTCGGCGAGTGATCAATTGATTAATGAGGTAGTAGAGCTTAGTTTGAATTCGTTGTATCTTCGAGCCATTAACAAACAGAATTTTTAAAAGTAGGAAACATACAAGTCGTATACGTCAAAAGCGCATTTAAAGCGCAGAACTGGAGGTAACATTTAATTGCTCTTAAGTAAATAAATGCAAGATAATATAAATATAATTTTCTATTGCGTTAAGTAGAAACTTTCTTTGCAATTGTTAAGAACATATATCTCCAAATATAAATACATAACCTGAAACACTCATGTCAAACGCATAAGAAAGTTACAAACCCAGAATCATAAATATAAAAAAAATTCAGTAGCAGCGATTTTACGAATACTGCCAACAGCAAAAAATTACTAATTATTTTTTTATCTGTCACACCGAATCTAAATTGTGAAATTCGTTTGGTTAATATTAAATCACGTAGAATTAATACACTACAAATAGTGTACTCTGTAAAATATATGCACTTTGATAACCTTGGATAAGTAATACTTTTCATAAAACGGTAATATTTTAATTTTATATGTACAATCGGTGGACATGAAACTGATATACTCAAATTTTGTCAAAAACAATTTATAACGGCTTGAGGAGAGAACTGCTTACGAACTTCAGGTCTGCGGATATGTCGGCAATGTCAATATCAATGTCATCCGTTTGATACCACATAACATTGACGCGAACAGAGAGATTTACGCTAAATAAGTTATTGTTTTCCCACAAAATTGTTAAAAACAAATATCCCTAAAACGTTACAAATCATTACTTAACCTCAAATGATCACTTGACATATAACTGGTAGAAAACTGTAAAAAATTGCGGGGGACATTTATTTAATATTCCCGCCAAGGTTCTGTGCTATGTCAAATGCACTGAATTTCCAACAAATTCTGCTTTTATCAATGTCCAGTGCTACAGGACTTAAGGATGTTGTTGTTTTAAATATGTTTTTGTAATTCTGTTAAATGCGTTTTTTAATTTTGTTTTAATGAATTAAAATTGACCATTGAGAAGCTTGAATCATATTGACAATTTTATGTGTACCAGTTATTTATTTTCACAAGCAATGTTTCACCTTCAGTAGAATAATCTGTCTAATACAAAAATAAACTGGCAAATAATAATTTCAACAAATCTTTTAGTTTTAATATAGGCAACAGGAATATCATGAAAATTTTGCCAAAATGATTTCTGCACACGTGTGCCATATGACGCCACAAAATATAATAATTAGGTGATTGCAACGAATCAAACTTAGTTCAAATTAATAATAGTTTACAATTGTTTGCTTAATCTGACTCATTAGCAAATGATAACATTTCAAAATTTCAAAATTTAAATCGTCGATAGTTCAAATTACTGTTTCAAATTGTTAACTTGTTGCGACAGATTAGCAGATGTTAAAACTTAGTTCATATTGTAGCTAAAACTGTAAATATTTTTAATTTTTTTAAAAACCACTAATATGAAAATTCAAATGTAAAAATCTAAAATGTATATAAATCTAATTGAATTATAATAGTAAATTTACTACTGAAGATGACAACTTAAATGTCGAAATGTACATCTACTGTTAATAAAATACTTAGCTACCTAGTAGGTATGATAGCTTCTTTTTTGACAGTGAATATAAGTGGAGTTCGGCCATGCGATTTTCGCGTTTCGGAACGCGGCGATCCGTCAGGTCGACGTTAGGTTTGAAAATTTAACGTAAACGGGCGTTCGCGCGTCGGCCCGCGACGCCGCAACGGCGGCGTTCCGGGGCTTCGCGCGGGCCATTTGCGATGGGCGATGGATGTCCACGTTCGATTGTGGTTCGTTTCACCACGTCCAACGTGCTAAATCGGCACCGTCAATGAACCGAAAGTCGGAACTTTCGAACGATTTCGCGAAGCATATAAGAGGCGGGGCATGTACGCATATGCGCCGATCCATGGTAACGCGGTATGTGTTTGGCGATGGTCGTGTCGTGACATTTCAAACGTCAAACTTGCGTTCCGCCAAAGATGCATTGAGCGCAGCGTCGAAAGTGCACATTCTTCGCAGTTTTTAGCAAATTTTCTTTATGGATGTGTATTTGCATTCGAACAGGCGCGATTTCACGCGTGCGAAGCTAACGACTTTCTATACAGTTCAAATTCATTGGTTCACCGTTGTCAGACAATGCTGTTAAACGTCACGTTCGAAATTCGCGGACGTTAAACGTACGTTTTTAAATTTGCTAGGGATTTATTGAAACCGTGCAGAGAAAGCAGCAAAAAACGAACGACCATCAAGTATTGTTGGCAGATTAAGTACAGGTTTAGCCTTGTCGACGTTTCATGGTCATAAATGTGCCAGTTCCATATGACTTACAAATACACTTACAAACTGCGCATTGTAAATATTAGGTGAGAAAATTTTTAATGAATTGATTAATTAGGTAATAGTTTTAGTTCGTTTTGTCTTCGATATTAACGAACAGAGTTTTGAAGAATAAAAAAGTACAAGTCGTGTACGTGACATTTTAAATGTCAAACGCGTATTTGCGTAGAGATTGACATCAGTTCTGGAATGTGTAGTGGACTCCATTAGCTACGATTAATTAGATGCTCCTGCCAACAATCGATACAATCTGTGGATATGGATATGAAAAACATACAATCGTCAATAAAACTGTGCTTTTGCCGACATGCAGTTCGTCAGCAATTAACGATCCTATGATGTTATGGCATATCCGTGACTTTGGGATACAAAACTGGGCTGAATTTTGTTGAAGATGTCGGCTTAATTTAGTTTCATCGCTTTTGTCCCAAAGGAAGGTTGGAATAGTATATTACGTAACAAGAGTTGTAAATAGCATTTTACGTACGAGTGGAAATAGTTACATACGAGCGACGAAGGAGCGAGTATGTAATTCCACGAGTACGTAAAATGCGTTACAACTCGAGTCACGTACTATACTTTACCTACGACCACCTTCAACCACTAAAACAACCTCTATACAAAACCTCTTTTTTATTGTTTAATTACATACTATTTTATTTTATAACAAATTTTCTTATATTTATGATATAAGTAATTATTGCTTTTTAATAATAATTGTTAATGGTAACATTGCAGTTATTAAATATTGGACAACTATCTTTTTCTAACATTATTCTTATTTCTCCAGTCGATGAATTTTCTATATAAGATCTCGTATCTTTCACGTGTCTTCGCCGGTAACAAATTGTTCATTTCTAACCTGGCATTTTCAATAATCTTCGGAGGAGTGTATCTGCCACTGTGGTTGTCACACATTTTAATAACAATAAATTATGATTGATTCATAATAAAATTGTTGTGGGCAATAGAATAATATTGACAGCTTACTGACAATTGGATAAATTCCATCAATGCATTTCGGTAACTAAGCAACTTCAACCTGTGCGATTACTTTACGACCGTGCGTTTAGTTTACGGCCGTGCGTAATGACTTATTTACATGGTCTGTGTGTAGTGCAAAAAAAGGGCACTTTCAACAGTGGTCGTAGGTAAAACCTTTTTATCATTCTCCATGATGATAAGTTGTTGATTCTCTTTCAATGTAATAGATCTGCTTATATTATTATAAAATAAATCCTTTTTATAAGTCGTGAATCCTAAGTGAGATTACTTTAACTGAATAAACCTAACAAATTTTATACGTGTATGTTGCATAATTTATAACAATATTGGTATGAATAAATCTACTTGTTATCTGTGTAAGTACACAAAACCGTTTATATGACATTTCGCCCAACAAACACGATCTTTTATAGGTATATACCTGAATCGATTAGACGTTTTCTCATAATATCATTCTACATTTTTTAGTTGACTTTCAAGTTCACAGTTTTCAAGTAGTATTTTATCATGTCCGCTTTTCGGAACGCGGCGGTCCGTGAGATAAACGTCACGTTCGAAAATTTTCCGTAAAATGGGCGTTGGCCTGACGGCCCGCGGCATTAAATCAAACGCGCGTCTTATCGGTGTCGCAGTGCATGAAGACCTCTGTCAATAACTGTCAGATCTAAACATCAAGCACTTTTCACTCTTTAGAAATGATATGCTTAATGTTTACATAGAAAATTAGATGTACCTGTTTAAAGGTAATGTTTTATTTAGCGGAGATGAATCCGATACTAAACAAGCCTTCATTATCAAACTTTAGTTTTAACAATGACATTAAAATTGAGCACAACACATTGTAACGGTTCACTTGCAACACCAGCACGATAATTATGGACATTGTATGTTTAAATTGGATGATGACAAGATGCAAGTCCATCATGACCATTACTACTGTCATTTTATCGAAATGTGCCTGGATGAACAAACTTAATGTCTCATTTCCTTAAAACATTGTGTCAGTATAAGTGAACGGCGTTAAACAATGGTAATGTAATTGGCACATCAATAATCTCACATGGTTTGTTCTCCTAATCTTTCGTAAATCATGTCATTTTAGAACTTTCCCACGAATGGTAAAAGTAAAAATCAAATTCATTTACGCCAATAGAACGTTTCAATGGTCATCTTAATAACTTTAAGCAATCGATAAATTTTCAAAGGCCGTTTCATTACCTATACGCCCAACATCCAAAGCCCTAATTAATGAATCATTGCGTCGATAAACACGATCATTGCGCCGGTGGCTTAGAGCCGCCACATCACTGAATTTGCTAAAGTCATATGCTCAGTAGGTATTAGAATAAATGTACGCAATTAAATAGATAGAAATGTAAGCAACATCTGACGTGAAGCGCTACTGCTAAAATTTAAACGTGGGAAAGGTGCGTTTCATCCATGGCGAATTACGCGTGTATATATCGTGTATTGACAATTTATATCTTCAAAAAAGGTATGTAAAAATGTATTAAGATATATTGAAATATTGGCCTGTAGCACACAATAAATGTTCCATGAAATTTTGTCGACTTAGACGAGCGTTTCCTTATTAACGCATTATTCAAATGTTTTAAATAGACAGTTCAAATTTATACCGGCAAGAAAGTGCGTACGTACTTATTTGTCCTGCGTTATTTCAATAATTTTAGTTGACAAAATTTCACAATGCCACGAATTTCGTGCAAGTTATCGCTCTCCAGCATCCCTGT
The DNA here is from genome assembly GCA_959613385.1 of Geotrupes spiniger. Classification (NCBI taxonomy): domain Eukaryota; kingdom Metazoa; phylum Arthropoda; class Insecta; order Coleoptera; family Geotrupidae; genus Geotrupes; species Geotrupes spiniger. Next base: position 38,209,592 of record OY390735.1, read on the forward strand.
AAATGAGCTTTACGGGTCGTTCGATTTGGCGATATGCGAAGTTGACGGAAGCTTCTTCCCATTCTCAGGAACACAGTCACTAAGCGTCATTCTGCAAAACATAAAGTTTGTTAAATATATCTCGTTGGTGATAATTAAAAATTCACTATTACTAATAAATGCACAAATGGATTTTTTATTTAGCTACTATAAATACTTTCACCTCTTCCATAATATCTTAATATTAGAGCCAAATTAAGGAAACTATCGGTATGAAAATGATTTAATATTAATTAGGCAATACAAAATATTAATTTGACCGTAATCTTGGGATTAAACAATTTCTTTTTATTATTGTATGCGCATTAAAGGAACACATACACGATCACGTGCGATTCAAATAAAAGGGAAATTGTAATCTGATTTGTACGAACTCTAAAATAATAAAATCACTATTTACACATAAAATAAATTTGCATGTATGTGTAAAAAATGTTCTTTCTGGAGTACTAAATCTTTATTAATCGAATTTCGAATATTTCGAAAGAGAAAATAATGGTCAATGGATTTGTTCCATACAGACGTGTTGGAAGCTTTCGAGGACGATTCAAAATTTTCTGATGACACACCAGCAGTTCATAAATGTGTGAATTTATTCTAAGAAATTGCTAGATTTGCTACATATAAAGAGGGCATTGAAAGGCCCTCAATAAAAAGTAAAAGAATATTCAAAGCGCCCAAAGCGAGAAAGGCTCAATCTCCGAACAAATCAATTCGTAATCTTGCTTAGTAAAGCGATTTGTTTAGTAGCATGTTTCCATAAAGAATAACTATGCAAGAATTCCAAAATATATTCATAAAATTATTATAAAAGAAAAATATTTTCAAAATATACAACTATCTCCTTTTTTATGAATCGCTCGTTACTTGATTTAAGTTCAACATGTATAAATTTGTTGATTTAATCAATACAACAACAGCGCTGCCTACTATAATTTAAATGGAAATTTGTCTTCATGCTACAGAAATAATTTCACAAAAACAACCTGCGAATTGCAAGAAAATATTTTCATGTTGAGTATATTTAACAAGAAACAAATTTACTAAACTTGGTTATTTTTAGTCAACCCAACACACTTTGTTCCAATACAAATTTTTTTATGTAAACTGCTTCGTGAATGCTACAAGTTACTTGTTGCAATTGTGACCAGGGTTTCGACAATTTCAAATGTTGAATAGTAAAATCGTAATGACTAAATTGTTGGCTATGAAGATATCGCTATATCGTCATTATGTTCCACCACATTATACAGTATGTTAATTATGGCAAAAATTATATATTCGTCAATTTCATGTATATTTCAGATTTGATGCACGTGGTATGGCCACGGTGGTCCTCGCCGCTCACTGCCGAAGAGCGATTCAACGTGAAGGCTGCATACGCCAATATTTTAAAATTAGTTACCAAAATGAACTATAGGACAGTGGTACGACAAATGAATAGGTAATATGGACTGAATTAGTAATTCAGTCCATTTTTCAGTCTTTTTTTAATACGATCCCGCTGCTGGGCTGCAACGATGAGCTGACTGCGATGACGGCACTTCAAGTCATTCTGGACTGCGCTCTCACCAATGTAACTTGACGTTTAGTATGACAACCGCAATAAATCAAAAATGAGAGTGCTTCATTCGTACATTTCAATTTCATTTCTATTGTAGTTTCTTCACATCATGATAGCAGACTCCGAGTGTCCAGGTCTTCGGAGGCTACGAGAGGCATTCGCTTCTCTGCCCGGCCAGCCATCGGAGCTCATCGTAGTGAGCAAGAAGATGGCTACCGACACCCGTCGGATTTTATGTGACCCGACTGTCCCGCTTCCGTGGCCGGTAATTGCTCGCAAGCTGTTAAAATGATCAATGATCTTATGCAAGTTTCCATATGACATTTAATTATATGTAGTTCATATGGTTAGCAATCACTATATTCCAGTCATATCACGGAAGGACATATTCAACTCATCGTTGTACCGCGCAAGCATGGTAAGTAAAATAAGTAGGCTCATTTCGCAGTTGTGTAAATGTGTATGTCCGAAACTGCAAACTATCGCCAACGCAGAACAATGCGAGTATGGCAAGCGGGAAGCTGTACAAGAACGTATCACGTATTTCGGGCAATTTTATCGATTACATAGTGATGTTTAAACTTTGATGAAATTATATTAGGTCCGACAAAGCGTGAAAAAACAGTTGAGCAGAGCAAGAAGCAGTCTATCGAGCAGACGCAGGAAGATGAGCTTCAGGCTATACGCGATAATTAGTAAGTGTACCTTCAAATTAAGTAATCATTTCTGTATTTTCTGATGTGTTTAGTGACGCAAACATAGCAGCCCACAAAGCATATCTGGCAGCAGCCAAAGCCGCTGCTCGCCACAAACCGAACAAGCCTATCGGCAAAGGGAAAAAATATATCATCCCGGAGGCGACAAGAGACTATGTGAGGAACCCGGTATATCTGGTGCCCGATGCATTCGATCTCGGTGAGCGCAAAGAGTGCGCTTCGCGCCGCGAATATATGCTGTACATCCTCCAGCAACACAACAGGTACAGCGAGGACGAATTTCACCCGGTTAGTGATATTTCTCTATCTTTTGATTGTACTTGCAACTGGAAATGTTACATTTCAGGTGTTTAATACGCTGATGGTGGGTCAGCTGTGGATAGTAGACCAAGCGTTACGGATGATTCGCCAGGAGCACGACAACGCACGCAAACACACGGCGGAGTTGCTCGGAACTGACGAAAATACCATTGGAAGCAAGAGATTTCGGTATGAGGAAGCCAAGCTCGCGAAGAAGGTTTGAAATTGGTTTTGATCGAAATCGTTATAAGTACTAAATATGCTTACTTGCAGAACTAGGCTACATGTTTCGTGTGTCGCCGACCATACCGGGATATGTATCATGGTACCGCAAACAATCAGAGGACGCTATGGCAGTCATCTACAAGGTAGACATTTCAAATATTTAGGCCCGTAATTACAAGGTGCAATTTATTCTTCCAGGAGGGAAAGCCGGACCTATTTATAACGATTACCTGCAATCCAGAGTAGGATGAAATCCAATCAAATCTCCTCCCCTATACGAAGTGGCAGGACATGGCACCTCTGTGTAACGATGTGTTTTATGTTAAGAGTCAGCGCATCCTGAGCGACATACGGTAATTATTAGTTTTGTCGGTGTATTCTTTAAGATAAAATTAAAAATTAAATCAGGGACGGCCAGCTTCGGGCCGGTGGCGGCGATGACGTATAGCGTGGAGTTCCAAAAACGAGGGATGCCTCACATGCACTTGCTCGTCACTCTCCTTTCTTTCAGAAAGGACACAAGCTCGACTCTCCGCAAAGAATAGACAGTGTCGTCTAGGCAAGGATCCCGGAGCTTCCGGACATGTGCGACGACAGATATGAGGAAATGCTCAATCTGAAGCGTCTCGTGTCTGAGATTATGATGCATCGCCCTTGTCAAGGTGTGTTTCTTTCTATGCTTTTTCAATTCCATACATGAAACCCCCACATATACAACAAATACATTTCGCAGGAGACGACACTGCCTACTGCAACCAGAGGAAGCCGCCGGGCAAAACGTACTCTCGGTGTACCAAGTTTTTCCCGAAGCCTTTCGAGGACTTCACTTCGATCAACGAGGACGGAAAGGTACGTTTCGCATATTTCGTGCAGCAGTCCGAATTGTTTGTACGGTTGTGTCTTTTCGCAGGTAAACTACTACCGACCGAATGACGGCAAGCGTGCATTTTTCGCAAACAAGAAGGCGATCTCGAACAAGGAAAACGTAAGCAACTGATTTCATATTTGTATCGCATATCGTGTCTACCAAACGAGTACAAATATTCAACCGAACCAGTATGTCGTTCCCTATTGGCGAAATACAGGGCGCACATCAACGAATCGAAGGTTGGTGTCGTCAAGTACATCTATAAGTACATTTTCAAGGTAAGTCGGTGCGGTATTATTGTACACAATATTTTGCACGATCAATTGCAGGGATACGACAAGGCGCTGGTACAGTTCATCAAGATGTCGTCGATGGATGACGGCTCTGCAGCGGGTCTTCCAACATCGAAAGACATTCACGGCGTGGCTGCCGTACCTTCCGGAGTGACGATGAGGAAAACTGCGATGAATAATATCTCGGACCGGATTAAAATCGAGATGAAAAGGGTTACTTATCACCGTACACCCGTTTTATAAGTTGCTAAACGCTAATTTTGTAGATGGACGTAAATCACAGGAACGTGGTCGCTTTCGACGAGGCCATCATAACGGAATGTTTTCGGCAGATGACCGCTAATGAAGCCGCCTGAAGAATCCAGGGCTATCCCCCTTCGGGAAATTCACACACCGTTAGTGTTCGACTGTTTTCGGTTTCGAAAAATTATTTATTCGTAAAAATTGCAGGTCAAGAGCTTGTCCCTTCATGAGCCCGATGGCAACTTCGTGTATTTCCGGAAAAACAGTCTGGACACGCTGATGCAGAAGGTCAGTTTGTCGCACAATAAAAACACTTGGTCCGTAAAATTACTTATAGGTATCTAGCGGGAAGTTCAAATCGCAACTCACAGGGTGGTTTACGATTGTGAACGACGAACAGAATCTCCCAGAGCACCGCCGACTTGCTGAGACCCTCACGTATCAAGAGGTAATCCGATTACAATATCTCTTCACGATTTCTCAATTAACCATAATAATTTCTGTTATACTACCGTTACGTCGCGTCGTCCGGCAGATGGGTGCGGTATCTTCGCAGGCCGACGAAGATGGTAGTCCACGTGCGATCAGTAAATACGCGGCAGATGGAACGATTCGCCATCCGCCTCCTCTCCATGTTTCAACGGGGTTGCACGTCCTTCGAGAGTCTGCGTACGGTCGACGGTACGGTCTACGAGACTTTCGGAGAGGCCGCCAGAATGCTCGGCCTGATGAACTCTGACGTAGAATTTCGGCTCGCCATGCAGGTCTGTCCATCTTTTGTTTTGTTCGTTTTTATTGATTACCATGCTTCGCACGTTCACAGGAGGCGGCGGCGAAAGATTCTCCAAAGCAACTTCGTCGCCTGTTTGCCGACATCTTAACGCATGGCGTGCCGAGTGACCCTCTCGGGCTCTGGGACGAGTTCAAGGTCGAGCTCGTAGATCGTACGTACGCGAAGATGCCGATGCATGGCCAAGCCACGGCGTTGCATCACATCGAGGAAATCCTCTCGTACCACGGGAAGATGCTTGGAGATTTCCGTCTACCGGATTTGTCATCGTGGTTGATGGCATCGGACAAGGCGGATATCGACTGGCATCTACGACGCGACCTCTTCTCCGAAGTAAGCGTTGGTATGGTATTGATGAAAACTTCCTCACATTCGAAACGTTGCTTTGCAGGTGGACCTGAACGTGATACTGGAGAATCTGCGGACGAATGCGGAACAACAACACGCATTCGACGTTATCGCGGCGGCCGTGACGGACAGCTCGAGAGGGAATTGCTATTTCCTCGAGGGATCCGGCGGATGCGGAAAAACGTTCGTTTACAGGTCAGGTTCGACGTCCGATGTGCTATTTACACCGATGACGTCCAAGATTTTTCATCCGCAGAGCTCTATACCATTATCTGCGCACGAGAGATGTCAGCGTGCAGATGGTCGCAACTACTGGCATAGCCGCAACGTTGTTGGAGAACGGCACCACCGCTCATCGATATTTCAAGCTCCCGCTCAACGTGACGGAGAACAGCCGATCACTGGTTAATTTATTTCAATGAGCGAAAATAATGCACGATTCTAATAAACGCACTTGACGTCGTTACCTTCGACGGGGCAACGATGGCTAGCCGCGATCGACGCCCTATTGCGCCAAGTGATGGAAAAAGAGCAACCGTTCGGTGGCAAAATCATACTGCTCGGTGAGTTTTTGCATTCGAACGTTCTAAATTGGTCACGTGCGCGCCGTTATAATCTCTCACTCTCGCAGGAGGAAACTGGAAACAACTACTGCCGATCGTCACGGGTGTATCGAGCGACACCACAGTGCGCCACACTCTCAAGGCGGACGAAAATTTGTGGCGTGAATTCCAGGTACGGCCCGCATCGCAATTGATACGAGCTATCACCGCACCACTTTATATACGTCCTTTTCAGATTCTGTCCCTCGTGAGGAACGTGCAAGCGGAGGCGGCAGAGTTGAACGGCAGGGTACGATCCGACATTAGTACCTCTGTTTGTACAAAAAACTAACGGTGAAATCTCATCAGGTGCTGGATATGGTCAGATAGATAGATAGATAGATATTATCATGATATGATGGAGTCCGGCATGCCACCACACCCTAGCGACGTACCCTTATCACGGGAATTTAATCATTTTTAGGTTAGCGCAGTGGTCATCCTCCTGCGCAATTTAAATATCCACCGCGGGATGTACAACGGCACGCGAATGGAGGTACGCATTTAGTCATGACTTTAAAATTTACTGAAACTTCAGCATTGCTTGTAACGATAAATCGCGTTTCAGGTCGTGGAGATGCACGATCACTTCCACGTGTGCCGCCTTCTATCCACGAAGTAAGCCGCGTAAATTCGGCACATTCAATATTAAATGTGGATCAAATTTTTCAGGTACGCCGGAAAGATTGTATGGATCGCGAAGGCGAAAATGACGCCGCCGAACAACGATCCTAAGCGCGCGAAATACGACAGGCTACAGTTCCCGATACGACTCGCGTATGCGATGACGATAAACAAGCGTTCACATTCACGACCTGTAAACTGTGATCAAAGTGTAATTTTTCAGAGTCAGGGCCAGACGTTTAATTCCGTTGGAGTAATTTTGCGGAACAACGTCTTTGCGCACGGGCAGCTGTACGTCGCTCTGTCGCGCGCTCGCGGATCAACGAAGGTGCGCGTGTACTCCGCTGCCGCCGGAGGACCGAAGCAGGGCGACAAAGGACGGATGGTCGTCCTTCACAACAAAGTACATCGGGAAGTACTCGAACCTCTCAGTCAGGTGCGTCGACATTACTGCATGGAATATAATTTTAATTGTTTGCGATGCGTCAGTAGGAAGCGGAACGCGCGCTCTTCGACAATTCCCAATGCCGTTTCCACCGACCCCCGTCGTCCCCAGGAAACACAACGCCCCGCCGATCGTCGTTCCCACTCGCACATTCCCGACGAAGAAGGCAAAGAAGGTAGGATGTTTCTACTAGTATTCAAAATTATACCATGAAAACATGCAACAATAATTTGTCAGGCGACACGCGTAAAACCGCCGACTCGACGGCGCTCGGTTCTACCAGTGACCCCGATCTCCGCATCGCCGTCTTCCGAACATGTGCTCTTCGTAAACCGAGGGATGGACTGTTTCGTCGCCACCGCGTTGCAGTGCCTGAGGGTGATGGAGCATTTTGTAAGTGGATTGGCGGTATCTAATCCCAGGGAAGGATCCTTGGCCGATACCGTCGCCACTTACATAAACGGTCGAGGACTAATGAATGTTCGCGATCTTCGAATGCACGCGTCCATCGACGAGTCCTTCCGATACGACAAGGGTGACGTTTCAGAATTCGTGGACGACGTCATTACCAACATTCCCGATGTGCACGATGAATTTACGTTCGTCGAGAGGACGACGTTCACGTGTCGGACGGAAAATCATTCTCGTACCATACGTATCGCGTTGATAGGACATGTTTAAAGATCTTTTTAAACTTGAAATAATCAAAAACTCTCACAGGAAATACTGGAACGTCGAATGTTACACTTTGGAATCTCGGCGGCCCTGGAGAATTCGGTGGTGGACTTGGAGCGGCTCGCCACGTCTTCACGTACGTCGGCTACATGTACGTGCATATCTAAAGTTTATCGTTTCTCTATTAGGAAGTGAGCCGGAGGTGTCCGGTGTGCCAGGCTCGAGACATGGGTACGATATCCACAACCGTGGTAAACAGCGGCAACCGTCACCTTGTCGTCCACGTGCAGATCGAAGGCGGTCGCAATCAGCGAAGGAGATATCGCCTTGCTTCACTGGATCTAATACATCTCATGGGCAGTGTGCTTTCGCATTGTTGAAAATTCGCTCTTGTAACGTTGTATGTTTTTCAGGGTGTACGTGGAAGCATTCGCCGAATTTCACCCGTATATTGAACATTATACGGCATGGACGCGAAGCACGGATGTGGACGGGTGGGTCCACCACAACGACGATCGCGTGCCACCAGCACCGTGCGTGCCATTTTACATCACCGACGGGGCACGTACGCCCCGATACATCCAGCGGTCGTCGGTTGACCTACACAATGTCACAGCCCTATTCCTCAACAGGATCGGTTGAACGCGGCACATTTATTTCACGCGCGACGCCCATTGGTCCGCGATTACGCAGGCTGAGGGTCAAATTCTGGCCGCACGCCACGGCTGTGTTCGAATCGGCGAAAAAATTCCGACCTTGCGTCGTTTTAGAGTTTCATGGGCATTTCCCATTTACAAATACGTATTCGAGCCCGATGCGCGGAAATTTAAGACCCTGTGTCTCAGGGTGCTCTCAAAGATGCAAATATCGGTGTACTTTAAATCTATCAAGCAGTGTAGGCTTCCCGCAAGTCACGTTGTGAAGTTGCAAATGTCAAACGAGCCGGTTCGTCGACGATGCATTGTGCATCATTATTGTGAATTTCGTTTACAGTGAGTGATTTAAGTTTGTGGATGTATATTTGGTCACGACTGGCTACGATTTTCCGGCACCAATAATACCGTGCCGCAAGTCGACGTTTCAAAATGCGTTCGGTTAATATTTATGCAGACACGAAACGTAGATTTTCCAATTTGCGAAGATTTTGCGTAAACTGCCGAGTCAATTGGATACAAGAAGCAAGAAACTGACAATAGTCGTTATAAATTGCGTGTTTTGTTGCTTATTTGGCGAGTAAAACTTTATCAATAATGAATTAGGTTGTAGAAAATTACATGTAGTTTTAATACTTTCGCGGCCATTTAGGCCACAGAGACCCCGCCCGCAGTGCTGATATGGTGCAAATGTCAAATGTGTTCGACGATACATTACAAATTATAAGAAGTGTTTGTTCAATAGACTGAGAATATACACATCTGGATTCGATCAGGTACGGTTTTATGGCATATACGTCTCTTCGGTATACAAAACTGGATAGAATTCTGTACGTGTATGAGCTATGACATTTCAAATGTCAAACGACGCATTGAGCGCCCTGCTTAAAGAGCATCTTCTTTATAGTTTGGGCAGTTTTTATTTATGGATGTTTATTTGCACTCGATCAGGTACAAGGTAACGTCTTTCTGTACACTTCAAATTCATCGGACAGACGGTTTAATTGATTCAGGCCGCCGTTGGACAACGATCAAGTAAACGTCACGTTCTAAATTCGTGCACGTTTTTGAATTAGCCAAGAATTTAACACAGCTACACAAGTGCAGCGAGAGCGGCGGAAAACGGACATATAAAACTTATATACTTAAACGTTGTCAAAATCATATTTTACAACGGCTTGGGGAGAAAATTGCTTACGAACTTCACGTCAGATATGGTGGCAATACCACCCGTTTGACAGCACATAACCTTGACGCGAACATGACAGATTTTCGCCAATTACTTTATTGTTTTCCTACAACATTTTTAAGAACAAATATCACTAAAAAGTTACAAATCATTACTTAACCTTAAATGATTGTCAATCGAATCGTAATAAAATTAATTGTCACAACGGTAAACACTTTAAATATCACGGTTGGCATTCCCGGACGTTTTTCATGTTGCAAGATTTTGCGGAATCTGCCAACGGCAAAAAACTAATAATGGCCAAGTATTATTTGCAAATTTCAATCTATGTCAGCGTTCCGAGATAATTTTGTACTTGCAAATTACATGATTTGTGGTTAATTTGGTGAAAAAATTGATTAATTATAACAAATTTGGTCGTCGAACTTAGTTTCAATCAGCTGGAGCTTTGATAGATAACAATTAATTCAAATAATGTTCTTTTTACAATAATTGAACGTATCAAGTTATGAATAAGCGTGTGTGGACTAAATGAGCCACGAAGTTGACTGAAAATAGCAAAAGTAATGGTAACAAAACGCAAATATAGCTGTCGCACTGTCATTTGATGCAAGCTTGAAAATTCACACATGTCTAAAAAAGAAAAACTTAGTTCAAATTAATATAGTTTCCAATTGTTAAGAGTGTAATATGTTTGAAATAAAATTAAATTACTGATAAAAAAACTGCCAAAGATGTAACTACTTAAAACTTAATTCAATTAATTAATTAGGATGTATTTGGGGTGCAGGAAACCATGGCGTATTTCAACAGGCATCTATTGAAAGTTGGAGTATGGATTGCAGTATCCAGTAGAAAATTATTGGGCCAATTTTCTTCACCGACATCGTTAATGCCGAACGTTATCGTAATATGTTGCAAATTTTTATAGAGCAACTATACTATGATGAGCTACTGCGGAGCTGGGTTATTTTCAACATGATATCATCACTGCCCAAACATGTCGGTTCATTGAAGCAGGATCGCCAGATCTTACTACTGTGGATTATTTTCTATTGGGTTATTTTAAAGATACAATTCATCGCAATCGATTATACACACTGGATGAAATAAAAGACGCGATAGAAGGTGCTGCGCAAACAATAACGGAAGAACAGCTACAAGCAATCTTTGAAAACATTGAACAAAGAATCAATGCATGTATAGCCAATGGTGGTGCACATTCAAACTTATTTCAAATTAATAATAGTTTAAAATTGTTTGCTTAATGTGAATTACGTTTGGCAAACTATTAAATGCGTTTGGTTAATATTTATTTAGAGGCGTTGTTAAATGTAAAACACGATCATATATAATCTGTAGAATTATTGCACTGGAAATAATGTACTCTGTAGAATATGTGTACTTTGATAACCTTGTAGAAATAATACTTTTCATAAAATAGGTATATTTTAATTTTATATGTACAATCGGTAGACATATATAACAGATATACATACATTTTGTCAAAAACATATTTTACAACGCTTGAGTGAAATGCTTACGAACTTCATGTCACAGATATATAGGCAATTCATTGTCATCCGCTTGACAGCACAAAACTTTAACGTGAACAAAACAGATTTCCACTAAATAAATTATTGTTTTCCCACGATATTTTTTGAGAATTTCATAGTTATATGGACCGATTATACAATCAGTTGACAAATGGTACAAATGGTAGAAAACTATAAAAAAAACAATAATGTTCGCGTCAAGGTTGTGTGCTATGTCAAATGGATGACATTGAGTTGCCAATAAACTTGTACTTTTGACGACAAGAAGTTGGTCGGCAATTAGTGACATCTGCTGAAGCCGTTGTAAAATATTTATGACGTTTCAAACGTCAAGGCGCGACGTCAAACAAATTCATTAATCTGGTCGATCGATTAGTTCGCGCGCCGCGTCACTAATGCGGCGACAAGATTTTGCCAACCGGAAAAAAACTAATAATGGCTAACTGCAAATTTCAACCAATTAAGTCATTATCAGCATTCCAAGATCATTTAATACTTGCAAATTGCGTATTTTGTGATTAATTAGGTGAGACGGCTTTAATCAATTAATAAATTACGTTATAGAATGAATCACACGTAGCTTTGACAGATAAAAACTAATTTATAAACCAAAGTTCAAATATTCTCACAATATTTTTTGACAATTTTATACGTGAACATACAGTAGGTAGAAAACTGTAAAAATTACGAGAAAACAATAATTTATTTAAGGTTATGTTCTATGTCAAGTTGATGACATTGAATTTCCAATAGATCTGCAATAACTTACGTTGTCATTGTAAAATATGTTGTTGCAATTATATTAAAGGTATATTATAATTTTGTTTTCACGAATTAACATTGTCAATTTGACAATTGAAAAGCTTGATTCACATTGCGGTATTCTCTCTCAGAAACACACACTTCGCTTACGCTAAAATTTAGTGTAATTTTTTATTGACATAGTTAACGTTGAACAATAAACTATGACAAAACGCACGTCATCTTGACACAAGATGGCGCCACTCTATCTCGAGAACGCGTGAACCTTACAAGTTGAAATTTTGCACATACAAAACTGACACAATTACTTGCATCACTGGAAAAAACCGCCGCCAACGGACCATCCTTTCACAAACTTAGTTGCCTAGTTGCCTCTATATATAGGAATGTTAAACTTGTGTGAACTTATATTCACTGTCAAAAAAGACGCTATTTTTTTGACAGTGAATATAAGTGGAGTTCGGCCATGCGATTGATCCCGGTGCGATTTTCGCGTTTCGGAACGCGGCGGTCCGTCAGGTTCGAAAATTTGACGTAAACGGGCGTTCGCGCGCCGGCTCGCGACGCCGCGACGGCGGCGTTCCAGGGCTTCGCGCGGGCCATTTGCGATGGGCGATGTATGTCCGCGGTCGATTGTGGTTCGTTTCGCCACGTCCGACGTGCTAAATCGGCACCGTCAATGAACCGAAAGTCGGAACTTTCGAACGATTTCGCGAAGCAAATAAGAGGCGAGGCATGTACGCATATGCGCCGATCCATGGTAACGCGGTATGTGTTTGGCGATGGTCGTGTCGTGACATTTCAAACGTCACACTTGCGTTCCGCCAAAGATGCATTGAGCGCAGCGTCGAAAGTGCACATTATTCGCAGTTTTTGGCAAATTTTCTTTATGGATGTGTATTTGCACTCGAACAGGCGCGATTTCACGCGTGCATAAGGTAACGACTTTACGTACAGTTTAAATTCATTGGTTCACCGCTTTCAGACAATGCTGTTAAACGTCACGTTCGAACTTCGCGGACGTTAAACGTAAGTTTTTAAATTTGCTAGGTATTTATTGAAACCGTGCAGAGAAAGCAGCAAAAAACGAACGACCATCAAGTATTGTTGGCAGATTAAGTACAGGTTTAGCCTTGTCGACGTTTCATAGTGATAAATGTGCCAGTTCCATGTGACTTACAAATACACTTACAAACTGCGCATTGTAAATATTAGGTGAGAAAATTTTTAATCAATTGATTAATTAGGTAATAGAGCTTAGCTCGAGTTCTTTGTATCCTCGATACATTAATGAACATAGTTTTCAATCGTGAAAAAGTACAAGTTGTGTACGTGACATTTTAAACGTCAAACGCGTATATCATATGCAAAAGTGGATATTGACTCCAGTTTTGGAATGTGTAGTGGTCTCGATTAGCTACGATTTATTAGATGCCCCTGGCAGCAATCGGTACAATCGGTGGATATGGATTATGAAAAACACAATCGCCAATAAAACTGTGCTTTTGCCGTCATACAGTTCGTCAGCAATTAACGATCCTATCCTGTTATGGCATATTCGTGACTTTGGAACACAAGATTGGACTGAATTTTGCACGTGTATATTGAATAATTTATAACAATATTTCACTGAATAAATCTACTTGTTTTCTGTGTAAGTATACAATACAGTTAATATGACGTTTCACCCATCAAACACGTTCTTTGATCGGTCTAAACTGGAATCGGAAACACGTTTTCTCATAATTTCGTTCTATATATTTTTTTGTCGACATTCAAGTTCACAGTTTTCAAGTTTTATTTTGTCATGTCATACATATCAAATTAAACACAAAAACAAGTCTCCATGAATACGCTTTATTTTAAAAAATGCGTTTTATTATTGGGCACATTTATTGTAATGATTTACTTTCCGCAGCGCAGCGGATTGCAAATTGAAAATGTCAAATTAGATACACTCAGCAATCGACGGACCCACGATCATTTTATCGAAACGTACAGATAAGACAAATGGTACATTGCCATAGAATAACTGAAAGGTTTCAAATAGTATGTGATATCGTGAAGTATTGCAAATCTACCGTTCATGTCGCTGTTGTCGATATCTGCAAATATTAACAAATTGTTCAATGAATCATCTCGTTTCGTACATCATGTAATAAGTGAAAATTAACACTTAACTTCCACACAAATCCTAACGAAAAATCCTGAAAAATTAATTGCATAAAAAGTCGCAGATCGTTTATAACCTCGATCAAATTACGAATTTGCCCAGGAGAAAATCAAGAGCGTCCGGGCTGCTTTTTATTTCCATACATGTGTTTCGGAATCCCATGAAACAATTTGCATAGAACTGCAGCATGCAATTTTAGTAAAGTAGTGCAATAGTGTTCAATTTTCTTACAAGCAGCAATCTACACATTTCTAACGCTTGCTTCAATTTTTACATTTTTAATTCACGTTATTAAATGTGTAAAACTTGTAGGCACATAATACCTTATTTACAATTATGATTATTAACATAACCTTAAAAACCAATCACGCCATAACGACATTGTCAGTTCCTCAGTTATGCTAATCGACTAAATTTTAACGAATGCTGTCGCTGGCACAGTTGCCATTGCGTTTTCAAATTATAAATACAAACCCCGTATTACTTGATTTTTAGTGTATGTGAATTTTTTACAAGGCAATTATATCCACTGAAATTTTTCAATTGAGCACAGAAAGATATCCAAAGGAACTGAACGAGTACTGCCAATTGACAATAATGAAACTAATTGTAATAAAATGCAAATACAGCAATTGAGTTCTTAGCTCGAAGGTGAAAATTGCTAAAATTCCAAAAAACAATTAATGGTAATTTCAAATTGTTGACGTAATATGGTGCATTTGAACTAAAACATAATTCAAAAATTCAGTGATGGGAAAAAAATATTTCTATTTTTAAGAAATTGTTAGAACAGTGCTCAAGTCAAATGCATAAGAGCGTCGATTGTAAAATATAAATATCTAAAAAAAAACTTCTGTCAGTTACGTTCGGCAAATTGTTAAATACGTTTGGTTAATATTTATTTAGATTCTTAGTTTTTAAATGTAAAACAAATATTATAATGTGTAGAATTATTGCACTGCACTGTACTCTGTACAAACATGAACACTTTGATAACTTTGGAGAAGTAATACTATCCATAAAATAGATATATTTTAATTTTATATGTACGATCGGTGGACTTATAAAACAGATATACTTCAATTTTGTCAAAAACATATTTTACAACAGCTTAAGGAGAGAATTGCATACGAATTCATGCCTGCAGTTGTGTTGACAATTTAATGTCATCCGTTTGACAGCACATCACCTTGACGCGAACAAGACATATTTACGCTAAATGAATTATTGAGTTGCCACAACTTCTTTTTACAGTTTCCTATGTGCACTGATTGTATAATCAGTTGACAAATAACTGGTAAAAAGCTGTAAAAAAATGCGTGAAAACAATAACTTATTTTTTCTACGGCAACATCGAAAAATGATCATATCAAGAGTGTAAATTGAATCATAAGAAGCTACGTTTTGTAATGAATTTCATTTTGCATCGATCGCTAGGCAAGTTGCTAGGCAACAAATGCAATATGAAATATTTCATGTCCGGTCTGCTGTTTTTGATAACAAGAACTAAGGTGGCTTAAAGAATATAACGTCAAACGACAAATGTCATCAGTTTGTTACAGTTTGTGCATTACAAATAATTTCGTAGTTATTTCCAACAAATCAGATAATTAATATGGAAAGTGATAGTGATAGTGACTTGAAATTGACACCTCCAAATATAACAGAAGCAGAGAATTTAACAACACTAAATTTATTGCAACAAATTCTCCAAAAATTATTTTGAATAATTGCACATTTATCTTTTATAAATAAAATATATACTTAGGTAGGAAGTTATTTCATAGTTCTTCTACTTCATTGGTTGGGCACAGCTGTGGCTCTGCTAATGCTTAGGTAATTTCGTTTTTTCATGAATCCAAAGCAATAAATAAAATATTCGCATATTTATTTGTATCTATTTTTATAATTGTCGTTGTCGTAAAAAAGTATAGTATGCAACTCGCACAAAATAGCAATTTTCCACTCGTTTGAATTGCAACACTCGCCTTCGGCTCGTGTCGCAAACGTTGAAACTCGTGCAAAATGTGCATCATTTTGTGCTTGTTACATAATATACTATAATGTTCGCGCAAAGTTAAGGTGCTATGTCAAATGCATTATATTGAATGGTCAACAAATTCTGCTGGTATCAACATGCAGTTCTACAGTACTTAAGGATGTTGTCGTTTTAAATATGTTTTTGTAATTCTGTTAAAGGCGTTTTTAAATTTTGTTTTCGCCAATTAAAATTGTCCACCTGACAATTTAACATTTTGATTGGCCGTTGAGAAGCTTGACTCATATTAACAATTTTATGTGTACCAGTTGTTTCTTTTCGCAAGCAATGTTTCTTCTTCAGTGGAACCAATACAGAAATAAACTGACCAATTATAAGTTCAAGAAAACTTTTAGTTTTAATTCAGTCAACAAGAAGATGTTCGTTAAATATCATGAGAATTTTGTCAATTGTAAATTTTGCTCTAATGAATTATAAGTGGAGACAAACAAAAACAAATATAATAATAAATTTTGCAACAGAAAAAATTCCGAGCATCAAAATTTAAGGGTTGACTGTGAAGCACATAATTTAGTGTATATATATAATATATATAATTGTGTATATTGTATACAATCGATTTCTGCGCGCGTGTACCAGACATGATAATTATGATTTAATTAGATGATTTTAATGAATAAACCTTAGTTCAAATTAATAATAGTTTAAAATTGTCGCCAACAATTGCAAAGAAATATATTTTTTCTAAAACCATTAGCATAATGTATATAAATCTAATTGAATTATAACAAAACGTTACATAAAACAGTTCTCATGTCTTTGATTGGAGCATGCAAATGTCTACTCATTAACTTAGTTCAACAATATTGCAGTATTCTCCCTCATGTGCTTCGCTTAGGCTAAAATTTAGAGTATCTTTTTATTCACATAGTGGTAACATTGGACAATAAAATACGACAAAATGAATGTCATTTTGACAGAAAATGGCGGCACTGCCTCCGATACGCGTTAACCTATGAAGTTGAAATTTTGCACAGACATAGCTGAAGGAAATGAACAGAACCATTGGTAAAAACTGCCGCAAACGTACTACGCTTTCACAAAAACTTAGTTTCCTAGTTTAATGTATATATAGGAATGATAACTTTAATGATAAGTAAAGTCCGGATTTTAGGTTTTTTGACTATTTTCATTTTTGTAGGCATTTTAATGAAACTGATATATATATACATATATATATATATATATATATATATATATATATATATATATATATATATATATATATTAATTTTGATAGAAATAAATAATTTTAGAACCCATTTGTTCGTGCATAAAATGCCTATTTCTGCTTTATACTGCCTAGTAACCTATAATGCAACCTTATACATGATTTTTTGTGCCTAAATAGGTTTATTGTTGTTTTTTTGCAATTTCATGCTATGCTGTGTACGTCTTACGTCAAAACACTGCAGAGGGCATTTTAATGGTTACATTCACATAGGCAGGCAACGTCACGGACCGTCAACGTCATGGGCCGTCTAGGTTTCTTTTATAATATTTTGACGTTACGTTCCAGACAGTTTGCTTTCATTTCCTTCTTCCGCATTCAAAATGAATGCAATCATTGCTAAGTTTTTATTGCATTTTTTGACATTGAAAACGATGATTACAATATTCATGTAGCGACTCGTTGCGTGACGTTGACGTTCTGTATAATTTTTTTAAGGTAATTCAGTCTATACGCCATAATATTGGTAACTCAGATGCCTTCAGGAATTCAACATTCAAAAGTAAAACTATTTATCTCTGATGGAGCATCATACATGCTGAAAGCTGGCTCTAATCTGAAAATATTTTATTCTGAAGTTCAACACCTTACATGCATAGCACATGGTTTAAATTTAGTGTGCGAAGCAATAAGAAATGAATATGAAGACATAGACGGCCTTATTTCCAAGATTAAAAATGTGTTTTTAATAGCACGTTTTCGTGTGCAGCACTATAAAAATACATTAGTCAATGTTCCTTTACCGCCACAACCTATTATCACAAGGTGGGGAACTTAGATTGGAGCAGCGATATTTTATGCAGATCACTTTGACGAGATTAAACAGTTTATTTTTTATTTGTGCTTCAGGTTGTAATGCACTTTTGTCCAAATAAATCTAAATGTATTGAGAACGCCCAAAAATATCTGGAAAAGAGAGATGTAAAATAAGATTTGTTTTATATTAAAACACACTTTGGGGGTGTTGTAAATATAATAACTAAGTTATAGACAGTGGGTCTGCCACTAGCAAATTCTTTAAAACTTATACATGATGTTGAAAATAATTTGCAAGGAGCTCCCGGAAAGGTAGCAAAAGTTGCCTTGAACAAATTGAAATGTGTTTTAGAAAAAACCCCTCCTACAAGTTTATTTGCAAAATAAAAAAGTTACTAGATGGTGACACTGTTGATGAAGAAATCAACATTAATTGGTGTAATTTTAAATTTGCACCATCACATCGTGTGATGTAGAACGTTCTTTTTCACGCATGACAAATATATTAACTGACAGAAGAATGAATTTTACAGTTGATGATTTAGAACAATATTTGGTTTGTAATGCCTACGAATAAAGTTTATTTCAACTTATTGACGTTTTTGTTTTTTCTATCTAGAAATAAACTTCCAAAGCAAACGACATACCGACCACCTAATTAATTATTTTTAGCGGCTAGTTAGGCGATATCCTACGATGTTATGGCATATCCGTAATTTTGGGATACAAAACTGGACTGCATTTTGTACGTGTATATTGCTTAATTTATAACAATATTTGTCTGAGTACGTCTACTTGTTATCTGTGTAATTACACAAAACCGTTTATATGACGTTTCATCAAACAAACACGATCTTTTATCGATCTTCTATCGGCATATACTTATATATTTTTGTTGCCATTCAAGTTCACAGTTTTCAAGTTTTATTTCGTCATGTAATAGTTCGCGTTTCGGAACGCGGCGGTCCGTCAGATAAACGTCACGTTCGAAAAATATTCGGTGAGAAAGTTTCTTTGAGGCAGTTTCTTTCCGTTACAATAATAAACTACTAATTGTTCAATATATGAACTTTAAGTAAAAATGAAAAATAATAACATACATTTGCTCTTGAGTTATTAGATGCGAAATAACATAAATATAATTTGTGATTTTTTTTAATAGGAACTTTTTTGTCTGTTGTTAAGAACAAATATCCCTGAAAAGTTACAAATCATTACTTAACCTTAAAGGCTCATGTCAAACACAAGAAAGTCAATTGTCACAATCGTAAATCTTAAAATAAAATAAAACACTGCAACCAGTTAATAAACGTCACGGTTGGTACTCGCGGACGTCAGGTAGCATGATTGTATGGAAAATATTATGTAGAATAAATGCACTACAAATAGTGCACTCCATAGAACAGACGACCTTGTACAAGTAATTTCATTAAATGCACAATCGGTGGATATATAAAACCGATATACTTAAATTTTGTCAAAAACGTATTTTACAACGGCTTGAGAAGCTTGATTCAGATTGTTTATTTTATGCCTACCAGTTATTTAGTTTCACAGAGCACAGACATTCATTTATTTTCATCTTTAGTAGAACAATCTGTCTAATACAGAAATAAACTGAAAAATTATAAGTTCAACAAAACTGGTTTTAATATAGTCAATAAAAATATGTTCTTCAAATATCATGAGCATTTTGCCAACTGTAAATTTTGCACTGACTAATAAATTATAAGTACAGACGGAATGCCAAAACAAAAGAAACGAGAGATAAAAAATTTCAAGAATTCAATTCTAACCAAAAATATTAAAAAAGTAAAAGATGCAAAAATATTAAAATGGACTTTAAGGCATGGACCATTTTATATAAAATTGATTTCTTAAAATCGAAAAAATATATAAATCTAATTGAATCAGTAATTGAATTAGGACAAAACGTTACATAAAGCAGTTCTCATGTCTTTGATTGCAACATGCAAATGTCTACTCATTAACTTAGTTAAACACTTTTGTGCTATTCTCTCAGAAACACGTGCGTTGCTTAGTGGGAACATTGGACAATAAACTATGACAACATGTGTCATCTTGAAACAAAACGGCGACATTCCATCTCGGGAAAGCGTGAACCTGTCAAGTTGAAATTTTGCACATACAAAACTGACACAATTAATTGTATCATTGGAAAAAACTGCACCAAACGGACCACCCTTTCGCAAACTTAGTTACCTAGTCAACTTGTATATAACCACACGATAACGTCTCTCATCCGTACGCAACTGACGGTTAAAAATGCTGGACTTGAGGATTCCATTGGTCGCCGGTCTAACGCGCGAAGCGCGTTGGTCCGATTTTGCGCGCGAAAGGTTCGAATTACGGCGCAGAACGCTACGATTGGTTGGACAGAATCGTCTAATGGCGACTTCCGGAAATTAAATGTCAAAAACGTAACCTGCAAAATTCGCACTTGAACTCGTGTCTGCATCGTTTTCGAGCGTAGTTTGAACAAAGTGCGTTTAGAAATAGGTGTTCGGGACCGATTCGCGGGCACTTGGATCCCTGACGGTGAAGTCATCGAAGATGCAAAGTACGTACATTCAATCTATCGGCCAACGCATATCGGCCGATGAAACAGCAGTGCAGGCTTCCCGCAGGTAATTACAAATGTGAAACGAGCCGGTTCATCAATGATACATTCGAAAGTACATTTCCTTTACGGTGAGCGATACAAGTTTGTGGACGCATATTTAAACTCGATTAAACGTCAAAACGTAACCTGCAAGATTCGTACTTTAAACTTGCGTCGGCGTCGTTTTCGAGTGTAGTTTGGACAAGACGAGTTTAGCAATAGGCGTTCAGGCCCGATTCGCGGCCATTTAGGCCACAGATACCCCTCCCGCGGTGCTGATATGGTGCAAATGTCAAATGAGTTCGACGACATATAACAGATTATAAGAAGTGTGTGTTCATTAGAGTTTGAGAATATACACATGTGGAATCGGTCAGGTACGTTTTTTCAGGCATATCCGTGTCTTTGGAATACAAACATTGGACGGAATTGTGTACGTGCATGTGTTGTGACATTTCAAATGTCAAACGTGTGTTCTGCCCAAGACGCCTTTTTAAAGATCATCTGTATATGTAGTTTGGGCAGTTGTTATTTATGGATGTTTATGTGCACTCAATCAGGTAAGATTAGACGTCTTTCTGTATAGTTCAGAATCACCGACCCGGCCGTTTAATTGGTTTACGCCGCCGTCGGACAACGCTGTCAGTTACAGATACATAATTGCCTATGTACAAGTTCCATATAACTTACAAATATACGTACAAATTCCGCATTGTAAATATTCGGAGAGTGATCAATTGATTAATTAGGTAATAGAGCTTAGTTTGAATTCGTTGTATCTTCGATGCATTAACAAATAGAATTGTGAAAAGTAGGAAACGTACAAATAGTATACGTCAAATGTCGAAACGCACATTTAGACACATAGAGACTTAGTTTTAAATGCAAAACGCGATCAAATAGTATAATCTGTAGAATTATTGCACTGCAAATAGCGTACTCTATAGAACATGTGCACTTTGATAACATTGGAGAAGTAATATTTTTCATATAATAGATATATTTTATTTTAATATGTACAATTGGTGGACATATAAAACAGATGTACTTCAAGTTAGTCAAAAACACATTTTATACCAGCTTGGGGAGAGAATTGCTTCCGAACTTCACGTCAGATATGGTGACAATGTCATCCGTTTGACAGCACATAACCTTAACGCGAACATGACAGATTTTCGCCAATTACGTTATTGTTTTCCTACAAATATTTTAAGAACAAATATCCCTAAAAAGTTACAACTCATTACTTAACCTTAAATGATTATGTCAATCGAATCGTAATAAAATTAATTGTCACAAAGGTAAACACTTTAAATATCACGGTTGACATTCCCGGACGTTTTTCATGTTGCAAGATTTTGCGGAAACTGCCAGCAGCAAAAAACTAATAATGGCCAAGTATTATTTGCAAATTTCAATCTATGTCAGCGTTTCGAGATAATTTTGTACTTGCAAATTACATGATTTGTGGTTAATTTGGTGAAGAAAATTAAATTAATTATAACAAATTGGGTGGTCGAACTTTCAATCAGATGGAGCTTTGATAGATAAAAATTTATTCAAATAGTATTCTTTTTACAATAATTGAATTTATCAATTTATGAATATGCCTGTGTGGACTAAATGAGCCACGAAGTTGACTGAAAATAGCAAAAGTAATGGTAACAAAACGCAAATATAGCTATCGCACTGTCATTTGATGCAAGCTTGAAAATTCACATAGTTCTAAAAAAGAAAAACTTAGTTCAAATTAATATAGTTTCCAATTGTTAATATGTAACACTTTTGAAATTAAATTAAATTACTGATAAAAAACTACGACAGATGTGACTACTTAAAACTTAATTCAATTAATTAATTAGGACGTATTTGGAGTGAAGGAAACCATGGCGTATTTCAACAGGCATCCATTGAAAGTTGGAGTATGGATTGCAGTATCCAGTAGAAAATTATTGAGCCAATTTTCTTCACCGATATCGTTAATGCCGAACGTTATCGTAATATGTTGCAAATTTTTATAGAACAACTACACTATGATGAGCTACTGCACAATTATTTTCAACATGATATCCCCACTGCTCAAACATGTCGGTTCATTGAAGTTATGTTTCCAGCAAGATCGCCAGATCTTACTACTTTGGATTATTTTCTATTTGGTTATTTTAAAAATACAATTCATCACAATCGATTATACACACTTGATGAATTAAAAGACGTGATAGAAGGTGCTGCGCAAATAATAACGGAAGAACAGCTATCTTTGACAACATTGAAAAAAGAATCGATGCATGTATAGTGAATGGTGGTGGTGGTGCACATTCAAACTTATTTCAAATCGTTTGCTTAATGTCAGTTACGTTTGGCAAACTATTAAATGCGTTTGGTTAACATTTATTTATAGGCGTTGTTAAATGTAAAACACGATCAAATATATAATCTGTAGAATTCTTGCACTGGAAATAATGATCTCTGTAGAATATGTGTACTTTGATAACCTTGTAGAAATAATAGTTTTCATAAAATGGGTATATTTTAATTTTATATGTACAATCGGTAGACATATAAAATAGATATAGATAAATTTTATCAAAAACATATCTTACAACGCTTGGGGAGTGAATTGCTTACGAAATTCATGTCGCAGATATGTAGGCAATTTATTGTCATCCGCTTGACAGCACAAAACTTTGACGTGAACAAGACAGATTTACACTAAATAAATTATTGTTTTCCCACGATATTTTTGGAGAGTTTCATAGTTATATGGAAAGATTATACAATCAGTTCACATATAAATGTTAGAAAATTGTAAAAAACAATAATGTTCGCGTCAAGGTTATGTGCTATGTCAAATGGATGACATAGCACATAAGATGTTGGTCGGCAATTAGTGACATGTCCTGAAGCCGTTGGAAAATATTTCTGACGTTTCAAACGTCAAGGCGCGACGTCGCCAACGTCAAACAAATTCATTAATCTGGTCGATCGATTAGTTCGCGCGCCGCGTCACTAACGCGGCGACAAGATTTTGTCAACCGCAAAAAAACTAATAATGGCTAACTGCAAATTTCAACCAGTCATTATCAGCATTCCAAGATCATTTAATACTTGCAAATTGCATATTTTGTGATTAATTAGGTGAGACGGCTTTAATCAATTACGTTATAGAATTAATCAGACGTAGCGTTGATAGATAAAAATTTATTTTTGTTAATTAAATAATTGTTAATTGTCAAATGACAACTTTAATTCGTGCAAAGCAAATTTAAAGTTACCTTTAACAGTATTGGAAAAACTTGACGCGAGAATATCCCTAATTGCTGAAAAACTTCATGTCACAAAAACATAGTAATAATAATAATAATAATAATAATAATGTTTATTCAAAATACATACAATATGTGTAGAACAAGTCAGGTACCATAATTGGTCAAATGGTTAATATAAATAAACATCACAATACAAACTGCAAGTCATTGTCAAACAAGTAACAAACAACATTAAAATAAAACTTCAACGAAATTTGAAAACAATCTATCCACAAATGCCAAAGAACTCATTAACTGTGTAAAATGCCTGGTCGCACAAATATGTCTTGAGGTTTTTTTTGAATTGTTGGTGATGCATGTTCTTGAGGTTTTTAGGGAGATGATTGAACACTTTTATAACCTGGGTAACGACACTTTTTTGCACTTTTGCGAGTGTAGTCTGCGGCGGACATAAATACGGTTGAACAGTACCTCGCGTTTCATACTCATGAGTGAGTTCCCTTTGACGTAGCATTTCATAGTGTTTTTTTGCGAAACATGCACACTCATAGATGTATAAGGAAGGTAAAGTGAGTATACCTTTCCTATGAAATATTAGCTTGCACGTGTCTCTTCTTTTAAGATGAAATATACTGCGAATACAGGATTTTTGTTGCTTAAAAATTCTGTCCACTTCAACTGAGTTTCCCCAGAAAATTATCCCATATAGTAGACGGGAATTCACAAATGCGTGATAAGCTGTAAGGCTTGCTTCTGTACTTACAGATGAAGATATGACACGCAATGCGTAGCTAAAGCTACTTATTTTTGTTGCTAATTGGTTGACGTGTTCCGTCCACTTTAGTTTTTCATCCACGTTTACTCCTAGGAACGAGGTATTGGAGGTTGGCGCAAGTATGTTTTCCTTGAATCGATATATTGAGTTATCCCTGTTTGATTTTTTGAAATCTATGATTTTTGTTTTGTTTATATTAAGCTGTAGGTTATTTTTGGTGAACCACTCGTCAAGTATTGTTAGTACCTGTATGAATTTACTTTCAACTCCACCTATCATGCTGGACCTTATTATAATTGATGTATCGTCTGCAAATTGAATCGTTTCACAATTCAAAATACCCACTAAATCATTTATGTATACTAGGAAAAGCAGTGGACCTAGTATCGAACCCTGTGGGACACCTCGCTCAACTACCTTCCAGTCAGATTTTAATATCTTACCATCTTCATCTGTTATCGCTACACATTGCCTCCTGTTTTGTAGATAGGAAGTGAGCAATTCCAACGGCTTTCCTCTGAATCCCATGGCTTCCAGTTTTATTAGAAGTGTCCCATGGTGTACACTATCGAAAGCTTTTGACAAGTCCATGAACATACATGATACCTCATCTCCTTCATTTATGCCATCCATTACTTCAGAGATCAACTGAAAAAGAGCTCTAGATGTTGATCTTCCTTTCATGAAACCATTTTGGTTTTTGTTCAATAGTTTATACTTTTCCAAAAATCTATACATTTGATTTGACATTATCTTCTCATAGATCTTCGCAATATTAGATATTAGAGCTATTGGTCTGTAGTTTGCTAGCTCTGATTTATCACCATTTTTGTGTATTAGTTTTATTACTGTTGTTTTTAGTTTAGTAGGGAATACACCATTACAAATACTTGTATTAATTAGTTTTGTTAATGGTTCCACCAATATTGATGCACCCTGCTTTAATAATGTCACTGGGACCCCATCGTCCCCTGTTGCAGCTGTGTTTTTTAGTGAGTGTATTACATTATACACTTCTTTTGAGTTTGTAAGTTTTAAAACAAACGAGGTACTTTGACGTTTGAGGTAGTGCTTTTGCTGCGAAGATGTGTTTATATCCGAACACATATCAATCAATTTCCTATTTATATTCATCAAAATTTCCCTTACGTTAGTACCCAAATTTGTAATGTCCCTCAATTTTAAACCTGTCTGTTTTTTACTTCTATTAATCGTTTCTGCTACCACGTTCCAAGTAGCACGCGTTTTATTTTCAGCCGATAGTATATATTTGGAATTTATGTTTTTCTTTTCGATTTGTATTTCCCTTTTGAGATTTCTTACGTAGTGTTTATATTCACTTCGTCCAATGCTGCCCTCCAACATAGATGTATATAATTGGCGTTTCATTTTACATTTGCTTTTTATTTCTTCTGTTAGCCATTTCTTTGTATAAAGATTTTCCTTCAGTTTTATTACAGGACTTATGTCATTTATGATGTCTAATATGGTATGATAAAAGTTGTCATAACTCTCATTTACATGATCACTACTTAGAACTTCCGTCCACCTTATTGTATTGAGAGTATATAATATACGCTCAACTTTCTGCCGTGAGAATATTCTTTTGAATATTGGTTTTACGGGCTTCTCTACCTTTCCAGAAATTTCACACCTAATTTCTTGAGCTAGATGGTCTGCGAGAGCTGAGTGCAGTACTTTAGTGTTATATTGAGATACGTTTGTGAAAATATTATCTATAATCGTTTCTGATGTTTTCCCCACTCTAGTTATTTCATGTATTGTAGGCTTCAGGTTGAATGACAGTAACATATTCAGGAAATCTTGTACATTTTTATCGTCTGCTTTTTTTATATCTATATTAAAATCGCCAGTTACAAAGATATTATGTTTGTGTTTGCTGGTTGTTTGAATGAGTATATCCTCCAATGTAGTGAGAAACTCCTCAATGTTGGACTGTGGTGGTCTATATATGTTGATTATTAGAATTTTTTTATCTGGTATTTCTATAGCACTACATTCAAGGACTGACTGTTTACTTTTATCTTTCATCTCTCTAAGTTCGATGTAGTCAACGTCCTGCCTTACAAATATGCAAGATCCTCCATTTCTCCTGGTTGTGCGACAGTAACAGGAAGCTATTTTGAATCCCTTCAGTACCACCACATTTTCCTCTCCCGCGCCTAGCCAATGTTCAGTTAGCGCTACTACATTTAGTTTGTTATTATATGTGGTATTAATAAATTCATACAGTTCCAGCAATTTGTTTCTTATACTTTGTATATTTTGATGCAATAAAATAAAATTTACTTTATTTATATGTGTCTTTATAGTTTTACTGATTTGTTGACTGTCCTCCGAAAATTTTTAAACGGTCTGATAATTGTGTTTACTGGCCATAAGTCTGCACTAAATAGTTGTTCATAATTTTCACTTAGGATGGCCACTTTAAAGGCTGCTATTTCCGAATTTTTCAATGTCAGTTTGTAACAACCCATTGTATCGATGTTATTACCGGACAAGTAATCCCCAACGTCGCTTTCCGTAGTGGTTTTTATTAAATTAGATACAAAAATCCATTTACGATTTTCAACAGCTGTTAATATAGTGTTTTCTTTTGTACCGCGTACTGTTTTCTTTTTATAGGATACTTCCTTAAACTTATACTGGGATTCTGCTAGTCTGCTAGTCTATTGACAATTTCATGTCCTGTGACTTGAGGAGTGAATTACTGACAAACTGCATGTCCCTAAAAATACATTTTTATTGGCAATTCAATGTCATCCGTGAGACACAATATTCCCACAATATTCCCAATTTTATACGTGAACATACAATAGGTATAAAACTGTAAAAAAATGGCGGGAAAATAATAATTTATTTAAGGTTATGTTCTATGTCAAGTTGATGACATTGAATTTCCAATAAAACTGCGCTTTTGACGACGTGCAGGTCATCAGCAATAACTTACGTTGTCATTGAGAAGCTTAATTCACATTGCAGTATTCTCTCTCAGAATCACATGCTTCGCTTAGGCTAAAATTTAGTGTAATTTTTTATTGACATAGTGAGAACATTGAACAATAAACTATGACAAAACGCTCGTCATCTTGACGCAAGATGGCGCCACTCTATCTCGCGAACGTGTGAACCTTACAAGTTGAAATTTTGCACATACAAGACTGACACAATTACTTGCAACATTGGAAAAAACTGCCGCAAACGGACAACCCTTTCACAAACTTAGCTACCTAGTCAAACAGATATATATAACACGATATCGTCTCTCATCCGTACGCAACTGACGGTTAAAAATGCTGGACTTGAGGATTCCATTGGTCGCCGGTCTAACGCGCGAAGCGCGTTGGTCCGATTTTGCGCGCGAAACGTTCAAAATCCGGCGCCGAACGCTACGATTGGCCGGACAGAGTGGTCTAATGGCGAATTCCGGATATTAAACGTCAAAAACGTAACCTGCAAAATTCGCACTTGAACTCGTGGCTGCGTCGTTTTCGAGCGTAGTTTGAACAAAGTGCGTTTAGAAATATGTGTTCGGGACCGATTCGCGGGCATTTGGAACCCTGCCCTGCTTCGCGCGTTGGTCCGATTTTGCGCGCGAAACGTTCAAAATCCGGCGCCGAACGCTACGATTGGCCGGACAGAGTGGTCTAATGGCGAATTCCGGATATTAAACGTCAAAAACGTAACCTGCAAAATTCGCAC
The DNA here is from genome assembly GCA_959613385.1 of Geotrupes spiniger. NCBI lineage: Eukaryota > Metazoa > Arthropoda > Insecta > Coleoptera > Geotrupidae > Geotrupes > Geotrupes spiniger. The sequence goes on from OY390735.1 coordinate 38,238,093, forward strand.
TTGAACTCGTGGCTGCGTCGTTTTCGAGCGTAGTTTGAACAAAGTGCGTTTAGAAATATGTGTTCGGGACCGATTCGCGGGCATTTGGAACCCTGCCGGTGAAGTCATCGAAGATGCAAAGTACGTACTTTGAATCCATCAACCAAGGCATATCGGCCGATGAAACAGCAGTGCAGGCTTCCCGCAAGTCATTACAAATGTGAAACGAGCCGGTTCATCAATGACACATTCGAAATTACAAGTACATTTCCTTTACGGTGAGCGACACAAGTTTGTGGATGCATATTTAAAGTCGATTAAACGTCAAAACGTAAACTGCAAAATTCGTACTTTAAACTCCCATCGGCGTCGTTTTCGAGTGTAGTTTGGACAAGACGCGTTTAGAAATAGGTGTTCGGGCCCGATTCGAGGCCATTCATGCCACAGAAACCCCACCCGCAGTGCTGATATGGTGCGAATGTCAAATGAGTTTGACGACACATTATATAACATATTATATTATATTATTATTATATAACACATTATAAGAAGTGTGTGTTCATTAGAGTTTGAGAATATACACATATGGAATCGATCATGTACGATTTTAAGGCATATACGTGTCTTTGGGATACAAAACTGGACGGAATTGTGTACGTGTATGTGTTGTGACATTTCCAATGTCAAACATGTGTTCTGCCAAAGACACCTTTTTCAAAGATCATCTTTATATGTAGTTTGGGCAGTTGTTATTTATGGATCTTTATTTGCACTCGATCAGGTAACATTTGACGTCTTTCTGTATAGTTCAAATTCACCAACCCGGCTCTTTAATAGTGAAGCTATTAACCGCATTCGGAAAACGCTGTCAGTTACAGTTACATAATTGTCCACATGACTTACAAATATACATGCAAATTCCACATTGTAAATTGTCGGTGAATGATCAATTGATTAATGAGGTAGTAGAGCTTAGTTTGAATTCGTTGTATCTTCGATCCATTAACAAACAGATTTTTTAAAAGGAGCAAACATACAAGTCGTGTACGTCAAAAGCGCATTTAACGTACAGAACTGGAGGTAACATGTAATTGCTCTTAAGTAAATAAATGCAAGATAATATAAATATAATTTTCTATTGTGTTTAAGTTGAAACTTTTTGGGCAATTGTTAAGAAAATATATTCCCAAATATAATTACATAACCTGATATACTCATGCCAAATGCATAAGAAAGTAAAATCAGAATCATAAACATTAAAAAAAAATCAGTAGCAGCGATTTTACGGATACTGCCAACAGCAAAAAACTACTAATTATTTTTTATCTGTCACACCGAATCTAAATTGTGAAATTCGTTTGGTTAATATTGAATCACGTAGAATTAATGCACTACAAATAGTGTACTCTGTAAAACATATGCACTTTGATAACCTTGGATAAGTAATAAAATAGTAATATTTTAATTTTATATATACAATCGGTGGACATGAAACTGATATACTCAAATTGTGTCAAATATTTTACAACGGCTTGAGGAGAGAACAGCTTACGAACTTCACGTCTGCGGACATGTTGGCAATGTCAATGTCATTCCTTTGACACCACATAACCTTGACGCGTACAGACATATTTACGCTAAATAAGTTATTGTTTTCCCACAAAATTGTTAAAAACAAATATCCCTAAAACGTTACAAATCATTACTTAACCACAAATGATTATGTCAATCGCATTATTAAGTCAATTGTCACAAACGTAAATATTTTAAAATATTTTAAATTGTTGTCAGTTAAATATCACGGTTGGCATTTCCGGATGGAAGATTTTGCGGAAACTGCCAACGGCAAGAAATTAATTATGGCCAAGTATTATTTGCAAATTGCAATCATGTCACCGTTCCGAAATAATTTTGTACTTGCAAATTACATGATTTGTGGTTAATTTAGTGAAAAAAATTAATTAATTATAACTAATTATGTCGTCGAACTTAGTTTCAATCAGATGGAGCTTTGATAGATAAAAAATAATTCAAATAGTATTCTTTTTATAATAATTGAACGTATCAATTTATGAATACCCATGTGATGACTTCATGAGCCACGAAGTTGACTGAAAACAACAAAAGTAATGGTAACAAAACCCAAATATAGCTATCGCACTGTCTTTTGACACAAGCTTGAAAATTCACACATTTCTAAAACAGAAAAACGGAGTTCAAATCAATATAGTTTCCAATTGTTAATAGTGTAACGCCTTTGAAATAAAACTTATTTCAAACTGTTAAATAACTGTTAAAAAAATGCCACAGAAATAACTACTCAAAACAATTCAATTAATTAATTAGGACGTATTTGGAATGCAGGAAACCCTGGCGTATTTCAACAGGCATCCATTGAAAGTTGGAGTATGGATTGCAGTATCCAGAAGAAAATTATTCGGCCAATTTTCTTCACCGATATCCGTAATGCCGAAGGATATCGTAATATGTTGCAAATTTTTATAGATCAACTACATGATGAACTATAGCTGAGCTTTGTTATTTTCAACATGATATCGCCACTGCCCAAACATGTCGGTTCATTGAAGACTATGATATGATTCCACCAATATCGCCAGATACACTACTCTGGATTATTTTCTATTTGGTTATTTTAAAAATGCAATTTATCACAATCGATTATACACATTGGATGAATTAAAAGGTGCTGCGCAAAGAATAACGAAAGAACAGCTACAAGCAATTGTTTGCTTAATGTGACACATTAGCCGATGTAAAAACTTAGTTCATATCGTAGTCAAAACTGTAAACAAATGTAATTTCTTAAAACCACTAACAGGAAAATTGAATTATAACAAATCGTTACATAAAATAGTTCTCATGTCTTTGATTGGAACATACAAATGTCTACTCATTAATTTAGTTCAACAATATTCCAGTATTTCTCTCAGAAACACGTGCGTCGCTTACGCTAAAATTTAGTTTAATGTTTTATTCACATATTGGGAACATTGGGCACTAAGCTATGACAAAATGACATCTGTCATGTCATCTTGAAACAAAATGGCGACAATCTATATCCGGTACACGTGAACCTATCAAGAAATTTTGCACAGACACAGCTGAAAGAAATGGAACGGATCATTGGTAAAAACTACGGGAAACGGACTACCCTTTCATAAAACTTAGCTACCTAGTCAAACTGCCTCTATACACATCTTAGCGTCTGTCGTCCGTACGCAACTGACGGTTAAAAATGTTGGGTTCTCGAGTTTCATTGGTCGCCGGTCTAACGCGCGAAGCGCGTTGGTCAGATTTTGCCTGCCAAAGGTTCAAATTATGGTACCGAGCCCGACGATTGGCCAGACGCAGAGCTCGAATGGACGACTTCCGGAATTTAAACGTCAAAACGTAACCTGCAAAATTCGCACTTTAAACACGTGTCTGATATGGTGCAAATGTCAAATGTGTTTAACGACAAGTTACACATTATAAGTGTGTGTTTATTAGAGTTTGAGAATATACACATGTGGAATCGAGCAGGTACGATTATGGCATATACGTGCCTTTGAGATACAAAACTGAACGGAATTGTGCACAAGTATGAGTTGTGACATTTCAAATGTCAAACTTGTGTTTTGCCAACGATGCATTGAGCGCCCAGTTCAAAGACCATCTTGTTGAATGTTTATTTGCACACGATCAGGTACAAGGTAATGTCTTTCTGTACAGTTCATACTCATCGGACGGATCATTTAATTGGTTCACGCTGCCTAAGGACAACGCTATCAGGTAAAGGTCACATTCAAATTCGTGCACGTTTTTGAATTTCCCAAGGCTTTATTGAAACAGCTACAAAAGTGCAGCGTGAGCGGTAAAAACCAATTATCGTCAAGTAATTTAGTATCGGTTTAGTCATGTAGACGTTTCATAATGATCTATGTACGAGTTCCATATGATTTACACACATGCAAATTGCGCATTATAAATATTCTGTGAGTAAATTTTCAATCAATTGATTAATTAGGTAGTAGAGCTTAGTTTGAATTCGATACAACATACGATATGATTAACAAACAGAGTTTTCAAAAGTGGAAAAGTACAAGTCGTATGCGCCAAACGTCAAACGCGCATTTAACGTGCAGAGTGAAGGTTGACTTCAGTTTTGCAACGTGTAGTGGATTGTATTAGCTACGATTTATTACAGAAACTGATACACCGAGTGTGTGTAACAAGCAAGAAATTATTAATCGTCGTTACACACTGCGAGTTTTGTTGCTCTTTCAGAAACACGTGCGTCGCTTACGCTAAAATTAAGTGTAATGTTTCATTCACATAGTGGGAACATTGGGCAATAAGGTATGACAAAATGACATCTGTCATGTCATCTTGAAAAAAAAAATGGCGACACTCTATATCCGGTACGCGTGAACCTATCACGAAATTTTGCACAGACACAGCTGAAAGAAATGAAACGAATCAATGGTAAAAACTACGGCAAACGGACTACCCTTTCACAAACTTAGCTACCTAGTCAAACTGCCTCTATACACATCGTAACGGGTCTCGTCCGTCTGAAACTGACGGAAAAAAATGCTGGATTCTCAAGATTCATTGGTCGCCGGTCTAACTCGCGAAGGACGTTGGTTAGATTTCACGCGCGAAAGGTTCAATTTACGGCGCCGAACGCCACGATTGGTCGGACACAGTCGTCTAATGGCGATTTCCGGAAATTAAACGTCAAAAACGTAACCTGCAAAATTCGCACTTGAATTCGTGTCTGCGTCGTTTTCGAGCGTAGTTTGAACAAAGTGCGTTTAGAAATAGGTGTTCGGGACCGATTCGCGAGCATTAGGAACCCTGCCGATGAAGTCATCGAAGATGGAAAGTGCGTACTTTGAATCCATCAACCAAGGCATATCGGCCGATGAAACAGCATTGCAGGCTTCCCGCAAGTCATTACAAATGTGAAACGAGCCGGTTCATCAATGATACATTCGAAATTACAAGTACATTTCCTTTACGGTGAGCGATACAAGTTTGTGGATGCATATTTAAACACGATTAAACGTTAAAACGTAACCTGGAAAATTTATAATTTAAACTCGCGTCGGCGTCGTTTTCGAGTGTAGTTTGGACAAGACGCGTTCAGAAAAAGGTGTTGGGCCCGATTCGAGGCCATTCAGGCCACAGAAACCCCACCCGCAGTGCTGATATGGTGCAAATGTCAAATGAGTTCGACGACACATTATAACACACTATAAGAAGTGTGTTTATTAGAGTTTGAGAATATACACATGTGAAATCGATCAGGTACGATTTTAAGGAATATACAGTCGAATGCAAAAAAAAGTAGACACGAAATTTTCGGCTGCTTGAACAAACTTGATATTAGCAATGTCATGTAAACGTCAGTATTGTCATTTCAATGATATTTTAATGAATTGGTGAGCCGTAAGCGTAGGTACCCCGAACTAGAGCCCCGAACCACCGTTACTGAATAAATAAGTCAAATATCACGTGGATTACGAAAACTTACTGAGAAAAGCCACATTTATACAACAACAATTTGAGGAAAATCAATTACAGGAAACTGTTTTTGTCTACTTTTTTTTGCATTCGACTGTACGTGTATTTGCGATACAAAACTGAACGGAATTGTGTACGTGTATGTGTTGTGACATTTCAAATGTCAAACGTGTGTTCTGCAAAGACGCCTTTTTCAAACATCATCTTTATATGTTGTTTGGGCAGTTGTTATTTGTGGATATTTATTTGCACTCGATCAGGTAAGGTTGACGTCTTTCTGTATAGTTCAAATTCACCAACCCGGCCCTTAATTGCTTCACGCCGCCTTCGGAAAACACTGTCAGTTACAGTTACATAATTGTCGATGTACGAGTTCCACATGACTTGCAAATATACATGCAAATTCCGCATGTAAATAGTCGGTGAGTGATCAATTGATTCATGAGGTAGTAGAGCTTAGTTTGAATTCGTTGTATCTTCGATCCATTAACAAACAGAATTTTTAAAAGAAAGCAAACATACAAGTCGTATACGTCAAAAGCGCATTTAAAGTGCAGAACTGGAGGTAACATGTAATTGCTCTTAAGTAAATAAATGCAAGATAATATAAATATAATTTTCTATTCCGTTTAAGTAGAAACTTTCTTGGTAATTGTTAAGAACATACATCCCCCAATATAAATACGTAACCTGATGTACTCATGTCAAACGCATAAGAAAGTAAAATCAGAATCATAAACAGCGATTTTACGGATACTGCAAAAACTACTAATTATTTTTTATGTGTCACTCCCAATCTAAATTGTGAAATTCGTTTGGTTAATATTGAATCACGCAGAATTAATGCACTACAAATAGTGTACTATGTAAAACATATGCACTTTGATAACGTTGGATAAGTAATACTTTTCATAAAACAGTAATATTATAATTTTATATGTACAATCGGTGGACATGAAACTGATGTAAAATGTTTTTGACAAAATTTGAGTATAACGGCTTGAGGAGAGAATTGCTTACGAACTTCACGTCGGCGGATATGTTGGCAATGTCATCCGTTTGACACCACATAACCTTGACGCGAACAGACAGATTTACGCTAAATAAGTTATTGTTTTCCCACAAAATATTTCTGACGTTTCAAACGTCAAGGCGCGACGTCACCAACGTCAAACAAATTCATTAATCTGGTCGATCGATTAGTTCGCGCGCCGCGTCACTAACGCGGCGACAAGATTTTGCCAACCGCAAAAAAACTAATAATGGCTAACTGCAAATTTCAACCAGTTAAGTCATTATCAGCATTCCAAGATCATTTTAATACTTGCAAATTGCGTATTTTGTGATTAATTAGGTGAGACGGCTTTAATTAATTAATAAATTACGCTTAGGCAAAAATTTAGTGTATTTTTTTATTGACATAGTGGAAACGTTGAACAATAAACTATGACAAAATGCACGCCATCTTGACACAAGATGACGGCATTCTATCTCGGGAACGCGCGAACCTTGCAAGTTGAAATTTTACACATACAAAACTGACACAATTACTTGCATCATTGGAAAAAACTGCCGCAAACGGACCACCCTTTCACAAACTTAGCTACCTAGTTGCCTCTATATATAGGAATGATAAGAGATTTTTCGGAAAGCACGAAAAGTGAGATTCGGCAGGAGATTGGTTCACGAGCGATTTTTGCGTTTCGGAACGCTGCGGTTCGACGAGTAAACGTCACCTACGAAAATTTGACCTTAAGCAGGCGTTCGCGCGCAGGACCGCGGCCGCGCGAAGGCGGCGTTGCGGGGCTTCGCGCGGGCCATTTTCGACGGGCAATGGAGTTCCGCGGTCGATTGTGGTTCGTTTCGCCACTTCCGAGGTGCTAAATCGGCACCGTCGTTCGAAAGTGCCGACTTTTGTTTCATTGACGGTGCCGATTTAGCACCTCGAAAGTGGCGAAACGAATGAAACAAAAGTCGGCACTTTCGAACGATTTCGCGAAGCAAAAAAGGGGCGGGGCATATATGTATATGAGGCGATCCATGGTAACGGGGTATGTGTTTGGCGATGGTCGTGTCGTGACATTTCAAATGTCAAACTTACGATCCGCCAAATATATATTGACCGCCGCGCCACTTCGAGTCTAGCAGTTGGTTCGTGTTGCGAGTAAGCGATTGTGTTTTTCGAAGTTTTATAACAATTAATATTGTTTATTGTTAAAATTGTGTGTTGGTGTTAACGTGTGCAAGCGAGCTGTTTGTGAAACTACAAAAGTTCGTAGACGTCGCAAGAGCGTCGGGCGCGTCGCCGATTTAGGCGAGAGGCGTCTTGTTTTTTATAAACGTGTATTTAAAATAATCGTCGAGCAAGTGGAACTGCAAACGGCAAGATCGTCGGCTTTGTGAAATCCGGAGTTCGTGTGCGTGTGTGTGAGGATGTGACAGGTGAGTACACGGAAATACGACAGGTGCGAATGATTGGGTAGAGTATGAGGAACTTTGTCCTTGGCGAGGGAAAGAAAATTTCCCAGGAAGCGGCAAAGTTCATTTTGTCAAGGATGTATGAATGTGAAGAGGTCTTGCTAAATGTTTTAATGCGAGCTGAGAGAATTGCAGGAAGACTGGAAAAGGTGGAGAAGAGGAACGTCACTGACGCCGGTGTGTTAGGGAGGACATATAGTGAAGTAGTGAGAGCAGGTATGAGTGGACCGAGAATGACTGTGGCAATTGGAGAAAGGCGTGTGAAGGTGCTATGGAGCATAGTATAAGTCCGAGTGAGGTTGTGGCGAAATCCTATGCGTTGGTTGTGAAAGCGAAAGAAGCGAATGTGAGCAACGACGAGATTAAAATGCGAGTGATGACTGAAATAGGACCGAACGTGAATGTGAGAGTGAAAGGAGTCAGAAGGATTAGGAGTGGAGGCATAGCTATTGAAACGGCGAGTGAAGAGGGATTAGTGAGACTGAGGGAATGTGGGAAGTTTGAAGGTATTGGACTAAATGTGGAAGATCCCAACAAAATTGGAGCAAATGCGGTACTATGTGACGCGCCGTCTGACCCGAGTGAGAATGATTTGATGGGCGAAATATATGCGAAGAATGTGAAAGGAATTATGAGGAATTTAGAACGAGGGTGAAAGTTGTGAGCAGGAGTGGAAGGAAGGATAAAGTGGGGAATATGATACTGGAAATGCCGTTGAAAATGAGCGACTATTTGTTGGCGGAAGGACGTGTGTATGTAAACTGGTTGTCGAATGAAAGAGCCGGTGTTTCAAGTGTTACACATTTGGGCATATTGGGAGAGAATGTACAATGAAAGAGGCAGTGTCTTCGAAGTGTGGTAGAGAAGGACAGCTCATGAAAGATTGTAAGAACGAAGAAGGATGCAAGAATTGTTGAATGTTACAAAATGAATGTGGTCACAGTATGCTCGACGGGAGCTGTCCTGAATACCTCCGAGCAGTCAAGAGAACGAGGATGCGTGTTAGCAATGACTGAGTGGTGCGTGGTGCAATTGAATTGTCGGCGGTCGACTGGTGTTATGAATGAGCTAGGAATGTTGATGCACGAGATAAGGGTAAATGTTGCGCTACTGCAGGAGCCGTATGTGATTAATGGTGCAGTAGTGGGATAGCCTGGAAGTATGAGAGTTGTCGCGGATGGGAGAGAGAGTAAGGCTGCAGTAGTAATTAATGATGCGAATGTAGAAGTGCTGGCGGTCACCAATTTGGTGACGCAGCATGGCGTATGCGTGTTTTTTAAAGGAGAAATGGGATAGATGTATGTGACCTCTCTGTATTGTCAGTATGGTGGAAGCATGGAAGAGCGTATTGAGTCCCTGGAACGGGTTGTGGATGTAGCGAGAGGGAAACCCCTGATTGTTGGAATGGATGCGAATGCTGTGGCCACTTTGTGGCATAGTAAAGGAGAACGAAGAGGGCGAGAGAGAGAGATGAACGAGGTGAACTGTTGGAGGGTTTCATTATTGAAAGAGGGCTGACTGTAATAAATGAACAGAGTGAAAGTTCTACTTTTAGTGGTGCCATGGATGAGAGTGATATAGATGTGACAGTAGTGAATGGGCCGTGGGACGGATTTTAAACTAGTTGGACGGTGATGGAGGACTGGAGTATAAGTGATCATGGTAAGATTGTTGTACGGGTGAAAGTGCGGGACGTAGTAAATCAAAGGGGTAGAGGGGAGGCCAGGTGGTCTATGAAAGGAGTGCAATGGGGAGAATATGTGCGGGGGTTGGAAGAGCGTGGGGAGAGAATGGATTATGGAAGTGTATGTGGATATGAACACCGCGGATAAGTTAAAGACCATAATGGGATGGATAAATGGAGTGAATGGGGAAAACATGAGGAGGGTGTGTGCAAGGAAGAGAGTGAGTATAAGAAAAGCATGATAATGGCGAAAGATCGTGACTGGAGTAAGTTTGTGCGAGAGAAAGGGAATGATAATCCGTGGGGGGAGGTGTACAATGTTTGTCGTGGAAGGGGTGTAATACACCAGATGAAAGTGTATGACAGACAGTATGGCTTCAGGAAGGGCAGATCGACGGAGGATGCTTGGCATTAGTTGAGAAAGATTGTGGGCAATACGGAGAGGAAGTATGTATTGGGTGTGTTCATTGACTTTAAAGGTGCGTTTGATAATCTAGACTGGAGAAGGGTGCTTGAGAAAATAAATGAATTGGGATGCAAGGAGGTGAATTTGTGGAATGATAATTTTTGCCGGAGGTACGCGAGTATGGAGGGAGAAGATGAAGAGGATTAGCGTGAAGAAAGGGTGCCCACAGGGATCTGTCTGTGGGCCAGCGATTTGGAACTTAATGATGGATGAATTGTTGAATGAGTTGACTGAGGATGAATGTGAAGTTGCAGATGATCTAGTGGTGATTGTGGATGAAATGAGTCGGAGAGAGATAGAACAAAAGGCAACCAGATGGATGGCTAGTGTGGAAGATTGGAGAGAAACTGTAGGAGTGAGTGTATCAGATGGGAAAACGGTTTGAATGTTATTGAAAGGACGAATGTTAGTAGCAAGAGTGCGAAATGTGCGTATGGGAGGAAGGAGTGTAAGGTATGTACAAGAGGTTAGGTATCTTGGGATCTGGATGAATGAACGTATGAGTTTTGGTGTGCATGTTAAGAAGTTGAGAAGCAAATTGGTGAATGTTGTGGGTGGTTTGAGAAGAGTGTTGAGGAAAGAATGGGGACTAGGGCGATGAGTGTGATATACAAAGGTCTGATGGCATGTGTAAGTTATGGAGCGGGTGTTTGGTGTGATTTGATGAAGTATGGGTATAGGAGGAAGCTAACTTCGAGTGAGAGAGTGTGCCTATATGCTTGTGTGTGTTTGTAGGACGGTTTCCACGGAGGCCATACAGGTTCTCCTGGGTGAGCTCCCGTGGAACCTTGAGATTATAAGGAGTGGTGTAAGGTATAAGATCTGGAAGGGTATTAGATTGAATGAGGGTGATCCAGTGACGAATTTGGAAGTAGACGAAATGGGTCGAAAAGAGTGTAATGAGAAGCTTAATGAAAGGTTGTATGAAACATGGCAAGAAAGATGGAATGAAAGCATGAATGGAAGAGTTTATAAATTTACGTATGAATTTATAAATGATGTTACGTTTGCAAGAGAGTGGTTTGAGCCGGAACTGTGCCTGGGTTACTTGTTAACCGGGCACGGTAGTATGAATGCGTTTTTTGCATGATGGACAGGAGAACTGGGTGCATGTACTGGCTGAATGCAGGATGTATGAGGACCTGAGAAGGTTGCGTGATTGGTGTGTAATTCAGACAGAGGATGGGAGTGTGGACGTGGCTGGGGTTCTTAGTGACAGGTACAGGTACGACGGGCTCCAGCGTTATGCTGAGGACGTTTTTAATCGCAGGCGGGAAATGATTGGGAGGGAGTGAACGGACAATGGTGTGGGAGGAAGCTGAACTTACCTATGAGCTGGGCTCGAGGTCGATCAGTGCTGGGGGGGGGGGGGCATCGCTGGTGGAAGGGTCGGATAGTTCGGTCGGCCTACGTGGGTGGTAGAGTTTTGCCGTTAACGTGACCGATCTGGAACCCGGTAGGAGTTCTTGGTATTAGCGACCCCATGTACCCTGAACTTGGGCCTATCGGGTGCCGTGGCATACAAGGGCCACAACCCGAGATGACGCTTCGGAGTAGAAGTCCGACCATTGGCTGTGACTGGTACTACAGGGACTTCGGTCCGTCCCGACCGTGGTGAGGAGAAACGTAGTGGCAGTGGTTTAAAACCCCGTATGCTGGGGGAGAGGGTCGAGTCGTCGATCCTCGACGGATGAGCTGCGATAACAGCTCGCGTGCTAACCAAGCAGAGTTAGTAGAGAGTGGATAGTCTCTCGCCTATGCCAGAAGGAACACAGGGCTTGTAACTGGTGTCAACCGGTAGGGGGTGCTTTGGCACTTCGGTGCTTTGGCATTCCTGCGCTGATAGGGCGTATCTCTAGCACCCGAAAATGGTGGCCCTATGGGCAAGCGTGGCACGTGAAATCAATCAGGACTTATGACCGCCGCGCCAAAAGTTATTTGCACAGTTCAAATTCATTGGTTCACCGCTTTCAGACAATGCTGTTAAACGTCACGTTCTAAATTCGCGGGCGTTAAAAGTGTAAAAATGCAGAGAAAGCACAAAAAGTATTAAGAGCTTAGTTTGAGTTCTTTCTATCTTCGAAACATTAATGAACAGAGTTTTCAATCGTGAAAAAGTACAAGTCGTTTACATGACATTTTAACCGTCAAACGCGTATTTCACGTGCAACAGTGGATATTGACTTCAGTTTTGGAATGTCTAGTGGACTCGATTAGCTACGATTTATTAGATGTTCCTGGCAACAATCGGCGGACATATAAAGCAGGCAAAAAAACGTCAGAAACATACAATCGCCAATAAAACTGTGCTTTTGCCGACATGCACTTCGTCAGCAACGATCCTACGATGTTATGGCATATCCGTGACTTTGGGATACAAAATTGGATTGAATTTTATAAGTGTATATTACATAATTTATAACAATATTTGTCTGAATAAATCTACTTGTTGTCTGTGTAAGTACACAAAAGTTTCACCCAACAAATACGAACTTTTATCGGTATATACTTGAATCGAAACCATGTTTTCTTATAATATCATTCTATATATTTTTTGTTGGCATTCAAGTTCACAGTTTTAAAGTTTTATTTTGTCATGTAATGGTTCGCGTTTCGGAATGCGGCGGTCCGTCAGATAAACGTCAAATATTCGTTTTCATTCGATTGATTTATTAGGGAGTATATAATCATGGGCTACGAAGTTAATTGAAAACAAAACTAATTGTAACAAAACACAAATTTTCTTGCGCGCAGATAATATTGATATCTACGTCTATTTTTCAGAGTGAAGTTAGCACTTCGATCCATATATTCCGACTTTTGTTTGTTTATTAGACGAAACGTTTTTTTTTTTTGTCGAAGCCTGGTTTCACTAAGTGGTTATGTAAATTCACGGAATTACAGAGTTTAGAGTGCAGAAAATCCGAGCACCGTTGCATCAATTGAAACTTAGAGTATGGATTGCAGTATCCAGAAGAAGAATTATTAGGCCAATTTTGTCCAATGATACCGTTACTGCGGAACGACATCGTAATATGTTGGAAATTTTTATAGACCAACTACACGATGACAAACTGCGGGAGGGTTATTTTCAACATAAAAACGCCACTGCACATACAGCCCAAATAACATGTCGGTTAATTTAAGCCTATTATGATAACAGAGTTGTCAGGAGAGAACGTTTTCCAGCAAGATCGGCAGATCTTACTCCTCTTGATTATTTTCTATTTGGTTATTCATAAAATACAATTTATCACAATCGAATACACAGACTGGGTGAATTGACAGAAGCGATAGAAGGTGCTGTGGAAAGAATAATGGAATGCAATTTTTGAAACCATGAAAAAGCGAGTAGATGTATGTTTAGTCAATGATGGTGCATATTTGGACATCAATTATGATAATGTTTTTTTATTATTACAAATAAAAAAATTAATCAAATACATATATAATTTTGCTGTGAACTATATAGTCAATTATTTTAAAACTTATATTTTATGCAAGCGGCGAAGTCACCCATTAATGATCAGCCTGTAGCTTCCAATTGTTAATAGTGTGACGCCTTTGAAATGAAATTTACTTCAACATTTAAATTATTAGTTGAAATTGTACTCATTAATATATTCAACAAAATTAAGAATAGTACATTTTTATTGAACTTAAATCAAGTGAATTTTATGCTGCCGTGCTGACAATTCAAAATGTTAATAATATATAATATATCAAACGGTTCGTTCAATCAAAGACTTCAGTCAAATCACCATTTCAATTTGGCTAATTAATAATAAATGCATTGTATGCATTTGTCGGCAATTGTTAAGAACATAAATCCACAAAATATTACTGAATATTACATAACCTGAAATGCTCATATCAAACGCATATGAAGGGCAATTGTCGCAAACACAAATATTTAAAATAATTAAAAACTGCCGCTGAACGTCATGGTTGGTACTTGCGGATGTCAAAGTATAATTTCTAGGTAGCAATGATTTTACGCAAACTTCCAACAGCAAAAAAACAAATAATAAATAAATATAAATATTGTTTTCCATAATATTTTTTGATAGTATTGGATACATAATACTGGTACAATTAACATTTTACCAATGTGAATCAAGCTTTTCAACTTTCAATCGAAATTTTATGTAAATTGTCATATTTACAATTTAAATTCGTGAAAACCAAATTTAAAGGTGCCTTTAACATTATTGAAAGAAACTTGAAGAGTGAATATTCGTAATTGCAAACTTCATGTCCTCAAAAACGCAATTTTATTGGCCATTCAATGTCATCCGTTAGACAGCACATAACATAGGCCTGAACAAGTTAGAACAAGTTGAACAAGTTAGAACAAGTATCAATAAACTTATATATTGTAGTGAGTAAAATAAAATTGTTTTTAAAAAGAAACTATTTCTTATAAACAATATAATTGGCGCAGTTGATTGGCAGGATAAAGCTGAACAGTTCTGTGTAGAAGACCTGGTCCGTTTCAACGGTTCATCGGCAAACGAAAATACGATCCAGACGAGATGTTATTCTTCATGCTCTTGTAAGTACATTTCATGTCATTTAGAGGCTCGAATAATTTACAAAGCGATGCAGACGCTTTTTTTGAAGAAGAAATTGATAATTTTGATAGAGATACTGAATTAAACATCCCAGTAAACAATTATACTAAATTTCAAATCAAACCTCCTCGTTTAATCTGTGACAGTTCACTAAAATCAACGAAAATCGCAATTGCAAACCCATCGTTATCTGATATTAAGGAATACCTCGAGATGGTACCTGTTTTCAAAGGTGAAGTAGAATTGTTACCACAATTTATTCATCAATCAGAAAAAATAATCAATTATTTTTATGATGTAGAAAATGCTGCAAATCCGCGTAACGATCTCTTGACAAGTCGGATTAGAGCAAACATTCTAGGCGAAGCCGCTCTTTATTTGGGAAACACACAAATTAATGATGGGAAACATTAAGAAGATCCTTAATAATTGCTTATTCTGATAAACGTGATGACGCTAGTCTCACAATTGAATTAGTAAAATTAGAACAGGGAAGCGAAGAAATTGTGCAAATTAAAATTACGGTAATAATCAAGGCTTAAATAATCATTTTCGAAAAGTTGCACTTAAAACTTTGTTTAACGGATTAAAAGATCCTCTGGGTTCTTTAATGCGAACAAAAGATTCCCAAGATTTAGACACCGCATTAAATTTATTAACTAACACTTACACACAAAAAGAAATTGATTCCCAAAAATCTTTTAAACAACAAACACACAATGTGCAAAAATCGAAACCACTTATTCGAACAAATAACTTCATGCCGAACTTTGCTCAAAATTATAATCCATCTAATTATAGCAAACCTTTTGTTCCAAATAATTGTTATAAACAAACGCCTTCTCAAAATTTTTCAAAACCCACACATTTTAATAAACCAGGCCCTAGCCAGCCTAGACAAAATTCGTTCCACCCAAATCAAAATCGCAACAAGTTTACTAAACCAACACCAATGAACATTTCAACGAATAATACGTTTAAACCTCATATAACACAAATGCACAACCGAAATTTCATTTCGAAGAATTATATAACATAAACAATGAATCTGAAAATGAGACACAAGACGACGAAAATACCGACAAATACCAAGATTATAACGATTATGCAGACTTCGACGAAAGCGAAACTCCGTATAATATTTTTTTAGGAGACGCTACCTCGGAAGAAACCCCCGACGACTAGAATTAATGAATTTTGTAAATGATCCATCAGAATTACCTTATATAATACATCAGAATTACCTTATATAATACATCCTCTAACTAATCAAAAAAATTCTTATTGACACCGGTAGCACAAAATCATTTATCAGTCCCGCATTAGCTAAAACATTATACACTGAATTAATTCGTAACGACCCGTTTCGCATTGCAACAATTCATGGTTCTACAACAGAAATATTTCCAATGATATCACCTCTTCCAGAAATTTTTCATACAGAAACCCCCCCTCAAATTTTATCTATTTCGTTTCCACAAACACTTCGATTGGCTTTTAGGCATGGATAATCTCAAGAAAATAAATGCAACGCTCGATTTCAAAAATAATTTACTTGTCTTACCAAAAATTAAAATTCCCATGTTTTATCGAGAAACGACATCAAGTTATTATAACATACAAAATAAACCAATTGATTTATCTCAATTTCGCACCGAACACCTAAATTATGAAGAAAAAATGCCATAGGAGAATTAATCACTGAATATTCCCATATCTTTCAACAAGAGAACGAACCATTGACATTTACCACCCGACTTAAACATCACATACGAACTAAAGACGAAATACCAGTTTATTCAAAATCTTATCGATACCCTGAGGTATATCGTTAAGAAGTTCAATCTCAAATAAATAAAATGTTAAATCAAAAAATTATACAACCCTCGTATTCGACCTGGTCCTCACCAATCTGGGTCGTTCCCAAAAAGATGGACGCTTCTGGCAAAAGAAGTGGCGACTAGTGGTAGACTATCGTAAATTAAATGAAAAAACAATAGATGACAAGTACCCATTACCGAACATCACGGACTTAGAAAAACTTGGACGCTGTCAATATTTCACAACACTTGACCTTGCCTCCGGATTCCATCAAATTGAAATGAATCCCGAAGATGTTCCAAAAACAGCATTTACCACCGAGAATGGACATTTTAAGAATATATTTAAGAATGCCATTCGGATTAAAAAATTCTCCTTCGACGTTCCAACGCGTCATGCCGTTCAAAGTTACCCAGTACCCAAAACAACAAAACAAACAAAAGGTTTTCTAGGATTATTAGGCTATTATCGAAAATGTATTCAAAATTTTGCTAAAATCACAAAACCTTTAACTAACTGTTTAAAAAATGATGCAATAATAAATCCTGAATATCGTAAATGTTTCGAACATTGCAAAACTCTGTTAACAAATGTTAACTCGAAGAGTTTGATTACAAAATAAAGTAGCCGATCCAGTTTCACGAATAGAATGTCATATCAAAGAAACAAATCAACCAATTTTTGAATATATGGAAGAATTTAACAAACTAATTGAAGATAATCCCGATAAGCAATCTATGATAGTAGATTGTAGTAGAACCAGTTGATCCCGATGAAACTATTCATTCGAATCACGAACACCCTGTTATCAACATCCATATTGTAGAGAAACCGGTCAATCATTTTAAAAACGAAATAATTGTCACCGAAGTAAATTACCTTAAAGACCTCAAAAAAGAAATTAAAAATAATGAAACTTTTCAATAATCAATATCAGAGAATGATTTTACAAATTTTAAAAAATAATTTCGAACGAGAAATCATTCAGTTTACCAAAGAATATTTAACCCGGAAAACAAAATACTATATTTATTTTAAATCACCCGTGTACGAGAAACTTAGTACAACCCTGCAAAAACATGTTAAAAACTCAGGATTACAATTATTAGTAAATGTACTCAATTATTAATTGATTTACAAGATTCAATAGAACAAATAGACATGATAAAAAAATATCATGAAGGAAAAACGAATCACCGTGGTATCGAAGAAACATACCAACAATTGAAAAAAAATTACTTTTAGCCAAGAATACAATAATACAAGTTATTAACGAATGCGATTCCTGCAGACTTTCAAAATACCATAGAAATCCATTAAATTTAAAGCTAAATATCACCCCAACAGCTTCAAAACCTTATGAAATAATTCACATTGATTGTATAACTTTAGAAAAACAAAAATTCCTAACAGTAATAGACCCATTCTCTAAATACGGACAGGCTTATGCATCACTATCATTGCAGAGAGCAGAGATAGCAAATAAATTAATTACATATTTTATACATCACGGAATACCCGACAAAATTATTTCAGATAATGGATGTGAACGACCTAGTTCAGGAACTGTTACAGTTGCATAACATAAAAATCCGCGGTGGTCCGCACGAAACTTACTTATACTTAGTTATACTACGTTTTTCGAAAAAAAATAATAAACCATCACTTCCGGTTGAGAGATTGCCTTCAAAATAGGACGTTTTCCTCCTTGCTACATACAAATGTTAAGTTTAAAGTTTCAGATCTCTAGCTATAATCGTTTGGACGCTAGAGCGCGCACAGACACACAGACACACAGACGTCATTCCGAAAACAGTCAGAAACGATTCAGGGGACCTCAAAACGCGTATATCCGTTAAAATCTCGAGGTCGAAATTTTTCACGATTCCTATACTTATACATAAAGTATAAGTAAGTACAAATTCATTTTACAAGCACACAACTAGCCCTGAATCAAACGGTATGATAGAACGATTTCACTCCACTCTTGTAGAGCACATTCGTATTCTCAATAACAGAGAAAACTTCAAAAACGATTCTATCAAAGAAAAAGTTAAATGTGCCGTTCTAGCTTATAACAACACGAAACACTCCGTAACAAAATTTACACCTTTTGAGATAATCAATTGACACCTAGAAAACAAAAACCCATTCGATATTAATATTCAGCAACAATTAACATGTCAACACAATCAAAAACATCGTGACAAAACTAAAATACTTTACGAACAAGTTAAGGATAATATAGATAATATTAAACAAAAAACTATAGCAAAACAAAATGAAACGAAAGAAGACTTACCTCATATACCCGAACATATATTTGTCAAAAATAAACAAAAATGCAAAAAGACATCCAATAAGTACAAAATAGAAACTTTGAAAGAAATAAATCCAGAATTAAAGAATTAAATAAAAATTATTCCACAAACCCGTTGAACTTCTGAAAACATTCATCTATCGAATATCAAAAGACCCCCAAAATTCATAGCTGAACCCATTGCAGGTCCATCGCCAGTCTTGGGACATCTGTAAACATTCAGAACGTAAAGCAAAATACCGGACTACTACCGATATTATTGAGCCCCGCGCGACTCCAGAAAACTGAACACATACTTGTATATTATTATGACCTATTACCAATATACAATGAACTAGAAAAACTAGACGAACATTACGACAATCTATTAGAAAGTATCCAACAACATTCCATAAATTATAGAGAAATAGGAAATTATGACAAACTTACTGTACACACAAGACAATTAATTCAAGCAACATTGATAAATATCAATCCGAAATTAATTAAGAGAAGTAAAAGAGGTTTAATAGATGGAGTAGGAACAATAATTAAATTTGTAACAGACAATATGGACGCAAATGACGGTATAAGGATAAACAAAGTATTAAAGCACCTGGAGAATAATCAACATGATCTCCAAAATCAAATTTTAAATCAATACTCAATAAACAACAAATTAATTGAGCAATTTAACACAACGATTCAAAAAATACAACACAACGAAATTTTACTAAAATCACGTATCATTGAATAAAAAACAGTATACGAATATCAGAAGAACTTTTAGCTAAAGACTTGTATAAGCAAATGATTTTATTATATAACACTATTTTGCAAATTCTAATTGAAGTTGGAAATTCAATAACATTTTGTAAAATCGGCGCAATGCACCCAAGCATCATAAAAGCGACAGATTTACTTCATGAATTACAAAGGATATCACCTTTTTATGGGAATCAGTTACCATTTCAAGTAATACCTGAAAACATTATAAATTATGAATCCCTAATAAAGGTCAGCTGTCATAAAAATAACCTTTACCTACTCTAATAAAAGAAAAATATTTCACAATAATCCCTAATTCAAGATTTCTATTAAAATCGGAGAAATCAATAAAACCTCTATATGATAAATGTACTAAGAGTGACATTTACCACTGTCCATGGAACTTATTAATGAATATCAACACTACGTGTGACGCAAAAATATTACCAGAAAACAAGTCTTCAAGTTGTTTCTACACCGAGATCCATACAAAACAAGATCATATCGAACCGATACCGTTCACCGATAAATACTTAGGATGGGTCAACCAAAAACAAGCTTTAACGTTGGACTGCGCGAATGAAAAACGAACAATAAACCCATATGGTATACTTCTAATTGATCCAAACGTGCAAAATAATCTTCGACCAACAAGAGTTGATGCCCATAGGAAAATCACACGGCACGCCTATGTTGATAGAATTCGACGCTTCTCGCGAACAAGACTCTATCAAGATTACCAACATGTCGATCCAATTGGAAACCCTCAACTTAGGACAACTGAGGACAAACCCGATTACACCAATACACATGGCAGAAGACAACGGCCTTTACACCCCCAGCATTTCGACAATATTATTATACACATTTGGCTTCCTCAGCATCAAGTGGTACATCTGAAAATTTAAGAAGAAGGAAAAGCCAAATGAAAACTTGGAAATGAAACCCACTCAACTACCCTCGCAGGCTTCATTCTAAGAAGGGAGGAGTAATGTCGTCAAAATACCAGGAAAAACACCAACATAACACCATCTTACTTGTCAGCAGTTTGTTTAGGTATAACGCAATGCACGGACTGGACAATAACAGAAGCTTACGCTTTCTGCAGTTTTCCGTATCGTACGAATAATAACGTGGGTCCGAGCATCGCGTTGTAAAACTGTAAAAAAATTCGGGAAAACAATATTTAATGTAACTTTTGGCTTTTTCGCGTCAAGGTTATGTGTCAAATCGATAAAAATTACTTGCCAATAAAACTGTGCTTTTAACAACAGTTCGTCGACAATTAGCGACATCTCCTGAAGCCGTTGTAAAATATTTCTGACGTTTCAAACGTCAAGGCACGACGTTTCAAATGTCAAGGCATGACGTTTCAAACGTCAAACAAATTCATCAACCTGGTCGATCGATTAGTTCGCACGCCGCGTCAGCCTAACGCAACAACAAGATTTTGCCAACCGCAAGGAAACTAATAACGGCTAACTACTGTTTGCAAATTTCAACCGGTTAAGCCATAATAGTGTTCAAAGATCATTTAATACTCGCATATGGCGTGTTTTGTGAATAATTTGGTGAGAAGGCTTTAATCAAATAATAAATTACGTTGTAGAACTTAGTTTCAATCAGATGTAGCTTTGATAGATAATTCATTTTTAAACAAAAATTCAAATAGAATGCCCTAATTGTCAAACGTGCATTTATCGACAATATTGTCAATATCTTATTTGATTTTATGAATGTAATTA
This sequence comes from Geotrupes spiniger, assembly GCA_959613385.1. Taxonomy (NCBI): domain Eukaryota; kingdom Metazoa; phylum Arthropoda; class Insecta; order Coleoptera; family Geotrupidae; genus Geotrupes; species Geotrupes spiniger. The sequence goes on from OY390735.1 coordinate 38,259,436, forward strand.
ATGTCTTTCTGAAAATTAATTTAACAGTAGTAAACTAAAAAGATAGTGGCATGCTGTTTTTTATAATTCTGAAAGAAAATACAACAAACAGGAAAATGATTGTTATAGTTAGGATAAAATTCTGTTCTATATATATCAAATTCTGTAGACTGGTTGGAAATACTAATTTTGACGCCTGATAATAGTACATTTTTATTACTTTAAAGTTCAAGTATATTTTATACTGCCATGCTGGCAATTAAAAACATTAATAATACATAATATATCAAGCGGTGAAATTTGCCTAATCTATATATATAAAAATGAATTTGCCAAATGTTTGATGGAGCATCACTTGAGAACGGCTCGAGCGATTTGGCTGATTTCTTTTTTGTTGTGTTCGTAATTGTCAGGAGAAGGTTTGTGTGAAAGAATTTTTTTCTATGGATCGAATTCTTTTCGCTAGATCGTCGAGTTTATGTGCATCGTTGCGAAAAAATCCGAACAATTCGACCAAGAACAACGATTTCATATTGTTGATGAACACGACGATTTAGCGAAAATAATTCGATCCAGATAGCATTAAAAAAATAGAAGTGTGACATTTTGACATTTTGATTTCATTATATGAATATGAATATTGTGTCATCGGTGGTGTGTTGAGAAGATTATTTTGGTGCTTTTCGAAAAATGCCGCCAATAAGGCGGCAAAATATCGGTCGGCGTACGCGCAACGCATGAGAATTACATGATCGTCGAGTCAATGAGACCGATGAAGAGCGTAGACAGCGTTTGGAGGAAACTCTAATACGAATATTTCAATTACGATCAATTATGACTCCGGAACAACGCATACAGTCCAGTTCATTTCGCTCAGTTGGAGATAACGGACAAAATAATTTGGAACAAGACAGACGACCAAATGTCACAATTCGACATGAACGTTCGGCGTTCAGATACGACCCAACAATCGATTACGCCGCGGATGAATCAGTCGACTTCGGAACCATGAGCACTGTTTGTCAACATTGCTATGCTTTGAGATTTCGACATGAACCACCAGGATCATGTTGTGCAAGCGGAAAGGTGAAATTACCGCAATTGACACCGCCACCAGAGCCACTAGCATTGCTTTCTGGCCAAGAACCTCGGTCGAAACATTTTTTGCAAAATATACAAAAATACAACAGTGCCTTCCAAATGACATCATTTGGAGCGAATATAACTGAAGAACGAGGTTTTAACCCAACTTTTAAGGTAAATTCATTTTCGACTGCAACACACATCATATACACAAAAACACAAATAAACATCAACAATTCACAACGTTTCAGTGAAGAATTTAATTTTCAATTTTATAGATTCAAGGACAAATTCACCATCGTGCAGGAGCATTGTTGTTAATTTTCAATTTTATAGATTCAAGGACAAATTCACCATCGTGCAGGAGCATTGTTGCCACCAGTAAATAATGATCACAAATTTCTTCAGGTTTATTTCCTAGGAAATTCTGATGATGAAATCAGTCAGCGTTGTGCCATCAGTCGTTCGGTAAAGCGAGAGATTATTGCACAACTGCAACAACTCTTACATGAACACAATGAATTGGTTACATTGTTCAAAACTGCAATAGAAATGATGCCTTCCGATGATCACAAAATTGTAATCAAAGCAGACAAAAGACCAGCAGGCGAACATGAAAGGCGCTTCAATGCACCGACGTTGAATGAAGTTGCCATTGTTGTTGTTGGCGAGAATTTAAAGTCTCGTGATACTGTGATTCGACGGCGTGATGGTAATAACCTTCAGCGTGTCAGTGAAACCCACCGTTCATATGATGCATTACAATACCCGCTGATATTTTGCCGAGGAGAGGATGGATATCATTTCTTGATCAAAATGATTAATCCATTAACCGGTACGTAGAAATGTTGTTAGTAGTTTTAACAAACTTCAAAAAAGGAGGAGGTTTTCAATTCGAGTATATATCTTTTTTTGTGTATGATTGTAATCAACATCTCTGCCGTTTCTGAACCAACTTTAAAATTCTTATTTTCTTGGAAAGCCTGCATCTCAAGTCGCCCCATTTAAATTTCGAAACTCTACCTTTATGGGTGGGAAAATGCATTGATTTTTATTTATAATTGTATTTCCTTTACAGGTCAGGAAACAAACAAGAAGGTCAGCTCAATGAATTTTTATGCCTACCGTTTAATAATTCGTCGAAACGACTACAATCACATATTGAAATGCTGCAGACTGTTTCATCAGTTCGTCGTTGATATGTATGTTAAAATCGAGACGGAACGTCTGACATTCATACGTTTAAATCAGCAAAAATTGCGTTCGGAAGAATACATCCATATGCATGATGCCATGAATGTGGATGGAAATGCAAACAATGTCGGCCGACTTACAATTGCCAGCGACGTATGTTGGAAGTCCGAGGCACATGCACTAGTACGCGCAAGATGCAATGACTTACATGCGCCAATACGGTCGACCAGACTTATTCATCACGTTTACTTGCAACCCAAAATGGATCGAAATCACACAGCTGTTACTACCCGGTCAATCATCCAGCGATCGGCACGACATAACAGCACGAGTATTCAAGCAGAAACTCAATGCGCTCAAGAACTTCATTGTGAAGCATCATGTCTTCGGAGGAGTGCGATGTTGGATGTACTCTGTGGAGTGGCAAAAAAGGGGACTGCCTCATGCGCATATTCTCCTGTGGATGGTCGAAAAAATAAGACCGGATGAAATTGACATCATCATTTCCGCAGAAATTCCAGATCAGGAAACAGATCCAGAGTTATATGAAGTTGTGACGACGAATATGATTCATGGACCATGTGGCAATCACAACCGGGAATCACCGTGCATGAAAAGAAATGCTCCAAACGTTATCCGCGTGCTTTGTTGGCTGTCACAATCACAGGTAATGATGGTTACCCCTTGTATCGTTGTCAAAGTCAAGAATAAGGACGTTGTAGTCGACAACAGTTGGATTGTTCCGTATTCGCACCTGCTTTCCAAAACATTCAAAGCGCATTGCAACGTTGAGTACTGTAATTCTATCAAGTCCATCAAATATGTTTGTAAGTACGTTACGAAAGGAAACGACATGGCTGTATTTAGTATTGCATCTCCTGATGCTAACGATGAAGTTTCGCAATATCAAGTAGGAAGATATGTTAGCATCAATGAGGCGATTTGGAGAATCTTTTCATTCGCCATACGCGAACGTCATCCCACTGTGGTCCATTTAGCTGTGCACCTGGAGAATGGACAACGGGTTTATTTTACGGCAGCAAACGCAGCAGAGAGAGCTGAACGACCACCAGCGACAACGCTGACAAGTTTCTTCGCGACATGTGCAAGTGATCCATTTGCAAGAACACTGCTTTATTCGGAGATGCCGAGATATTTTACATGGAACGCATCATCAAAAAAATTCCAACGTCGGAAACAGCGAAAACCTGTTCCTGGACACGTGAATGTATATTCAACCGATGCATTGGGGCGTATTTACACAGTTCATCCGAGCAGTGACGAATGTTTTTACCTACGTTTGTTATTGGTTAATGTTCGTGGACCGACTTCATTTGAATTTCTACGAACTGTCAACGGTGAGTCGTGCGCAACATATCGAGAAGCATGTCAGCGTTTAGGTTTGCTCGAAGATGACATTCATTGGGATCATACACTGGCTGATGCTGTTATTTCGTCTACTGCACATCAAATTAGATCACTTTTTGCCATCATCATTTCAACGTGTTTTCCACCTAATCCACTTCATTTATGGAACAACTACAAAGACAATATGGCTGAAGATATTTTGCATCGGGTACGTATAACAACAGCGAATCCTGAACTTGAACTTAACGCGGAGATCCACAACGAAGCGTTAATTTCTATAGAGGATTTGTGCCTGATAATGTCTGACAAGATGTTGCAGGAATTAGGAATGCCAGCGCCGAATCGCCCCATGCACCATGCATTCAATCGAGAATTTTAACGGAAACGGCAATACGATAGAGATGCTTTGAGTCAAACAGTACGAACAAAGGTCCCACTTTTGAATCAACAGCAGAAAGCCGCGTATGATACATTGATGATAGCGGGCAACGACAGCTGCGGAGGGATATTTTTCCTCGATGCACCTGGCGGAACTGGCAAAACGTTTCTAATTTCATTGATTTTAGCTTCAATTCGCGCACAAGGTCAAATAGCACTGGCCGTAGCATCATCAGGGATCGCTGCGACACTGTTAGAAGGAGGACGAACAGCCCATTCAGCGCTCAAACTGCCACTGAATTTGCAAACGATAGATGAACCAACGTGCAACATTTCCAAAAAATCAGCAATGGCGAAAGTACTGCAGAATTGTAAAATAATCATTTGGGATGAGTGTACGATGGCGCACAAACGAGCATTGGAAGCACTCGACCGAACTCTGAAAGATTTGTGCAATAATCAGGACCTCTTTGGAGGTACGATGATTCTGCTGGCCGGAGATTTTCGGCAAACTCTGCCAGTCATTCCAAGATCAACAGCTGCTGATGAAATAAACGCTTGCTTAAAGACATCAAATTTGTGGAGATACGTGAAAACTCTAAAGTTAACAACGAATATGCGAGTCGCGTTACAAAATGACGAATCGGCGGAAGTGTTTTCCACACAATTATTGAACATTGGCATCTCATTTCGTTCCCACCTAATTTTTGTCAATTCACAACATCGAAAGACGAATTAATCACGAAAGTGTTCCCGAATATTGGTGCAAATTACAAAAACCATGTTTGGTTAAGCGAACGAGCTATTTTGGCAGCGAAAAATAAGGACGTAAACGATTTGAACATAAAAATTCAAAGTCAAGTCGCTGGCCCATTGCGTTCATTTAAGTCAATCGATTCAATTACCGATCCAAATGAAGTCGTTAATTATCCAGTTGAATTTCTAAATTCATTGGATTTGCCAGGAATGCCGACGCACAATTAGCAGGTCAAGGTCGGCTCGGTGATAATCATGTTACGCAATCTGAACCAACCGAAACTATGTAATGGAACAAGACTCGCTGTTAAGAAGCTGATGAACAACGTGATTGAAGCAGCGATAATCATAGGAAAGTTCAAAGGCGAGGATGTTCTGATTCCAAGAATACCACTGATTCCAACCGATTTGCCGTTTGAATTTAAGCGCGTCCAATTTCCTGTTAGCCTTGCATTTGCAATGACGATTAATAAATCTCAAGGCCAATCGTTGAAAGTGTGTGGAATAAACCTTGAATTGCCATGTTTTTCTCATGGGCAGTTGTACGTGGCATGTTCGAGAGTAGGTAAACCGTCGGCGCTATTTGTTTTCGCTCCGAACGGAAAGACAAAAAATATCGTTCATCACCAAGCATTGCGATGAACGCATTACTTGATTTTTGTAAATGTTTGTAATATTTCCAATGGGTGCTCTGAACCTGGTCTCAATATTAAATCCTAATTAAAATAATCTATCTATCTTAAATCTATTATTGTACGAAATGACAGGACAACGACTGTCGGGTCAGCTAGTTAATAATAAATGTAGGTAAACCTACAGTTTATTTCGGTTCCATGCAATAATAATGAATGTCGTATATATATATTCCGCAATTGTTAAGAACATAAATCCCCAAAATGTTATTGAATAACCTGAAATGCTCATATCAAACACATAAGGTCAATTGTCGCAAATTGGTAGAAATTGTAGAAATGGTAGAAAACTGTAAAAAATACGAGAAAACAATAATTTATTTAAGGTTATGATTTATGTCAAGTTGACATTGAATTTCCAATAAAATTGTGCTTTTGACAACGTGCAGTTCGTCAGCAATTATAAGGTGGCTACGAAAATTGGAATCACTTTTCCACTTTTGCCCAAAAGATGGAACTACAAGAAAAAAATAAATGAAATTGCTGGCAACATTGCTTTTTGTACGTAACCACGCTTTAAAAAATATCGCGTCTTCAAAACTTTCGAAATATTTTATTTAAAAATTAGTAATAACCAACAGTTTCAAAAACAAATAACGTAAATAAAATGATAAGCTATACAGCAAAAACAAAAATATCTATTAATATTAACGGTGCTCAAATTGATGACCACGATTGTCTGTAAATAATTCTAGCCTGCTTTGAAAGGATCTACAAACTTTACTGCATAATTCAGGAGTGAACGTTTGAAATGCTTCTTGAATCATCACATTCAAAGTTTCCACGTCCTCAAAAGCATTTGAAGGTATACCAAATCACGCACAATTCCCCAAACACTGAAGTCCATTATCGGACCTCTTCGACCAATCCAAGACTGGTGAAAATGATCATCTAAAAACTTTCGAACTAGTACAGCATAATAAGGTGGAGCGCCGTCTTGTTGCAGAATTACATCCGGAGGACAGTGTAACAAAATAGCTGGTTTATCATTTAATATTAAAAAATGTAAGCATATGTCATTTTGCCGTAATTTTTCCAGGATTGATTTCAATTATAACATTTGTGGGATCCCTCTTGAAAATGTAAATACATTTAAAGACTTAGGTGTTATGTTTCATGTCAAACTATCATTTATTGCTCATATCAATGCCATTTGCGAAAAAGCATGCAAAATGCTTGGATTTGTCATTAGAAATAGCCGTGACTTTAGGAACATAGATAGAATCAAAAGTTAGTATTTTGCATATGTTCGCAGTGTTCTTGAATATTGTTCCGTTGTTTGGTCCCCCATTTATTCAGTCCATATCGATAGACTGGAAAGCATTCAGAGAAAGATTTTGAAATTTTTATATTTTAAAACCCATGGCTTTTATCCGCCTCGTGGTTATGACCGGCATGCTTTACAATTAGAATTTTTCACGCAATCCTTGCAAATGCGACGGGTTATTGCACAGAGTGTCTTTTTATTTTTATTTAGAACAGTTAACAGCATTATTTCTTGCAATGATTTGCTATGTTTAATTAACTTTCATGTTCCGCGTCTTAATTCTAGATTACTTAGAACGTTTAACTACAATTCAATTAATTATTTCAATTCACCCACTATGAACATGTGTAGACAATTCGACATTATAAATGTTGATGGAACAATCGATATTTTCGCAATTTCGATAAACGCTTTTTTGAAGCAACTTAGAACACTAATTGAGTAGTTCATTTTTCTGTTAGTCTTGTAAGATTATTGCATATTGTACAGTATTTTTTTATTACATTTTTTTCCCATTATTTTATGTCGATTGTTTCTCTTATACGTGTTAGTATATTTTTGGTTTGTTTACAATTATTATATATGTATATATGTTTATTTAATTTTTTTCCCATGTTACACTATTATTATATATATATATTTTTTATGTATGTTTTCCCTGTGTTTTCCCTATATATATATATATATATATATATATATATATATATATATATATAAATAAACATCTCCAGTAATATTATCGTCAATATACATATATATATATATATATAGGGAAAACACAGGGAAAACATACATAAAAAATATATATATATAATAATAGTGTAACATGGGAAAAAAATTAAATAAACATATATACATATATAATAATTGTAAACAAACCAAAAATATACTAACACGTATAAGAGAAACAATCGACATAAAATAACGGGAAAAAAATGTAATAAAAAAATACTGTACAATATGCAATAATCTTACAAGACTAACAGAAAAATGAACTACTCAATTAGTGTTCTAAGTTGCTTCAAAAAAGCGTTTATCGAAATTGCGAAAATATCGATTGTTCCATCAACATTTATAATGTCGAATTGTCTACACATGTTCATAGTGGGTGAATTGAAATAATTAATTGAATTGTAGTTAAACGTTCTAAGTAATCTAGAATTAAGACGCGGAACATGAAAGTTAATTAAACATAGCAAATCATTGCAAGAAATAATGCTGTTAACTGTTCTAAATAAAAATAAAAAGACACTCTGTGCAATAACCCGTCGCATTTGCAAGGATTGCGTGAAAAATTCTAATTGTAAAGCATGCCGGTCATAACCACGAGGCGGATAAAAGCCATGGGTTTTAAAATATAAAAATTTCAAAATCTTTCTCTGAATGCTTTCCAGTCTATCGATATGGACTGAATAAATGGGGGACCAAACAACGGAACAATATTCAAGAACACTGCGAACATATGCAAAATACTAACTTTTGATTCTATCTATGTTCCTAAAGTCACGGCTATTTCTAATGACAAATCCAAGCATTTTGCATGCTTTTTCGCAAATGGCATTGATATGAGCAATAAATGATAGTTTGACATGAAACATAACACCTAAGTCTTTAAATGTATTTACATTTTCAAGAGGGATCCCACAAATGTTATAATTGAAATCAATCCTGGAAAAATTACGGCAAAATGACATATGCTTACATTTTTTAATATTAAATGATAAACCAGCTATTTTGTTACACTGTCCTCCGGATGTAATTCTGCAACAAGACGGCGCTCCACCTTATTATGCTGTACTAGTTCGGAAGTTTTTAGATGATCATTTTCACCAGTCTTGGATTGGTCGAAGAGGTCCGATAATGGACTTCAGTGTTTGGGGAATTGTGCGTGATTTGGTATACCTTCAAATGCTTTTGAGGACGTGGAAACTTTGAATGTGATGATTCAAGAAGCATTTCAAACGTTCACTCCTGAATTATGCAGTAAAGTTTGTAGATCCTTTCAAAGCAGGCTAGAATTATTTACAGACAATCGTGGTCATCAATTTGAGCACCGTTAATATTAATAGATATTTTTGTTTTTGCTGTATAGCTTAGCAGAGCTAAATAAACATCTCCAGTAATATTATCGTCAATATACACATATATATATATATATATATATATATATATATATATATATATATATATATATATGAAAGGAAGATTCTTGGGCATACACCCGCATGGAAACACGCAACCGCCGACACGTGTTTCTGACTTATTAGTCGTCATCAGGACGGTATAGCCAAATTAAAAGGTGGACAAAATTTGGAGATAAAACAATCGGAGTCAACAACAAGCAACCGAACTCCACATGTGTGATAACTGTCAAAATACCCACACACTGTGTGGGAACATTCAACATAACCACGCGGGAGGACATAGCCACCTGCGTGAACAACCGAGCCCAGGATATAATAATGAAAAAAGGTTTTTGCCGCGGGAACAAAGATATATGAAAGGAAGATTCTTGGGCATACACCCGCATGGAAACACGCAACCGCCGACACGTGTTTCTGACTTATTAGTCGTCATCAGGACGGTATAGCCAAATTAAAAGGTGGACAAAATTTGGAGATAAAACAATCGGAGTCAACAACAAGCAGCCGACCTCCACATGTGTGATAACTGTCAAAATACTCACACACTGTGTGGGAACATTCAACATAACCACGCGGGAGGACATAGCCACCTGCGTGAACAACCGAGCCCAGGATATAATAATGAAAAAAGGTTTTTTCCGCGGGAACAACGATATATGAAAGGAAGATTCTTGGGCATACACCCGCATGGAAACACGCGGAAAAAACCTTTTTCCGTTGGTCTTCATACATGAAATAAGTATTCTTCAAACAGTGTTCTACTAAATCCATTATATGTTTAGCTGGTTTGTGCTTCTGTTTGATTATCTCTATGGCTTCTTTGACTGGTATTTGTGTAAAGAGTGACACGACGTCAAAACTTACTAACAGTTGGTCTGCCCGTACTACCTGGTTCTTCAACAGTTCAATCAAATGATCTACATTTTTTACATATGATTTTGATTGCTCAGCGTACGGTTGGAGTTGTTTTGCAAGATATCTTGCTAGTGGTTGAGTTGGTGATCCTCTGGAACTCACAATTGGTCGTAATGGTACATCCTGCTTGTGGATTGTGTAGTCCGTATAGTTTCGGGCATCTTGATGCTTTTTCTCTTGGTATAAGTAGTTTCTTCGTCTCTGGGTCGATAGGAGATGCTGCAATTTTGTCCTTGGTGGTCTTCTCTAAATATGTTGTAGGATCTGTTGGTGTCGGTTTATATGCAGGATCTTCTAATATTGTCTTCATTTTCTTCTTGTATTCGTCGGTATTCATGACGACCGTAGCGTTGCCTTTGTCAGCCCGAAGAATGATAATGTCTTTGTTTCCTCGTAGACTTTTTAAGGCAAGATATTCCTCTCTTGTGATGTTTCGATACCGTATGTATTATAATTATTTGAAATTCGTAGGATTTTCGGTGTGTTTCTTTTTATTTTCAATTTTAAAGTCATTACGCGCGTTTCGTTTTTATTTAAAACATCATCAGAATCTACAAAATATATAAAATATAAAAGACATATAAGATTTAAAATTATAACTGTAAAATATAAAAGAAAAAACATTTTTTTTTCTTAGATAGAAGTGTGTTTATGATATAATTAAGGTTAAAAGTATATAAAATAAATTTCAGAATAGTTGGGGGACATCAGGGAACAACATAAGGGGGCCGCTGCGACAATACACTAAAGCAGTTGCAATTATTTATATTTAGTTCCCTTTATATTTTTAGTATCCTATGGTTGAATTATAATTTACAGGCGAACATGGCGAAGATCAAAATCAAAAGAAAAAACTTACTTGTTGTAGATGGAGCACGTAGTTTGGTATAAAATTATTGTAAAACTTTTCATTTTAACATTGCGATGCAACGAAACGTGTTCAATCGCTGTGCGAACTGTGTGCATGAGCGGCGTTTACTGGAATGATCAGATTTGCTGGTTTTGCTTTGTTAAAATTTTTGGTCGTTTTTGTTTTGAAAGTGTACTAAGGTATATGTCACGTGGAATTGTTTGATCTTTGTGATTATTAGATTTATAAAGTTTATTTGAAAAGTTTGTAATGGTTTGGCGAAATGTTGATAGGAGATTTTGTGGTTTTAAATATACATACTTAATTTGAATTTAACATAGATTGCCTAAATTATTATAAAATAGGAAATAAAACAAAAATAAAAATAAAATAAAATAAAATAAATTAAACTAAAACAGAAATAATAATAGAAATAATCTACATATAAGTTATTTCCAAAGTTCGTTCAACCAAGTTTTAGTTACTGAGGTTTAATAGGTTGTTATATATATTGTTCAGATTGTTTGTGTCTGTTTTATAATTTATATTTGTTTTGTGTTTGTGGATTTGTATCATTTCTTGTATAATTCTATTTTTATATTTTTTCTCTATGTTAAGGATATTTACGTTATTGAAATCAAAATTATGTTTTTCTTGGATAGCATGTTTTGATAGAGCTGTGTTATCGCCTTTCCCTGTTGTTGAATGTTTGTGTGCATAGGTTCTGTTTTTTAAGTATTGTTGTGTTTGTCCGATGTAGACACCTGGGCAATCCAAACAAGAAATTTTGTATATTGTGTGGGTTTGTAGGGGTGGAGGTATTTTGTTTTTTAGTTGTGTATAATTATTTTTTGTTAATTTATTTGGAATGTGTGCAATTTTTATGTTGTATTTATTAAATAATTTTTCAATTTTTTCTGATGTTTGCGGCAGTGGTATATATTTTTGTTGTTGAGTGTTTTGCTGGTTAGTGTGTAAATTTGTATTAGTTTGTTGTGTATTGTTGGTTAATTTATTTATTCTTTTATTTATGATTTTGTTGTAAAATGTTTCGGGGTAGTTATTTTTTTTAGAATGGATTTGATTTTTATTATGTTTGCTTGTCTGTTTGATTCGTGTGAAAGAAGTATGGCTCGGTCAGTTAAACTGGTGATGACGCTTATTTTATATGTTAGAGGTATGTTGGAATGGAAATTTGTGTATCTTTGCGAATTAGTTGGCTTTGTGAACCAATTTGTAAAGATTTTACCTTGGTACTGTTTTATTGTAACGTCTAGAAAGTGTATTTGTGAGTTTTTTCTTCTTCTATTGTGAAATCAAGTCTGGGGTGGAAAGATTTAAATTTTTCGAGAATATCATTGGATTTATCTTGAGGAATACAGGTAATAATATCATCTACATATCTTTTATAGAAAGGTATACTGTAAGTGATTTTTTTTTAAGGTGTTTTGTTCTAGTTCTTCCATTACTAAATTGGCAATATGTGCGGCAATGGGGGAGCCCATAGCCAGGCCAAAAATCTGTGAGTAGACTTTTTCTTCGTATACGAAGTATGTGGATGTTAAACATAGTTCTATCGCGTCGATGAATTCTTTTTTATTTAACATGGTGTATTTTTTTATTGTGTTCCATTTCTTTTTTAGTATATCTATTGCGAGGTTGATTGGTATATTTGTGTACAGTGATTTAACATCTAGTGATATTAGTTGAAAGTTTGGCGGGATGTTTTGTGTTTGGATAAATTTAGTAAAATCCCAAGAATCCTTTATATGGTGTTTGGTTTTTCCTACAATATTTTCTAGTATGTTAGATAAGTATTTAGAAAGGTTGTAAGTGGGCGCTTGGATGTTGGATACTATTGGGCGTAGTGGGGTGTTTGTTTTATGTATTTTAGGTAGGTAGTATTACGGTAGTATTACGGACTGTTGTTGTTGGATTGCCCAGGTGTCTACATCGGACAAACACAACAATACTTAAAAAACAGAACCTATGCACACAAACATTCAACAACAGGGAAGGGCGATAACACAGCTCTATCAAAACATGCTATCCAAGAAAAACATAATTTTGATTTCAATAACGTAAATATCCTTAACATAGAGAAAAAATATAAAAATAGAATTATACAAGAAATGATACAAATCCACAAACACAAAACAAATATAAATTATAAAACAGACACAAACAATCTGAACAATATATATAACAACCTATTAAACCTCAGTAACTAAAACTTGGTTGAACGAACTTTGGAAATAACTTATATGTAGATTATTTCTATTATTATTTCTGTTTTAGTTTAATTTATTTTATTTTATTTTATTTTTGTTTTATTTCCTATTTTATAATAATTTAGGCAATCTATGTTAAATTCAAATTAAGTATGTATATTTAAAACCACAAAATCTCCTATCAACATTTCGCCAAACCATTACAAACTTTTCAAATAAACTTTATAAATCTAATAATCACAAAGATCAAACAATTCCACGTGACATATACCTTAGTACACTTTCAAAACAAAAACTACCAAAAATTTTAACAAAGCAAAAACCAGCAAATCTGATCATTCCAGTAAACGCCGCTCATGCATACAGTTCGCACAGCGATTGAACACGTTTCGTTGCATCGCAATGTTAAAATGAAAAGTTTTACAATAATTTTATACCAAACTACGTGCTCCATCTACAACAAATATTTTTTTTCTTTTGATTTTGATTTTGATCTTCGCCATGTTCGCCTGTAAATTAAAATTCAACCATAGGATACTAAAAATATAAAGGGAACTAAATATAAATAATTGCAACTGCTTTAGTGTATTGTCGCAGCGACCCCCTTATGTTGTTTCCTGATGTCCCCCAACTATTCTGAAATTTATTTTATATACTTTTAACCTTAATTATATCATAAACACACTTCTATCTAAGAAAAAAAAATGTTTTTCCTTTTATATTTTACAGTTATAATTTTAAATCTTATATGTCTTTTATATTTTATATATTTTGTAGATTCTGATGATGTTTTAAATAAAAACGAAACGCGCGTAATGACTTTTTAAAATTGAAAATAACAAGAAACACACCGAAAATCCTACGAATTTCAAATAATTATATATATATATATATATATATATATATATATATATATATATATATATATATATATTGAAAATGCGTCTTGTTAAATTTGACAGAAAAATGTAAAATTTACATGAAAGATGGTCTCATCTTACACCTCAATGGTGTAGTGAACATTAATTAAAACAGGTCCATGAAGACTAACTGGTGGATCGCTAGACAATATTGTTTCTGGGTTATTACCCTTCGTCAGTAGCGATTACCAAGAACCTTAGTTGTTGAAATACCTTTACATGTAGTGGCCATCAAAACTTCTTGGTGCGAGCCAATCACTCCTAACGAATCACTGACAACAGAACACTGACAAGACGATACCTTGTCTAACACCTTGCGGCGAGTAAACAAGACGACTATCAAATGTCCAGTGTCTTCATGGACCTGTTTTAATTAATGTTCACTACACCATTGAGGTGTAAGATTAGACCATCTTTCATGTAAATTTTACATTTTTCTGTCAAATTTGACAAGACGCATTTTCAATTTGAATTGTTTTTGAACTTAATTGCAGCAATCCTTTTATATGTTGACACTGGACATTTGATAGTCGTCTTGTTTACTCGCCGCATGGTGTTAGACAAGGTATCGTCTTGTCAGTGTTCTGTTGTCAGTGATTCGTTAGGAGTGATTGGCTCGCACCAAGAAGTTTTGATGGCCACTACATGTAAAGGTATTTCAACAACTAAGGTTCTTGCTAATCGCTACTGACGAAGGGTAATAACCCAGAAACAATATTGTCTAGCGATCCACCAGTTAGTCTTCATGGACCTGTTTTAATTAATGTTCACTACACCATTGAGGTGTAAGATTAGACCATCTTTCATGTATATATATATATATATTTGATTAAATGGCAACATGGAATTCAATATTTCGTGTAACTGTCAACAGTTGTCAAACAATTGTCAATATTTGTCCATAATGAATTTCAATATTGAGCAGCGAATAAACATCGTAAAATGGTATTATGTTGCTAAAGAAGGTCGCTCTGATAGAACTGCAGCATTAAGAGTGCAGGATCTTTGGCGTGTAACAAATCCTAATCAGTTACAACCAACGCTTGGTGGGATTATCAAAATCATTAAAAAGTTTGAACTGGTTGGGGATGTTACAAATCAGCATAAGAACAGGAGCGGTAGATCTAAATATGTTGTGACTGTTAAAAATGCAGCTGAAGTCCACAACCATTTGCTGGACGAACGTTCAACATCCCAGAGGCAACTTTCAAGATAGTTTGCGTTTTGCAGACGATCGATTCAGAAAATTATTCGTCAGGTTGGATTAAAATATTATCGACCAACGTTTGTGCATTCTTTGAACGAAGATGATCCCGATTGAAGATTGCAATTTTGCGAGGAATTTCAGAGTTTGCTGGTCGATGAAGTTGATCCAAATTTTTTGCTTAATCGTATTTTGTGGTCTGATGAAGTTAAATTTCATTTGTGTGGTCGGATTAATCGCCACAATTGCGTTTATTATTCTGACGAAAATATCCATGTAATCATTGAAAAAGATTTTAAATCGCCTGGAATAAACGTTTGGGCCGGAATTTGGAGTGGAGGAATTATTATTATATATTATATATATATATATATATATATATATATATATATATATATATAAGAAATTTGTTTCTGTATTTGTCGTAAACTCGATAATAAAAATAAATAAATTGTTGGGGTACAACGACAACTGTAAAACAATATTAAATTGTAAAGTTCTTTATTTTTTCACCAATATTTCGCATGTAAATGTATGCTTCATCAGGGTCACTACAAAACAAAAAGGCAAAAATACAATAATTCCAAGGTAATCAAAAACAACAAACTTACAAACGTCAACAATATAAGGGAGAAATAAAAAACACTAAACTATCAAAAGGAACACAGGTAATTAGTACGAAATTAAAGTACATTGCAAAAATTAACGAAACTGCACAGGAACAAAAAACGAGGTGTGGCTGTCTTAATACACATGGCGAACGTAAAAATTCATACCAACTTAAAGTATGAAATCTAAAAACGAAAACATAACAACGTTGAAAAACGAAATTAAATTAACAACAATTGAAATTTGAAACAAAATCAAAGAATTAACACTAATCAACATTTAAAATAAAACAACATTAATTAAACAACTGCAATTGAAAAATAATAAACAATAGGTTAACTACAAACAAAAAAACAAATAATTTTAAAAACTTACCAAGGAAGGGGGACCAACTAAATAAGTGAATCAAAAGTATTATCGATCCGACTAGAAAACTTCTTATTAAAGGTTAATAGAAATGAATAAATCACATTTAGATTATCAGTATCAGATTTAAAGTTCATAGATTTAGGTTTAATATTATTAATTTCAATCATCTCGAGGAACTCCCTCGATTTTTTTCCTTTAGATAATCTTAAGATCTTAGTATTATTCATGTCCACAGAATGATGTTCCAAATTCATGTGTTGTGAAAGAGCACATCTGGTTTTTTTAGTTCTAATATCACTCTTATGAAGTGTTAATCTTGTTTTAAGCCAATTAGAGGTCTGTCCTATATATATTTTGTCACACTGATCACAGGGTATAGCATAAATTATATTGGAGTTCATTAACTTATCATTCTTATCCTTGATCCTACTGAAATACTTATGAATAGTACTAACATTATAGAAAGCAAATTTAACATTACCATGATTTAAAATCCTTGAAACCTTAGGTGTAAGATCAACAATGAATGGTAATCTGAAATATTTAACTAGTAAATTGTTAACAGAATCAACGTTTATTGAATTTGAATTGACATCAACTTGGTTAGCATCAGAATGGGAACTGAAGAATATTTTTTTTAATAATGAAAAGGGGTACCCGTTATTCAAGAATAATTCTATTAAAATATTAAAATTTTTATGTTTTAAACTAGGATGAGAAATTTTACTATTTTTCATTGCGGTGATAGTGTTGATTTTTTGTTTTATTGTGTGATTCGAGTAAAAATTCAAGAATCCACCTGAATGCGTGTATTTTCTGTACCAATCAATGATAATCTTATTTTCAGGTGTTCTAACCACCAAAGTGTCTAAGAAGGGTACGCTATTATTGCTTTCCTCTTCTACAGTAAATTGAATGTCAGGATGAAAAGAGTTAAACATGTTCAAGGTATCATGAATTTGTCCTTCAGGAAGAGATAAAATTAAATCATCAACATATTTTTTTATAAACACTATTTCGAATGGTACTATCAACAGTATATTGTCTAATATGTCGTCCATGACAATATTAGCAAGAATCGGGCTAAGTGGACTGCCCATAGGTAAACCATGAATCTGACTATAAACCACATCATTAAATGAAAAATAGAATAAGTAAAATTTCTCATCCTAGTTTAAAACATAAAAATTTTAATATTTTAATAGAATTATTCTTGAATAACGGGTACCCCTTTTCATCATTAAAAAAAATATTCTTCAGTTCCCATTCTGATGCTAACCAAGTTGATGTCAATTCAAATTCAATAAACGTTGATTCTGTTAACAATTTACTAGTTAAATATTTCAGATTACCATTCATTGTTGATCTTACACCTAAGGTTTCAAGGATTTTAAATCATGGTAATGTTAAATTTGCTTTCTATAATGTTAGTACTATTCATAAGTATTTCAGTAGGATCAAGGATAAGAATGATAAGTTAATGAACGCCAAAATAATTTATGCTATACCCTGTGATCAGTGTGACAAAATATATATAGGACAGACCTCTAATTGTCTTAAAACAAGATTAACACAGTCATAAGAGTGATATTAGAACTAAAAAAACCAGATGTGCTCTTTCACAACACATGAATTTGGAACATCATTCTGTGGACATGAATAATACTAAGATCTTAAGATTATCTAAAGGAAAAAAATCGAGGGAGTTCCTCGAGATGATTGAAATTAATAATATTAAACCTAAATCTAGGAACTTTAAATCTGATACTGATAATCTAAATGTGATTTATTCATTTCTATTAACCTTTAATAAGAAGTTTTCTAGTCGGATCGATAATACTTTTGATTCACTTATTTAGTTGGTCCCCCTTCCTTGATAAGTTTTTAAAATTATTTGTTTTTTGTTTGTAGTTAACCTATTGTTTATTATTTTTCAATTGCAGTTGTTTAATTAATGTTGTTTTATTTTAAATGTTGATTAGTGTTAATTCTTTGATTTTGTTTCAAATTTCAATTTGTTGTTAATTTAATTTCGTTTTTCAACGTTGTTATGTTTTCGTTTTTAGATTTCATACTTTAAGTTGGTATGAATTTTTACGTTCGCCATGTGTATTAAGACAGCCACACCTCGTTTTTTGTTCCTGTGCAGTTTCGTTAATTTTTGCAATGTACTTTAATTTCGTACTAATTACCTGTGTTCCTTTTGATAGTTTAGTGTTTTTATTTCTCCCTTATATTGTTCACGTTTGTAAGTTTGTTGTTTTTGATTACCTTGGAATTATTGTATTTTTGCCTTTTTGTTTTGTAGTGACCCTGATGAAGCATACATTTAGATGCGAAATATTGGTCAAAAAATAAAGAACTTTACAATTTAATATTGTTTTACAGTTGTCGTTGTACCCCAACAATTTATTTATTTTTATTATCGAGTTTACGACAAATACAGAAAAAAATTTCTTATATATATATATATATATATATATATATATATATATATATATATATATATATATTAGGGCGGGTTAATTTTTTTTTTGATGAAGCGTATAGCAAAATCGTAATATATAGGTGATTCTGAGAAATTTTGCTCAAGAGACCATAGCTCTAACTTGGATTTGGAGCCCCCCAAAATTTCAAAATATATATTTTTCCATATATACATAGAATAATTTAATTAAATTCGTCATAAAATCGGATAGCATTATAGTAGATTTCTCAATCTGGGCTTGTTTGAAAGGTATTTATCACCTTTCAGAATCTGTATTGATACCAATATTTTTTTTATTTTTAGTAGAGATATTAGGAATTTTTTGTCGAAAAATAGCCTTTCTTTTAACTAATAAATTCAGAATTCAGAATTCAGATTATAAAAGTTCAGATAATTTCCAAAAACTTTTATTACGATCAATTTTTTTGTAGGAAAATCGATTTGAAAAAATCAACATTTTCAAGGTTTCAACAAGAAAACACTATTTTTACATTTTTTATTCAATTTATTTTTAAATATTATTCTCGACCTACAATTTAATGTTTTAACGTGGTAATATTATTTTTTAAGGTCCTTTTTACTTTCCATTCGAGGAGTTTTCTTACGACTTTCTAATGTCACTGCCATAACTCCTTCACGATTCTTTTCTATAACTCGTTTTGAAACACTCGTTAATAATTGTACATGTCTTTCTGTTCCTTGTATGCGCATTGGAATTTGTGGATCAGCCAGTGGTGGTTCAACGAAATCTAAGTATTCTACCAAGTGATCATATGGAATCTGTCGAGTAAATGCTGGTTCAAATAATATATCGTCGTTATTCATGTCAACCATATTGACATAATCGGTAGCATTGAAATTTAAGATATATTTTTTGTAAACTCTGAGTTTAGTTGGATCGTACAATTGTTCTCGATAGTGTAAAATCTTTTTGAGAGCTCTATCCCGTATTGCTTTTCGATCATCAAATAACATTGTTAATAAGATATTTTCTGGATGTGCGTAATATGAGTTGTTTTGAATTACACCATCTACAATATTACGAAAGTTTGGTTGTAAGTATCGTGTCCAACGTATAAATTTTAATAAAAGTGCACTGCCGTACACAACAGAGTTATAAAACTTCACATTGAAGTACATTGGCACATAAACTGTAATAATATAAACTGCCAAAGTTTTTAAATTGGTCGATGGTGTATTAGTTGTTACATATAATCGTAGTAATCTACTTGCTTTGGTTAACCAACGAGAATGTGCAATTGGTCCTGGTTTAATGTTAGCTAAATCAACTGGAACAATACCATTCGAAATTGCTTTAGCTATTTGATATAAATATTTAACATCTGTTGATAGTTCGAGCTCATGTTCATGATCCATCATTGCAGGCATATTCTCCAGTGGTATTGGATCAAAATCAGCTACTACCTGAAAAATGAAATGTTTAGATCAATTAAAATGCAATTATTTTATTTTAACTTTATCCCAATCGAAAAAGTAAAATAATGACAATAAATAATGATGATATTAAATAAAATAAAGTGTTACATACCTGCAATTTCTGACATTCTTGAATAGCTTTGAATAACTTTCCACTTGCTGCTCGTGGTCCACTGGTGACTGTTTTGTCCAATGCTTCATATAAATGACGAAATGGCAGTTCATTGAAATGAAGCAGACATATAAACCAGTGAATTGGTCTATTTAACTGTTTTTCAAATAATCGTAAAACACCATTTTCTGTTCCAGTATTTGTTGGCTCACCATCACTGCATATGCCAATTAATTGATCAACTGTTAATGTTTTATTGTTGAAAAATTCATTCAGTTTTCTGTGTTTGGTTTTTGCATCTTCTTGACTACCCAAATTTACATATCCAAGTAACTCATTATAGGGCTCTTTCAGAACAACTAAATGCGGTTCTTTTACCATAGTGTAGTTAATGAGTCATTTTTTCTACCATCGAAAGAGAATGCAGTTATGGAAGAATTTGTATGTCGTGTACGGAGCACTGCATCTCTAGATTTAACTTTTTCTCTAGCCACTTTTGATTTATCCATAATAACAAGATTACCATGAACATCTCTAAAATTTATATCTTCGAATAAAGCTGTTGCTAAACATGAAGCGACTCTATCTGAAACACCGAATCTATCACACATCATAGCAAAATTTAAGGCATCGTATCTTTGAGTATAATGACCTCGTCTCATTTGAACAGTTACTTCTGGAACTTCTGTTGTTGCTTCATTTTCATTTTCATCCATGTGTAATTCAGGTGGTTCGTAACTTGGATCATCGGTACCAGTTGTAAGTGTTGGTATTGTTGTAGCTACTTCTTCAACGTCTTTAATATTCAAGGTATATTCAGGTATTGTGAATTTTCATTATGCTGGTCCATCATAAATTCTTTTAGATGTTCTGGAATCAATCCACACGAGCATTCTGTTGTTTTTAATTTGCCAATATAAAATAATTCGTTTATTGAATCAACAAATGCTTTAAATTCATCTCTTTTGTTTCTATGTTGTACATGTTTCTGGTATTTATCAAGCAAACCAGTTAATTTTTTTTAAAACACTCTTTCTATTAATGATTTCAATATTTAATTTACACCAAATTTGGATCAATTTATCTGTTACGTGAGGAGTAAAATTTTTATATGAGAACATTTTGTTTTCAAATTTAGCACGATCACTTAAAAAAAAATAATATTTTAAAATGTCACATTTAGTAAGCAAACTAAGATCATTTAAATCACTTGATAAACCAAAAACAACAATATCTTTATGAGGCATGTTAGTCAATCTAGAGTCAAAACTTGTTGATGTTGTTGCTTCCATTTGCGAAGACACCGCAGACGATGTTGATGGTTCTTGATTATCCATAATAACTTTGATATTATCACTGCACTCTTTGACTAAATCTAAAATTATAGTTAAAAAATTAAAAAATTAAACACTTGGTTAAAGTTTCAAAGAGTGTATTAAACTGTGGGTAATTTGCAAACGGGGTTCTATATATACTAATTCAACACGTGTGCGCTTAAGGGATAATAGCCGCATAAATGACCGGGGAAATTCCGAATTCTGTGTGGTCGTTCGTGATGTTCTTGCCGTGTTTTTCCGCTTTTTTGATTTCTAGCGTTTCTAAAAAATTCAACCGTTTGCCTTTGGTAGTTGTATGCAATGTTTTAAATTTATTTAGATCCGGGAAATGGTTCTTTGTTATGCAGTGTTCATCTAAGCCAGTTGTTCTTGCGTTGTTTAGAATAGATTTTTATGTTCGTTCAGGCGCTTTTTGAAGTTGCGTCCGGTTTGACCTATATATAGAGCGTCACAGTCCTTACAATTAATTTCGTATACTCCGCTTTTTTATGTTTGGTCTAGTTTCTCTTTATTGTTTACCAATTTAGTTCCCAAGTTCTTTTTATTTACACTAATAGGTGTTAGGTTGCTGTGACGTAACCTATTGGAGATTTTGTCACTAAACTTAAGAACATAATTGATAAAGCAATAATTGCGCTGGACATCCTCCACCGGTGCGTACAATTGTTTGGTTAATAGCTTCTGACGTTTTTTCCTTATCAACCGATCGATGACGCTTTCATGGTAATTATTGTTTCTTACAATGGCTTTCAGGATCTCAACTTCTTTATTCAACTTCTGTAGTTGGCAGTCGATAGGGGCAATACTAGAAGCCTGTGTATCCATGACCGAAAGGCACTCATTTTTATATTGAATTGACAAGAATTGGCATTTGTTATGGCGTCTGAGAAAGTATGTTTTCTGAATATGTCGAAGGTCAGGTGTTGTTCTTTTTTCCCAATTTGAAGGTCTAGGTAATTGCTTCTACGAGCAAGTACAATTCACCGTAGAGACAGAAAACAACGAAGATGGCACGATCAATTATCTAGACCTGCATAACAAAGAACCATTTCCCGGATCTAAATAAATTTAAAACATTGCATACAACTACCAAAGGCAAACGGTTGAATTTGTTAGAAACGCTAGAAATCAAAAAAGCGGAAAAACACGGCAAGAACATCACGAACGACCACACAGAATTCGGAATTTCCCCGGTCATTTATGCGGCTATTATCCCTTAAGCGCACACGTGTTGAATTAGTATATATAGAACCCCGTTTGCAAATTCCCCACAGTAATTACCCCAATATCTATAATTTATGTAAGAATATGTTTTCCAGTAACGTGTACCGTTTTCGAGATATGGAAAAAGGTGATAAGAGTAAACCATCACTTCCGGTTAAGAGATTGCGTTCAAAATAGGACGTTTTCCTCCTTGCTACATACAAATGTTAAGTTTAAAGTTGAACAGCTCTAGCTATAATCGTTTGGACGCTAGAGCGCGCACAGACACACAGTACCACACAGACACACAGACACACACACAGACGTCATTCCGAAAATAGTCAGAAACGATTCAGTGGACCTCAAAACGTGTATATCCGTTGAAATCTCGAGTTCGAAATTTTTCATGATTCCTATACTTATACATAATGTATAAGAAAGTAAATATTGGTATTGTGATAACCGAGTTTTTATTTAAGTATTTTGGCAAACTGCGTGCGTATTGCACGATGAACGATTAAGGAAGAAGGAAAAGCAAGCTTGGCAACGTTTAGTGGTGGTAAACGTCATTATTTTGTAACGTCATTATTCAGTGTTACAAAGTTGTTCAATTGAACAATGCTGCCATTGACGACTTATTCTACAGGTATCAATACAGATTCTGAAAGGTGATAAAAATACCTTTCAAACAAGCCCAAATTGAGAAATCTACTATAATTCTATCCGATTTTATGACGAATTTAATTAAATTGTTCTATGTATATATGGAAAAATTTCTATTTTGAAATTTTGGGGGGCTCCAAATCCGACTTAGAGCTATGGTATCTTGAGCAAAATTTCTCAGAATCACCTATAGATTACATTTTTGCTATACGCTTCATAAAAAAAATCGGTCCATACAATTTGACCCGCCCTAATATATATATATATATAATATATAATAATAATTCCTCCACTCCAAATTCCGGCCCAAACGTTTATTCCAGGCGATTTAAAATCTTTTTCAATGATTACATGGGTATTTTCGTCATAATAATAAACGCAATTGTGGCGATTAATCCGACCACACAAATGAAATTTAGCTTCATCAGACCACAAAATACGATCAAGCAAAAAATTTGGATCAACTTCATCGACCAGCAAACTCTGAAATTCCTCGCAAAATTGCAATCTTCAATCGGGATCATCTTCGTTCAAAGAATGCACAAACGTTGGTCGATAATAAAATATTATCCAATCTGACGAATAATTTTCTGAATCGATCGTCTGCAAAACGCAAACTATCTTGAAAGTTGCCTCTGGGATGTTGAAGGTTCGTCCAGCAAATGGTTGTGGACTTCAGCTGCATTTTTAACAGTCACAACATATTTAGATCTACCGCTCCTGTTCCTATGCTGATTTGTAACATCCCCAGTTCAAACTTTTTAATGATTTTGATAATCCCACCAAGTGTTGGTTGTAACTGATTAGGATTTGTTACACGCCAAAGATCCTGCACTCTTAATGCTGCAGTTCTATCAGACCGACCTTCTTTAGCAACATAATACCATTTTACGATTTTTATTCGCTGCTCAATATTGAAATTCATTATGGACAAATATTGACAATTGTTTGACAACTGTTGACAGTTACACGAAATATTGAATTCCATGTTGCCATTTAATCAAATATATTTTTTAGAACCGCAAATTTGTTGTAAAAACAGCGACATCTCTTGGCAATTTGAAGAAAAGTGACTCCAATTTTCGTAGAAACCTTGTATTTACGTTGTCACTGTAAAATATGTTGTTGCAATCCTGTTAAGGTATTTTTTAATTTTGTTTTCACGAATTAATATTGTCAATTTGACAATTTAAAATTTTACTTGATCAGAAGAGAGAAGCTTGTTTCACATTGCGGGAACGTGTGAACCATACAAGTTGAAATTTTGCACATACAAAACTGACACAATTAGTTGCATCATCAAAAAAAAACTGCCGCAAACGGACTACCCTTTCACAAAAACTTAGTTACTAGCCCGAAAAGTGAGATTCGGCCTGCGGTTAGTTCTCGAGCGAGTTCCTCGTTTCGGAACGCGGCGGTTCGACTGGTAAACGTCACCTGCGAAAATTTTACGTGAAACGGGCGTTTGCGCGCAGGCCCCGCTGTGACATTTTATACGTCAAACATGCGTTCGGCCAAAGATACATTGAGCGCAGCGTCTAAAGTGCGTCTTCTTTACAATTTGGGCAATTTTTCTTTATGGGTCTGTATTTGTACTTCATCAGGTACGCGCGCACAAGGCAAACGTCTTTCTCTACAGTTCAAATTCTCTCTAGTAGCTACGATTGATTAGATGCTCCTGCCAACAATCGATACAATCTGTGGATATGGATATGAAAAACATTCAATCGTCAATAAAACTGTGCTTTTGCCGACATGCAGTTCGTCAGCAATTCTGTGTAAGTACACAAAATCGTTTATATGACGTTTCGCCCAACAAACACGACCTTTTATAGGTATATACCTGAATGGATTACACGTTTTCTCATAACATCATTCTATTTTTTTTGTTGACTTTCAAGTTCACAGTTTTCAAGTAGTATTTTGTCATGTTCGCTTTTCAGAACGCGGCGGTCTGTGAGATAAACGTCACGTTTGAAAATTTGCCGTAAAACGGACGTTCGCGTGACGGCCCGCGGCATTAAATCAAACGCGCGTCTTATTGGTGTCGCAGTGCATGAAGACCTCTGTCAATAACTGTCAGATCTGAACATCACGCACTTTTTCACACTTTAAAAATGACATGCTTAATGTTTACATGGAAAATTAGATGTACCTGTTGATAAGGTAATTTTTTATTTAGCGGAGAGGAATCTGTATTTACTAAACAAGCCTTCGTTATCAAACTTTAGTTTTAACAATGGCATTAAAATTGAGCATAACACATTGTAACGGTTCACTTGCAAAACCAGAATGATAATTATGGACATTATATGTTTACATTGGATGATGACAAGATGCAAGTCCATCATGACCATTACTACTGTCATTTTATCGAAATGTGCCTGGATGAACAAACTGAATGTCTCATTTTCTTAAAACATTGTGTCAGTATAAGTGAACGGCGTTAAACAATGGTAATGTAATTGGCACATCAATAGTCTCACATGGTTTGTTCTCCTAATCTTTCGTAAATCATGTTCCCACATTTTAGAACTTTCCCACGAATGACAAAAGTGAAAATCAAATTCATTTACGCCAATAGAACGTTTCAATGGTTACCTTAATAACTTTAAGCAATCTTCGTTATCAAACTTTAGTTTTAACAATGGCATTAAAATTGAGCATAACACATTGTAACGGTTCACTTGCAAAACCAGAATGATAATTATGGACATTATATGTTTACATTGGATGATGACAAGATGCAAGTCCATCATGACCATTACTACTGTCATTTTATCGAAATGTGCCTGGATGAACAAACTGAATGTCTCATTTTCTTAAAACATTGTGTCAGTATAAGTGAACGGCGTTAAACAATGGTAATGTAATTGGCACATCAATAGTCTCACATGGTTTGTTCTCCTAATCTTTCGTAAATCATGTTCCCACATTTTAGAACTTTCCCACGAATGACAAAAGTGAAAATCAAATTCATTTACGCCAATAGAACGTTTCAATGGTTACCTTAATAACTTTAAGCAATCGACAAAATTTCAAAGGCCGTTTCATAACATATTCGCCCAACATTGAAAGCCCTAATTAATGGATCATTGCGTCGATAAGCACGATCCTTGCGAATAGCTTAGAGCCGTCACATCACTGAATTTGCTTAAGTCAGTAGGTATTAGCATAAATGTAGGCAATTAAATTGATAGAAATGTAAGCAACGTCTGACGTCTGATATGTATAAAAAGTTATAGCGGCTAATTTGCAATATTTTGAAAGATACAGCACTAAACAGTGAGGTGTCGAGAAAAAAATATACGAACGCATGAACGCTCGGACAAACGAAGCGCGCCCTCCTTCCCGCAGACACACAAGACCGAACTATGTACTGAAAGAAGTTCAATCGGTCGTTCGAAACAATAATATTTTGAATTCGTAAGAGCTATAGTAGGATTATAACGATATATTCCGTAAGTAATCGACAATTAACATTTTTCCTGATCGTAAACTTTAGAGCGCGTTTTCTCGAGTTTTCGTTTTTACGATTTTTCTAAACTGGTGGGCGTGATTGCGAGAAAACTAGACAAGCAATCAAAACGAAACAAAACTTTTGTTGGCGTCAGTAGCATTCTCTTCTATTTGAACTAACAAGATTAATGAAAAAAAATTCTAAACAACTTTTTTAGCAAGTAGAAATGATTTTCTCTTGCTGCAACGAGCACATTTATTTTCAAACCTGAGAAAAATCTTGAATTTCAAAATTTTGGGTTTTTTTTAGTTCACATAGAAGAAAATATATGAGAATTACCATTTCTTTGGTTTTTTTTGTTTCAGAGAAAAATTACGGGCTACATCTTTCCCACCGATTGTAAATTGCAATTGAAAGGTGTTGCACAAATGTGCATAAAAATCGGTTCCGTTTAAATATTTTTCTCTCGAAATATTTTTTCTTTAATGCTCAAATATGTAATAAAATGCTCTAAAAAGTTCACTAGACTTGCTCATTTTTTTCTGCCCTAAAAAAATTCCCCCAAAAACGATATTTTAAGTCCACCTAAAGCAGGATCCCCCCTTAAGGAATTTAACGACGCATACTTGTAAACTTGAGAAAAGAGCTTATTTTAATTACGTGTCTCAGACACACGATAGTGGATCATTGTGGCCATCTAAGTTATCTTGGTTTGCAAAATAAACAGAAAACAACCATTCCTGAGGAATTAGCCGACGCTGGTAAAATTAATGACTATTTTATAAATAGCATACCAAAACATACAACAAATGCAAGACAATTTTCCGCAAACAAACATCACTGTGTAACTGAACTGTTTGATTTCTCGTTGGTGGATGTAGACGATGTTTCAAAAATCATTAACAATATAAAATCCAATGCTATTGGACATGATGGAATTAACATTAGAATGATTAGATTGTGTTGCCCTTTTATCATTCCATTTGTCACGCATATTATCAATACCTGTATTTTACGTAAAGTTTTTCCTAAGTGCTGGAAACAGGCCGTTGTCATACCTTTACCCAAAAAAAGGAAGTTTCAGAACTTAAAGATTTACGACCAATTAGTGTATTGCCTCTTTTATCGAAAATCCTTGAGCGGGTATTGGAAGTTCAAATTAAAAAACACGTCACCCGTAACAATTTACTTCCGGACATACAGTCAGGTTTTAGAGCGGGCTACAGCTGCAATACACCACTGCTTAGTATAACGGATGATATACTGGCGGCAACAGATCGTGGACTTGTGACACTCCTAGTATTACTGGATTATTCAAAAGCATTTGATACCGTGGATCATGGTATATTGTTGGAAATTATAAACAGCATGGGCTTTGGTCGGGGATCAACTGATATGCTTGGGGACTTTCTATTAAATAGAAGTCAATATGTGCGGTTGGGCGACTGCATTTCTGAATCATTATCACTAAAACAAGGTGTTGCACAAGGCTCAAAATTAAGCCCAATTTTATTTTTGTTATATACGGCACAATTTGCGGATGCAATAAAACATTCTCAAGGGCATTTTTATGCAGACGATACACAGTTATACTGTTCATTTGAGCCCTCAAACTGGGAGGAGGGTATTGCAAGGGTGAATACAGATTTAAATCGTATTTACACCGTATCGAGGAACCATTATCTACATATCAACCCGGCAAAATCACAGGTATTAGTTTTTGGTAAATTGAATGATTGCAAGAACATATCAAGTAATCTCGACATCAAAATAAATAATGTAAAAATTCCTATAACCAATAAGGCTTGCAGCTTGGGTCTAATAATAGATAATAGCTTCCGTTATCGCGATCAAATAACAAAATATACTAAAACGGCATACCTTCATTTAAGAAATTTGTACCCATATAAATCAGTACTGAATATAAAAATCAAGAAAACACTGTGCAATGCTTTTGTTCTCTCGTCGTTCACTTATTGTTCACAAATATATCATTCATGTTTGGACCGATTTACTGCCAATAGGATTCAAAAAATCCAAAATGCGTGTCTTAGGTATATCTACGGAGTTAGAAAGTTTCAACATATTTCCCATAAATTATATGAAGCTGGTTGGCTAAATATGGAAAATAGGAGGGAGCTGCAAGCATTATGTTTGTATCATAAAATAATTACATCGAAGACTCCGCCATATTTGTATAATAGAATCCGATTTAGAACCGATGTACATAATGTAACCACACGCTTCCGGGGATTAATCTCTCCACCACCTCATAAAACTTCGTTATTCGAGAGATCATTTTCTTTTTGTATTTACAAGAAATATAATAATGCACCACCTCATCTAAAGCATTGCAATAATAATATATTTAAGTCAAGACTTCGTTTGTTGCTACTGGAAAATCAAAAATTGTTAGTATGTGTCAAAAAATTTTTTTTTGATTTAATTTGTCTTTTCTATACGGATATTAGTTTTATATGCACGAACAGTCATTAATTTAATAAAATTGGGTTGTATATTTCGTTTAGTTTAGTTTAATTTTTAGTTTTAGTTTAAATTTTAGTTTTAGTTATTAGGCTTTCATTTCATATATGCAAACATTACATACAGGGTTAGACTAGATCAGAATTGGATCTTCCATGTCTGAATCTCGCCCTGAGATTGTGCTTTCTTTTTTTTATTATTATTATTCTATATTGAGAATGGTATTGTTTATTATATATATTTTGTTTATTTTTTTTATTATCCTTTCTTGCTATGCACAATAAAGACATTTATACATTTATTATTATTATTAAATCCTTCCCCACAATCTGTACACCACTGCTACTGATAGCCCACGCATCAGAATCGGGGTTGTAATGGATTCCATATTGCGTATCGAATTCATTTCTTGCATCGGAGAGTAATCCATGTAAATATGTTCTGGGTAGCTCATCATACTGCTCGAGAAAACGATCAACTCCTGCAGGATTAGCTTCATTCATCGAACGAAACGTTTCTCTGAAAGTATTTAATGTTCTTTCATTGTCGATTTCTTCGTGTTCATCCTCATCAAACGGATCGTACTCGAGAACAGATTCGTCTTGTAAAAATGTAGGTTGTTTGAGAGCAGCAGCAGATTCATTATTCAATCGTGTTAGAGTCGACATACCTTCATTATCAGGAGAAGACTTTTTAATTGACGACGACGACATTTTGTTCTTGAATATCGGCAGCGGCGTCGTCGTCTTGCTGGTTTTCACAAGCTCCTCCAAAGGAACAGTTATCGGAGTAAATGCTTTGCGCAACGCGTCATCTTTTTCAGAACGGTTTAGCTTCAACGCCAAGTATTTTTTGCGAATAGCTCTACTGGCTTTTATAATTTCCGATTTGATCTTCGGATCTGACATTTGTACAGACAGACAGACAGACAGACAGACAGACAGGCAGACAGACAAACAGACAGACAGACAGACAGGTGGACAGCCAGAGCGACAGACACACCAGTTGACAGGTCGAACGGTACTGAAGCGCATGTCGTGTGTCATAGACGGATAAAGGTATCGAAACCATTACGATATCTACCGTTCTCAATTTCACTATCTTTATCAATGATTAAAAATCCATATTTTTGCTTCCAACATTCACTGCACAACGATTTAAATTGGTCGAATATCATGTCGGTATTCACGTGATCGTCATACACATGTCTTAAATTCAAATCGTCTTGTTTGAAGAGGACGACAAGATTTGCATTATCTCTAATTAAATGTTTCGGCATCCGCGTATAACTTTGACACAGATAAAAACTGTCGACGGACTTGCTAAAATACTCTCTAATTTTATCCTGTTTGTCGCAAGCGACGTCGTCAAATATAAATATGGAATTCTCCATTGCTTCGCTCGGATCTAATATATCATCGCTTTCCCTATACGGAAAATACTTAACACTCCGTGTGTCCTTTAGGACATTTTCCAATAGTTTATATTTCGGCTGGTGCAGAGACTTCGAATAGAGATAGACATTGGCGAATTTCAGACCGTTGACGTCGAAAAGCAAACTTAGCATTGCGTTCGTCTTTCCACAATTGAACGGGTCGCAGATGATACATCGACACGTGTTTGGCAATAAAACGCCGTGTTTTCGTCGAACGCCGCCGGCGTTCGACGAAAACACCATCCAAGTTGCACACGGACAATTCACACTTTTGTTTTATAAAACGCATGATCTCTCTCTCTCGCACGCCCTTACATGTGCTGTGTCGTTGAACGACTGCACTCTCATTCCGATGTGGAACGCGGTGAAAGACGGAGGTGGGGTATTTAATTCTCTCTTGAGCAAATTACCCTTTGAAGTACATTTACCAGGTGGTTATCAGTATTGTGGACCTGGTACGAAACTCCAAGAAAGATTAAAACGCGGCGATCGCGGTCTAAATCGGCTAGATAGATTCTGTAAAGAACACGATATTGCTTATTCTCAGTCGAAAGATTTACGTAGTCGACATCAGGCAGACAAGGAGCTTGAAAATCGCGCCTGGGAAAGGGTGAAATCGAATAACGCGACTGCCGGTGAAAAGGCAAGTGCTTGGCTCGTGACCACATGTATGAAGGTTAAACGAAAACTCGGAATGGGTGTGGATGCAGAACGTCGTCATCATCAGAACCGACAGCATAAAGTAGCATTGAGAAAAGCAATAATTGCAAAGACAAAATTTGCCCTTAAAGATTACAAATCACACGATTTGAAGGAAGGTGCGAAAATTGCTCTTACAGCTAAATTGGCCGTGAAAAATGCCGGTAGGAAAAAAAATATTCGAACTCCGCGTATCATTCCCATCCCGAAGACGGGCGGCATTTTACCTTTTCTCATACCGTTATTCGCCTGTTTGAGTGCACTATGAGGTCTGTCAGGTGGTGCCGCAGGAATCGCTCAAGCTGTGAATAAAGCCCGCAATGCGAGAGAACAATTGGAAGAGTCACGGCGTCACAATAAGTCGATGGAATCCATTACTTTAGACACGAAAAAGAAGAGCGGAGATGGGCTCTATTTGGGTCCGCATCGAAAAGGATTGGGGCTTTATCTAAACAAAAAACATTCAAAAAACTTTTAAAGAAGCTACCGCACAGGGCGTTAACCGACCGTGATCTAATCAAATATTCTATAAATATTCCTCATTTTCGCGGTGTGTACATGCGAAATACTTTACCGAAACAGCCGTTTAAAGTGGAATGTGCCGTCGTCAATCTGGATAGTGTCGAGGGCGCCGGTACCCACTGGGTTGCATATTGCAAGAATGGCAACATCGTACATTATTCTATAGTTTTGGCAATCTACAACCGAGTCGCGAATTGACACGTTATTTGGGGAACTGTAGCAAAGTAATATATAACCACGAAAGAGTGCAAAAGTTTAACAGCGCAAACTGTGGACATTTATGCCTCAAGTTTCTCTACGATTATCATCAGTTATGTCGCGAACGTTCACACTGAAAGGCGTGGCAAATGTCCTGTCTGCAAACTATTATCCACCGATTGCTTTAGAAGCCGATTCTCAATATGCATTGGGTGTTGTCGGATTTCACACGTATAATACCA
Organism: Geotrupes spiniger; assembly: GCA_959613385.1. Taxonomy (NCBI): domain Eukaryota; kingdom Metazoa; phylum Arthropoda; class Insecta; order Coleoptera; family Geotrupidae; genus Geotrupes; species Geotrupes spiniger. The sequence continues at coordinate 38,291,675 of OY390735.1, forward strand.
TACCGAACGTTGAACCGGGTAATAATAAGTTTTATTATGTGGACGATGGCGATGAGAAAGTACTGACAATTCCGTCCGGTTCGTACGAAATCACAGACATTGAATATTACTTACAGAAAATATTGAACGATCCATTGGCAAACGATGCACAAAAATCGAACACTTTATCGCTCAAACCAAACAATAACACGTTAAAATGCGAAATTAAATCTGTTTTTCGCATAAATTTCGAGCACGAATATTCTATTGGTCGAATGTTGGGATTCAGTCGAAGAATATTGGAGCCTGACGTACTGCACGACTCAGATTTACCCCTGCAAATTATAAAGGTCGTCACAATACGAATAGAGTGTAATATTACCCCGTAATATCACCCCGCGAAGACTCAACCGACATTACTCGGCAACAGTTTTAGCGCATGCATCCCGCTAAAATTTGTTCTAGGATTTGCAGAGGATTATTCAAAGATCATTATAAACGCACGTCAAGAACTTGTATTGCTGCGGAGTCGAACGGACGCAAACTGCTATGTCAATTTAATCGGAACAAAAAGGGCAAAAATTCAGATCGATAAAGTAGAGAAGCACGTTCCGCATATTACGGTCAACGATGAAATGCGATTGGTGTTGCTAAAAATGTTAAATGAGGGCAAATCAATTTTCATACCTTTCCAAAAGTGGGAACTGTTTGAATTGCCGGCGATGAGAAAAACAAAGACAGACATATGGTCCATCAAAAGCAGTACGAGTTTAGACAAACCTCGTTACGTTATCGTCGCGTTTCAAAAGAAAAGGAAGGATAACATTACAGCCAACAGTTCTGTATTTGATCATTCGAACATTACAAATATTAACCTCCATCTTAATACGGAAAATTCCCCTATGACTCATTACATTTGGAATTTGGTACGAATAGATATGCAGTCGCGTATCGCATGTACGCAATGTTTCAAAATAGTTACTACGGCAGAGGAAATATCACACCTCTATTAAATTACGATCAGTTTAAAGAATGCGCCATTTATGTGTTTGATTGTTCGAAACAAAGCGAATCGGTCAAGTCTTCCACCGTCGATATTAAATTGGAGATGGAAAGTGGCAAAACATTTGATGAGGAGACGAGCGTACAGTGTCTCATTATACATGATAACGTTGTCGAGTATAATCCTCTCACGGGAATCGTGAGAAAAATCATATGAGTCGTAACACCATCAGCTACCGGCACAATTCGTGGACAACAGTTGAGAACTTTTTACATGACATGGAATCAACCTTACAGCTCTCAAACAATACTATGTGTTTCGTATATGTAAAAAATATTAAAAATGAAAGTAAAACATGTAAAATAAATATCAACGTTTTTTATTTATTTATTCATAACATGGTATTTTTGAGAATTGAAATCGTCGTCAAATTGAAATTAATAACGACATCATGATGTAAACGTTTCTTTTTTGCTGCAACCGGCGTTTCTAAATTATATCAAATGTCTGTAAAAAATGTAATTAACTTGTTATTATTGTCAATTCATTTTCTAAATTATATCAAATGTCTGTAAAAAACGTAATTAACGCAAATACGCGAATTTATGCATGTTTTCGATTTTGCCATCTGAATGTTTTTTTTAAATTATATCAAATGTTTGTAAACAACACGCTTAACTCGCAAATGATTATAAATACGTAAACAATTTGTAATCACTGTCAGCCGCAATCAAGTTCGCGTCAAGAGATCATGAGTTCTCCTACAAAATAATCGACGACGTCATTCATCAAACGGTGAAAAAGGTTGAGCAGGTGAGTAGATTGATAAAATCAAAAGAATATATATATTCTCTGTTGTTAAGTGGAGAAATGGAAAATCACGCTGATGGAATATATGTTATGTGTGACATTATTAATAAACTGTATCCGTTTTGGATATCGCAAAACCTTTCCTACATGACTTTCATTATATAAGAAAAAATTTAAATAAACCGACATTTCTTGGTCTATCTGTTCTGGATATAGCAAAAACTTTCCTATATGACTTTCATTACAATTATATTAAGCAAAAATTTAATAAAGCTGCAAAATTATTATATACTGATACTGACAGTTTATCGACACATCTGACTATATGCCAAATAATGCACATGGAATACCTTTGAAAAACATAAAAATTCTTGGTTTAATGAAAGATGAAAATAATAGGTAAATTATGACGGAATTTATTGGATTAAGATCTAAAATGTATACATTCAAACTCATAAATAGTGATGATTCAAATCGGATTTTCAAGAAAATAAAAGAGCTCAAAGAAGACTGTGTAAATGAAGAAGACATACACAACATTATTTAAAATTTTTCACAAAAAAGCCAAAGGTATAAAAACTTCAACCCTCAGCAAATCAATCACCTTTGATGATTATTATGATTGACTATTCAACAATGCCATTATCGAAACGTCGCAAAATTTTATTCGATCGGAGCGACACGAAGTATACACAATTGAACACAAAAAGATCGCATTAAATCCCGATGATGACAAGCGGATTGTTAGTTACCTTTACATTAATATATTACAATGGGGTTTTCATGATAAAGTGTTATAACACTCTTTTGTTTTAATGCAATGTACTTAATATTTTTTTACGTCTAATATATAATGGGTACAGAAAAAGAAAAAAAATCGGAATTTGTATTAATTTTGTTTCTAAGCGGATTGTTAGTTACCTTTATACTAATACTTTACCATGGGGTTTCATGATAAAGTGCTATAACACTCTTTTGTGCAATCTACTTTATAATTTTTTTTATGTCTAATATATACAGAAAAAATCGTTTCTTACAGAGAACTGACTATTCTTCATCGAATACAATATGGTGCAACAGATGTAAAAAACAATTATGTTTCTGTGTCAATTCCATCGAGTTGCATTAAAATTTTCCTGCTAATAATAGCAACATTAATCTATATTGCAACTACGTCATGTTCGCAGTCCTTCACAACAACAACGTATGTTTGTTAGCCTCCCACTTTATTTCAACATATATAGTTTTTGAATGTTTCAGAATATTCATTGTGGACTTCCAGTATAAAAATAGTGATTTCTTCATACGGGGCATTGCAATTTTAAATACAATCAATGGTTCGACGTTCCACACAATTGTGAACCAACCCGAAATGAAGGATTGGTTAGTCGACGATGTAAAATGGAACCGCGAAACACATACACGCCTTGGATTGGAAAACAACATTCCCAGGCTATTTACCACATCAGCATGTATGTACATATTTAAAAACGATTGTATTGGATGCAAATGTCATCGTCAAGGGACACAACAAGAAGAAAGTACTCGAGAAATGACTAGCACCGAACATCATACTGGACTTCGACTCGCCAAATCTCGCAACACTGCTGCTATGCGACGCAAAAATTCCACTGCAACCAACACCATATTAACAATCAATTAAAATGTGCACATCAAAATGTAAAAATATTATGTATCTGGTATTTAAATAATTATAAAATGAATATTTGAACCTGTTTTAAGTTATTATTCAAAACCCCTACACAATTATTTGAAACTTTACTCGATCAGAGAAACAACAACATAAATAACAATCTCTTTATTTGTCATAAGGTTAAATAAAAAACAAATTTCCAGTAAATCTCTTTATTTGTCATACTGTAAAAATAAAAAACAACGGATATTATTTATCGCACGCCACAAAGATAACCTTTCACTGTGTGATAAAAACTAGTCTGCAAAAGACTAAGCTAGGTTAGGCAACCACATACACACATCTTACAAAACAACCCCTTTTTCAGCAGCCTATCGTTCTTGTCGACAACCACTTCTTCGGCATGAGTAGCCTTTGGTAATTACGTCACTTCTTCAACACCCTCTGGTATTGACGATGTCCATTTCTTCCGTCACCTTCTGGTAATGGCGGCAAAAGCACCCTCCGGCTTCAACAGCCTCTGGTATTGACGACACTTCTTCGACAGTCTCTGGTTTGGACGACATCCACTTCTTCAGCAGCCTCTGGTAATGGCACCCCCTCCGGCTTCAACAGCCTCTGGTATTGACGACACTTCTTCGGCAATGACCTTGAAAGACTTCTTCAGCGAGCCCTCCGGCTTCTTCGGCATACGTCACTTCTTCAGCATCCACTTCTTACGCAAAAACAACCCTAAACTACCCCTACGACGGCTTCAACAGCCTCTGGTATTGACGACACTTCTTCAGAAATGACCTTGAAAGACATCACTTCTTCGGCGACCTATGATCTCCAAAGAACACGACACCCCCCTATCCGTGGTCGCTTCGGATGGACATGGCCATCGAAGTGTCACAGAACCAGCTCAGCTATACTACTGGTATAAAACGCATACACATATAATACACGTATTATAATTTGTCTCAGCGCCCACACATACACAGGTAACTGCTGCAATAGTGGGACTGTCCACATCTGCCGTTTGCAATAATGCCCGCCTGAACTCCGTGATCTGCTAATGGGTACGGACAAGTACGCAGAGAACTTCCGGAAGAACATCACCAAGTATGTTTGCGATTCGTTGTATTTTTGTTCCTGGTTTTCTTTCATTATCATATACAACATTTTAAGGTATAACACGTCATTTGCAATGGGCTCGTTGCATTACGAGAGGGCAGATCTCCTTAAGATTACTGCACCGTTCGTTAAGGTTTGATTTAAAAATTAAACAGTATTCTCGACGCACAATTACCGTTGTTGTTCTTGCAGGTGCAAGGGTCCATTCAACACCTCCTGGGATCGTTTGGGGCGCCTTTAGACAAAGACGGAAGATAGAATCTTCCGATCTTTGGACAAACATATACGTACATCCTAAACGAAGCCGTCGACTTCCGCCTCAGCAACAACCTGAGCAGCAAGCTGGACAGGAAGAACATCGAGACACTGAGCGAAATATTCTCGCACGTGAACTTCCTGGCCAAGCAATATAGAACCATGCAGGAGATCATCGACGATCTCCAATTTAAACGCCTTCCTGTGAAGAACTACTGCTTGGCTCTGCGTGCCTGCGACCTCCCAGGAACTGCATCTGACTCTCAATTAAGAAGAAAAACAAAATGACCTGTCTCATATTTCAATCCCCTCCTCGATCCACTTTGTTATCCGCCGATCTTCCCTTCTGGCGAGAAGGGTTACCAGACTCGTGATCAACCACTGCGGATATGAGGAGTGTCGAACGAAGGAGAACAGCGCGATGTGCGCCAGGAACCCGAATATTCCGCTGAAATCGACGAGGAGGAGGACGACCTTGGTTCGACGATGAACACATCGGAAAAAATGACGCAGAGGACGCAGCCATCCGTCACTTTTCTCGACGATTCGTCGGACGAGGAGCAAGGTGAAACAATTTTCACATTTTCTTAGAAAAAAGTTTATAGAATAAAACGATTATTCCCGGAATTCTAATCTTATCATAGTAGGCAACGAAAATGAGAACAGATGCAGCACCCAGACGAAATGTGAGGGCAGAGTTCATGACGGTCAGTTAATGTGTAGTAATATTAATGTATTTCATAAAAGATTAAATGCAAATTTGAAGATGACGACATGGACTTCGTGATGGAAGCGGACCACCATCAAGAAGTGGATCATGAATCATTGAATCTTCAGCAGGGAGACGGTGACCATAAGGTTCATATGATTTGTCACACAATAGAGTCGAATAATAATATATACTTATGTGTGTTGTATTATTTGTTATATAATTTGTTAAAGGTGACCTACGCGGTGCGAAAGCGACACTCGCTTCGCGCCGCGAATATATGATGTACATCCTGCCGCAACACAAGAGGTACAGCGAGGACGAATTTCACCGGGTTAGTAATCTCTATCTTTTGACTGCCAGCTGGTGGCGGCGATGACGTATAGCGTGGAATTTCAAAACGAGGGATGCCTAACATGCACTTGCTCGTCACTCTCCAGGTAACGACGTTCATTTTCGGTAAAGTTTACACGAAATACGTGTGTATTCTCTCAGGAAGGGCACAAGCTCGACCCTCCGTAGCGAATAGACAGTGTCGTCTGGGCAAGGATCCCGGAGGTTCCGGACATAAATGCTAAATCTGAAGCGCCTCGTATCTGAAATAATGATGCACCGCCTTTGTCAAGGTGTGTTTCTATGCTTTTTTCAATTACAGACATGAAACCCCACATATACAACAAATACATTTCGCAGGAGACGACACTGCCTACTGCAATCAGAGAAAGCTGTCGGACAAAACATACTATCGTTGTACGAAGTTTTGAAGTATGTGTCGCATACCGCATCGTCCAAACGAGTACAATTTTCAGCCGTTGACGTCGAACTAATATGTCGTTCCCTACTCGCCTCACCTATTGGCGAAGTACAGGGCGCACATCAACGTAGAGGTGGTATCGAAGGTTGGTATCATCAAGTACATCTATAAGTACATTTTCAAGGTAAGTCAGTGCGGCAGCACCGTACACAATATTTTGCACGATCAATTGCAGGGATACGACAAGGCGCAGGTTCAGTTCATCGAGATGTCTTCGATGGATGACGGCTCTGCAGCTGGTCTTCCAACATCGAAGGACATTCACGGTGTGGCTGGCGTACCTTCCGGCGTGACGATAAGTAAAACTACGATGCAGAATATCTCGGACCGGATTAAAGTCGAGATGAAAAGGGTTACCTATCACCGTACACACGTTTTATAAATTGCTGAAGGCTAACTTTGTAGATGGGCGTAAATCACCGGAACGTGGTCGCATTCGACGAGGCCATCATAACAGAATGCTTTCTGCAGATGACTGCTAATGAAGCCGCCTGGGGAATCCAGGGCTATCCCCTTTCGGCAAATTCACATACCTTTAGTGTTCGACTGTTTTCGGTTTTGAAAAATTATTAATTTGTAAAAATTGCAGGTCAAGAGCTTGTCCGTTCATGAGCCCGATGGCAAGTTCGTGTGTTTCCGGAAAAAACAGGCTGGACCACAATGGTGCAGAAGGTCAGTTTGTCGCACAATAAAAGCACTTGGACCGTAAAATTAATTATGGATATCTAGCGGAAAGTTCAAATCTTGCTGAGCCCCTCACGTATCAAGAGGTAAACCGATTACAATGTCTCTTCACGATTTCACAATTAACCATAACAATATCAGCTCGGGCTTTACTACTGTTATGTCGCGTCGTCCGGCAGATGGGTGCGGTACCTTCGCAAACCGACGAAGATGGTAGTCCGCGTGCGGCCAGTAAATCCGCGGCAGATGGAGCGGTTCGCAATCTACCTACCCTCCATGTTTCAACGGGGTTGCACGTCCTTCGAGAGTCTCCGCACGGTCGACGGTATGGTCTACGAGACTTTCGGAGATGCTGCCAGAATGGTCTGTCAATCATCTTTCGTTTTGTGCGTTTTTATCGATTACCATGCTTCGCATGTTCACAGGAGGCGACGGCGAAAGATTCGCCAAAACAACTATGGGACGAGTTCAAGGTCGGGCTCGTAGACCGTACGTACGCAAAGATGCCGATGCATGGTGAAGCCGCCGCGTTGCATCACATCGAGGGAATCCTCTCGTACCACGGGAAGACACTCGGAGATTTCCGTCTGCCGGATTTGTCATCGTGGCTGATGACAGCGAACAAGGAGGATATCGACTGGCATCCACGACGCGACCTGTTCCCCTGAGTAAGTGTCGCTATCGTATTGATGAAAACTTCCTCACATTCGAAACATTGCTTTGCAGGTGGACCTTAACCGATACTGGAGAATCTGCGGACGAATGCAGAACAACAACACGCCTTCGACGTTATCGCGGCGGCCGTGACGGATAGCTCGAGCGGATGCGGAAAAACGTTCGTCTACAGGTAAGGTTCGGCGTCCAATACGTTATTTACACCGACGACGTCCAAGATTTTTCATCCGCAGAGCTCTATACCATTACCTGCGCGCGAGAGATGTCAACGTGCAGATGGTCACAACCACTGGCATCGCCGCAACGTTGTTGGAGAACGGCACCACTGCTCATCGATATTTCATGCTCCCGCTCAACGTGACGGAAGAACAGCCGATCACTGGTTAATTTATTTCAATGAGCGAAAATAATGCACGATTCTAATAAACGCACTTGTTCAGATGAAGCTGGAGAGCAGGGCGGCTCGTGACTTGAGGGGCCTAGACGTCGTTATCTTCGACGAGGCTACGATGGCTAGCCGCTATACATTCCGCGCGATCGACGCCCTATTGTGCCAAGTGATGGAAAAAGAGCAGCCGTTCGGTGGCAAAATCATGCTGCTCGGTGAGTTTTTGCATTCGACCGTTCTAAATTGGTCACGTGCGCGCCGTTATAATCTCGCACTCTCGCAGGCGGAGACTGGAAACAACTACTGCCGATCGTCACTGGTGTATCGAGCGACACCGCAGTACGCCACACTCTCAAGGCGGACGAAAATTTGTGGCGTGAATTCCAGGTACGGCCCGCGTCGCAATTGATACGAGCTATCACCGCACCACTTTATATACGTCCTTTTCAGATTCTGTCCCTCGTGAGGAACGTGCTAGCGGAGGCGGACGTCCGCTACGCCCGTTTCCTTGAAAACGTCGGCAACGGCCGTGACAAGGGCGTAGAATCAACGTGGGTGATTCTCTCCTCGTCGAATTCGGTCGCGATGAGCGAAGACGAAGTTGTTGCTTTCGTCTACAACGCGAAAACGCTTAGCGATCGCACGGAGATAGCCAAGTCGTGCTTGTTGAGGTACGCATTTAGTCATGACTTTAAAATTTACTGAAACTTCAGCATTGCTTGTAACGATAAATCGCGTTTCAGGTCGTGTTGATGCACGATCACTTCATCGTGTGCCGCCTTCTAACCACGAAGTAAGCCGCGTAAATTCGGCACATTCAATATTAAATGTGGATCAAATTTTTCAGGTACTCCGGAAAGATTGTATGGATCGCGAAGGCGAAATTGACGCCGCCGAACAACGATCCTAAGCGCGCGAAATACGACAGGCTACAGTTCCCGATACGACTCGCGTATGCGATGACGATAAACAAGGTTTGACATTCACGACCTGTAAACTGTGATCAAAGTGTAATTTTTCAGAGTAAGGGCCAGACGTTTAATTCTGTTGGAGTAATTTTGTGGAACAACGTCTTTGCGCACGGGCAACTGTACGTCGCTCTGTCGCGCGCTCGCGGATCAACGAAGGTGCGCGTGTACTCCGCTGCCGCCGGAGGACCGATGCAGGGCGACAAAGGACGGATGGTCGTCCTTCACAACAAAGTAAATCGGGAAGTACTCGAACCTATCAGTCAGGTGCGTATACGTCGACATTACTGCATGGAATATCATTTTAATTGTTTGCGATGCGTCACTAGGAAGCGGAACGCGCGCTCTTCGACAATTCACCAATGCCGTCTCCCCCGACCCCCGTCGTCCCCAAGAAACACAACGCCCCGCCGATCGTCGTTCCCACTCGCACATTCCCGACGAAGAAGGCATAGAAGGTAGGATGTTTCTACTACTATTCCAAATTATACCATGACAACATGCAACAATAATTTGTCAGGCGACACGCGTAAAACCGCCGACTCGACGGCCATCGGTTCTACCAGTGACCCCGGTCTCCGCGTCGCCGTCTTCCGAACATGTTCTCTTCGTAAACCGAGGGATGGACTGTTTCGTCGCCACCGCGTTGCAGTGCCTGCGGGTGATGGAGCATTTTGTAAGTGGATTGGAGCTATCTAATCCCAGAGAACGATCCGATACCGTCGCCACTTACATAAACGGTCGAGGACTAATGATTGTTCGCGATCTTCGAATGCATGCGTCCATCGACGAGTCCTTCCGATACGACAAGGGAGACGTTTCAGACTTCGTGGACGACATCATTACCAACACTCCCGATCTGCACGACGAATTTACGTTCGTAGAGAGGACGACTTTCAATTGTCCGACGGAAAATCATTCTCGCACCGTACGTATTGCGTTGGTAGGACATGTTTAAAGATCTTTTTAAATTTGAAATAATCAAAAACTCTCACAGGAAATACTGGAACGTCGAGTGTTACACGTTGGAATATCAGCGGCCCTGGAGAATTTGGTGGTGGACTTGGAGCAGCTCGCCACGTCTTCTGAGGTAACGTCGGCTTCATGTACGAGTATATCTAAAGTTTATTGTTTATCTTTTAGGAAATGAGCCGGAGGTGTCCGGAGTGCCAGGCTCGAGACATGGGTACGATATCCACGACCGTGGTAAATAGTGGCAATCGCCACCTTGTCGTCCACGTGCAGATCGACGGCGGTCGCAATCAACGAAGGATATATCGCCTTGCTTCACTGGACCTAATACACCTAATGGGCAGTGTGCTTTCGCATTGTTGAAATTCGCTCTTGTAACGTATGTTTTTCAGGATGTACGAGGAAGGTGATGGCATTCGCCGAATTTCACCCGTATATTGAACAATATACGACGTGGACACGAAGCCCGGATGGGTACTGGTGGGTCCACCACGACGACGATCGCGTGCCACCCGAACCGTGCGTGCCATTTTACATCACCGAAGGGGCACGTACGCCGCGATACATCGGGCGGTCGTCGGTCGACCTACACAATGTCACGGCCCTATTCCACAACAGGATCGATTGAACGCAGCATATTTATATTTCTTTTTTTACTATACAAGTTTATTTCCTTTTTCCCACTTATTCACTTTTTACAATTATTAAAATTAAATTTAGCAATTTTTTCATTTTCCATTTTTTTCGAATTTATAAACCTTTTCATATTTTCAAATTTTCCAATTTCTCCAAATTTTTCAAATTTTAGATACAATTGCACACTAATAGTTGTGAAAGAAATTTAATCATTGAAAATTTCGACATCAAATTGCGTCATTGGCAAAAACTGTCGCAAACGGAGTACCCTTTCACAAAAACTTAGCTATCTATTGAATCAAACTGTTATATATAACTCTCATCCGTACGCAACTGACGGTTAAAAATGCCGGTCTTGAGCCTTCCATTGGTCGGGCAGAGTCATCTAATGGCGACTTCCGAAAATTACACGTCAAAAACGTCACCTGCAAAATTCGCACTTGAACTCGTGTCTGCGTCGTTTACGAGCGTAGTTTGAATAAAGTGCGTTTAGAAATAGGTGCTCGGGACCGATTCGCGGGCATTTGCAACCCTGCCGGTGAAGTCATCGAAGATGGAAAGTGCATACTTTGAATCTATCAACCAACGCATATCGGCCGATGAAAGAGCAGTGCAGGCTTCCCGCAAGTCATTACAAATGTGAAACGAGCCGGTTCATCAATGATACATTCGAAATTACAAGTACATTTCCTTTACGGTGAGCGATACAAGTTTGTGGATGCATATTTAAACTCGATTAAACGTCAATACGTAACCTGCAAAATTCGTAATTTAAACTCGCGTCGGCGTCATTTTCGAGTGTAGTTTGGACAAGACACGTTTAGAAATAGGTGTTCAGGCCCGATTCGCGGCCATTCAAGCCACAGAAACCCCACTCGCAGTGCTGATATGGTTCAAATGTCAAATGAGTTCGACGACATTATTATATTACATTATAATAAATGAAAATTGGCGGAGCCTGTGGTTTTACTATAAAGAAAAAAGAGAAAACGTATAATAACAATTATAGTTGAATTGAAGTCGACTTCAGTGTTATCCCACTGGTGATCCGTTCAGATTCTACTGAAGATAACAACGTAGTTGCCGAAATACGTATTTAGATTTGTAAAAATCAATTGTGGTAAGGGGTTTTTATCTTATAATTGTTATTATAAGTTTTCTCTTTTTTCTTTACATTATAATAGATTATAAGAAGTGTGAGTTCATTAGAGTTTGAGAATATACACATGTGGGAATCGATCAGGTACGATTTTAAGACATATACGTGCCTTTGGGATACAAAGCTGGACGGAATTGTGTACGTGTATGTGTTGTGGCATTTCAAATGTCAAACGTGAGTTCTGCCAAGACGCCTTTTTCAAAGATCATCTTTATATGTAGTTTGGGCGGTTGTTATTTATGGATATTTATTTGCACTCGATCAGGTAAGAGTTGACGTCTTTCTGTATAGTTCAAATTCACCAACCCGGCCCTTTAATAGCTTCAAGCCGCCTTCGGAAAACACTGTCCGTTAGAGTTACATAATAGTCTATGTACGAGTTCCACATGAACTTACAAATATACATGCAAATTCCGCATTGTAAATAGTCGGTGAGTGATCAATTGATTAATGAAGTAGTATAGCTTAGTTTGAATTCGTTGTATCTTCGATCCATTAACAAACAGATTTTTTTAAAGTGGCAAACATATAAGTCGTATACGTCAAAAGCGCATTTAAAGTGCAGAACTGGAGGTAACATGTAATTGCTCTTAAGTAAATAAATGCAAGATAATATAATAGTATATTAGTATACAAGTTTAGTAAGGCAACGGACTGTCGCACGAGTGGTTTTGTCCCATTAGAACGAGTGCGACTATATCGCCTTACTAAACGAGTGTAATATACTATTGTATCTACTTTGCTTTACTAATTCTTGAAATTTCGCCTGTTCAAATTTTCATATTAGACTAGGAACTTTTGCGTAGGTTGGGTTCACTGATATTGACACTTTGTATGAAATTTCAAAATAATCTAATAGCCGAAAAAAAATTGATTGATTATAACTAATTATGTCGTCGAACTTAGTTTCAATAAGATGGAGCTTTGACACAAAAATTAATTCAAATAGTATTCTTTTTACAATAATTGAACGTATCAATTTATGAATGTGCGTGTGTGACCTTCATGAGCCACCAAGTTGACTAAAAACAACAAAAGTAATGGTATCAAAACGCAAATATCATTTGATGCAAGCTTAGAAATTCACACATTTCTAAAAAAAACATAGTTCAAATTAATATAGTTTCCAATTGTTATTAGTGTAACGCCTTCGAAATAAAACTTAGTTCAAAAATTAAATTACTGATAAAAAAACTGCCACAGAAATGACTACTTAAATGACATCCATTGAAAATTGGAGTATGGATTGCAGTATCCAGAAGAAAATCACTGGGCCAATTTTCTTCACCGATACCGTCAATGCCGAACGTTATCGTAATATGTTGCAAATTTTTATAAAGCAACTACACTATGATGAACTACTGATGAGCTGGGTTATTTTCAAAATGATATCGCCACTGCCCAAACATGTGGATTCATTGAAGCCTATTATGATTCCAGCAAGATCGCCAGATCTTACTATTGTAGATTATTTCCTATTTGGTTATTTTAAAAATACAATTTATCACAATCGATTATACACACCGGATGAATTAAAAGAAGGTGCTGTGCAAACAATAACGGAAGAACAGCTACAAGCAATTTTTGAAAACATGAAAAAAAAGAATAGATAGATAGAAAATTGTTTGCTTAATGTGACACATTACCAGATGTTAAAACTTAGCTCATATCGTAGTCAAAACTGTAAACAAATGTAATTTTTTAAAACCACTAACAGGAAAATTCAAATGAAAATGTATATAAATCTAATTGAATTATAACAAATCGTTACATAAAACAGTGCTCATGTCTTTGATTGGAAAATGCAAATGTCTACTCATTAACTTAGTTCAACAATATTGCGGTATTCTCTCTCAGAAACCCACGCAAAAATTTAGTGTAATTTTTATTCAGATAGTGGGAACATTGGGCAATAAACTATGACAAAATGACACCTGTCATGTCATCTTGAAACAAAATGGCGACACTCTATATCCCTTACGCGTGAACCTATCAAGAAATTTTGCACTGTCACAGCTGAAAGAAATGAAACGAATCTTTGGTAAAAAACTACGGCAAACGGACTACCCTTTCATAAAACTTAGTTACCTACTCAAACTGCCTCTATACACATAACGGGTCTCGTCCGTCTGAAACTGATGGGAAAAAAATGCTGAATTCTCAAGTTTCATTGGTCGCCGGTGTAACGCGCGAAGCGCGTTGGTCCGATTTTGCGCGCCAAAGGTTCGAATTACGACTAGGAACGCTGCGATTGGCCCGACGGGGAGGTGGAATGGACGACTTCCGGAAATTAAACGTCAAAAAATTAACCTACAAAAGTCGCACCTTAAACTCGTGTCGGAGTCGTTTTCGAGGGTAGTTTAAACAATGTGCGTTTAGAAATAGGTGTTCGGGACCGATTCGAGGGCATTCTGGGTTCTGCCGGTGAAGTCATCGAATATGCAAAAGTACGTACTTTGAATCCATCACGCAACACACATCGGCCGATTAAATAGCAGTGCAGGCTTCTCGCAAGTCATTACAAATGTGAAACGAGCCGGTTCGTCAATGATACATTAAGTGATGAAATTATAAGTGCACTTCCTTTACGGTGGGTGATACAACTTTGTGTTGGCATATTTAAACTCGATTAAACGTCAAAAGGTAACCTGCAAAATTCGCAGTTTAAAGTCGCATCGCTGTCGTTTATGAGCGTAGTTTGGACAAGGCGCGTTCAGAAAAGGTGTTCGGGCCCGATTCGCGGTCATTAGGCCACAGAGACCCCGCCCGCAATGCTAATATCGTGCAAATGTCAAATGTGTTCGACCATACATTACAAATTATAAAAAGTGTTTGTTCATAAGACTTTGAGAATATATACATCTGGATTCGATCAGGTACGGTTTTATGGCAATATATGTCTCTTTGGTATACAAAACTGGATGGAATTGTGTACGTGTATTTCAAATGTCAAACGACGCATTGAGCGCCCTGTTTAAAGAGCATCTTCTTTATAGCTTGGGCAGTTTTTATTTATGGATGTTTATTTGCATTCGATGAGGTACAAGGTAACGTCTTTCCGTACACTTCAAATTCATCGGACAGACCGTTTAATTGATTCAGGCCGCCTTCGGACAACGATCAGGTAAACGTCAAGTTCTAAATTCGTGCACGTTTTTGAATTAGCCAAGAATTTATGGAAACAGCTACACAAGTGCAACGAGAGCAGAGAAAAACGGACATATAAAACTGATATACATAAACTTTGACAAAATCATATTTTACAACGGCTTGGGGAGAGAATTGTTTCCGAACTGTTTGTTT
The DNA here is from genome assembly GCA_959613385.1 of Geotrupes spiniger. NCBI lineage: Eukaryota > Metazoa > Arthropoda > Insecta > Coleoptera > Geotrupidae > Geotrupes > Geotrupes spiniger. The sequence goes on from OY390735.1 coordinate 38,306,800, forward strand.
TCCTCCAAAATTTTTAAGAATAAATATCCCTAAAAAGTTACAAATCATTACTTAACCTTAAATGATTATGTCAATCGAATCATAATAAAATTAATTGTCACAAAGGTAAACACTTATAAATATCACGGTTGGCATTCCCGGACGTTTTTCATATTGCAAGAAATTGCCAGCGGCATAAAAATTATAATGGCCAAATATTATTTGCAAATTTCAATCCATGTCAGCGTTCCGAGATAGTTTTGTACTTTCGAATTACATTATTTGTGGTTAATTTTGTGAAAAAATTTGATTAATTATAACAAATTTGGTCGTCGAACTTAGTTTCAATCAGATGGAGTTTGATAGATAAAAATTAATTCAAATAGTATTCTTTTTAAAATAATTGAACGTATCAATTTATGAATAAGCGTGTGGACAAAATGAGCCACGTAGTTGAAAATAACAAAAGTAATGGTGGCAAAACGCAAGTATAGCTACTGCACTGTCATTTGATGCAAGCTTGAAATTCACACATTTCTAAAAAGAATAACTTATGTTAGGTGGTCGAAAATTTCGAACGGAGCATATTAAGTAAATACATCGATGATTGGGAGCGATGCATAAAACTGCATATTAATTGTACGGAGTGCAAGATGCACAATATATCTCGAATACTAGAAAACGCCCGGCGACCAAAACCACTGCACCCTTAATAAGTGGCGCCTATTAATATAATTGCTTTCCCTCTCACGCAGCCCAATGCAAGTCAAGTATATGTTTACGTTACCAAACTCCTCTCCTCGAACGATGCTCGCGGACTGACAGATGATGCTCTCACATGGGCGTGTATTCGGGTAACCAAATAATATGACAAGCAACATGAAAGACAAACAGTAATTAGTGATTATGAATACCGACCATAATTAGCATTAACATACCGGGTGCTCCAGCACCCTTGTTTGAGCACCCTTCGGATCGGGCCTACACCTTCTTTATCCGTCTCTCCATTGCTCCTCCAATGGTGATCTTCGTGTACACCTAACGTCTATTCGTAGCTTCAAAGAGAATAGTTAATAGATATAGTCAACCAGATAGTCAAGTCACGTACGATGCACTAGCGTACCCGCGCCCATTATCTGACCAGAACAGATACAATGGACCACTGGACTTGCGTCCAGGTCAGGCGATCACGCCGTTACCTGAGTGCTATAGTACCGCTAGATTGGTTGCATTTGCATGCCTGCACACACAGGCCGTCATCAGACAGCCCTCGTACCAACAATTCCTCGAATTGTGTTAATGTGCCCCAGTGCGATGCCGCCTCGCAACGCTGACAGGAATGCATCACCTCCGTATTCCATGGCACAGGTAGATAGCTAGCTAATAGATAACCTTTCACCGGGAACCCAGTTGCATCTCGCAACAACAACAACAACAACAACCGCCGTAACAACGGCAACAGCAACAACAGCAACACAGCATCAACATCAACACCACTGCATTCGGTCTGCACAACTACACTGGCAATCACTCGCGCAACTGTAACACTCCAAGCAGTTGTCATTAATACCTCTCAATAACCAACGAATAATACTAGTCGTTGTTCGCACCAATGACCATAATACAAATATCGCAATAACAACGCATCTACTGAGACAAACACTCGCCGCATACCCGCACGCCACTGTGAGAGCAAAACTGGTAATGTTCACGGCACGATGACGAATGTGTCCTTCCCGTAAACAACCCCATCGCTAGGGCTGGTGTGGTATGGGGGAAAGCAATAAACCTCTACAACGTTTTCATAAATAATCTCATCCCTATTATAAGTAAATACACGTAAAATATGTAATATTTGCTATAGAATAATATACTTAAATGTCTTAAATAAAATACAACCGTAACACTTCAAACTAATATAGTTTCCAATTGTTAATAGTGTAACACCTTTGAAATAAAATTAAATTACTGATAAAAAACCTGCAAAAACATGATATGGGTGTGGCGTGTCCGAGAGTGGTGTGTTAAAAGTGGCTCCGTGATTAAACCTAAATAGAAGGAAATTACGAGCTCAAATTTAACCAAAAGCGTAACCGGCATTAGAGAGAAGTCATGAAAAGACATCCCAGTAAAATAAGGTAGGATAGATTAATATATTAAGAACAAATCAGATCAAATAAAATACACCGATAGAAGCGAGACTTGCGACGGGACGACCGGGGTCAAACTTCTTGCGCGGTGTTTTTTTAGTTAAACGAACAAATACAATCGGAAACGACGAACATAAAAGACAGGGACGGTTTCAGGAAAATATAAACATAATAACACATTAATAACTGAATAAAAATGGAGAGTGAGGAATCAACTGACGAATATAACAAAAGAAGATCAAATGGAGATGAGGAAGGAGCACCATTTGGGAAAAACAGAAAAACAATAAGATCACCAGCACAAAAAAGTGGAAAGGCAGAAGACAAAATAGATATGATGCTGAACCTAATGCAGGATATGAAAATCGAAATGCAAGATATGAAAAAAGAACTGAAAGAAATGAGAACAGAACAGAGAGAATTTAGAGAGGAAGTCGGCAAACTAAGACAGGAGAATGAAACGTTGAAAAAAAATATGAGGAAATAAAAAAAGAAAATGAAGAGATGAAAATAGAAATAGTAGATGTTAAAAACAACATAGAATGGATGGACAAGGAAAGAAGGGAAAAAATATAGTGATAACGGGCCTAACATTGGAAGTAGAAGAACCAGACAAATTAAAAGAAATAATAGATAAATACATGGAAACACATTTAGAGGTACGAGTACGAGTGAAATTGGCAAGGAAAATAGGAACAAACACATACAAAATAGAAATGGAAAATATGAAAGACAAAGAGGAGATAATGAAAAATAAACATAAGCTAAGAAAAATTAGGAACGAGCGAGTATATATAAACCACGACCTAACTAAAAATGAGAGAGAAATGCAAAAACTAATAAGACAAAAAGGACAGGAGGAAAGAAATAAAGGAAAAACAATTAAAATTGGGTTTAACAAAATAACTATAGACGAGATAGAATGGAAATGGAATAAGGCTGAAAGAAAACTGATGAAAACAAAAAACTAAAGGATAATATGTTAGGTGGAAATAAAAATAACGACCAGGTTGCGAAAAATGATAAGAGAAGAGACATTGAGGAAGGGAGACATAGGGCGGGAAACAAAGAAGGGAGAAAAACCTCAAAAAGAGAAGAGAAAAAGACAATATCTGAGCAAACAAAAGGAAATATAACACATAAATGGAGATTAGGAACATGGAATATAAGAAGTATAAATGGAAAGGAACAAGAACTAATAGAGGAATTTGAGAATACAGGATTGACAATACTAGGAATAAGTGAGACAAAGAAAAAATGGAAAGGAAGAACTACCATAGGAAATGGCCACACACTGATTTACAGCGGAGTAGAGCAGAATATGAGATCGGAAGCAGGAGTAGGCTGTATTATACACAAAAACATGACAAAAAATATACAAAAGTGGGAAACTCCATCGGAAAGAATATTAAGCATACAGATAGAAGAGGAAGAGGGAAAGCAATTAACAATCATAGTAGTATATGGACCTAATGATAATGACAGAAAAAGTGAAAAAGACCAATTCTAGGAAGAACTAACACTAATAACAGAGGAAGCTAAGGGTAAATTATACATAGTAGGAGACATAAATAGCAGAGTAGGGAAGAGGGACAATAGATACAGAACAATGCTAGGGATGCATGGAGAAGAAGTAAAGAATAACAATGGTATAAGAATTTTAGATTTCTGCCAGCTACACAATCTTGTAATTGCAAATACGTTCTACCAACACAAATACATACAAGTATACCAAGACACAAGAAAGTAGAGGAGAAAGATCAATAATTGATTACATACTAGTGGAAAAGAAGAACAGGAAAAATATACGAGATGCCAGAGCGAGAAGAGGACCGGAGATATACAGCGACCACTACATGGTAGTAGCAGACATAACCGGAAAGGTAAAGGGAACAATAACAAAGGAAAAAAAATAGAATTTAACACGATAAAAGCTTACAAACTGAAAAATAGAGAAACAGCTATACAATACGAACAAAGAATACAGGAAAAGATGGAAGAATACACTGAAATAATCAGAAAAGCTAATGTACAACAAAGTTGGAATCTCTTCAAAAATATAATGATAGACAGCACGATCGAAATATGCGGAATATGTAAAATAAATAATAAACGGAAACAAACAGCATGGTGGACAAACGAAATAAGAGAAGAAGTAAAAAAAAAGAAAATTAAATACAAAAATTACCTGTCACATAAAACAAGAGAAAACTATGACAAGTACAAATCACAAAGGAGAAAGGTAAAAGAGTTGGTAACATTCGAAAAGAAAAACAAATGGAAAGAATTTAGTGAAAATTAGAAAACGACAGCCGCGGAAACCAGAAGTTATTCTACAGAACACTCAAGTCATTTAGACAAAGAAAAACACTAGAGGAAACAACCATAAATAGCTCTACAGGAAAGTTACTAAAGGAGGAGGCTGAAATAATGGAAAGATGGAAGGAGTACTTCATGGAGATGCTAGAAGGGAAAAGCGAAGAAACAGAGGAAAATCCGAACAGAACAAAGGAAAACAAGGACGTGAAAGAACAAGAAAAATTTACTAAGAAAGAACTGAAAGACGTTAATCGATTAAAGAATGGGAAGGCAGCAGGGAGTGATAAGGTCACAACAGAAATGATAAAAAACCTAGGACAAACAGGTACAGACATACTACTAGAAATTATAAATAAGGCATGGGCATACGAAACTATTCCAGATGAATGGGCAATAGCGCAAATTATTCCCATATATAAAAAAGGTAACCCTAAGGAATGCAATAACTACAGAGGTATAACTGTAATTAACACTGTGGTAAAAATATACGAACAACTGATAAAAAAGAGGATAATACAAAAAATAGAACCGACCTTGGAAGAAGCACAGAGTGGATTCAGAACAGGGAAGAGTACCCAGGACCATATATTCACAATAAAACAAATATTTGAAAAAACAGCGCAACAGGGCAAAGAAGTATGTCTAGCTTTCATCGACCTTGAAAAAGCGTTCGATAGAGTAAAGAGATCAAGACTATGGGAAATATTAAAACAAAGAGGAGTGAATAACAAAATGATAAGAGTAATACAAGGACTATACAAGAACAATACGAATTATATAATAAGAAGGAATATGAAATCAGAAGGATTTACAACAAAAGCCGGATTGACACAAGGAGGAGGACTAAGCCCAATACTATTTACAATTTTTATGGACGAGATAATAAGGAAATGCACACGGAGGAGTAAAAAAATGAATATCGGATACACTAACCTACAAGGGATAACAATATCGGAAGGAGTGTTTGCAGATGATGTGGTACTAATAGCAGAAAGTGAGAAAGCATTACAACAAAATATAAACATATGGAATGAAGAACTGAAAGAAAAAGAAATGAAAATAAACTTAAGTAAAACAAAAGTAATGACTACTGCAGATATACAGCCAGACATAAGGATAGAAGGAGTGAGAATAGAACAAACCAGACAATTAGAATATCTAGGATCCATTATAGAAGATACAAGGAAACAAGAAACTGAAATAAATACAAGAATAGAAAGAACAATAAGATTATACTATGCAATGAACAACAAATTTATCAACAAGAAAGAAATATCAAGGCAAACAAAAATGAACGTATTCCGGACGATATACAGACCAATCCTGACGTACGGCTGTGAATCATGGATAATAACAAAGAAGATTGAGAGCAAAATACAGGCTACGGAAATGAAATATTTGAGGAGAGTTATGGGAGTAACGAGAAGAGACAAAATTAAAAATACACGGATTAGAGAAGAGCTGGGAATTGAGTCGTTGACGGAGTTCATAGAACAAAGACAACTAAGTTGGTGGGGACACCTGCAAAGAATGAGCAAGGATAGACCGGTGAAACAAATATGGGAAGCTAGAATAACAACAAGAAGGAAAAGAGGAAGACCGCAGCAGACATGGGATAAAGGGATTGAGAGCGTGATAAACAAGAGGGGAAGGACACTGGAAGAAGCAAGAAGAATAGCTAGGGACCGTAAGGAGTGGAAGAGCTTTACACAAGGGAAATAAAGTCTACCCCTACACCCTAAGGGTAAAAGGGGATATATGATTATATATGATTATATATATATATAAAAAAAACTGCCACAAGTGCGACTTCTTAAAACTCAATTCAATTAATTCATTAGGACGTATTTGGAGTGCACGAAACCATGGCTTATTTCATCAGGCATCCATTGAAAGTTGGAGTATGGATTGCAGTATCCAGTACAAAATTATTGGGCCAATTTTCTTCTCCGATAGCGTTAATGCCGAACGTTATCGTAATATGTTGCAAATTTTTATAGAACAACTACACTATGATGAGCTACTGCTGAGCTGGGTTATTTTCAACATGATATGGCCACTGCTCAAATATGTCGGTTCATTGATGCCTATAATGATTCCAGCAAGATCGCCAGATCTTACTACTGTGGATTATATTCTATTTGGTTATTTTAAAAATACAATTCATCACAATCGATTATACACACTGGATGAAATAAAAGACGCGATAGAAGGTGCCCCGCAAACAATAATGGAAGAACAGCTACAAGCAATCTTTGGAAACATTGAAAAAAGAATCGATGCATGGATGCAATGGTGGTGCACATTCAAACTTATTTCAAATTAATAATAGTTTAATATTGTTTGCTTAATGTCAGTTACGTTTGGCAAACTATTAAATGCGTTTGGTTAATATTTATTTAGAGGCGTTGTTAAATGTAAAACACGATCAAATATGTAATCTATAGAATTATTGCACTGGAAATAATGTACTCTGTAGAATATGTGTACTTTGATAACCTTGTAGAAATAATACTTTTCATAAAATAGATATATTTTAATTTTATTTGTACAATCGGTAGACAGATAAAGCAGATATACATAAATTTTGTCGAAAACATATTTTACAATGCTTGGGGAGTGAATTGCTTACGAACTTCATGTCGCAGATATGTAGGCAATTCATTGTCATCCGCTTGACAGCACAAAACTATGACGTGAACAAGACAGATTCACACTAAATAAATTATTGTTTTTCCACGATATTTTTTGAGAGTTTCATAGTTATATGGACCAATTATACAATCAGTTGACATATAAATGGTAGAAAACTGTACAAAACTGTTGTATCTTTCGGAAGGATGAATCAAACTGCGAGGTTTGGACTCAAGTGTTTATTGCTTGTTTGTGCGCGCGTACCTGCCGGACGTACATATATAGTAAAAAAGAGTTTACGATAAAAAGCAATTCATATATACAATGAACATTGTTACACCCTTATCCTATTTTCAAAGTCTCAGCCCCTTAACAACTTTCAAATTTAATATATATCTCTTAACATAATTAAAACAAAATTCTATACAATATGTGCAACACAACTCATTGCGTATTTAACAATCTTGATCGTAAATTGTATCTCGGTTCAATATTGCAACTTTCGTCATTATCCATGTTAGTGCTTGAACCGCCGTCACAATTTTCGTTCTCGATCTCATTCGTATTCGTGTCATTAACAGTCTGATCTTTGTTTTCTGCAGGGACAGAAGAATGCAAGGAAAATCTAATCTCTTTTTCTTAATTGATCCGAATGCCTACGTACACTTTTGCCTCCCTCTGTTCCTACTTCAAACGTTACGGCTCCGCCTTTATCGGTTATCGTGCCCTTGCCCCAAGACGGATTGTTGGGTAGAGTATAGTCCCTATACATCACCTTATCACCAATATTTAACTCTTTAGGTTTACCACCATGATTTTCTATTTGTTTTTCAACCTTATTGGCTACATATTGGCTGTGATCAGGCAAAACTAAGTCTAGACGAGTTTTAAGTTTACGACCAAACATCAATTGAGCTGGACTTACTCCCGTTGTAGAGTGAGTCGTATTACGGTAGTCAAATAGAAAACGTTGCATGAAAATGTTTATATTTTGATTACTGCGATATGCCTTTTTTAAACAATATTTTACATTTTTCACTGCGTTTTCTGCTGCTCCGTTACTAGCGGGATGGTAAGGTGGTGATAAAATATGGCGTATGCCATTTAACTTTAAGTAATGTTTAAATTCTTCAGATGAGAAAGGAGGGCCGTTATCAGAAACTACGACATTCGGTAAACCATACCGCGAAAATGTTTCTCGTAATTTTCTGATAACACATTCTGCAGTTGTTGCGAACATTTCGCACACTTCCAACCATTTAGAGTATGCGTCGGTAATTACAAGATACTTTTTATTTGCAAAAGGTCCTAGAAAATCTATATGTATCCTTGACCATGGTGTTCTTGTTAAAGGCCAGGGATTTAGATTTATTTTTGATGGGTTTATTCTTACAGAATTGCATAAGTCACAACTGGAGCACATCTTTTCGATATCATTGTCCATGTTAGGCCAATAGACATATGATCTCGCAAAAGACTTGCACTTGCTCATACCCAAATGACTAAGATGTAATTCGTTTAAAATCAGAGTTCTTAATTTTGAAGGTATAACTACTCGGTAACCCCATAAAATACAACCTTGTTCAATATGTAACTGATCGCATTTTGTGTAATACGGTTTAAAATTGTCTGCTACATGTTCTTTAGCAGGCCACCCATGTAAGCAAAATCCAAATACTCTATTTAATAAAGGATCATTTCTTGTTTCTTTAGCAATGCGTTTATGATCAATGGGTAAATTTTCCTCCAAATAAAATATATGTTCTCTACCGTCATCGAAGGGTACATTTGAATTCGTTTTACTTGGTAAACGCGATAACGCATCTGCATTAGAATTTTTATTTGATGAAATATATTTAATGTTGTATTGATAAGTTGATAGAATGATACTCCAGCGTTGCAACCGGCTGGCTGCAAAAATAGGTATTCCTTTTTTGTCTCCAAATATTGCCATCAATGGTTTGTGATCCGTTAACAGGGTAAAACATCGTCCGAAAATATATTGGTGGAACTTTTTTACGCCAAAAATTATTGCCAACGCTTCTCGATCAATCTGGCTATAGGATTTTTCAGCAGAATTTAATGTCCGAGATACAAATGCAATTGGTCTTACCTCCCTATTTGGAAATTCATGTGATAAAACCGCGCCAATACCGTAGGAGCTTGCGTCGCATGCTAAAATTAATGGTAGATCACAATTATAATGCACCAACACTTTTGATGAAATTAATTCAGCTTTTATTTGTTCAAAAACACTCTGTTGTTCTTTAGACCAAATAAAACCTGTATCCTTCTTTAATAGTTTATAAAGGGAATTTAATTTTGTTGAAATATTTTTAATAAATTTAGAATAGTAGTTTACCATACCTAAAAATGACTTTAGCTCAGTTATATTGGTTGGTGTTTTCATCTTTTTTATTGCATTAATCTTTTCTGGTGCCGTATGCAAACCTTTACTATCAATTACAAACCCTAAATAACTGACACTACTTTGACAAAAACTACATTTATTTAATTGAATTTTTAAATTGTTAGAATTAAGCTTATCAAAAACTTGGAATAAAGTTTTCTTGTGTTTCTCTATATTTTCGGATGCCACTAAAATATCATCTAGAAATAGTGTGGTTCCTTCAATGTTTGAGAATAAATTATCCATAATTCTTTGGAATATTCCTGGGCTAGAAGCAACTCCATAAGGAAGTCTATTGTATCTAAACAATCCTTTATGAGTGTTTATTGTTACTAACACCTTGGAGTCCTCATCAAGTTCTATTTGAGCGTAAGCCTGAGAAAGATCAATTTTTGTAAAATATTTACAATTCTTTAAATTTGCTAATAAATCCTCTATCTTTGGCAATGGATATTTATCTATATTTAAATTTGGATTTAATGTTACCTTAAAATCACCACAAATTCTAATATCACCACTCTTTTTGAGTACAGGTACTATTGGCGTCGCCCATTCGCTATACTTTACCGGTGCTAAGATATTTTGCTTAACTAAATTACTTATCTCCTTTTCTACCTTGGATTTTAGTGAATAAGGTAAGGATCTTGCCTTACAAAATATTGGTTTAACATTTTCTTTCAAATATAACTTAACTTTTTCCGTTTTAAAACTTCCTAATTCGTTTTTAAAAACGTTCGGATATTTAATTGTTAATAACGTTGATACCTTATTTTCATACAGAGTATTGTTGGAAATATCAGTTATTTTAAATAAACCGTCTATTGAAATTTTTAATAATTTTACCCAATCACGGCCAATTAAAGGTGGTCCGCCATGTTTTATTACGTATAGTTTTAAATCATTTTTAATCGTTTTATGGTGGAAAACCTTTACATATATATAACCAATGGCTTGTATACTATCCCCAACGTAAGACTTAAGATTTAAATTAGACTTGCGTATTTTTATATTACCAAAATACTTTTCATACATCGTATTTGAAATAACTGAAATTGCAGAACCGGTGTCGACTTCCATTTCGAGATTGACATCATTTATTTTAATATTTATTTTGACAGGTTTTTCAGATATTTCTTTTAAATTATGCAAGCCAACTTCGAATGAATTATCGACATCGTTCTCATTTTGAGAAACATCTACATAATTATTGGTTTTATTTTCATTTCGTCCTTGTTTACACACACTACTCACGTGACCCTTTTTCCTGCACACATGGCACTGCGCATTTCGGAAAAAGCAATGCTTGTCCTCGTGGTTCTGCTTGCCACAATGGCGGCAAGATATCCGCTTCTTTGTTCGGTTCACCGGTTGCCGTGATGTCGAGCACGTGGACGAAGCCTGATGTTCCTTTTTCACTTTCATTAGGTTCACCGTTGTTCCGTCGATCAATCCGGAATTTATTTCAGCCGCTTCCATGCTTACTGCGAGCTTGTGTGCGTTGCCATACGTTAACGTAGCTTCCGAAAACAGACGTTGCCGGATGATTTCATTTTTTAGGCCGTATACTAACTGATCCCGTAAATTTTCTTCCAATCCGTTACCGAAATTACATGTTTTCGCCAGCTTCATTAAATTTGCCACATAAACAGATATGGACTCACCCGGCTCCTGTTTTCGCTGCCTGAATTTGTACCTCTCCGCGATCTCGGATGGTTTCGGTTCCAGGTGGGTTTTCATTATTTTTACTAATTCTTCATAGGTTTTATCTTCTGGTTTATGCGGATTACATAAATCCGTCATCAATTCGAAGGTTTCATCACCAATAACAGTAATTAATATTGCCGTTTTTAACTCAGGTTTAATCCCGTTTACTTTAAAATATTGTTCGACACGTGTTACATATGTCGACCAATTCTTTTCATTTAATTTAAATTCTTCAATCCTTCCAATCGACATCGTTGCACTATATTTAATTTAATGCACTATATTTAATTAACGTAATTTACTTTTACTATCTCTGTAATTTATTTAATCCGTTCCTCGTCGCCACTGTTGTATCTTTCGGAAGGATGAATCAAACTGCGATCAGTTACATATTGAACAAGGTTGCATTTTATGGGGTTACCGAGTAGTTATACCTTCAAAATTAAGAACTCTGATTTTAAACATATATATAGTATAATAATGTACGCGTCAAGGTTATGTGCTATGTCAAATGGATGACATTTAGTTGCCAATAAATTTGTACTTTTGACGACAAGAAGTTGGTCAGCAATTAGTGATATCTCCTGAAGCGTGTTGTAAAATATTTCTAACGTTTCAAACGTCAAGGCGCGATGTCACCAACGTCAAATAAATTCATTAATCTGGTCGATCGATTAGTTCGCGCGCCGCGTCACTAACGCGGCGACAAGATTTTGCCAACCGCAAAAAAAACTAATAATGGCTAACTTAATTTTTAAACCAAAATTCAAATAGACCGCTCTTGTCAAACAATGTCATCGTTAGACACAATATTCCCACAATATTTTTCACAATTTTATACGTGAACATACAATAGGTAGCAAACTGTAAAAAAATTACGGGAAAGCAATAATTTATTTAAGGTTATGTTCTATGTCAAGTTGATGACATTGAATTTCCAATAAAACTGCTCTTTTGATGACGTGCAGATCATCTGCATAACTTACGTTGTCATTGTAAAATATGTTGTTGCAATTATATTGAAGGGATATTATAATTTTGTTTTGACGAATTAACATCGTCAATTTGACAATTGAGAAGCTTGATTTACATTGCGGTATTCTCTCTCAGAAACACATGCTTCGTTTAGACTAAAATTTAGTGTAATTTTTTATTGACATAGTGGGAACATTGAACAAAAAATTATGACAAAACGCACGTCATCTTCACACAAGATGGCGCCACTCTATCTCGGGAACGCGTGAACCTTACAAGTAGAAATTTTGCACATACAAAGCTGACACAATTACGTTCACCATTGCAAAAAACTGCCGCAAACGGACCACCCTTTCACAAACTCAGCTACCTAGTCAAACTGCCTCTATACACATCTTACCGTCTGTCGTCCGTACGCAACTGACGGTTAAAAATGTTGGGTTTTCAAGTTTCATTGGTCGCCGGTCTAACTCGCGAAGCGCGTTGGTCAGATTTTGCCTGCCAAAGGTTCAAATTATGGTACCGAGCCCAGCGATTGGCCCGACAGAGAGGTCAAATGGACGACTTCCGGATATTAGACGTCAAAACGTAACCTGCAAAATTCGCACTTTAAACTCGTGTCTGATATGGTGCGAATGTCAAATGTGTTTAACGACACATTACACATTATAAGTGTATGTTTATTAGAGTTGGAGAATATACACATCTGTAATCGATTAGGTACGATTTTATGGCATATACGTGTCTTTGGGATACAAAACTGAACGGAATTGTATACAAGTATGAGTTGCCAACAATGCATTGAGCGCCCAGTTCAAAGATCATCTTCATAGTTTGCCCAGTTTTTATTTATGGATGTTTATTTGCACTCGAGGTAATGTCTTTCTGTACAGTTCATATTCATCGGACCGACCGTTTAATTGGTTCACGCCACTTTAGGATAACACTGTCAGGTAAACGTCACGTTCAAATTCGTGCACGTTTTTGAATTTGGCAAGGATTTATTGAAACAGCTACACAAGTGCAACGAGAGTTGTAAAGAACCGACAGTCTCGTTACAGATTTTCTATTGACCTACAAAGTATAGAGATCGTGTTGATTAATAGCAAATCTGGCGTACGTGACCGAAACACCTGACGTCACCGCGGCCGTTTTGCTTATAAGGCGTTCGGGCGCACCGTACATTTCATTCCGTCCGTCCGCGGCATCCGAAGCAGACATTCCATCCGTCCGCTGCATCCGAAGCAGACATTCCATCCGTCCGCCGCATTCGAAGCAGGCATTCCGTCCGCGACATCCGAAGCGCTCACTTCGCCCGCTGCATCCGAAGCAGTCACTTCATTCCAGCATCCGATCCGTAAAATCCGATCCCTTAATCCGCCACCCCGCAGCACATTATCTGCCACTACCAACATTGGAGTGGTGGGTAGCTGCATCCCTTAATCCGCCACCCCGTAGCACATTGTCTGCCACTACCAACATTGGAGTGCTGGGTAGCTGCATCTCTTAATCCGCCATCCCGTAGCACATTGTCTGCCACTACCAACATTGGAGTGGTGGGTAGCTGCAAATCCCGTAGTCCGATCCCCGAACGCGACCGTCGCAACGAAACGTCCGAGCCGAACCGACGACCGAAAATAATTATTTCGCGCCGTCAATAATACTTCATTTTAGGTTTATTTAGTTTCCGCTGTTTATTTTCTTTGTTATCCGGGTATAAATATATATGTGTATATATATATATATATATATATATATATATATATATATATATATATATATATATTTCGTTTCGGTTATTTAGAGTTTCTTATTATTTCACGGTTAATATTTTGTTATTTATTATTATTAAATAAAAGTCAATATAAACAGAGTGCGGTCTTTAAATCGGAAACACGTAGCCGTTTACCAGGAATCTCCAATGCAAGCTACCAAGGAACAAAAAAAGGGTCACTGGCCGAGCCGGCTGTTTGAACACGTCCGTAAAAACATTTCGGCACAGAGAGAGAGACCTGTTATAGTAACGCGAATAAATCCACCCGCCGTCCGTCCGTCCTCAAGGGAAGGGCGTTACAGAGTGGTAAAAACGAATTATCGTCAAGTATAATTGGCAAATTTAGTATCGATTTAGTCATGTAGACGTTTCATAATGATTTATATACGAATTCCATATGATTTACACATGAAAATTGCGCATTATAAATATTCGGTGAGTACGTTTTCAATCAATTGATTAAGTAGGTAGTAGAGCTTCGTTTGAATTCGATACATTAACAAACAGAGTTTTCAAAAGTGAAAAAGTCGTATGCGCCAAACGTCAAACGCACATTAGACGTGCAGAGTGAAGGTTGACATCAGTTTTGCAATGTGTAGTGACACAATACACATTATAAGAAGTATGTGTTCAATAGAGTTTGAGAATATACACATCTGGATTCGATCAGATACGATTTTATGGCATATACGTGTCTTTGGGATACAAAACTGGACGGAATTGTGTACAAATATGAGTTGTGACATTTCAAATATCAAACGACGGACGCATTCAGCGCCCTGTTCAAAGATCATCTACTTTATAGTTTGGGTTGTTTTTATTTATGGATTTATGGATGTTTATTTGCGCTCAATCAGGTTCAAGGTAATTTCTTTCTGTACAGCTCAAATTCATCGGAATGTTTAATGCTTCTTGATTCTCGGGTTGTGATGCGTTGTAGAAATGTTCCCCGAAGGGTCGCTTCGACGTTTCGGCAGAGTCCCATCTGCCATCATCAGGAAGCTCTTCTAGGTCTCGCTCACTTAGAAGAACTGTCTGACTTGATTTTATGGCATATACTTTGTGATACAAAACTGGACGGAATTGTGTACGTGAATGTGTTATGACAAATATCCCTAAAAAGTTACAGATCATTACTTAACCTTAAAAGTTCTTGTCAGAAGCATGAGAAAGTCAATTGTCATAAACGTAAATATTAAAAAAAGAAACTTCCGTCAATAATATTTGGCAAACTATTAAATGCGTTAATTATAGTTATTTAGAATCTTCGTTTTTAAATGTAAAACACGATCAAAAAGCATAATCTGTAGAATTATTGCACTGCAAATAATGTACTATGTAGAACATGAGCACTTTGATAACTTTCAAGAAGTAATACTTTTCAAAAAATAGATATATTTTAATTCAGGGGACATATAAAACTGATATACTTAAACTTTATCAAAAACATATTTTACAACGGCTTGGAGAGAGAATTGCTTACGAACTTCACGTCGGCAGATATGTTGGCAATTCAATGTCATCTGACAGCACATAACCTTGACGCGAACAAGACAGATTTACGTTAATTAAGTTGTTTTCCCACAAAATTTTTAAGAACAAATGCCCCTAAAAAGTTACAAATCACTACTTAACCTTAAATGATTATGTCAATCGCATAATAAAGTCAATTGTCACAAAGCTAAACATTCTAAAAAAAAATTAAAAATTCTATCAGCTAAATATCATGGTTGGCATTCCCAGACGTTTTTCATGTTGTCAAAATGTCAATTCAATCTATGTCAGCGTTCCGAGATAATTTTGTACTTGCAAATTACATGATTTGGTTAATTTCTTGAAAAAACTTTAATTAATTATAACTAATTGGGTCGTCGAACTTAGTTTCAATCTGATGGAGCTTTGATAGATAATAATTCATTTTTGAACCAAACTTCAAATAGTAACATTTTTAGAATAATTGTGAATTTCATCGACGACCCATTATGCATCATTGAACGTATTAATTTGAGAATGAGCATGGGTATGTTCACTTTATGACCCACGAACTCGATTAAAAACAACAAAATGCAAATAAAGCTATCGCAGTGTAATTTGACACAAGCTTGAAAATTTACACATTTCTAAAATTAATTTAGTTTCCAATTGTTAATAGCGTGATGCCTTTGAAATAAAACTTAGATCAACAATAAAATTACTGACAAAAAAACTACCACAAAAGGACTACTCTTTAAAACTTAACTCAATTAATTAGGACGTATTTGGTGTGCAAAAAACCCTGGCGTATTTCAAGAAGCACCGTTGCATTAATTGAAAGTTGGAGTATGGATTACGGTATCCAGAAGAAGAATTATTGGGCCAATTTTTTTAACGATACCGTTAATGCTTAATATATTGCAATTTTTTATAGACCAACTACACTATTGCTGAGCTGGATTATTTTCAACATGATATAGCCACTGCACCTGCAGCCCAAACATGCCGGTTCATTGAAGCCTATTATGATCCCAGCAAGATGGCCAGATCTTACTACTGTGGATTATTTTCCATTTGGTTATTTTGAAAATACAATTTATCACAATCGATTACACACACTCGATGATTTAAAAGAAGCAATAGAAGTTGTCGTGCAAAGTATAACGGAAGAAGAGCTACATGCAATTTTTGAAAACGTGAAAAAAGAATAGATGCGTGTATAGCCAATGGTGGTGCACATTAAAACACATTAGCAACTGTTAAAACTTAGTCCAGAATGTAATCATTGAGAGTCCATTTTTTTTACAATTTCAAATTGTTAACTTGTTACGACATTAGTAGACGTTAAAACTTAGTTCATATCGTAGTCAAAACTGTAAACGAATATAATTTTTTAAATACCACTAACAGGAAAATTCAAATGTAAAAATCGAAAATGTATGTAAATCTAATTGAATTATAACAACACGTTATATAAAACAGTTCTCATGTCTTTGATTGGAATATCCAAATTAACTTAGTTCAACAATATTGCGGCATTCTCACTCAGAAACACGTGCTTGGCTTAGGCTACAATTTAGTATAATTTTTTATTCACATAGTGGGAACACTGGACAATAAACGATGACAAAATGAATGTCATCTTGAAACAAGATGGCGCCACCCCATCTCGCGAACGCGTGAACCTATCAAGTTGAAATTTTGCACATAGAAAACTGCCACAATTAGTTGCATCATTGAAAAAACCGCAAATGGAGTACCCTTTCATAAAAACTTAGCTGCCTAGTCAAACCTAGTCAAGCCTCTATACACATCGTAACGGGTCTCGTCCGTCTGAAACTGACGGAAAAAAATGCTGGATTCTCAAGATTCATTGGTCGCCGGTCTAACGCGCGAAGGGCGTTGGTCAGATTTCACGCGCGAAAGGTTCAATTTACGGCGCCGAACGCCACGATTGGTCGGACACAGTCGTCTAATGGCGACTTCCGGAAATTAAACGTCAAAAACGTAACCTGCAAAATTCGCACTTGAACTCGTGTCTGCGTCGTTTTCGAGCGTATTTTGAAGAAAGTGCGTATAGAAATAGGTGTTCGGGACCGATTCGCGAGCATTAGGAACACTGCCGATGAAATCATCGAAGATGGAAAGTGCATACTTTGAATCCATCAACCAAGGCATATCGGCCGATGAAACAGCATTGCAGGCTTCCCGCAAGTCATTACAAATGTGAAACGAGATGGTTCATCAATGATACATTCGAAATTACAAGTACATTTCCTTTACGGTGAGCGATACAAGTTTGCGGATGCATATTTAAACTCGATTAAACGTCAAAACGTAACCTGCAAAATTCGTAATTTAAACTCGCGTCGGCGTCGTTTTCGAGTGTAGTTTGGACAAGACGCGTCAGAAAAAGGTGTTGGGCCCGAGTCACGGCCATTCAGGCCACAGAAACCCCACCCGCAGTGCTGATATGGTGCAAATGTCAAATGAGTTCGACAACACATAACACATTATAAGAAGTGTGTGTTCAGTAGAGTTTGAGAATATACACATGTGAAATCGATCAGGTACGATTTTAAGGCATATACGTGTATTTGCGATACAAAACTGAACGGAATTGTGTACGTGTATGTGTTGTGACATTTCAAATGTCAAACGTGTGTTCTGCAAAGACGCCTTTTTCAAACATCATCTTTATATGTAGTTTGGGCAGTTGTTATTGGTGGATATTTATTTGCACTCGATCATTTAAGGTTGAAGTCTTTCTGTATAGTTCAAATTCACCAACCCGGCCCTTAATTGCTTCACGCCGCCTTCGGAAAACACTGTCAGTTACAGTTACATAATTGTCGATGTACGAGTTCCACATGACTTGCAAATATACATGCAAATTCCGCATGTAAATAGTCGGTGAGTGATCAATTGATTCATGAGGTAGTAGAGCTTAGTTTGAATTCGTTGTATCTTCGATACATTAACAAACAGAATTTTTAAACGAAAGCAAACATACAAGTCGTATACGTCAAAAGCGCATTTAAAGTGCATAACTGGAGGTAACATGTAAGTGCTCTTAAGTAAATAAATGCAAGATAATATAAACATAATTTTCTATTCCGTTTAAGTAGAAACCTTCTTGGTAATTGTTAAGAACATATATCCCCCAATATAAATACGTAACCTGATGTACTCATGTCAAACGCATAAGAAAGTAAAATCAGAATCATAAACAGCGATTTTACGGATACGAACTTCATGTCCGCAAATGTGTTGGCAATTAAATGTCATCCGTTTGACAGCACATAACCTTGAAGCGAACAAGTCAGACTTACGCTAAATAAATTAATTTTTTTCGGTAATACAGTTTCCTATGTGCACCGATTGTACAATCACTTGACATATAACTGGTAGAAAACTTCAAAAAAATTGCGGGGGACATTTATTTAATATCAAATGCATTGAATTTTCAACAAATTCTGCTTTTATCAACGTCCAGTTCTTCAGGACTTAAGGATGTTGTTGTTTTAAATATGTTTTTGTAATTCTGTTAAAGGCGTTTTATAATTTTGTTTTAATGAATTAAAATTATCCACTTGACAATTTAACATTTTGATTGACCGTTGAGTAGCTTGAATCATATTGACAATTTTATGTGTACCAGTTATCTATTTTCACAAGCAATGTTTCACCTTCAGTAGAACAATCTGTTTAATACAGAAATAAACTGGTAAATAATAAGTTCAACAAAACTTTTAGTTTTAATATAGGCAATAAGAATATGTTCTTCGAATATCATGAGAATTTTGCCAAAATGATTTCTACGCACGTGTGCTATATGACGCCACAAAACATCATAATTGCAATGAATCAAACTTGGTTAATTTTTTAAAAAACCACTAATATGAAAATTCAAATGTAAAAATCTACAATGTATATAAATCTAATTCAATTATAATAGTAAACTTACTCCTGAAGATGACAACTTAGATGTCGAAATGTTCATCTACTGTTAATAAAATACTGTGTGTTAAGGGTAAGTTTGTTTCAATTTAATTGAATTATAACAAAACGTTACATAAATCACTTCTCATGTCTTTCAACTTAGTTCAACAATAGTGCGGTATTCTATCTCAGAAACACGTGCGTCGCTTACGCTAAAATTTAGTGTAATTTTTTATTCACATATTGGGAACATTGGACAGTAAACTATTACAAAATGCACGTCATCTTAACACAAGATGGCGCCACTCTGAACGCGTGAACCTTACAAGTTGATATTTTGCACATACAAAACTGACACAATTACTTGCATCATTGGAAAAAACTGCCGCAAACGGACCACCCTTTCACAAACTTAGCTACCTAGTCAAACCGCCTCTATACACATCTTAGCGTATGTCGTCCGTACGCAACTGACGGTTAAAAATATTGGGTTCTCAAGTTTCATTGGTCGCCGGTCTAACGCGCGAAGCGCGTTGTTCAGATTTTCCCTGCCAAAGGTTCAAATTATGGTACCGACGATTGGCCCGACGCAGAGGTCGAATGGAGGACTTCCGGAATTTAAACGTCAAAACGTAACCTGCAAAATTCGCACTTTAAACACGTATCTGATATGGTGCAAATGTCAAATGTGTTTAACGACACATTACACATTATAAGTGTGTGTTTATTAGAGTTTGAGAATATACACATGTGAAATCAATCTGGTACGATTTTATGGCATATACGTGCCTTTAGAATACAAAACTGAACGGAATTGTGTACAAGTATGAGTTGTGACATTTCAAATGTCAAACTTGTGTTTTGCCAACGATGCATTGAGCGCCCAGTTCAAAGACCATCTTCTTGGATGTTTATTTGCACACGATCAGGTACAAGGTAATGTCTTTCTGTACAGTTCATACTTATCGGACGGATCATTTAATTGGTTCACGCTGCCTAAGGACAACGTTCTCAGGTAAAGGTCGCATTCAAATTCGTGCACGTTTTTGAATTTTCCAAGGATTTATTGAAATAGCTACAAAAGTGCAGCGTGAGCGGTAAAAACCAATTATCGTCAAGTATAGTTTGCAAATTTAGTATCGGTTTAGTCATGTAGACGTTTCATAATGATCTATGTACGAGTTCCATATGATTTACACATGCAATTTACACATGTATGTGTATTTGAGATACAAAACTGGACGGAATTGTGTACGTGAATATGTTATGACATTACAAATGTCAAACGTGCGATTGCGTGTTCAAGTTCACGATGCATTGAACTCCATGTTCAAAGAACATCTCCTATACAGTTTAATTGGTTCATGCCGTATTCAGACAACGCTTCTTTTGACATACCTTTACTTATATGTAGATAAATGAATGTAATATAATTATAATTTTGGAATTTTTTTTAATGGAAACATTTTCGGCAATTGTTCGGCAAGATCAAATATCCCTAAAAAGTTACATCATTATATAACATTAATGGCTCATGTCAAAAGCAAGAGAAAGTCAATTGTCATAAACGCAAATATTTAAAAAGAACTTCCGTCAGCCACGTTTGGCAAACTATTAAATATGTTTGGTTAATATTTATTTAGAGCCTTTGTTTTTAAGTGTAAAACACGATCAAATAGCATAATCTGTAAAATCAATGCACTGCAAATATTGTACTCTGTAGATCATGTTTTCATAAAATAGATATATTTTAATTTTATATGTAAATCGGTAGACATATAAAACAGATATACATAAATTTTGTAAGAAACATGTTTTACAACGGCTTGGGGAGAAAATTGCTTACGAACTTCATGTCGCAGATATGTTGGCAATTCATTGTCATCCGATTGACAGCACATAACATTGACATGAACAAGACAGATTTACGCTAAATAAATTATTGTTTTCCCACAATATTTTTTGACAGTTTCATATATCCACCGATTGTACAATCAGTTGACATATAAATAGTAGAAAAATGTGAAAGAAATCAATAATTTATTGTGTTCGGGTCAAGGTTATGCACTATGTCAAATGGATGACATTTAGTTGCCAACAAACTTGTGCTTTTGACGGCAATTAGCGACATCTCCTGAAGCCGTTGTAAAATATTTTTGACATTTCAAACGTCAATGTTTTAACCATAGATAAAAGTATAAATAGATTGGTAATTCTGCGTCTATTGCCGTAATTGCGGTTTGCTCCCTCTAGTGAAATGTTCAGAATTATAATGCAAATTGGCGGGATATTAGAATTTTCTTATTTGAAATTATTTTCAAATTTTATTCGTTTCACTACTGCTTTATTCAATCTCGTAATAAATGTACAAGTTTCAATAAAGTTATAGAAACAATCAACAAATACTTGAAATATTATATCAATAAAACCAAAATTTAGTTTCAAATGAAGTATTTTATTACATATAAATTATTTAATTTACAGGTTTGAATTAGTAACAAATTATTTTTCCATTAAAGCATTTTGAATAAATATTTGTTCAATGCGTTTTATATATTTAAGGCTGCCTTCGAATAAAAAAGTAACAGTTTAAAATGAACGGAAAAACAATGTCTTATATTCCATCTTTCTTTCATATATTTCATATTTCTAAATATGAGAAATGAATTCAGGATTTATTTTTGGTTTTCTTACATTTTGGATTTATGTAATATAAAAATTTGTAAACGTTCTTCACAATTTTATTTATGTCCTCTCTTCCTTCTTAATTTATAATCAATGGCTTGTTTATATACATGATCTTTTCTGGTCACTCTGTCATCTTTCCCCATAAGCACTTTATTTATACCATTACACCAATTGAAGCAGCACAATTTGGCGAACTTAATTATAATGTCATTAGATATGTCATCGGAGTGTGCAAAGTACTTAAAATTAAATTGCACGTATTTGTTGAAAATAGCAAGTAACGTTTGAAACATTTTTTTTATGGCATATATCTGGTAATACTTTTTTTATTATATCATAGGCTAATGACAAGCCTTGTAAAAATGAAGGTACTTTTGTTTTACGTCTTTGAGACGGCGAAAAAAAATGATTTTTATTTCCTTTAAAAATACATTTAATTCACATGAGACAATTACAATAATTGAACTAAACTCTAAAAGCATTCGTAACGTAATTTATAATATAAAAGCGCCGACGGTGAGAGTCGTCGCTCGGCACTCTTACTAGAATAGTCACAGAGTCGGACTTATAACACCTTCCATACCAGCTCAAAATTTAAAGCTCGTTTGGTTTAAATTTTGAAATTCCGTTTCTGGGACCGTTCCGGGTGATTTCCTTTTTTGTCGCCATTTTTTCACAGTAATTTTATAAACAATGTAACATAAAAATGAGATGATTATTAGGTATAATATTATGATCCATACGCTTGGATTATATTCCAAGGCATTTGTTGCTACTTGAATGTGTTTATCGGTTTCAATTAAATGAGTTATTATGGCATTTGTTTCATCTAGATTAACTGATTCAAGTATCAACGGGCGCATTTGTCTTATCATATTTGGTTCTGTCAAGTTTACTTGAAAGTTTGGCATTGGTACATTTTTCGTTATTATCTCAGTATTGTAGTAATTCTGTATAATAATATCGCTTATTTGTACTTTGCAAGTCGCCGGTAAAGCAATTAAGTTAGTTTTTTCTATAAAAGAAGTTTGTTGATCATTACCACAGTTTATTAATAATTTTGTTTTTATTGGCATTATGATAATCCAATGATTATTTTCGATTTTCTGAACTTTGGTCTGCGTTAAATGAAAAGGAACATGGTTACAATTGTTGTAGTTATCCGAAAGTGTTATAATCTGTATTTCACAGGGACTTTCCATAGTAATTGGTAATTTTTCGATCGGTTCACATAACATTTCGTTATCCTTCACTTGTTTGCACAAATTGTTTAAAAAGGCGTAATATTGTTCATTGATTACTAGGTATTTGGAACTTGGGATTAAGATTTGAGTTTTATTTTGTTCAAACATTGGTAAGGAGTATAGGTGATAGAAACTATAAAACATTTTCTCTACAATAGGTATTTCCAGTATTAGGATTATAACTGCTTCGTTTTGGTAGGCCTTGATATTTAAAAGATCCTCGAAGTGTAAGATATCTTGCGAATTTAGAGCCATAGGCAATTTTAATTCTGGGTTGTCCTTTTGTATTAGGAGCAATTCATTTAAAAGATGTTGTGGATCTAGTATTGATGGGTGCATTACGTTCAATTTTGCAAAAGTGATGGCGGTTCGTTGATTTGTTAGAAGTCTCATAATTGAATTAAGACTATTGATTAGTTGGGTATAAACGATTGAGCATAATAATAGATCGTTCCTGTTTTGTTTTTATTTGTGTGATTCGGTCATCATTTGTCCTAGTTGAGTAATTCGGCTTTTAATTATATTGTAAACATATTTCAGTTGATACACGAGCTTTATACTTCATCGTTTTGCCTTTTAATTATCAATTGGTTGTGAGACAGTTTTGATATGGTCTCGTTGAACTTCGCGATTGCTTGTATTGTCAATGATACTTTTGTAGCATTGCGTTATTTCCCTGTACCATTTGTAACCTTTTTATCTGGTCTTCGATCTTTTGTGCATCTTCTTGGTCCATATTTCCCGTTAAAAGTTTTATTATTGATCCTAATCCATTAATAAGTCCTCTTTTTCTTCGATTAGTTGGTATTAGTTGATCGATGAGTTTGTCAATTTCTTCTTGTAAATGCTCGAGAATGTAATGGTAATTGTGCATTTCTTTCACGTACCATTTTTCGCTCTTTTCATGATGAAATGTTTCGTTTAATTGTGTGATAGTCAATTTCAATTGATTGTATTCTTGAAGCAGAGGTTTTTAATTAATATTTTTTATTAAAGTCAATGTATTAGTGATGATCTGCGCGTTTCCAATCTTGTAAGGCAATAATCCTGGGTTGTGCATTACAGGTGTGATTTTTACTTCACTTCCTTGGATTATGAGTGTGTGGACGATGATCGCTAAACTGGCGATTCTCCTGTAACAACAGGTCGTTTTAGATCGCTTAGATGTGACTTCATAGTTTTCTTTGTTGTGGGATTAGCCCAGTCGAATTAGGTTTTAACCCGGGAAAAATTTCCAATAGCGATTTTTTTTCATAAATCGTTAGGGGGGTCACTGATAGTATAAATTTCGGTTTTCGGGAATCGCACCCTATTGCGTCGTCCGCCATATTGGTTTTAAGGGTGCATTTTTCTGTATTGGATAAATCGTCTATTTTCAATTTCACACGAAAAATGATAGAGACCGAAGTTGTTCGGAATTAAATTTCCTACAATTTTGGTCTTCATTATTTTTTCCCTAGGGTCGATATTTTTTCATCTAGACCGGAAAGAAGTGGGGGTGTACCTAAATATCATATTATATCGTTTATTATTAACTTTAACGCATTAACGATAATAACCAATGTTGTTTGAAATTTTGCTACAACTTTGGTCCTTATCATTTTTTCCCTAGGATGGATATTTTTTCATTTAAACCCGGAAAGAGGTGGGGGGGTGTATCTAAATATCGTATTATCTCGTTTTTTATCAACTTTAACTTATTGACGATGTATGATTGATATTTTTGGACGCACGCTTACGGTAAAGGGAAAGAGTGGTGTGAATAAACCGTTTGTCGAACTGAATGGCTTTTGCAATGAAAAAAATTTACATTTATTTTTCGAATACACATTCGAAAGCCCTGCAAAATTTGCATCAGGTCTGCTTGGAACGTTTAGCCCGTGGTTTTTCCAAGTCCGAGTCGTGTGACTCTCCCTCGTAAACATGGATGTCTTCTTCCGAAAACTCAGGAGGGTCAGTGGTGATTGTCTCTGATGGAGGGTTCGCGTCATTGTCGATGTCTTCTTCGTCGAGGAGCTCCCTAATTGCGGCCACATTGTCGCATGTTTCTCCGCCGCAGTTGTGGCACTAAACAGAACAATTTAGTCCTGCTCTACGACAACCACATATCTTCCCGCATGTCCCTTTGCATCTGCAAGAAATTGTCTTTAACAACAATTCTGGCGCTGGACCTATAGTTGTTGCAACAGGTTCCAATCCACGATTCGTTCTCTTCCACCCCCACACTGTAGCATCGGCTTCAGACTGCCGCCATATTTGCACCTGCAGGTACGTCCGGTATGTATGTTGCTCCGCTGCTGCCGAGGTAGGTTAGCGTCGCCAAATTGAATTTGCTCCTCGTAACCAATTTTGCGAAGCTCTTGTACCGTAGGTCGTCTAATATTTTGACTTTCTCATTGCCTCCAAATAACGCGATGAGGAAGCATTCTCCAACTTGGGGCAAGCAATGTTTATGAATGTTTCTGTAGCGGAACAAGCTGAGAGCTTCGCCCAGGTTGTCATTTTTTGTCAGGGTGTTCAAGAATTTTAATTTCCCTATGTTAAATAATGATGACGTAGTGTCGCATCCGCTGAAGGCATGTAGGAATAAAATATGTTTGGCTACAGCCTCTGCATAATTGAAACTTGCCGGTGAATATAATTGTTCCGGAGTCAGTCCTCTGCTGAGTTTTTTGAAAAATACATTCTTCAAATGATACCCTAAGCCAGTCAGTAATACGAGAAGGTCGATGTCTTCGCCGATGATCGTGACTTCGTCGTAATTCGATGCTTCTTGAATTGCCGTTCCCACGATGAAAGAATCTGCGTCTGCCGGTGCCTGCTGAACAACGACATCAGAATCCTGCAAAGCTTTTTTTCAAAATATCAATAAGCCTTGTCTTGTTCTTGTCGTTGGCCAAAAAAATGATAAGGACCAAAGTTGTAGCAAAATTAATTTCAAACAACATTGGTTATTATCGTTAATGCGTTAAAGTCGATAATAAACGAGATAATAGGATATTAAATACACCCCCACTTCTTTCCGATCTAGATGAAAAAATATCGGCCCTAGGGAAAAACTGATAAAGACCAAAATTGTAGGAAATTTAATTCCGAACAACTATGGTCTCTATCATTTTTCGTGTGAAATTGAAAATAGACGAGTTATTCAGTACAGAAAAATGCACCCTTAAAACCAATATGGCGGACGACGCAATAGGGTGCGATTCCCGAAAACCGAAATTTATACTACCAGTGACCCCCCCCCTTACGATTTATGAAAAAAAATCGCTATTGGAAATTTTTCCCGGGTTCGGCCCTTTTTTGGTCTAATTCGACTGGAGTAGATGCTTTAGGACACATGTGTTATTTGGATTAATTTTAAATAGGTTGGGTTGGAATATTTGTTTGCGATTTTTCCTCTTTTATGGGACTTCTTGCAGACAACTTGGCCTTCTGTAAATGGTAATGCTGGTAATTTTTGATTGTATCTTGCAATTACCTTTTCTTTATCTGCAACGGCTTTTTCGTTTATTTGCTTATAACTTTCTTTCAATTTAGCTTGGTGTTCTTTCAAGTAATGTTGGTAATATTCACGTTCGTAGTTTAAGTCGTATGGATCTCGCAAAGCGGTGTGTCCGAGTAATAATTTCAACGGAGTAAATTTCGTTACGGAATGTATACTATTATTATACGCTATTATAGCATACTTCATAAGACAAGTGATCGTGTCGTTCTTATATTGTTCTAATAACAAACGTATATGTTCTATTATGGTCGAATGAAACCGTTCAATTAGTCCATTTGATTGTGGATGTGGCGGTGTAGTGAAATGAACTTTAACTTTGTGGAGTTTGAGAAATTCGTGGATCGTCTCATTAGAAAATTCAGTACCATTATCGCTGGTTATTTGCTCCGGAACTCCGTAATGAGAGAAAAACGTTACGAGATTATTTCCTACTTCCACGGCTGTTTTTCCTTTTAAATAATACGCTTGGCCATATTTGGTGAAGGAATCTATTAATGTAAGAAAGCAATTGTTTTGAATCGAGAAAGTATCCATATGGATTTTCTTGAAAGGTTTTTCATAATTTTCAGTTATCATCAACGGAACATTGGGCGGATTTCTATCGTATATTGTTCGTTTACATATTTCACAGTTGTTAATGTATTCTGTTATACTTTCTGCCATATTTTTCCAATAATACTGTCTTCTTAATTGCATTAAGGTTTCGTTTATGCCACGGTGGTTAGTCTTGCTCTCATGTGCATTCTTTATAGCTTCTAGTTGTTCGTTTTTATCGGTGATCGTTATTAAATCGATAGTACATCTGATTAATTCTGGTCCTGTTCGATTAAATAATTTGCAATATACTCTGCAAAAATCTTTGTAGCTTGATTCTTCATAGAAATACATATAATATTTAACGTTTGGCTTAGTATATTGTTTTGAAAATCGAGATATTTCTTTTCATTCTCGAAAGAGCTCTTATGTTCGGTTTCACAAACTATTGTTAAATGGTGAATTAGTTAACAAGCTGGTAAAGTAGTAAATTATAAATATAATATACGCGACATCTACTGAGATGTTCATAATTAAAATAATAGGTATTTGGTCAGTCTCATAAGAGATCGCTACTCATGGTTTTAACCATCAAACAAATCATCAACCTGTTCGATCGATTAGTTCACGGGCACAAGATTTTGCCAACCGCAAAAAAAAAATAATAACGGCTAACTGCTATTTGCAAATTTCAATCGGTTGAGCCATAACAGTGTTCAAAGATCATTTAATACTTGTACAATCAGTGGACATATAATTGGTAGAAAACTGTAAATAATTGCAGGAAAACAATAATTTATTTAATGTAATTCTGTATTGATCGCGCTAAGGTTGTGTTCTATGTTAAGTTGATGACATTGAATTGCCAAAAAAATTGTGGTTTTATCAACAAGTAGTTCTACAGCAATTAAGGACGTTGTCGTTGTAAAATATGTGTTTGTTATTCTGCTAAAGGTGTTTTTAAATTTTCTTTTCACGAATTAAAATTGTCCACATGACAATTTAACATTTTCATAGGCCGTTGAGAAGCGTGATTCATATTGACAATTTTATGTGTATCAGTTATTTACTTTCACAAGCAATGTTTCATCTTCAGTAGAACAATTTGCCTAATACAGAAATAAACTGTCAAGTAATAAAACTTTTAGTTTTAATATAGTCAACAAGAATATGTTCTTCAAATATCATGAGCATCTTGGTAACTGTAAATTTTGCACTATTAAAAATTATAAGTACAGACGGTTTTATAACAAATACAAAAATAGATTTTGCAACAGAAAAAATGCCAAACCAAAAGAAACAAAAGATAAAAAATTAAAGAACTATTCTACCAAACCAAAAATATTAAAAATAAAATAAAACTTCAAATTAATAATAGTTTAAAATTGTTTGCTTACTGTGACTCATTAGCAAATGACAACACTTAGTTCAAAATTTAAATCATTAATTCACATTTATTACAGTTTCAAATTGTTAACTTGTTGCGACACATTAGCAGATGTTAAAACTTAGTTCATATTGTAGCCAAAACTGTAAACAACAGTAATTTTTTTTAAACCACTAATAGATAAATTCAAATGCACAAAACGAAAATGTATATAAATCTAATTGAATTATATCAAAACGTTACTTAAGGGGGGATCCTGCTTTAGGAGGCCTTAAAATAGCGTTTTTGGGGGAATTTTTTTTAGGACAGAAAAAAATTTGCAAGTCTAGTGAACTTTTTAGAGCATCTTATTGCATATTTGAGCATTAAAAAAATATACTTCGAGAGAAAAATATTTAAACGGAACCGATTTTTATGCACATTTGTGCAACACCTTTCAATTGCAATTTACAATCGGTGGGAAAGATGTAGCCCGTAATTTTTGTCTGAAACAAAAAAAAACCAAAGAAAATGGTAATTCTCCTATATTTTCTTCTTTTCTTCTCTTCTATGTGAACTAAAAAAAACCCAAAATTTTGAAATTCAAAATTTTTCTCAGGTTGAAAATAAATGTGCTCGTTGCAGGAAGAGAAAATCATTTCAACTTGCTAAAAAAGTTGTTTAGAATTTTTTTTCATTAATCTTTTTAGTTCAAATAGAAGAGAATGCTACTGAACCCAACAAAAGTTTTGTTTCGTTTTGATTGCTTGTCTAGTTTTCTCGCAATCACGCCCACCAGTTTAGAAAAATCGTAAAAACGAAAACTCGAGAAAACGCGCTCTAAAGTTTACGATCAGCAAAAATGTTAATTTTCGATCACTTACGGAATATCTCGTTATAATCCTACTATAGCTCTTACGAATTCAAAATATTATTGTTTCGAACAACCGATTGAAATTTTTTAAGTACATAGTTCGGTGTTGTTCTGCGGGGCGCGCGCTTGGTTTGTCCGAGCGTTCGTGCGTTCGTATATTTTTTGCTCGACACCTCACTGTGTTTAGTGCTGTATCTTTCAAAATATTGCGAATTAGACGCTATAATTTTTTATACATATTCTTAGATATATTAGGCATATATTTGAGCAATACAAAAAATCGATTTTTTGAGCCTTCTAAAGCAGGATCCCCCCTTAAAATACTTCTCATGTCTTTGATTGGAATATGCAAATGTCTACTCATTAACTTAGTTCAACAATAGTGCGGTATTATAGCTCAGAAACACGTGCGTCGCGTAGGCTACAATTTAGTGTAATTTTTTATTCACATAGTGGGAACATTGGACAGTAAACTATGACAAAATGCACGTCATCTTGACACAAGATGGCGCCACTCTATCTCGGGAACACGTGAACCTTACAAGTTGAAATTTTGCACATACAAAACTGACAAAATTATTGCATCATTGGAAAAAACTGCCGCAAACGGACCATCCTTTCACAAACTTAGCTACCTAGTCAAACTGCCTCTATACACATCTTAGCGTCTGTCGTCCGAACGCAACTAACAGTTAAATATGTTGGGTTCTCAAGTTTCATTGGTAGCCGGGCTAACGAGCGAGCGCATTGGTTCGATTGTGCGTACCAAAGGTTCAAATTATGGTGCCGGGTCGGACGATTGGCCCGACGGATAGGTCGACCGGAAATTAAACGTCAAAACGTAACCTGCAAAATTCGCACTTTAAACTCGTGCCTGATATGGTGCAAATGTCAAATGTGTTTAACGACACATTACACATTATAAGTGTGTGTTTGAAGAATATACACATGCGGATTCGATCAGGTACGATCTTATGGCATATACGTGTCTCTGGCATACAAAACTGAACGGAATTGTGTACAAGTATAAGTTGTGACATATCAAATATCAAATTTGTGTTTCGCCAACGATGCATTGAGCGCCCAGTTCAAAGATTATATTCTTTATATCAGGCACACGGTAATGACTTTCTGTACAGTTCATGTTCATCGGACGGGCCGTTTAATTGGTTCACGCCGCCTTAGGACAACGCTGTCAGGTAAACGTCACGTTCAAATTCGTGCACGTTTTGGAATTTGCCAAGGATTTATTGAAACAGCTACACAAGTGCAGCGAGAGCGGTAAAAACGAATTATCGTCAAGTATAGTTGGCAAATGTAGTATCGGCTTAGTAGACGTTTAATAATGATCTATGTACAGTCGGGGAATTTAGAAACGGACCGAAAACGCCATGGTGCAGGCAACCGGCGTTGCAAAGAGCCCATTACGATATAGGTGGACGTACCGAGAGATGTAGGCGTGGGGGGTGATAAGAAATGTTCGATATAACAGATGCTTCGAGAATTTTTGATGTAATTATAATTGTGTCGTTTGTTGCAGGAGGTTTTTCTTTCAAATTTGTATATATATTTTTCTTAACGTGTATGAATGTCCGATCGTTACGTTATAAGGTTTAAGCATTTTATTTAAATTTTCCGATAGATTTGTGATATATGATTCTCTAAATAGTATTCAACACGGGGCGAACGACGAAGACAGGAACGAGAGGGAAAAGGACAACCTACATTCTGTCGTTCGTTTGAGCGGTGCAGATTATTTCCTGTTATCGTCATATTTATCGAGGATGAAACAAATTAGTTTTGTAATTTCGCAGTAGGCGCTCGCGCGCGGTCTGCCATCACAGGTAGGGTTCAAATCCTACCTACGGACGATTTTTACATTCGACAAACGCCCGGAATTTTGAATTTCCCGCCACATCGGACCACTTCCGAAATACCATATTCTAAGATTTTATTTATTAATATGGAATTTTACGAAATTAAAAATAAAAATATTGCTACTTGTAGATATGTTTATAATCGCACTTGTCTTGTATCGTGAGGAGTAAGTCGGCAAATGAAACACTTTTAGTGATATTAACGTTTATTGCAACACGGTTTCTTGCAAGAAAGTGTTTCGTAAACCCTTTTCAAGCAATGAACATTAATATGACAAATGCCATTAAATAAAACCTATTGCGGTGACAAGGCCGCTTTTCTACATACCCCAGTATTTACTGTGAAAACTAGGGAAAACCTTGGTATTAGGGTATTCGCCCAATATTTAGTTCGCTACAATACAATTCAAAAAAAGCATAAAACAGTTACCTCAAATGGAAAGTCGTTTGTCAAAAATTGCTTCATATCAATATACACACGACGCTTTACTTGAACAATGCCGTGGTGGCTAGATCGTTAAAGCAGTCGGCGCTCGCGCGCCAGTTCCAATCGAGCATCCGAACGGAACGGACGTGTTTTTGTGTGCTCACAAATATTCAAAGTGTCTTAAGCTACCGTGTTGTTATTGTGCGACGACCGTGCGCCCGGCGCCAACGACCCAACCGCACCCCTGCAGTGCGCATTGCCCCCGCGGCTACGCGCTACCCCTTGCCACCGAACGGAGGGATACCGACCGCCGGTCCCTTCCGCAGGTAGGACAATAACCCTCGAAAAGTGTGCCCCGCATCGCAAATGACGATTTTTAAAATTAAGTTCTTAGTGTATATATAAAAGCCCGTGTATAT
This sequence comes from Geotrupes spiniger, assembly GCA_959613385.1. NCBI lineage: Eukaryota > Metazoa > Arthropoda > Insecta > Coleoptera > Geotrupidae > Geotrupes > Geotrupes spiniger. The sequence continues at coordinate 38,339,097 of OY390735.1, forward strand.
AACAATCCCCCATTAATTAAGTTTTCATTAGACAATAGCGTGATTCAGAATATAAACATATTCGGAACAATCCGTGAATCGAATGAGAACGCGCGGCAAATTGCCAGCGAAAACCAAGACGACGCAATGGCGACGTCCGACGACAGTCTAGTGTCGATATCGGAAGTTACGGATTTTAGTTCGCACCCGTGGCAAACGATCAAGAACAGACCGGCCAGCGGAAAGCACTCGCGACCAGACGACGCCGAACCAACCCCGCCAAAAAAGACAAAAACGGAAGGCATACAAATAGAATTGTCGAATAAATACAGCCCACTGACACCGACCAACGAAAAAGAAAAAGAAAAGGAAATGGACACCGAAACCGCGCCGGAAACAAAAGAAAAAAGACCGCCACCGATAATGCTGCAAGGACGTGTGCAACACAAATTAATGGTAAATTCCATAAAAGAAAAATTAGGTAACGTTGACTTCCACGTCAAATACCTAAAAGACGAAACAAACGTGCAATTTAAAAGAAGAATTGATTATGAAAAGTTTATATTCAACATGCCGCCGGACACGAAATATTATACTTACACACCGCGCGATAAGAAAACGCGTGCAATCATAATTAAAGGACTCCCAGATGACGTTGACGAAAACGACATACTGACAGAGTCAAAGGAACTTAACTTGGGCATAGTGAAATTAACAAAACTTAAAAACACGCAGCAGCCGATCTACATGGCGATAACACAGTCGAAAAAGACGATCGCCGAATTAAACGGGAACTTCAAATATTTACAACATACTAAAATACATTGGGAGAGATACAAAAACAAAAGGTTAATAATACAGTGCAAAAACTGTCAGCAATGGGGACACGCCACGACAAATTGTCGCCTAAATGCACGGTGCGTAAAATGCGGAGAAAATCACGCGACACGCGAATGCAAAAAAGAGAAGTACGACGACGCGAAATGCGCAAATTGCTCGGGCGCACACACGGCTTGCGACACCGAATGCCCAATATACGAAAAAATGCTGGAAGCACGAAACAAAAATCGACAAACGACCCCGAAGCAGGTACCGAGGCCGGCGCCGAAATATCTGCCCGCACCCCCGCCGACACGTAACATTTGGGACGAGCGGCGCAATCTGGCTGCCCGGGCGCAAGCCGCAACGGAGACCCCCGCTACCGCACCACCTACGAGCAGCCGCAACACCCGAGTCCAGGTACCCGCGGAAGGCAATTTTGATAACACAAAAAACAACTTGGGACCACGACCCGCGCAAGCGACGCACGAAACGCTAACTTCGAATAATGGTAAAAAGGCCGAATTAACCGACCTTGTCAACGCCATGAACGAGTTGGACTCACTAATTAACATTAGTCTAATGTTCGACAGAGTCACCAGGCTAAACGCTATTTTGCGTACATGCCGAAATGAAATCGAACGATTCCAAGCCTTTGCCTCATTTTATAAAACTCTTAATGGAGCAAATTAAAATTACACATTGGAACGCAAATTCGCTACGCGGTAAAATCGGCGAGCTAATACATTTTATAAACGACAACACACCAGCCATCGTTTTAATAAACGAGACAAAACTTACAAACACAGACAACATAAGGGTCCGGGGCTACACGGCGGAGAGAAAGGACGGAGACAACGGCCAAGGTGGGGTCCTTGTCCTGGTGCGCAACGGCGTCCCTTATAGACGTGTACACAACCGACGGATCGCCGATTTGGATGCGGTGGCAATAACACTCGCGGACAACACGCACATTATCTCCTATTACAACAGCCCGCGGCACACAATCACCGGTGCGGGCCTAAACGACATCTTCCGCTTAGCCAGAAAAGTGCTCGTAATAGGAGATTTAAATGCGCGACATTATTCGTGGAATTGCCACCGCAATAATAGAAGCGGCAATAACCTCTTTCAATTCGCCGCAGTCAACAACGTCGTCATCATGCACCCGGACAGGCCAACGCATTACCCGCCGAACGGTACGACCCCAACGACCATCGACTTGCTCGTTAACAAAAACGTTGCGACGGTCAGGGACGTGGCCGCACTTGACGCGCTACCGTCGGACCACCTGCCGGTAACCTTTACGGTAGGCGGTCCGTTGAATGCATCGGACCAGAAGCAGGTGAATAGTTACGCCAAAGCTAACTGGAAACTATACCGCACCAAATTAAATGAATCGATTAAAATAAATTCGAACATCGACAACGTATTAGCACTGGAAAAAGAAGCGGAAGAAATATCGAAGCAAATAAACGCCGCCGCCGAAGCCTCCATACCGAAAATGAAAATGTATACAATGCCTCACGACCAACTCCCACGGGCAATTATAAACCAAATCCGGGACCGCAACAGAGTACGCAGAGCTTTTCAGCGATTCAGGCGCCCGGAAGACAGAGAAGCGATGAATTGGATGACCAGGAGCGTCAGAACGGCAATCCAGAAGCATCGGGAAGCGGAATGGGCAAAGAAGCTGGAGAAAATCAACCCGCGAGATGGTACAATCTGGCGACTAACCAAATCATTAACGAAACGGCATTATGCGATACCCACTCTGGAACTCGCACCGGGAGAGTACGCTTACACTGACCGAGAAAAGGTAAACGCTCTGGCTGACACATACACACAATATCACACAACACCAGACACCACACCCGCACACGAACACGCAGTACAGCAAAAAGTCGAACAATTCCTACAAAATCCGCCAAATCCCGTCGACTCCCACCCGTTCCTGACAAATCCCAAACAACTAAGAAAAATTATAAACAAACTCCCGCCTAAAAAAGCACCCGGTCCCGACAATATACAAAACATCCTCCTAAAAAATTTACCCCGAAAACCTCTTGTCCAACTTACCCAAATCATCAACTCCTCAATAAAACTACAGCACTTCCCACAAGCATGGAAAAATGCAACAATCATCCCTATCCAAAAACCAGGAAAACCGCCCCAAAAACCATCCAGCTACAGACCAATTTCGCTCCTTAACACAATGTCCAAAGTCACAGAGAAAATCATACTCCTGCACCTACAAAAACACATACAAACACACAACTGCATACCGCCAGAGCAATTCGGATTCCGGCCAGGTCACAGTGTCATCCATCAAGTCGCCAGGATTGTAACTGACGCCATCGAGAATTTCAATCGCCGCCAGCACACCGCCCTGACCGTCCTCGATATGGAAAAAGCCTTCGACCGCGTTTGGATCGCGGGAGTCACATACAAACTTATTCTGTTGCAGGTACCAAGCCCAATAATCAGACTAGTCCACTCATTCCTTACCAACAGGACGTTCCAAGTGTCCGTCGGCACCTCAAAATCCAACCGAACTAACATCGCCGCCGGAGTGCCACAGGGTTCCGTACTCGGGCCAGTATTGTTCAACATTTACACACATGACACTCCAAAACACGCAACCACAACACAAACCGCGCTGTACGCAGACGATACGGCAATCTACACCAACTCCCACAACCCCATCACCGCCCACAGAAAGATCCAGAACTACCTCCCAAGCCTAGAATCCTTCCTCCACAAATGGAAAATTACAACGAATCCCGAAAAATCCACCCCAATCACCTTCACAAAAAGAAATAACCCATTCCGCATTCCACAACCTACAAAACTTTTAAACACAAAAATCCCCCACGCAAATATAATAAAATACCTCGGCTTCCACCTTGACACACGCTTAACATACAAAACACACATCACACAAAACATCCGAAAAACAGCCGGAACACTAAAACACATTTACGCCATACTCATTAACAACAACACGACACAACAAAACAAATTACTATTATACAGAACAATACTGCGTCCCATTCTCACCTACGGAGCACCAATCTTCGCGAATGCGGCCGCGATACACATACGCAAACTCCAAACAATACAAAACAAATGCTTGAGGCTGGCGCTGAAAGCAGACCGATACACCACATCAAGACAACTACACGAGGCAGCCGACATGGAGAAAATCTCGGAATTCATAAATAAAATATCAATTAAATTCTACGAAAACACCACAACACACGACAATCCACTCATAAACCGCATCACGAGGACGAGAGCAGCAGACGGACACCGGAAACACCTTCCCCCATACGCGGGACTACCCGTGTACCAGCAACCCTAGCCGGTCCACCCACGGATCCGCACGAGAAACCGACGGGCCCGACGCCCACCACCGACGACGAGAAGTGAGGGTTTTTTAAAGACCATTTTCCCTCAAGAACAAAACATAGCAAAGTGACTCAAAATACCGCAAACGAGAAATTAGTGAACAATAAACTAACTAAAACCGAATATGTGCAAATTATAAAAATGTATTAAATATCTTAGCAAAAATGAGAGCCACTAGGGCGGAAATTTTATTAGATTAAGTTTTATTGTTATTTTTATATGTGACATGTGAAAATATTTATCGTACTAATAAAGACTTTTTGAATTTTGAATTTTGAATTTGGCGCTCGCGCGCGGTCTGCCATCACAACTAGGGTTCAAATCCTACCTACCGACGTTTTTTACATTCGACAAACGCCCGGAATTTTGAATTTCCCCACATCGGACCACTTCCGAAATTTTTAATTTCCCGACACATCGGACCACGTCCTGAATTTTGAATTCCCCGCCAAGCCGGCTCGACCAATCAGGAGCCAGGATTTGGTTCCCAGGCCAAACCGTCCCATTACCTACTACAATTACAAATTATTACCCTACACCTTTATTAAATAAAACCTTCAAACACAATACATACGGCAATAACATTAATAACAATATAATAAATAAGAATGTAAAAATTCCATATTAATAAATAAAATCTTAGAATATCGTATTTCGGAAGTGGTCCGATGTGGCGGGAAATTCAAAATTCCGGGCGTTTGTCGAATGTAAAAATCGTCCGTAGGTAGGATTTGAACCCTAGCTGTGATGGCAGACCGCGCGCGAGCGCCTACTGCGAAATTACAAAACTAATTTGTTTCATCCTCGATAAATATGACGATAACAAGAAATAATCTGCACCGCTCAAACGAACGACAGAATGTAGGTTGTCCTTTTCCCTCTCGTTCCTGTCTTCGTCGTTCGCCCCGTGTTGAATACTATTTAGAGAATCATATATCACAAATCTATCGCCCCCACGCCTACATATCTCGGTACGATTCGGCTACATTATAATGGGCTCTTTGCAACGCCGGTTGCCTGCACCTTGGCGTTTTCGGTCCGTTTTTAAATTCCCCGACTGTACGAGTTCCATAAGATTTACACATGCAAATTGCGCATTATAAATATTGTGTGAGTAAATTTTCAATCAATTGTTTAATTAGGTAGTAGAGCTTAGTTTGAATTCGATACATTAACAAACCGAGTTTTCAAAAGTGGAAAAGTATAAATCGTATGCGCCAAACGTCAAACGTGCATTTGACGTTCAGAGTGAAGGTTGACTTCAGTTGTGCAATGTGTACTGGATTCGATTAGCAAGGATTTATTACGGAAACTGATGCATCGAGTGTGTGTAACAAGCAAGAAATTATTAATCGTCGTTACAAATTGCGAAGTTTGTTGCTACAAATCATTGGGGTTACAATCGCATACCTAAAAGTGATAGAGGTCTTCTTTAGCATTAAATGCCTGTGAAAGCCGTCGTGCTGTAGAATTGAACTTCCCGCATTCGACTGTAAATAACTATTACGTTGATATTACCTATCAGTTTCAGATAATTTTGTCTGTTCAACATTGACATTTTGCAGACGTTTAATTTCTACACTACAATTAATGATTTGACTTACAATTTGTGTGTTTGAACTGTAAAATCCTTTTCGGTTATAAAAGGCTAGTGCAGGATGCTCAGGGTGTTCTGCCGAAGGAGCGTGAATTGCTATATGGGTACAATCTATACAGCCAATAACTCCAGGGAAATTAAATTTCCGCATATATCTGTTTACAAACAAATTTATTTTAATGAGTAATATGTAATAAATTAAAAAATCAATCACAGTTATACTAACTCAGTTTTAATCGATCTCTTTTCAACTTCTTGTACTGGGAACTTGATCCAAGCATCGGTAAAATTTCCAACGAGGATATCGCAGAACGGCAACGGCTGATTGAGGGTTGACTTAACCTTCCGTGACTGGCGGTTCATTTCTACACATCGGCAGTGGCGGCGGACTGTGAGTCCGCATAGCTTTTTTGTCCATGAAAAGCGATATACATATAGAATACGTCCCATGTTTGTATAAAAAGACATTTTAAATAATTATTTATTTATTTTAATATATTTATACTTAGAAAGTAGGCGGTTAAGCCGACATAGCTTTCATTGAACATTTAACAAAACAAATATTCTGTACATAATAACTAGACAACCAAAATCAGCAAATGTTAAGAAACCATATTACAATAACATTCTGCACATACACAAGTTAAATGTTCAAGGCACATGAATTTGGTGCATTTCTTACATGAGAATCGTGTTGGTCGATTTTTTTTTCTGTCAAAATAACTGCAACGATCTCGATTTGGGTGCTCATGAGTAGCATCTTCAATCGCAAACATTTCTTTGATTCGTAGCCTTATGGTTTTCGGTATATAATCCTGCATTGCTCGAGAACGAATATGATGTTCGGCTAACTCGGACGAAAGTCTATGCAAAAATATTCTCCTAGTTGTACCAGGATTTTAGAGATAAAATATTCTGATTGTCTAAACGAAATAATTGTAGCGAATATTTTGCACTAGATTGCGCGGATCTAAATTGACTTAATTAAATGCTAATATGTACATATGTGGGACCGAACATTGTTACTGGCGGCGGACTCTCGCTCCGCAATCTGCCATAAAAAACAAACGACGGCACTTATATAGATCACACGATGTACTGAGGAAAACAGCAACATGCTAGAGGAATAGTGCTGGATGTCTAGGGTAGGTAATATTGAAATAAATACGGATAACATTCGGTTGCGGAGTGTGAGACCGCGCGCCAGTCACGGAAGGTTAATCCAAAATTATAATTTTGACCGATACATTTTTGGTAACTACCTTGGCCCAAAAGTTGTAGTGCTGCAAGAACCTAGGATGGAAATAATTTTTTAATACAAAAAAAAACTTATATACACATACTCGAATAAATATAGGAATTCCTGTAGAACGTTCAAGTTCTGGGTAATAGGCAGTCATTTGACCGACCAAATCTCGTGCCAGTTCTCTGGTAAGTCGAAATATACCAACAAAATTTCGCTCTGGCAACGAGAATGGGTCACTAGTGTCCCTCAATCGTCTATGCATTCTTCGAACATGATCTCTAAAAAGTGAGGTTAGAATAATTATTTTTTATTTTTATTATTTATAAATTCAACTCACGTACCTATTTTCTACTGCTTCTAACTCATTTACTAAAGCCACAAGAATTTCACCTTCCAAATTCATGACGCAAAATCTCTTTAATAAATAACACAAAAATTGTAGCCAAAAGCGATTTTATATTAAATACCTACTTATTTACTATTTTTAATAAGCAAAATGTAATTAAAAATTAACACTGACGCTATTTAAGAATAAAATATAGTTTTTTAATTTTCAAATGACAGTTAACACACGTAACAACACCTCATTTATCAATTGATATGACATTTCAATAAATTGTTAGGTTCTAACAAAAATTGAACGACTCGGAGCTTACAGAATACCATTTTGCCTAACAAACTTGTTACGATTGATACGTAACAAGTCTAACAACTTAACAAGTTGAAAAGATGCTTAGAGAATACGGTTGATTGTGTAAAACTGTCTAATAATTTTACTTTTATTTTAGTTAATCAACTGTCACCAACTTCGCCATTGAAGAGTGAGTTTATTTACCAGAGACGAAAAAGTAAGTGTAACACCACATTAATAATCATTTTTTTTGAGAAATAATCCTGTGAAATTGTACGAAATTGAAATTAAGAATGTGCTGCGCAAGATTTTAAAACATCTTTCATGACATGATTCAATGTGTTATTTGATGTGTGTGTGATTTTTATTTATATTTACTGTTTTGTAATATCATTAATATCGATATAACATTAAAGAGTGAGTATTCATAATGTATTATAACATTTTCAGGATCTTGCTTATTATCTGAAACGAGCGCAAGTAGTGAAAATCAACTTACCCCTAGAAAGAAACAGCTTTACAAGATTCAAATACTGAAACGACTGTTACTGACAAGAAAACGGAAGTTGACGTTTAGACGCCGCCTGCAGCTAGCACACAAAACAGCAAATTCGATTCTTTTTGAAGCAGCTGATAGCACTGTCAATTCAGTTGTACTGCAATTTTATAAAAGCCAGATGAAAAATATTTCCAAACATCCGAAAGGAAGGCGATTCACACTCAATGAAATTATGGCATTGGCATTGTATAAACAAAGAGGCAAAGGATATGCACTGTTGTCAAAATTATTTTGCCTGCCTTCCAGAAAAACATTCATGGCTCTGCTAAATAGAGTTTCCATGAAGCCCGGCATAAACAACGTTTTGTTTACATATTTGATGTAGACTGTGAAAAAAATATATTGTAAAGACAAGTATTGTATATTGATGTTTGACGAAATGAGTTTGCAATCAAATTTGCAGTGGAACATCAGTTGTGACATTGTGGAGGGTTTCGAAGATACTGGAGAGGAAAGATCGCAGAAAGTCGCTAATCACGCGCAGGTTTTTATGGTCAGAGGTATCTTTAAGCAGCGGAAACAACCAATAGCATACACTTTTTATGAAGGCACCACCAAAACAGCGAATTTAGTTGTGGCAATAAAGTCAGTAATCAGAATACTTAATATTCTGTTGCTGTTGTATGTGATCAAGGTTCGACAAATGTTGCAGCAATTAATTATTTACTAAACGAAACTAAAGAAACCTTCCTGAGAAATGGAAACCAACGATGGAAATCGTGTTATTCCAATATCTGATCCACCTCACCTTTTAAAAGGCTTTCGCAACAACATGCTAAATAAAAATGTACTGTACATAAATCAAAGTAATGAAAAATCTGTTGCGAAATGGGACGATATTATTAAAGCGTACAAAATTGACGCTACTGCTGGACGTTTCAGAGTTATGAATAAGCTCACAGACTTGCATGTACTACCCAACAAAATAAAAAAAAATGAAAGTGTCCTATTGCAGTCCAGTATTTAGCTCAACAGTAGCATCTGGTATTATGCGAATGAGTTTTTTAGTTTGGTAAGTTGTTCAATATTTTATATACACAAATGTAAATGTATTGTTATAGGTTCTAAAAGTATCGATGGTAATATAACGATGGACAAAGAAGCCGTACACACAGCAGAACTCATTTTATTCATAAATCACCTTTTTGATAGTGTCAATGGAGGATCTCTATCGAACATACTGCGAAATAATCCGCAGTTACCAAAAATTCATGTCATATTGACTTTGGAACAAAGCTATACAAAATCTTAAGCGGATGTGCATCGTAAATAGTTTTGGGCAAGAGACCTTTCCTCCATCTCTCAAGAATTGGATTGTCATACTAGAGGGTTTCAAACTAATTTACGCCAGGATATAAAACCTTGGTTTTAAATATTTTTTACCACGGAAATTTAACCAAGACCCATTGGAAAATTTCTTTGGCCAGATTAGACAACATGGTTGCAGAAATATAAATCCAACGTGTTCTGCTTTTGGTCCATATTTTAAATCATTGTTGGTTAACAATTTTGTGTCCGTTCATTCGATTGGAGCCAATTGTAAAGAGGACAAGTCTGGTAATTATCTCTTGATTTTAAAAACATTGGTGACACAAGAAATTAGTGACAATATGGAACCCAACTTGTGCATTCCAATGGTAGTGCCAACCGACATGGATTCAACATGCAGACCAATTGAAGAAGCTGCCATTGGGTTTGTGTGTGGATTCATATCTAAGAATGTTTTAAAATTTATTCATAATTGTTCAATATGCAAGGCAAATATTTTAGCCGAACCCTCCGAAAGCTTGCAGCATACATTGACAAAATGAGAGAATATGATGCCACATACCGCTTAAATTTTGTTACTCAATCATTTTACGACACATTGAAACAAATTTACAGTAGTGTGTTATATCCCTTACCGCAAGTGTGTTTCAAGAAATATTTATTTGAGATTATTATTAAAACAATTCCAATATATATTAAATTTGACTTCCTTACACATTGTGTAAAACATAATGACACATTACCGTCACTTATAATACGCAAGTATTGTAAACTGATTATTTTCAACTATTTTAATAGTTTAAATAAAATATTATGCGGTAGGGATGGTCGGATAAATGAAAATGATGTAGTACAATGGCATCAAATAAATTTCGGACATCAAATTTCCTATCATTTTAAAAAATAAAATGTGGTTTAGGCTTTAATGTCATAATTTAATATGTATGTTTTAGAAAGAAGATAATAAACCTCGAATGAAGAATTGGAAAACTAAACATGCTTTCCTCAACAAAAATAACAACTAAAATTTAGGAAAAGATTAATTTTTATTTCTACATAAATTATATATATTCCATATTTTTGACTTCTACATTAAAAATAATAATAAAATCAATATTTCGTTATAGCCCCATTTGCTGCTCACATCACATTTTCCAACCTTCTAGGCATTGAGAGACATATATTTCGGAAATAGTCATGAGGTATTGTATGCCATTCTTCCATAATTGCAGTCAACAGCTCCTCCCTATTGTGAAAAATTACCCTTCTGCTTTGTAATTTCTTTTGCAACAGTCCCCCGAGATTCTCAATAGGATTGATATCCGGGCTTTTACTAGGCCAATCTAGAACATTTTTCGGCCTGGAGCCACTCAAGAGTTCTTCGTGCCGTATGTACGGTACAATTATCATGTTGGAAAATAAAAATGTCATTACGATATACTCCTCTTACCGATGGAAGCATGATGTGCTCTAGGATCCTAACATCACTGTTTAGACGATTTTCAACGTTTACTGTTACACCAGGACTAACCTCAGAAATCCCGCCCCATAAATTAACTGAAAATCTTCCGCTTCGTTCTGTACGTATGATGTATCTTTCATGATATCGAGAATTTCTGGGTCTATACACCCTGCTGTGACCATTGTGAGAAGATTGAAATACCTCCTCATGTGAAAATACAACTCGCCTCCAGAAGCCATCGTCACGAGCCAAAAGAGGAAGGGGGAAGGGTACGTCAGCTTGGGGTGGATTAACTGTGACAAAAAGTGTGCGCCGAAGATAGAGTTGCAAACGTAGTGAACTACGCTCTAAAACGTTTAGAGGATAAACGTAATTTTGTATCTTCGCTTAGGCAGTATTAAGTACCCTAAAACCATATTACGGGATAAAGCCACTCTAAGGCCACAAAGAGTTTACCGCTGCTCTAGACCGAAAGGTGAAACGGCGAGTTAACTGCAAGTTAATTGGGCCACGTACTCGTGGAAATAGTTGATAATATCGCCGAACATTACATTAATGGACCTGAATTGGGAGACGAAGTCAAATCTGCCAGCCCAATCCCCGTGGAAACGAACCGCCGGCCAACTACGCCCGCCATAATCTTCGCCGACCGGAACCGCGCTGCGTCCGACCATTCTGCAGAGGGCAACAAAGTCGTAAGTAACAAAATTTTAATTCGTACGGTATCATGGCGGCACAAGTTAAATAATGCATTATTTACATTAATCGCGAACGTACGCAGTAACCTCGGTACTCTGAAGGAGAGTCTTACGATTGCGCCCGAGTTTTGTCAGATTTGTAATAGATATATCCATGTGTAATATTTTATTATTTTGTTATTCATTTGTTTTATTTACTAGTATTAATTAAACAATTGTATTACCCATATTGTTTGTTGCGTGCTTTGGCATTTGGTGTCCCTCACCCCTTACTATCGGTGCCAAAGTAATAGTCCCCTGTGTTTGAAGACCTATATCAAAGAAACCGCTTCGCGGAAAAAAATTAAATATACATTGTTACAACCGGCAATCATTTCTACGTAATATACTGTAAGTAAGAAGTAATCATTGGGGAAGTGCAAAAAAGCATCCGATTTTTGCGATATCTAACGGATAGCCGATTTTACAATTTTTCTACTTAACTGTTCAACAAAAAAAATTGAAACTTCGACTGGACGTAATCTGATATGTTGTGCACAGTGTGGAAATTTTATTTTTTCAATATTATACGTATTTTAGCTGCAAATCGAACTTTTCGTGATCTCTGTTATCTCCGTTACAAGATATCGCACGAAAGCGGAATTTATTTCTAAGGAAACATCAACTTGTACCTATTTCGGAACACGTAATGAAATTTAATTGTACCCGTTATTTGATTATTGAGAGCGAGATACATATTCCAATAAAGTTCGCGCATAGTTCCCCCCCGAAGGGAGCGGTGTCGGTCTAGCGCTGTGTAATTTGCCAGGGCGGTACTCCAAACTTTTTTGGATTATTTTCAGACGTCATTTATTTTATTTTTTAACAGCCTAAATAATTAGTCATAACGGTAATGTAATATTTATTGTAGAAAATAATTATAATGGACGCTTACATACATAATAAAAAATACAACATGTCAATTTGTAGTATTTGACGAATGAAAATAAATATAAGAATAATAATGATAATATGTCCATAGATGAAGATCGTATAATAAAAACAATAAAATAATTTTGCAAATATTTATGTTATAAATAATAAATACAAGTTCTACAGTTTTTTCACACATCGTGTGATATGTCGTAGATAAAATTACTCTTTTTGTCTATACTCAAATACAATCAAGCGAATGCTTTTCGCTAAACATTCTGACTTATTTATGTTTCTTGCACTGCATTTATTATCATTATTTAACTCAATGTATATTCATTACCGTCTAAGTGAATGTGCAATTAAAATGTGTCATGACTGCGGTCCGGTATAAGAACGAAGGAATTCTTGACAAATCGGCATATTAATATTGTTGTTAATAGTCGTATTATTTCGGTATAAAGTCTCTGAACGAAGTGGTTGTTTGGATTGGTTCTGGTTCTATAGTTAGATTAGTATTTTGCGTAAACCTTTGAATGGCGTCGATTACGTTACCCACGAATTGAGCAGAGTTGCTTATGGCAGACGACTCGGTCGTAACGGAATTGTTAGCAGTACGACTACCTTGTGTAACATCCTCTATGATGCAATGAGGAAAGGGAGCATCCTCGGTATCAATTTCATCATTGCATTGTTCATCATCATCATTATCATCATCACCATCACCATCACTTGACTCGTCCGACAATTCATCATCGTCACTTTCTCATACGCACGATGTGTGATGAACTGAAGATAGAGTAAATCATTTTATACCAAAAACTGGTAGAAAAAGAATCGAATGTGACGAATTTTTGCAAGGGGTAATAAGGAGAAAGGTATTCAACTTTTATATGGAACGGAAATTTCCGACAGTAAAATAATTGTACTCTGAACTTACAACTGAAGTTCCAAATTTACCCGAATTTTCGCAGAGAACATTGTACCGATGGTTAAAAACATGAAATTTTCATTTAGAAAATTAGATAATAAACCAGTGTTAATGGAACACCCTCACATAACTGCTCAGAGAGCTAATTTCTTGACATCTCTTCAAAGGTACAGACATCAGACATGGGAAATCTTCTAGACGGACGAAACCTGGTGTGCTGCAAATCATGCTCGACAGTTCGGATGGGTTGAAAAAGTAAACCCGGATAATAAGGATACTTTTGACCATTATCGAGGTGGAGTTCAACAAATAAACGGTTATAGAGGCGGTATAAAACGACCATCTGGAGCAGGTCAAAGGGTAATTATTTTGCATATTAGTAGCGAGAATGGATTTTTGGAAGGAAGCCGTAAATGCTTTATAGGCGAAAAAAAGAAAGCAAAAGCCGATTATCATCACGAAATGAATAAGCAACATTATGAGGAATGGTACCGGCACGTGCTGTCGGTAATACCAGCAAAATCAATAATTATGATAGATCAAGCTCCTCATCATACAATGCTAGATCCTGATTTTAGGCACCCTACATTATCCTGGAGGAAAGATGACGTGATTGCTTGGTTACAGAAAAACAAGGTGGCACTTCCGGAGGGCATTGTTAATTTTTCAAAATTGACTAAACCACAGCTGTTGTTATTGTCTAAGCCGCATCGTTATCAAAAGGTACTACTATTAGAAACTATTGCAAAGCAAGTAAGAGGAGACGATGTGAAGTTACCTGTAGCTCATTGCGACTTTAATGCTATTGAATTAATTTAGGCATACGTGAAAAATAAAGTTGCAACAAGAAATAATACTTTTAAAATAAAGGATGTATTGAACTTATGTCAGTAAGCTTTGAACGACGTTTCAACGGAGATATGGAAGAATTGTGTTGAGCATTGTAAGAAAATTGAGATATCGTACATAGAAAAAGAACACCTTATAGACCAAATTATGGAACCATTTATAATTAACGTAGGAGAAAGTGACGATGATTAATTGTCGGACGAGTCAAGTGATGATGATGATGATTATGATGATGATGAACAATGCAATGATGAAATTGATACCGAGGATGCTCCCTTTCCTCATTGCATCATAGAGGATGTTACACAAGGTAGTCGTACTGCTAACAATTCCGTTACGACCGAGTCGTCTGCCATAAGCAACTCTGCTCAATTCGTGGGTAACGTAATCGACGCCATTCAAAGGTTTACGCAAAATACTAATCTAACTATAGAACCAGAACCAATCCAAACAACCACTTCGTTCAGAGACTTTATACCGAAATAATACGACTATTAACAACAATATTAATATGCCGATTTGTCAAGAATTCCTTCGTTCTTATACCGGACCGCAGTCATGACACATTTTAATTGCACATTCACTTAGACGGTAATGAATATACATTGAGTTAAATAATGATAATAAATGCAGTGCAAGAAACATAAATAAGTCAGAATGTTTAGCGAAAAGCATTCGCTTGATTGTATTTGAGTATAGACAAAAAGAGTAATTTTATCTACGACATATCACACGATGTGTGAAAAAACTGTAGAACTTGTATTTATTATTTATAACATAAATATTTGCAAAATTATTTTATTGTTTTTATTATACGATCTTCATCTATGGACATATTATCATTATTATTCTTATATTTATTTTCATTCGTCAAATACTACAAATTGACATGTTGTATTTTTTATTATGTATGTAAGCGTCCATTATAATTATTTTCTACAATAAATATTACATTACCGTTATGACTAATTATTTAGGCTGTTAAAAAATAAAATAAATGACGTCTGAAAATAATCCAAAAAAGTTTGGAGTACCGCCCTGGCAAATTACACAGCGCTAGACCGACACCGCTCCCTTCGGGGGGGAACTATGCGCGAACTTTATTGGAATATGTATCTCGCTCTCAATAATCAAATAACGGGTACAATTAAATTTCATTACGTGTTCCGAAATAGATACAAGTTGATGTTTCCTTAGAAATAAATTCCGCCTTCGTGCGATATCTTGTAACGGAGATAACAGAGATCACGAAAAGTTCGATTTGCAGCTAAAATACGTAAAATATTGAAAAAATAAAATTTCCACACTGTGCACAACATATCAGATTACGTCCAGTCGAAGTTTAAATTTTTTTTGTTGAACAGTTAAGTAGAAAAAAATTGTAAAATCGGCTATCCGTTAGATATCGCAAAAATCGGATGCTTTTTTGCACTTCCCTAATGATTACTTCTTGAACTTACAGTATATTACGTAGAAATGATTGCCGGTTGTAACAATGTATATTTAATTTTTTTCCGCGAAGCGGTTTCTTTGATATAGGTCTTCAAACACAGGGGACTATTACTTTGGCACCGATAGTAGTCATATAGTTTACCGTGTAGAAGCCCTACAATATCGAATTCCGACGCAGACGATGCTGTACACTGTGGTCAGCGAATTGGGCGGAGGTTAACGTTGCATCCATTGACCTACACCGCGTCGGTGGCGCCCTAGTTTATTTCAAACTCAATATTTGAATATTGTCGTTCACAACTCACGCCCTCTCCGATTGAGACCTGTAATCGCACCGCTGACCCCCGAAGACCTTTCGACAACGGTAAGCCCATTTTCTGCCCCAAATCTCCGTGAGGGGTTTGAGGGGTAGCAAAGTGACGCCCAAAAATGTTCGGGCTGCTTTAAAAAAAAAATAAACTATCGCCCGGAACACCAAATTTATATATTTCATAAGTGCCATCATCTAACTTAAATAAATAATAGTAACTGTAACTGTGGCCACAAGTAGCGAATAAAACCCGGAAAACTTTGTAATTGCGTATTTAAGTAAACTTCATTATAATTAAAAATATTTGTATATAAATTTAAATTGTGGCTAATTCACAAGCGTTGAGACAAGTCGCAACCAGAGTAGAGAAGCGAGTTGGAAATTGTACTGTGAGTATAATCGCATTGAGAAGATATAAACGACACGTGATATTATCAATATAGATTGTATAGTTACATTGATATGCGCAATGGAATATGTATTAGATGCAGGCCGTTTGACTCTTGATGAGTTACAATACGAATTAGTGTGCCGAGGCGTACCAGCTACTGGTAATGTTGACGTGTTGCGTAAGGCATTACGAAATTATCCTCGTTTGGAAAAATCGAAAGTTAGTATTGAGCGACCGCCATATCCCTTTAACTTTGAACAAGATCATGTAGCTCTGCTGGCAAAGTTGACTGATCTGACTGAAAGAATAGGGGAATTTGACAATAGTAAAAAAATGACGAACGACTGCTTCGAGCTGAAATACTTCTCGTAGTAACCGAACTCACTTCGAACAAAAGGCAAAATATTTTGGCCGACAATCTACTCGTAAACCTAATGTACCTATTGAACACGAAGTCGAACATTCGTTGAATCTTAGTAGTCAATCGAGTAATTCTGATTCCGATTCATACTCCGGTTCGTCGCTAGCTCAAACATTGCCCCTGTAGCAATTAATGCATAGCAACATCCCGAATCTATTAAATCAACACCACCCTCGCATTGGAATTTAAAGTTCTCTGGTGAACGGTTAGATATCTCCTTAAATTCATTTTTGGAACGAGTTGAGGAATTACAAGAAGCTCGTAATGTGTCCGACTCACAACTTTTTCGATCCGCCGTAGATCTTTTTGAAGGTAATGCCCCCATGCCGTGCTGTTCGTATTAAATTAGCATCTTCTTCCGTATGACTACGAAGAAAAATTATTCGAGGGAATTAAATATTGTACGCAATGACCTTGCGAATCGATTGGGATCTATATTGACATAATGACAAGCCTGTCGCCTGTCAAGTCATCTCGCCGAAAAATCCCGTTTAAAAATCCTACAACGGAATATTGCACCTTTTTACCAGCAACATTTAGCCCTCGATGAGATTAAGACCATCGCACAATTATTGAAATTATGTCGCCAGCTGGAAGCAAAAAAAGCGAACATGGAAGCTTTTGAACCCCCGTCCCGACGTGGACGTACCCTTGAACCCGATATCGCTTATGTGTATAAAGACTCACCTCGTGCTATTACTTCGTCCTCCACTCGTGATCATTTTTTGCCACGACAGTCCCAAAGACCACTTAACCCTACCAATCATCGCACCCCAATAAACCGAACACCCCCTTCAAACCCCACGTGTTGGAAATGTCGCCAGACTGGATATTTGATGATAAATTGTTTGCAACCCAGAACCCAATTTTTTTTTTAAATGTGGAAATCCAGGTTATATTTTTGCATCTTGCCCAATATGTAAGCCGGCAAAAAAAACGAATACGAGGCGTTAGAGGATCGTGTGACGTCTCCCAACCCAAAACCGATCGTAAACCAATTTAAACCCATTCTCGACATTATTTGGTTCATGCCCAAAATGATGAACGACCTTATTTGGAAATATCTATCTTCGATCGACAAATTTTGGGATTGTTAGATTCAGGGGCTTCTCGAACTATTTTGGAAGCAACATCCAACCTGTTGCTTCCAAAATAGTTATTTAGGGCTTTTGGAATCAAACCAACTGGAGACTATTAGTTGCACTATCGCGAATCGTCAATCTTGTGAGAGTATTGGTGAACTTCAACTCCCAATATCTGTTGAAGGGAAAACTATCATCTTAAATGTGCTGGTAATCCCAGACATTCCCCATGCTTTAATCCTTGGTATCGTCTTTTGGACAACCATTGGCATTGTGCCTGACCTACGTCAAGGAATATGGAAATTTGCAGATTCTTCAAACTTTGTATGCACCATCGATCAAATTAAATCTGAAGCGACATTGACACCTCAAGAATTACGAACCTTGAACGAAATCACGAACTTGGACGAACTAATTTGGTAGAAAATGTTATAAAAACCGAGTCTCCCCCTATTAAACAACGCTACTATCCAGTATCGCCGATTATGCAAAATCATATTGATAATGAATTGACGAAAATGCTAAAGGATGGGATTGGGGAGAGATCCAATAGCGCCTGGTCGTCACCTATCCTGTTGTTGATAAAGAAAGATAACACCTTCCGTTTCTGTGTGAATTACCGTAAATTAAATAAAGTAACCAGTAGAGATGCGTATCCGCTCCCTTATGTTTCCAATACGTTGGATAAATTGAGAGACGCTCGTTTTCTGTCATCGCTTGATAGTAAATCAGCTTATTGGCAAGTACCCGTAGAAGAATCGTCAAGACAGTATACTGCATTTACCGTGCCCAATCGTGTATTGTTTCAATTCCGTAGATTGCTCTTTGGATTGCACAACGCCCCTGCAACTTGGCAAAGACTTATCGATAGAGTCCTCGAAAAACCCGTATTTTAGAGGTCTTTATGCGTCTGATGAACGCATAAATGATGGGCTCACCTTGAACCGTGAGAAATGTCAATTTTGTCGACCCGAACTAAAATACTTGGGTTACGTAATCGATAAAACTGGACTTCACGTGGACCCGTAAAAGGTTTCCCCTATTTTAAATATGCCTACCCCGAAAACCGTAATGGAAATACGGTGAATTATTAGAACCTTCTCGTGGTACCGCCGTTTTGTACCCAATTTTTCACAACTAATCGCACCACTGTCAGCCCTGCTGCGAAAGAATACCCGATTTATTTGGACCGAAGAACGTGTCGAATTGTTTAGACAAATTAAACAAGCATTGGTTACCGCGCCTGTATTGACGTGCCAAAACTTCGAATTGCCATTTATTATTCCGACTGACGCGTTACAATATGGAATTGGTGCCGTGTTAGCCCAAGAACACCCAGAGGGCTTAGCTGCCTAAGTTGTTCACTTACCCGTGCAGAATAAAACTATTCGACAGTAGAAAGAGAATGATTGGCTGGGTTGTGGGCTATTGAAAAGCTCCACCCGTATATCGAAGGATCGAAATTTCGCGTCATTACCGATCACTATTCGTTAGTATGGCTGCAAAACCTAAAAGAACCGACTGGACGATTAGCTCGATGATCCGTCAGTGTCGCGTCTGTATTAGCCAGTATTAGTCAGTACAGAAGTGCCCGGTCGGTTATATGGTAGGAAGCCTAATGTCACCCGACCTTGGGAAGTTATTAGTACTGATCTTATGGGACCACTGCCTCGAACGAAAAGTGGAAACGCCTATATTTTCGTCATATGTGACCTTTTTACCAAATACTCAATCATGTACCCCCTTCGAAAGGCTACCGTTGCTGTGGTGGTGAAAAAAAATGAGGAAGAAGTTCTGTTGGTATATGGCGTTCCGCGAAAGTTGATTTGCGACAATGGAGTGCAGTTTCGTAGCAAGAACTTAAAAGCTTTGGCAAAAACGTACTCCTTTGAAATGACTTTTACGGCAAACTACCATCCACAAGCAAATCGGACGGAGAGAGTGAACCGAGTAATAGAAACCATGCTTGCGTCATATGTATCCGACAACCACCGGAGCTGGAATACTGTGCTACAGAAGGTTGCGTGCTGCATTATAACGTGCGGACATGAGACCACTAGTATGACCTTGCTATATTAACTTTGGCCGTGAAATTATGCTTTCTGGTAAGGAACCTGATAAGACCTTTTGTGAGGGGAGAGAACAAGAAGAACCGTTTGACCCCGAACAACGTGCTAACCACCTGCAACAAGTATATGCCGACATTCGTATTCGACTTAGGAAAGCTTACGATAAAGGGAAGAAATATTATGATTTGCGTCGCCGAGACGAGGAATACATCCGAAACTACCCGGTCTGTAGGCGCAACTTTCAGACGCTGCGAAATACTTCTGAGCGAAATTAGCGCTTAGTATATTGGCCCTTATATAATTCATAAACGCGTGTCCCTGTGAACGACCTACGTGATGAAAGGACTGGCCGTATTTTAGGGACGTGGCACGCAAAAGATTTGAAACCGCACCCAGAAACGTAACCTTTGTAGACCGGACTGTTTTTGGGGATTCACCTGGCATTGTGTTGGAAATACTAATCCTGTAGTTTTGGGGTACCGAATACGACTACGGCTATCCAGCGCGGGGTAAGAGCCCCCGATTGGTGTCTTTCCCTACTCATCCATACCCTTCCTTCAATGTCACCATGTGCCATGGGGTTAACTGGAATTCTGGCACCGTTACTCAACGGAGGGTTCGAGTCCCTAAAATGTGTCTTTCCTGATTCTGTCCTTTCAGTATTGTTATGTGGCTGAGGGCGAGGAATTTCACCCCGTTAATCTGCGTGGGGTATAAGTCCCCTAAAAGTTTCGTTCCAAAACTTCTTGTATTTCTATTCCTTGCAACGGTCTAAACTAATCTGTGTGGATGATTCTTTGTATGTTTGCGCTCTTCCTACTTCGCCGGTGACCGCATCTGTATGCGGGTGACTTGGCGATAGCGTCCGGCGTGTGGTCTCAGGACATTTGAATCCTGTGGGAACTTTTGGAGGACCCGATCGTGTGACGGTCCAAAAGCATCCTTAGATCGAGATGCCAATGCCGTGCCGGGATGAGTATTCGCTCGGATATCCATGCTCACAATCCTAAAGTCGCTCTGACCCTTCTTTAACTGTTAACATTCTGGTCCATCCCACTACTTGGTTTTGTGTTTGGTTATGTTGGTCATAACGCCACCAATTTTCGTTTTTATTTTCTGTTGGGTTATGTTGGTAATAACGCCACCAATCTTCGTTTTGTTTTCTATTGGGTTATGTTGGTCATAACCAAATTTCATTTTCATTTTGTGTTTAGTTATGTTGGTCATAAGGCCACCAATTTTCGATTTGTTTTCTGCTAGGTTATCTTGGTCATAACACCACCATCGCTTGGGTATTTTCTTTATGTAGAATCTGAGTTGTGGACAAGCGTCTCCTCCTGGATTCAGGGTTCGCTGCTTCTTTTCACCCAGGGTGAGGTGGAGTTGGTACGGTATGAAAATTAGCTGGTGACTATGCAGCCCGCATGGGAAATAGTTGCGACCCCCGAAATACCGAGTTCGGCAACCCGGCAATAGATTCCGCCACGCGAAAATGCATTAGCATGACTCACGCGACAAAAGAGAAAGGGGGAAGGGTACGTCAGCTTGGGATGGATTAACGAACAAAGGACTGTGACAAAAAGTGTGCGCCGAAGATGTAAACGTACTGAACAACGCTCTAAAATTGAATTGAATTGTGCCCAGGTCAACTTTCCATCCATTGACCAACACCGCGTCGGTGGCGCCCTATTTTTTTCAACTCAATTGTTCAATATTGTCGTTCACGACTCACGACCGCTCCGATTGAGACCGGCAATCGCACCGCTGACTCCCGAAGACCTTTCAACAACGGTAAGCCCATTTGTCTGCCCCAAATCTCCGTGAAGGATTTGAGGGGTAGCAGCATCATTGGAAAAAACTGCCTTAAACGGAGTATCCTTGCATAAAAACTTAGCTACCTAGTCAAACTGCCTCTATACACATCTTAGCGTCTGTCGTCCGTACGCAACTGACGGTTAAAAATGTTGGGTTCTCAAGTTTCATTGGTCGCCGGTCTAACGCGCGAAGCGCGTTGGTCAGATTTTGCGTGTCAAAGGTTCAAATTATGGTACCGAGCCCGACGATTGGCCCGACGGAGCGGTTGAATGGACGACTTCCTGAAATTAAACGTCAAAACGTAACCTGCAAAATTCGCTTTCACGCGTGTCTGATATGGTGCAAATGATCAGGTACGATGTTATGGCGTTGGGATATAAAACTGAACGGAATTGTGTACAAGTATGAGTTGTGACATGTCATGTGATTCAAATGTCAAACTTGTGTTTCGCCAACGATGCATTGATCGCGCAGTTTAAAGATCACATTCTTCATAGTTTGCGCAGTTTTTATTTATGGATGTTTATTTGCACTCGAGATAATGTCTTTCTGTACAGTTCATATTCATCGGACGGGCTGTTTAATTGGTTCACGCCACCTTAGGATAACACTGTCCGGTAAACGTCACGTTAAAATTCGTGCACGTTTTTGAATTTGCCAAGGATTTATTGAAACAGCTACACAAGTGCAGCGAGAGTGGTAAAAACGAATTATCGTCAAGTATAATTGGCAAATTTAGTATCGATTTAGTTATGTAGACGTTTCATAATGATTTATGTACGAATTCCATATGATTTACACATGCAAATTGCGCATTATAAATATTCGGTGAGTATGTTTTCAATCAATTGATTAATTAGGTAGTAGAGCTTCGTTTGAATTCGATGCATTGACAAACAGAGTTTTCAAAAGTGAAAAAGTGGTATGCGCCAAACGTCAAACCCACATTTGACGTGCAGAGTGAATGTTGACTTCAGTTTTGCAATGTGTAGTGACACAATACACATTATAAGAAGTATGTGTTCACGAGAGTTGGAGAATATACACATCTGGATTCGATCAGATACGATTTTATGGCATATACGTGTCTTTGGGATACAAAACTGGACGGAATTGTGTACACGTATGAGTTGTGACATTTCAAATGTCAAAGTTGTGTTGAGCGCCCAGTTCAAAGATCGTCTTCTTTATAGTTTGCGCAGTTTTTTTATTTATGGATGTTTATTTGCACTCAATCAGATACAAGGTAATGTCTTTCTGTACAGTTCATATTCATTAGAAGCACCGTTTAATTGGTTCACGCCGCCTTAGGACAACGCGATGAATTTGAAATATTGTAATCCTTAGAATAAATGCACTACAAATAGTGTACTCTGTAGAACAGATGCAGAGAGAATTGCTTACGAACTTCATGTCTGCAGATATGTTGGAAATTTAATGTCCGTTTGACGGCACACAACCTTGTGAACAAAATAGATTTACACTCAATAAATTATTGCTTGCCCATTTCTTTTTTGGCAGTTTCCTATGTGCACCGATTCTACAATCAGTTGACATATAACAGGTAGAAAACTGTAACAAAATGCGGGAAAACAATAACTTATTTAATGTTCGAGTCAAGGTTATGTGCTATGTCAAATACATGCCATTGAATTGCCAAAAAACTCTGCTCTTAAGACACGTAGTGCTAGTGCAATTAAGGAAGTTGTCGTTGTAAAATATGTTTTTGTAAATCTGTTAAAGGGGTTCATAAATGTTGTTTTCACGAATTAGAATTGTCAACTTGACCATTTAAAATTTTGGATTGGCCGTTGAGAAGCTAGATTCATATTATTTATTTTTATATGCAATGTTTCATCTTCAGTAGAATAACCTGTCTAATACAGAAATAAACTGAAAAATAAAGTTCAACAAAACTTTTAGTTTTAATATAGTCAACAAGAATATCATGAGAATTTTGCCAACTGTAAATTTTGCACTAATAAATTATAAGTACAGACGGTTTTATAACAAATATCAAAATAGATTTTACAACAGAAAAAATGCCAAGATAAAAGAAACAATAGAACTAAAAATATTAAAAAAGGAAATGTGCAAAAATATCAAAATTGACTTTAAGGCATGGACAATTCTGAGCACAACACTTTAAGGCATATAATTTATCGGTGTATTTTATATAAAATTAATTTCTGCGCGCGTGTGTCATATGACGTCACAAAGCATGATAATTAGGTGATTTTAATGAGTAAACCTTAGTTCAAATCAATATTAGATTAAAATTGGTTGCTTAGTGTGACTCATAAGCAAATCATAAAACTTAGTTCAAAATTTAAATTATTGAGAGTTCAAATTTATTACAGTTTAAAATTGTTAACTTGTTGCGACACATTAGCAAATGTTAAAACTCTGTTCATATTGTAGCCAAAACTGTAAACAAATGCAATTTTTATTAAAACCTCTAAAATGAAAATTGAAATATGAAAAGCGAAAATGTATATACATCTAATTGAATTATTACAAAACGTTGCATAAAGCAGTTTTCATGTCTTTAATTGGAACATGCAAATACTCAACTTAGTTCAAGAATATTGCAGTATTCTCTCTCAGAAACACGTGCTTCGCTTAGGCTACAATTTAGTGTAATTTTTTATTCACATAGTGGGAACACTGGACAATAAATGATGACAAATTGCATGTCATCTTGAAACAAGATGGCGCCATTCCATTTCGAGAACGCGTGAACCTATCAAGTTGAAAATTTGCACATACAAAACTGACACAATTACTTGCATCATTGGAAAAAATACTGCCGCATACGGACCACCCTTTTACAAACTTAGCTACCTAGTCAACTTGTATATAACCACACGATAACGTCTCGTCTTTGACGGAAAAAAATGCTGGATTCTCAAGATTCATTGGTCGCCGGTCTAACGCGCGAAGTGCGTTGGTCAGACTTTCGCGCGCGAAAGGATCGAATTACGGCGCCGAATGCCACGATTGGCCCGACGGAGAGGTCGAATGGACGGCTTCCGAAAATTAAACGTCAACAAAGTAACCTGCAAAATTCACACTTTAAACTCGTGCGTCTGCGTCGTTTTCGAGCGTAGTTTGAACAAAGTGCGTTTAGAAATAGGTGTTCGGGACCGATTCGAGGGCACTTGGAACCCTGCCGGTGAAGTCATCGAAGATGCAAAGTACGGACTTTGAATCTATCAACCAAACGCATATCGGCCGACGAAACAGCAGTGCAGGCTTCCCATAAGTCATTACAAATGTGAAACGAACCGGTTCATCAATGATACATTCGAAATTACAAGTACATTTCCTTTAAGGTGAGCGATACAAGTTTGTGGACGCATATTTAATGTCGATTAAACGTCAAAACTTAACCTGCAAAATTCGCACCTTAAACTTTTCGTTTTCGAGCGTAGTTTGGACAAGACGAATTTAGGCGTTCGGGCCCGATTCGCGGCCATTTAGGCCACAGAGACCCCGCCCGCGGTGCCGGTATGGTGCAAATGTCAAATGAGTTCGACGACACATTTTATCAGATTATAAGAAGTGTGTTCATTAGAGTTTGAGAATATACACATGTGGAATCGGTCAGGAACGGTTTTAAGGCATATACGTGTCTTTGGGATACAAAACTGGACGGAATTGTGTACGTGCATGTGTTTTGGCAATTCAAATGTCAGACGCCTTTTCAAAGATCATCTTTATATGTAGTATGAGCAGTTGTTATTTATGGATGTTTATGTGCACTC
Source organism: Geotrupes spiniger (assembly GCA_959613385.1). Lineage (NCBI taxonomy): Eukaryota > Metazoa > Arthropoda > Insecta > Coleoptera > Geotrupidae > Geotrupes > Geotrupes spiniger. The sequence continues at coordinate 38,364,767 of OY390735.1, forward strand.
AATCAGGTAAGATTTGACGTTTTTCTGTATAGTTCAGAATCACCGCCACGGTCGTTTAAGTGGCTTGCGCCGCCTTCGGACAACGCCGTCAGTTACAGTTACATAATTGCCTATGCACAAGTTCCCTATGACTTACAAATATACGTACAAATTCCGCATCGTAAATATTCGGTGAGTGATCAATTGATTAATTAGGTAGTAGAGCTTAGTTTGAATTGCTTAGTTGAATTCGTTGTGTCTTCGATCCAATAACAAACAGAATTTTCAATAGTAGAAAACGTACAAGTCGTATACATCACCAGCTCGATTAAACATCAAAACGTAACCTGCAAAATTCGTACTTTAAACTCGCGTTGGAGTAGTTTTCGAGTGTACTTTGGACAAGACGCGTTTAGAAAAAAGTGTTCGGGCCCGATCCGCGGACGTTTAGGACCGTGAGAAATTGCAGTGCGAGCTTCCCGCAAGTTATTGCTTTACAGTGAGTGATTTAAGTGTGTGGACGCATATTTGAACTCGATCGCCTACGATTTTCTGACATCCGTCATCCCAAGCGTATTCCGAAATTTCAATATACGTTTTACAATTTGCGAAGATCTTGCGAAAGCTGAATCATCGAGTGCGTGGAACGTGCAAGTGTCAAATATGTTCGACGATACATTACACATTATGAAAAGTATTGTAAAGTATGTTCATTAGAGTTTGGAAATATACATATGGATTGTATGGCATATCCGTGACGTTGAAATACAAAACTGGAAGGAATTGTATACAAACTATAAAGATGAACAGGGCTCAAAGAACATCATTATAGTTTGGGCATATGTTATTTATGGATGCTTATTTGCACTCAAGCAGTACTTGCAGGAGCTGCAAAAAACGTACTATCGTCAACTATTGTTGGGAAATTTAGGACCGATTTAGCCATTTCGACGTTTCATAATGATCTATGTACGAGTTCCATATGACTTGCAATTGCCACATTGTAACTATTCGGCGAGTGATCAATTGATAAATTACGTAGTAGAGCTTAGTTTAGTTCGTCGTATCCTCGATACATTAACAAACAGTTTTCTAAAGTGAAAAAGTACAGTCGTATACGCCAAACGTCAACCGCGCATTTGAATTGCAGAAGTGGAGGGTCACTTCTGCAACGTGTGAAGCTACGATTTATTACAGCATATTCATGAGCGATAAAGTCAATTGAAGATGTAATATATGTATATTGTAAATAGTAATATTAGTTTTGTTAGGTTTACGAGTGACCGGAAACTGAGTTTTTGTCCAGTCGTAGTTGTATATATTGGGGATCGCCACGGTCTCTCTCTCTCTCTCTCTCTCTCTGCGTGTGTGATGTTAACAGAGTACAGGTGAAAGCACGTGGCTGGGTATTGTGTGAATATAGATACAAAAGTAATCAAGACGTTTTATTGTGGACAATTAATAATCATCCCAGCAGATGTAATGCGACGAACATTACAGTGGCGACGAGGATGGGATCTAGCGAATCGGTCGGGTGATTCATTTAAAAAACCACATTTTTAAAAAACGTTAGCGTGCACCACGTGAACGCGTGAACAATGGCGAACTATATCGGTAATATACGCGAGTTCAACCCAAAGGAGAGTGACTGGACAATATTTAAGGCAAAACTGTCGCAGTTTTTTATTGTAAATAGTAAATAGATAAAGACGATATCAAACGCGCAATATTTTTAAACGCGTTAAGTGAAGAAGGTTATAAATTAATTAGTAATCTTTGTGTGCCAATAAACCCAACGTTGAAAAGTTTTAAAGAGTTGGTGGAAATATACACCAAGCATTTCGTCCCAAAGAAATCATCGTTCCCGGAACGTTACAAGTTTTACAATGCATTTAAGGACAAATGCGAAGAAGTCGGTGATTGGGCAGCTAGGGTACGCAGTTTAGCAGCAAAGTGTGAATTCGGAAAAGAATATCTTCCTGAAATGATGCGCGACCGATTTATGATGGGAATGGACCGCAGTCCGATTTTAGACAGGCTGTTCGAAGAGGATGTCAAGACATTGGAGTTCGACCGGGCCATCGAAATCGCCATCAGCAAGGAAGCAGTCCCCCATAACTTCGAAATGGAGGGAAAATCGAAAGTACAAAAATTATAATTGTAACAAATGTGGAAGAAAAGGACATTTAGTTGCAGTGTGTTTTAAGAAAAATTATAATAATTATTTGGCAGTAAATTCCATGTATAGTTTGAGTAAGCCTATTAAACATACACCAGTAATTATCACGGTTAAAGTAAATAAATGTCATATGGAATTTGAAAGGGATACAGGGGCCAGTAAGTCAGTGTTACCCTCAGAGTTTAAACATAAATATTTTTCACATATAACAATACAACATACACAAAAATATTTTTTGAGTTATAATGGGGCGAAAATAATTGCTCTAGGACAAATAAACGTTAATGTTGAGTACAACGGTGTAATGCAACATATTAATTTATTATTTACTTATACTTTATGTATAAGTAAGTATAGTAATCATGAAAAATTTCGGCCTCGAGATTTCAACGGATATACGCGTTTTGAGGTCCCCTGAATCGTTTCTGACTATTTTCGGAATGACGTCTGTGTGTGTGTGTGTGTGTCTGTGCGCGCTCTAGCGTCCAAACGATTATAGCTAGAGCTCTGAAACTTTAAATTTAACATTTGTATGTTGCAAGGAGGAAAACGTCCTATTTTCGCAAGCGTATCAGCCGGTACTTTTAGATGCTGAATTACAAGTTTTAACAACAATCAGTACGCATAAGGGTTTATTTCAGTATACTCGTTTGGCTTTTGGAATTGCTTGTGCGCCTTCAAAATTTCAGAAAATTATGGAGTCATTATTAGAAGGAATAGATGGGGTAGCTTGTTTCATAGATGATATTATAATTCCGGGTAAAAATCAGTTACAGCATTTAACACGTATTAAACAAGTATTAAATATTTTGCATAAGAACGGATTAAGACTTGAGAAAACTAAATGTGAGTTTTTCACAAAGTCAATATCGTATTTGGGGTATACCATCACGCAGGAGGGATTGCATACATGCCCAGATAAAATCGAAGCCATTGAAAATATGCAGATACCACAGGATGTAATACAATTGAAATCTTTCTTAGGATTAGTCAATTACTATAATAAATGTATACCAACTTCATCTACAGTTTTACAAGCATTGTATGGGCTATTAAAGAAAAACGTTGATTTTAATTGGACCAATGCATGTAATGAGGCGTTTGAGAAAGTTAAATTAATTCTCGCATCATCCAATGTATTGTGCCACTACAACCCAGATTTACCTATTCCATTAACAGTTGATGCATCTCATTATGGTGTGGGGGCGGTACTCTTACACGTTTTTCGTTCAGGGGAGGAAACATCAATTGCTTACGCATCTAGGACGTTAAGCAAAAATCAGATAAATTATTCACAAATAGAGAAGGAAGCCTTAGCAATCATTGTTGGGGTACAGAAATTTCACCAATATATATACGCTAGAAAATTTACTCTAGTAACCGATCATAAGCCTTTAGTCGCCTTGTTGGGTCCAAACAAGGGCATTCCTGTATTAACGGCAAATCGATTGCAAAGATGGTCTTTAATATTATCTAATTATAACTACGATATTGTATATGTACCTTCAGCTAAAAATGTAGCTGGCTGTTTTTCAAGGTTTCCTGATAAACCACAAGTAGAGGAAATTGATGATACATTTTCTTACTTAAATTATATTAAGGAAAACGCAAATTTGCCAATTGATCATAAGATAATTGCTATAAATACGAAAAAGGACACTACACTGAGAAAAATAATAAAATATATTAGAACTGGTGGCCTTCAAAAATAAATGCTGAGATAAAACCTTATCATTTACATAAAAATCAATTGACGATTGAAACCGGATGTATTTTACTGGGATATAAGGCAATATTTTAAAGGAGTTACACCAAGCTCACATGGGACTGGTAAAAACCAAAAGCATAGCTTGTTCATACGTATGGTGGCCAGGTTTGAATAAGGATATTGAAAAGATGGTGCAAGCATGTCAGAGTTGTTTGTTAAACAGACACAATCCACCTTTAGCAAAACTTGTTCCGTGGGAGTTTCCTCAACAACTTTGGGATCGTGTACATATCGACTATGCAGGTCCATTCTGTAATATAGTATTTTGTGTATCTAGGCCAAAAATTACTGTTTTTTCGTCCTAGTTTTCTTTACGACCGAGGCGTAGAAGAGGTCGGAAAGCAAACGAGGACGAAAAAACACTTTTTGGCCGTGGTGCACACAAATTTTTTTAGGCGACCCTCGTAAAATTTTCAAATTTATTGCAACATTTACTTATCATTTATTGACATAGTCATTTATGACAAATGAACAATTGTACATATTTGTGACACCTTCAGACATGTTTATGTTTTCTTTGTCTACATTCGAAGTTATTTCGGCTTTATAAACAATAATTACCCAATAATCAGTTAAAAAGTCTATCACCAACACGTATTTACTAATGTAAACAAGATGTACAGTTTGACACTGACGGCAATGTGGTTATTTTTATACAATTTCGGTAACTGTCGGTAGATGGCGCCACCCTATTGCGGACGACAAATGAAAGCGGACGAAAAACGATTACTTTTCGTCCGCATTTGACGACTGAAATTTCATTTTCGTGTCGGTCACCTAAAAAATATATATTAGTTCTCGTGGACGCTCATTCTAAATGGCTGGAAGCTTTTATAGTGAGTAGCATGACAGCATCCATTACAATAAATGCGCTACGTAGTGTGTTTGCACGGTTTGGTTTTCCGAAGGTGTTGGTCTCTGGTAATGGAAAGCAATTTATTTCACATGAATTCCAAATTTTTTTATCAATGAATGGAATAAAATTCAGAACGGCACCACCTTTCCATCCAGCAACCAACGGGGCTGCGGAAAACAGCGTAAAAACAATAAAGCGAGCTCTCTTAAACGCGATTGGAGGCAATGACAGCATCCAGGATTTAAATTTATTATTATATGGTTTTCTGCTAGACTACCGCAACACGCAACATTGCACGACGGGAATATCTCCCGCTATAGAGTTTTTAGGTAGATCTCTCAGAACCCGATTAGATTCATTGAAACCGGAAGTACAAACGAGTAGTCATAAGCATACAAAACTTAAGCATCGGAAACTTAACCAACAGAAACAAATGCAAAATTATCGGGGAAGGAGAACGCGAAAATATGAAATTAAGGACAAAATTGCCGTTCGTCCCGATGCTAAAGTTAATGTTGAAACAAATAAATGTAAATAGCAATAGTGTGTATGTGGCTGGACCTGAGATGGGACAGTCAAGTGACACGACTGGAGCGTATGCTGAAACGTGTAGTGAAGGAGTCAGAAGTAGTAATAGGCCAACGCGACCGTCAATTCGTTTTGGCTATGATTAATATTATTTTTTCCTTGGTACACGTTTCATGTTAAAGGGAATGTGATGTAATATATGTATATTGTAAATAGTAATATTAGTTTTGTTAGGTTTACGAGTGACCGGAAACTGAGTTTTTGTCCACTCGTAGTTGTATATATTCGGGATCGCCACGGGCTCTCTCTCTCTCTCTCTCTCTCTCTCTCTCTCTCTCTCTCTGCGTGTTAATGTTAACAGAGTATAGGTGAAAGCACGCTGGCTATTGTGTGAATAAAGATACAAAAGTAATCAAGACGTTTTATTGTGGACAATTAATAATCATCCGAGCAGATGTAATGCGACGAACATTACAGAAAACAATAATACTAATTGTAACAAAATTTTCTTCCTCGCAGGTTATATCGATATCTACGTTTATTTTGCAGAGTGAACTTAGCTATTAATTCCATCAATTCCCACTTCACATAGCCGTCAGTTATGTTTTGTGTACACTTTGTGAATTTGTATTTTCCGTTCATTACAATATTTTCCAGTCTTTTTAAAAGGTAAAAATAACATTCGCGTATGCGACAAAAGTACGTGAAATTTTTCTTTTCATAATTATTGAAAGTAAAAGCAAATGATTTTTTTTAGTTTAGAGCTGCCACAAACATGCCTTTTTCACTTGAGGATAAATTACTTTTTCGATCGTATCTCCGAAATGAAAATAGATATGAAAATGGGAGGTGGGTTCACCCAATAAGATCATGTGTTGAGTAATTCAGGAAAAGGTTTTCTGAAGCAGAAATTGATCACGAAGTTTTCTGCCGCCACGTGGTTTATTGCTTTCAGAATACAGGCAGCGTTGTTTGAGGAAAGTCACCTGGTCGTCCAACAGTAATTACTCAAGATGTACAAAATGTGTGTGCTCGTCTTGAACGTAGTCCCAGAAAACCTTTAGGTCAGTTGGCACTACACACTGGTTTGTCGTATGGATTGTGCCATGCCGTTGTGAAGAGAAAGCTGCGTTTCCACCCTTACAAGGTTTCTGTAGTTCAAGACTTACCTGACTTTTAGAAACATTTACATTATTGCAATGTGTAGTGGATTCGATTAACTACAATATATTAGAGACTCTTGGCAATTGATCGCGACTGTTTGTGTTGCATGGCTATCTCTGCCACTGACTGTTAGATTTCGACGCAGACATACAATCGGTGGACATATAGGCAACATATTGCAACATATATGAAATTAAAATTGTCAATGTGACGATTTAAAATTTTGGTTGACACTTGAGAAGCACATTTTTAAAATTTTAGGTGTACCAGTGTTGTGTCCACCAATTGAACATTTTTCAGATTGCAAAAACTACCACACCGGTCGTCGTCAGCGCAGCCAAGAGAGTTTTAATCGTAATAGTGTGATAATATTCTTAGCAAATTTCGATTGAAGACATAAATGTCACGCTTGGCTCAAATTAATTGTATTAGATATAAAAGAATTCAAAATGAAATCAATAAAAAATACCACAAAAATTGACTACACATTAAATCTTAATTCGATTAATTAATTAATTAGGGTATAGAATTTTGGTGAAATTATTAAATGTAGATTTGATATCAACTTGGTTTTTAAATTTTTTCATATTTCATAAATAAATGTAATTAATGTTGTGAAATGCTGTTTTTTTTTCGTAGAGATTGGTACAAAATAGCTATTTTGACATCTAAAAAAGTAAACATTTATTATTTTCCCAAGTTCGAAAGTGAATTTTATACTGCCATACTGGAAATTCAAAACATTGAGAAGTAAGAATGGTCATAGTTTTCCAATAAATGACATAAAATTATTGAAGCATTGCTCCAATTCTAATTACGCATGTATTAAGCTATGTTATACCTTAAAAAAATTCAATTAATGTTCTTAAATACCGATTTATCTGCACTAAATAATGCATTACTCAACCTACATGTAATTTTCAAAAACATGTCGCTACATTTGTGCATCCGTTTTAAGATTGAAATATTACTGTTTTCTCAATTGTGAAAAAAAATTGTTTTCACAAAATTTTGTCTTAGGTTAATTGAATGGTTTTATACACGGGTGTTGTGGGAAAAGCAAATCTATCGGTCATCTCACTTTTATTATTAAGCAAATTGTTTCATTTCCATGTTGTTTAATAACTGGTCATTAATACAGGACTCGTTTCATAAATCAATTTCATATACTTATTCGGCGAATAACAACTGCGGTTCGATGTACAGAAACACAAAGGTGGTATCAAAAATTTGTGATTTGTACATTTGTAAGTTATACCAATATTGCTACACAATTTCACAATTTATTTGGACATTTTGAAAATTTGAACATTATATTCATCATTGTTGGAATATTTACATTTTTTACATTTATTTATTCTCTTTGACAATTTTTGAAAATTGTGATCAACATTCGTTTCTTTCAGTTTATATTTGTTTATGTTTTTGTTGTTCTTCCTTCTATTTCATATTTGTCCTGTACCTTCTATATTTTTCGTTTCTTTTTAGTTTCATTTTTCATTTCCATTCCTTTTCTACCAACCCTACAGCAGTATTATGTAATTATAACCTAAGAAGGAAATACGTCCACAATGACGAATTGTTGCCAACTTGTTAATTCATCAGGAATGACCCATCACATAATTTATACATTCAAATAGGCAGAAATGTTATTACAATTTTAAAGTAAACTTATACAATGTGGTGTAAAATTACTCTGAAAAATTGCGTTGTCATGGTTTCTCGATATATTTAATATAATTTTTTGAAACAGTTTCACATAAGCCGTTGGTACGGAAGACGCATGCGCAGGAAATTTGTGCGTAACGGTCGGCGCAGCCAGAATTTCATGCAATCTGAGCGTCTCAAATGCTTCAGTAAAGGACCAGAAGGAATTCTTCGACGTAGCTATTTGCGAAGTCGATGGCCAATTCTTCTCGTTTCCTGGATCTTACAGTGAAAACATTCAAAATGCCGCTGGCCCGAATTACCAGGTGTTATTATTATTATTATATATTTTTTGGTTTACAATGGATGAAAGTGAAACTAATGTGCAATGTTGATTATTTTCCTGAACGTTGCACGAGATAGGATTTCGGGAAACGAAATTGCCAAGACGACGGATGGCTATGCGATTTGTGCTCCGGTGGATTTCCTTCCCTTTGCATCAAGTAATTATTTTAATCATTTTAATTCAGCAAATAGTCACGCTGCATTTCACAAATTGACGAAGTAAGACTTTTTCAGAATATATAAGTCATATTTTATTTCTAAATCTACACAGACAAAGCAAATTCGTCAATCAAGCTGCATCAATGCTTTAGTGCAAATATTCTGTTGTATTGTTTTGCACTATCTACCAAGCATCTATCGAAATGTCGAAAGGCAAGGTAATGGTGGATGGATTTATTTCATACCTATGTGTTGAAATCTCTCCAGAGAAATTCCCCAACAAATTATGGAACAAATTCATAAAGGTGTGAATTTATTCCAAGAAACTGGAACTACACATAAAAAGATTAGCAGAATACTTATAAAAGCAACTAAAGAAAATATTCAGAATGCTACGCAAGAACGGATCCATCTCCAAGCAAATCAATTCGTCAAAACGGCAAAGTGATTTGTGTGTTAACGAATTCTGACAAGATTTACTCACGTTCCCATGCAAAGTAATTGTTGTAATTGTTGTAATTGCGGTATTTGCGCACCAGCTCTCCCTCCTAATTCAACTTCGAGAGTCGTCTATATGACTTAAGAAACTTCACATTGCATATGATACATTTCAAATCGTCATTCTGAAATAACAAAAGGACACACCCCGAGTGTACATTAATTGCACCGCTCTGGCACTGGGTTAAAAAACAGCCATCATGTGTAGGAGCTGTGTAGTACCGCGACGTTCATTTCAATGTAAAAGTTATATATTCGTGTATCTATTAAAAAGTAATGCATAACAGAAGGTACATAATTGAAAATAACAATGTGTGAATAAGCGATTAAATGAGTAAGTAGAATTGTTCATAGGAAAACATGTATGTGATATATTTCAAATTTAAAGTAGGTACATGTTTATATGGAGAATTATTTTATATAATAAAGATCAATAAAAAATTGCCAAACTGAAGTGGACAAGAAATTCAATTTTATATTTAATTCACTTATAAATGTTATGAAAAGAAACTTAAATGGCAGCGGTTGACGGAAATAACATTCTACGCACATCAACACAATGCAATGATAAATTTAACTATTTAATACAGAAATATACAAAGAAAAAAGATGACATCAAGGGGTGTAGTGCCTTTGAATATTTCAATGAATTATTTAGAAACAAGCTGTCGTGGTTCTCATTAATTTCTATTTGACATTTGCATCCATTGTGAATATTTAAGTTAACGTTATAGGCTATAATCAAAATATCAATGTTCTTAATGATGTCAGTAAACTCAGGTCAAAAACGCTCTACTCTCATACTTCAATTTCAGAACGTACTCCTCATTTAACCATTATGGGTTACTTTATTTTCCATTACTGAAAAATTTTTATAAAAATTTATAATTTAGAGGAACTTATGCTTATACAAAAGCTTGTACTTGTACCAATAATATTGATTCTTAGACTTGGAAAATATTTTTGTACCGTCAAGATAAACATGGAAATTTTTAAATCATATTAAATCATTATTAAAAATATTATGATATATGTTAAAATATGAGAAAGCTTACACAAAATGTAAAGCCTAAAACAAAGAGTATGTTTTAAATGAGAAAAGAAAATACTACCATTAATAAATTTATACATAAATTATGTGATTAACATTATACAATTTTATTTATTGCAACAATTTAAACTACTATGACACTTTGAACAATACAAGAGTTTTTCGCTTTTGCAACTGCATTTAGTCTTGTATGTATGTATAGACATGCAGCTGCTTCTCTCAGCGACATTTCTTGAGAAGAAATCACATTTATGGAAGATTTCTTTACAAGTTACAAATTACTTACCGATATAATAAAGCTGCTTGAGGATACCATTTTTATTATACTTTATCTCATCCAGATGAATTATAATAAACAGATTTTCAGCACGATAAACTTATACGACTCACAGTACATATGAAATAGTCCATATGCAATGCATGTCTGTTCCACAGGTCTCATTACACTTGATTATTTTCGATTACCATATATATTGCAAATAAAATGGATTATTTGAGCACTTATTGTAAATTGTTCCGTTTACAATATTTTACCTACAAACATTATAATAATGACATCATAATAATAGACCAGAGAAACAGAGGGGCTTAACTTCATAATCGAAAAAACTGCTCTAACTTTCTTCTCAATCGCATGTCCCATAATGTTTATTTAAAATGTATTTTCTTTTAATAAAATTATCTTAATGTAACTAATATATAAATAAACTGACGTAAATGATGTATGTTATATATGTTGGTATACTGTTGACAAGTTCATGTAATGGATTGTATAATGAATACAAATCCGCATTTAATAATTTGTGTACATTGCTTCTTAAATGTTATAATTTACAAATTACAATTTTGGCCAGTGTTTGTAATAACATAATGGTTGTCTGACTAATACAAATCTTCCTGCATAACGAATCTGTATATTCTATTTATGTTCTCTACCCCATGTAAAAAATTCTAAATTCTGCAGTTAATTTATCGGACTTTTCAATACAATGTCATGAACTTTGGTGTTGTTCGACAAGTATATTTTTTAATTATAAATTAAATAAAAATAAAATATATACAGGGTGCGGCATAATTATTTGCACAACTTTGGCGCGCACTTTACGCGGTTCCCCTCAATCAGTGGATCCGTTTTGATCTACCCATTGTTTTCGTCATGTTTTCTTGTATTTGTGGTTAAATTTTCATCCCGATATCTTTCTTTTATGTATTTATTTTCAGGGTAATGGTGGGTCCGAGTACGCATAGACCTGCAATTCTGGCCTTGCACCGCTCCGGCATGTCCCCGTCGTCGATCGCAACGAAGCTGAAAGTCCCGAGGCGAACCGTCTACTACACTATCAATCGAGGCACCCTGGAGGACCGTCCACGCTCCGGCCGTCCCACCTCTGTCACTACCCCCCAGGCCGTGAAGATCGTCCGGAACCGTATACGTCGCAATCCCCACCGTTCCCTAAGGAAAATGGCCGCTGATCTCCAGATGTCCGACCGATCGATGAGGAGAGTGGTCCATGATAAGCTTGGGCTATACCCCTACAAGCTCAGAAAGCGCCATGGTCTGACTGATGCCCAGCGTCGTGGCAGGATGGACAAAGCCCGTGTGCTGCTTGCGCGGTCCGCGGGTGGAGGCCATCTCACCACGCTCTTTACGGACGAGAAGATATTCACCATAGAGCAGGCATTCAACCCCCAGAATGACCGCGTGCTTGCCCCATCATTCCAGCAAGCTGACCAGGCAGGCAGAATCGTCTCCCGCAACTCCCACCCCCAGCACGTCATGGTCTTTCCTGGCGTCACCGCTGACGGCCGTACCCCCCTTCATTTCGTGCAGAAGGGCGTCAAGGTGAACACCGACGTCTATATAGCCGATATTCTCGAGAGCACGGTTAAGCCCTGGGCCGATTCCCACTTCGCCGGTCGGTCCTGGACCTCCAAGCAGGATGGGGCGCCCGCCCACAGGTCTAAGAAGACCCAGGCTTGGCTACAGGCCAATTTCCCGTCCTTCATAACTGCTCAAGAATGGCCTGCCAACAGCCCCGACTGCAACCACCTGGACTATTGCGTGTGGAGCACCTTGGAGGAGGTGTGCGCTACCCGCCACGCCAACTTGGACTCCTTGAAGGAGGCTCTGAAGAGAGCCTGGGCCAATTTCCCCCAGGAAACCCTGCGTGCCGCGGTCGAGGCCTACCCCCGCCGTCTCAGGGCCGTCATTAAGGCCAAGGGAGGCCACATCCAGTGATGCTTGTATAATATGATTGTGCCATCAGTAATAAAGCACTGTTAAAGTATGATTGAATTCCATCGATTTTTTGGGGAGATATGCGGTTTTGTCCGTGTGCAAATATTTATGCCGCACCCGGTAAATTTGAAAGCAAGTGATTATAAATTTGTTGTATTTTGTTATGATCGTTAATGATGAAATAGTTATTTACAGTCGAATGCGGGAAGTTCAATTTTACAGCGCGACGGCTTCGTTTGAGGCACGAGCCCGAAGGGCGAGTGTCTTATTTGCCGGAGCGCTGTAAAATAACTTTTTGTTTAATAATTTTTTGGCCGATAATTTTATTTTAAATTAATAAGTCATCTTTTATACCTATATATTTTATTTATTCAAGTTGGCAACATTGCATTGTGACAGACATGACATGACATGACAGATTTGAATTTGTTACATTTAAATAATTATATAAAAGTTAATTGTTATTAGGTAGGTAGGTACGTTTATTATTAGCTATTTATAATCGAATGTAGAAATTGCATTTCGCTGCATGAAAACATGATGCCCAGCGGAGTGTTTGGACTAATTGAATATTAAATTAATATTTAAATTTTGTGCATTTTGTTTTACTTATAGAATTAAAAATTAATATATCTCGTTCTCCGGAACATCGGCTTCGTTATTTCAAAATTGTGTATTTTGTTATGATCGTTAATGATGAAATAGTTATTTACAGTCGAATGCGGGAAGTTCAATTTTACAGCGCGACGGCTTCGTTTGAGGCACGAGCCCGAAGGGCGAGTGTCTTATTTGCCGGAGCGCTGTAAAATAACTTTTTGTTTAATAATTTTTTGGCCGATAATTTTATTTTAAATTAATAAGTCATCTTTTATACCTATATATTTTATTTATTCAAGTTGGCAACATTGCATTGTGACAGACATGACATGACATGACAGATTTGAATTTGTTACATTTAAATAATTATATAAAAGTTAATTGTTATTAGGTAGGTAGGTACGTTTATTATTAGCTATTTATAATCGAATGTAGAAATTGCATTTCGCTGCATGAAAACATGATGCCCAGCGGAGTGTTTGGACTAATTGAATATTAAATTAATATTTAAATTTTGTGCATTTTGTTTTACTTATAGAATTAAAAATTAATATATCTCGTTCTCCGGAACATCGGCTTCGTTATTTCAAAATTGTGTATTTTTCCTACGTCTCTGGAGTTTAAAAAGAAGGATTTTACCGCATACCATGCGGGAAAACGCTCAGTCGTCGTAAGCACGAAGTTACATGTGACATGAATAATTTACATCTATTATTAAGCTGCTAGAAATAATAAAAAATCAGTTTAAGGATAAAAACATAAATCCAATCATAGCTTCCGAAGTCTTCAAATTATTGGAACTTTGCCTAGTCCAAATCTACTTCTGCTTTAATGACATTTGTTATCAACAGAATGATGGCCTGCCTATGGGTTCTCCCTTGTCACCTGTTTTATCAGAAATTTTTATGAATCATTTTGAAGATACGTTTCTTAATTCTAATAATAATATAATAAAGAATGTGCACTTTTGGTATAGGTACTTCGATGATGTTTTATGTCTATATACAGGTACTGATCGCCAACTACATCAACTATTAAACTTTCTCAATTCCTTGGATAAAAATATACAGTTTACTGTTGAAGTGGAGGTCAACCAAAGCATAAACTTCCTAGACATCACCATAGAGCATACTAATAGTAAATTAGCCTTTAGTATTTATAGAAAACCGACATATACTGATACAATTATACCGGCGAATTCTGATCATCCGTGAAATATTAAGTTAAATTAAGTAAATTATAATAAAGAACGTGACATAATTTTAAAAATTGCTACAAATAATGGTTACCTTGAGAAAACCATAATAAGTCTGTTAAATAAAAAAATTAGAAGAACTAGGTGCATTTTATCCGGTACAAAATGAGGGACATCCAAAGGACATCCAAACTAATTTATAAAAAATTAAACTATGTTAAGGGCGTTAGTCGTAGTGTAACTAATTTATGGAAAGAATTTGACATCGGGCTTTTACAATAAGGCTTTTAAAATAAGCATAATATTAAGAATTTATTAGTCAATAATAAATTAGTTAAAAATGACATATTGTTAAATTCAGGCATATATGAAATTAAATGTAACGATTGTAATTCGGTGTATATAGGTCAGACAGGAAGGAACTTCAGAACCAGATTTAAAGAACACTGCCATAATTATATGTCTAAAATTTCAAACTCTAATGTCGCCAAACACTTGATAGATTTTAATCACAAATGTACCATTAGTAATTTGTCGGCATTGCATATAGAAAAGAAAGGTTTAAGACTCACTTTCTTAGAAGGTTATGAGATTAAGAAATCCCAAAAAGCAGGCAAATTACTAATGAACGAATACCTCGATGTAATCCACTCGCCGTTCGTAGACCTAGTTTTAAAGGAATTCCCGATTCTCCCTACTACCAACAACGAATGTTAACCAAGCACATTGTATATAAATTAAGAATTGTTTTGTAAACTCTTTACTTATCTTCGGATGATGGCGTACAACTTCAACCATTTTCTCTTCAGGGAACACGCCAATATATTGACCAATTTCAGGTATCCAGTGGGTGTAGCTGTCGGGAACTTCTAACTTGGTGTATCTGCAGGATCGGATTTCTGCATGAAAAACTTCCTTTTCACAGGTGATGTCTTCGTGGTTGACATTACTCGATGGGCAATGAAACATTTTACCACGACGACAAATGCTGTTTAGAGGCTTAAATGTGTCGTTTGATCCTCTTAGGATATAATTAAATTTAGAATAGATAGTTACAAATTCTGACTCGTGCTTGAACGGCACCGGATAAAGATGATATAATTTAAAATCTTCTTCAAAATTTATCGGCATAATCAAAAAATAAATTATTTCATCGTTTCGTATTGTACAGTGTACTCTAATCAATAATTCAAGATCTAGTAAGTTGGAATATTCAATTTCAAACGGTACGCGTTTTTTATAATTACTAAAGGTTTTCTGTATTTCTAACAAGAGTTCGTTCCTTTTTATAATACTCGGATGTAGAGTATTTAATCTACAGAAGGTTATAGAGTTTTCAATGTCTTGCAAAACATATAAAATATTATTATAAAGAATTATCAATTGATTGAATACGTCCTTCCAAACTAAAACATCTTGAGTTATCAATTCTCGATTAAACTTTGGTTCAACAACGAAATTCTAGACATTAGTAGGTTTTGGTTATGCTGAATGTCACGCAGCGTGTTATTAAATTTTTCAATAATTTATGTGCTTACTGAATATTGTAACTTGAGTTGGTCCTGAAGGTTGTGTTGATTGTATTGCAAATGTTTTAAAATGTTATTAATTCTCTCGCCGTCATTTGCGTCAAGATTACCAGTTATTCCTTTAATAAGGGTTCCGGCTACATTTACTAAACCTCTTTTATTTCTGGATTGCACTATTGCATGGTTATTGAAATTAAGAATTTTGTTCTGAATTACATTTTGGGTAAAACGAGATATTTTGTCGTAATTATCTACTTCTAATTTCAAAAAATTATCTTCTTCAATTTCTACAAGATTATTATACTGATTATTTAATTTGTTAAACTCATCTACGATCGGGGATAAATTATAATAGTGCATAAAAGTGTGTTGGTAATTTTCCAGTTTTGCCGCGCCCAATTCGATGGGTAGTAGGATCCCGAGATTGTGGGTTAAGTTCTTCAATTCTAATCCTTGTCCGCAGACGAAGAACCTGCAAGATTTGGGAATGTGTAAGTTTTTTGTCTGGGTCTTTTAATGTTAGACAAATGAATATTCTCACTCGTATGATGGTGAGACTTTTGTATTTTTGCTGTTTTAAGATCTGGATTTATTTCAGTAACATTTTCTGACTTATATTTGTTTTTAGTTTTACTCTGTTTTTGTTTATTTTTAACAAAAATTTTATTTCCTATCTCAGGTAGGTTTTCTCTTGTTTCGTTTAATTTGTCAATTGTTTTTTCTTTATTATTTTGTATATCCTCGTTTAATTTTTCGTATAATAACCTTAATCTATTTCGATGCTTTTCTACGTAGTTATTTACTAATTGTTTTTCTATGTCCACATTGAAAGCACTTTCGGAATCTATACGACCACTAACAATATAACGAGGCTTGAGCTTGGTCACAGAGTGTACAGAGTTATTGTAAGCCAAGAGCGCGTAATTAACCTTTATTTCTATTGGGTCATTGTTGTATTCCATTTGGTTTTTTAACAATCTTATGTGTTCAACTAAGGTAGAATGAAAACGTTCTATTGTTCCATTTGATTCCGGGTGTTGTGAACTAATAAAGTGAATTTTGATTTTATGTGCGCCTAGTAATTACTGAATTTTTGAATTCTAAACCATTATCTGAAATAATTTCTTCCGGGATTGGGTGGTGTGTGAAGTACTTAACTAGATTATTTGCTACTTCAATACTTTGTGAGGAATTTAATTTATAGGCTTGTGCATACTTGGAAAAGAATCAATTATTGTTAAAAACTTTACCTTTTCGAGTGATATTGTATCAATATGTAAAATTTTGAACGGTTTTACTGCAGTGGGGGTGATATTATACTTTAATTTTAGTGGTCTCCTATCGTATTTTGAGATAAGACACGTCTCACATTCGTTAATAAATGTTTGGATACTTTTACGTTGATTTGGGCAATAATATAAGGTTTTAATTCGGGTTTCAGTTTCATCTAAACCTCTGTGATTACTTTTACCTTCGTGATAGTTTCGGATTATTTCTTCGATATCACTTTCATCAACATCGATTAATTTTGTGTTGCATTTAACCATTCTAATTTGAGAATCCTTGAAATATTTCGATAATACTGTAGAGAATATTTCGTATAAATTATCCGCTTCAAAGTGTAAATGATATTTTACATTGGGAACAATCTATTCCTTTACGAAATTGAGTATCTGTGCTCCAGGATTATCTTTAGAAAATTGCACTAATATTCTTTGAGTGGAAGTAAACAATTTGATGATCTTAGGTTTGGCGGGATTGTAATTTACTTGAGAAATTATAATCTGATTTTTACCTAAATTTGCAGGATTTTCTGATATGGGTATGACTGGTATAGGATGTTCTTCTTGATTGGTATGAACTGTTTGTTCATTTTCTAAATTACCTTCTAAATTTTGGTTATCTGA
This sequence comes from Geotrupes spiniger, assembly GCA_959613385.1. Classification (NCBI taxonomy): domain Eukaryota; kingdom Metazoa; phylum Arthropoda; class Insecta; order Coleoptera; family Geotrupidae; genus Geotrupes; species Geotrupes spiniger. Next base: position 38,382,408 of record OY390735.1, read on the forward strand.
ATCGCGATCATTTCCTACTTCTACAATTAATGATTCTGTGTCAAGTTTATCGTTTTTATCTGAGTTGACGGTTGTTCAAGTTGTTTATTAAAATCATTAATGTATTTGAGAATGTATGGTGTTTCGGTTTCTTGGTTTTCATTAACGTTTATTTCTATACGAGAAAGTGCGTCTGCATTTTTGTTACGACTACCCTTCTTATAGACAATTTCATAATCATATTCCTCTAATCTTAGTCGCCAACGGACTAATTTGGAATTCGGTTCTTTTAGAGAAAATAACCATTGTAATAGTTTGTGGTCGGTTATAATTTTAAATTTTCTCCCAAAAAGATATGGTCTAAAATATTTCACTGCTTCAATTATAGCTAGGAGTTCTTTTTCAATAGTAGAGTAATGTACTTCTGTATCGTTTAATGTCCTATTAGAGTAAGCTACGGGTAAATCTGAACCAATTTTTCCTTGCGACAATACCGCACCTATGGCGTAATTACTCGCGTCGATTGTCAAATTAAAAGGTTGGGAAAAATCCGGATACTGTAATATTGGCTCGTTTATAAGCAAATTTTTACACAAATCGAAACATTTAATATACTCTGGGTTATTTACGTTAATAGAAGCACCCTTTTTTAGACACGATGTTAAAGGTTTCGTTAATTTAGCCATGTTCCTTATAAATTTTCGGTAATAACCTAAAAGTCCTAAGAATTCACGAATTTGTTTTACAGTTTTGGGCAATGGATAATTTTGTATAGCTCGAATTTTATCGGGATTTTGTTTCACTCCGTTTGGTGTAACGATGTGTCCTAAATAGCTAACTTCCTTGCGCAAAAACTCAGTTTTGTCCAATTGAACTTTGAGATTTGCATCTCTTAAACGATCGAATACATTTTTTAATCGACAAATGTGTTCCTGCAAGCTGGTACTAAAGACAATAATATCGTCTAAGTACACGAGACATTGTTCGTTTTGAATACCCCTTAATATGTTATCCATGACACGTTGGAATGTGGATGATGCGTTTTTAAGACCAAAACTCATTCGCAAAAATTCATAATGACCATGTTCTGTATTAAACGCGGTTTTAGGGATATCTTCCTCGGCCATCTCGATCTGGTGGTATCCTGAAGTTAAATCGAGTGGCGAAAAATATTGGCAACGACCTAATTTATCTAACAGATCCGTTATGTTGGGCAAAGGGTAACGATCACCGATTGTTTTATCGTTCAGTTTGCGGTAATCGATTACAATACGCCACTTCTGTTTACCAGAGGCATCGATTTTTTTGGAACGATCCAAACTGGTGACGACCATGGTGAATCTGAAGGTCTAATAATTTCTTGTTGTAACATCTTTTTGATTTGTCTTTGAACTTCGTTTCTATGAATTTCGGGGTAACGGTATGATTTACTACAGGAATTTCGTCCGTCGTTTTTATTCTGTGTTTAATTTTGCTTGTAAAACTTAATTGATTTTCGTCAATTTGGAAAATATCTGAATATTCCTTAACTAATTTCTCAATAGCCAATTTTTCTTCCGAATTCATGTGTTCAGCACGAATTTACGACAAGTCAAATGGTTGTTTACTCACATTAAAATGATTTAAGTTGTTTGGTACTTGACCGTCTAATATCAAACACTCGTTAATATTTTCTATTTCTAAAGGATCATTAAAATCAACTTCTACGGTTTCCTGAGTTGGGTTTAATATTGTGCATATAGCTTGACCATCTATAACATTTGTAATACATTGTGGGATTTCTAATTCGTTAATTTTCGTATAAGGAATTATTCCTTGGCCATCTTTTATATTTTTTACCTTAATTTTTACTACTTGTTGACATCTAGGTTCAATAGAAACTAAATTCAAATTTTTCGATGGTAAATTATGGTAATGAATTTTTATTCTGCTGTGGGGAGTAATAGCTAGATTGTTTACGAGATCAATAGAAATGTTAAGTTTTCTTAAATTATCAACTCCTAATAGACAATCGAATGAATTATGAAAATTAAATAAATGATATTTTAATTTCTCATCAACTTTGAATATTTTAGAAGAGGGAATGTTTATGCTGAAACTCTCTACTGAGCTTCTATGTGCACTTTTAATTTGAAACGCTTTTCCTTTTTCAATGTGGGTCCGAAAATATTTAATTGCAACGTTTGGGCGAATAAACGATCTAGTGCTACCTGTATCTATTAGAACTTTTAAATTATGTTCTGGGAAAACTATGTAAGGTAACTTATTGTCAATGTATGCTAAATTCATTAATTCGAAGTGTTTTCCGAGGCAAGATCGACAAAAAAATCGTTCTCGTCTATTTCGTCAATAACGGGATTTGAAAATTGATTTTCGGGGATATCTTCATTATCGCTTTCTACTTCTTCGACAACAATATTTTGAGTATTTGGTTTGTAAGTGTTGTTTGTCGAAATACTCATGGGGGTTGATTTATTAAATGTGTGATTTTGGTTTGGTTTAAAGACATTTGTATTTTGGTTAAATCTTTGATTAAAGTTCGAAGTATTTTGTGCCGGTGGTCGATAATTTTGACCTATTTGTTGTATTTGTTTCTGAACATTAAATGGCATTTGATTTGCTTTAGGTTTATTAATGTAGTATTTGGTAATTTGGCAAGATTATCTTTTGATAATTTTGGTTTGCATTATTGGGTTTGAAATTATTTTGGTAATTTTTATGTTTTTGTTGGTTAACTTCTAATTGAAAATCATTAGTTAACATGTTTAAAGCAGTATTTAAATCAGGAGGATTTTTCGTTCTCATAAGTGAACCTATTAGATCTTTTAATCCTCGTAGTAAAATTCTAAGTGCATAATTTCTGCAATATTGAATTAATACGTTTGCTTCTACAGCGTTAGAATGAGTAGACACATATGAGGTTTGCAAATTTAATAAATGTTGAATTTTCGAATAAAATTGAAATGGAGATTCAGTTTGAGATTGTTTTTCAGTCATCTCTATAGACAGGCTGTATAAATCTCGTTTATCAGCATACGTATTTAGTAACGCGTTTTTTAAATCTGTCCAATTATTTATTGTACAAGATGCAATATTCAGAGCACCTTCACCTATTATTTTTGAAAGTATACTGGACATCAGATATTCGTTCTGGAAGTCCGTAACATCAATTGCATTGTAAAATTTTGTTACTAATTTTTCACAAATTGAAATAAACCTTGGTAGTAATTCAGTTTTACCTTGAAAATCGGGAATCATTGCAAGATATTCAGGTTTTAAAACTTGTATAGCTGGGTTTACGCTAGCCGCAGCTATTGCTTGTGAAGTACTTTGCATTTTGGATGCGCGAATGTTCACTGTTTTTGAAAATGATTGTTCGGTTTCTGAGTCGGAGTTAGAACTTTCCGAATTTTTTGAGGAATCTGAATTATAATAATTACTAGAACCTCTAAACGACATAGGTACTCACAGAAAAATTAGTCTCACGGAGCCCATTGTGTCCAACGAAGCGTTGATGTTGATCCCTATTGGGTGTGGTTCCGCCTTCCGTCCTTTCGATATTCGCTCAGGGAATCGCTGACGTTCACCACAGGTGGTTCTCGATGTGCCAATAAATCGTCAACACGAACCGCGGATTATATTCGGTAATACGCGTTTAGCAATATCCTACCGACTGCGCCAAAAATCTCATCGGAGACACAAAACTTGTTTTTAAAAACTTTTTATTTTGTTTCAAGTTCACAATTATATGTGTACAATTCGGAATCTAGCTCTAGACTGACTAACAAAAGAATAATGGAATGTATTTGCACGCAGATGTGCGATGATTTCTAGGAAATATGCTTATATCGACGGTGGCATCTTCTTACGTTTTGATAAAGTTGTAGCACGATAACTTATATTATATATGTATATATATATATATATATATATATATATATATATATATATATAATTTACACGAAAGATGGTCTAATCTTACACCTCAATGGTGTAGTGAACATTAATTAAAACAGGTCCATGAAGACTAACTGGTGGATCGCTAGACAATATTGTTTCTGGGTTGTTACCCTTCGTCAGTAGCGATTACCAAGAACCTTAGTTGTTGAAATACCTTTACATGTAGTGGCCATCAAAACTTCTTGGCGCGAGCCAATCACTCCTAATGAACCACCGACAACAGAACACTGACGAGACGATACCTTGCCTAACACCTTGCGGAGACTAAACAAGAGACGACTGTCAAACGTCCAGTGTCAACATATAAAAGGATTGCTGCAATTAAGTTCAAAAACAATTCAAATTAAAAATTTATATTGTCAAATCTGACAGCAAAATGTAAAATTTACACGAAAGATGGTCTAATCTTACACCTCAACAACTAAGGTTCTTGGTAATCGCTACTGACGAAGGGTAACAACCCAGAAACAATATTGTCTAGCGATCCACCAGTTAGTCTTCATGGACCTGTTTTAATTAATGTTCTCTACACCATTGAGGTGTAAGATTAGACCATCTTTCGAGTAAATTTTACATTTTGCTGTCAGATTTGACAATATACATTTTTAATATATATTTATATATATATATATATATATATACTCAGTAAAATTTACACGAAAGATGGTCTAATCTTACACCTCAATGGTGCAGTGAACATTAATTAAAACAGGTCCATGAAGACTAACTGGTGGATCGCTAGACAATATTGTTTCTGGGTTAGTCTTCATGGACCTGTTTTAATTAATGTTCACTGCACCATTGAGGTGTAAGATTCGACCATCTTTCGTGTAAATTTTACATTTTGCTGTCAGATTTGACAAGACACATTTTTAATATAACCTCAGTGACATATAAACTGCACCACCTAGAAGGGGTGGGAATTTTTGGACCAAATTTGGCAGGAATAGTGGACTAGTCCAGGGAAATAGCTGATTAAAATTTGAAACCCAATCACATGTCATAGTCATGGGATTTTTTACGTTTGTGTCATTTTTAGAGGTGGTGATAGATAAGCAATTATTGAGTCATTTTTTGAATTTGTTCCATTTTTTCGGATCCCGTTCTTTAGTTTAAAGTGTTTCAAGTGTTTAATGATGCCTAGAGGAAGGAGACCTCAAGTTTACTCAAGCAGTTGAGTGACTTTGACCGAGGGCGGATTGTTGGTTTACGAGAAGCAGGTTTTTCGTTTAGAGAAATCGGCAACCGTTTGGGACGGCACCACTCAACAATAATGCGTGTATATCAAGGGTGGTCTGAACATGGGGTTGAACGTCGGAGAAGAGGCGCTGAGGTTCAAAGACGAACCAATGAACGTCAAGATCGCCGCTTAAGACTAATGGCCTTGAGAGACTGATTCTCTACAACTAGATCAATAGCTGATCAATGGTTAGGTGAACAAGGTTGTCCGATAGGCTTGCGAACAGTTTATCGTCGAACGTTTGGCTTGCTGTCTTACCGCCCACATCTTGTGCTACTCCTCACTGCCTCAACATCGCCAGGAACGTTTGGCCTGGTGCACGGAAAGACTTCAATGGAACTTGGAGTGGCATCGAGTTGTCTTTAGTGACGAATCGCGATTGTTTAGGAATGCATGATGGTCGGATGACTATTAGACGAAGACGTGGAGAAAGACGCAATCCTGATTTTTCGATTGCGAGGCATGTTCATCGAACTGTGGGGTTGATGGTGTGAGGTGCTATTTACTTACGGCAGTAGGTCACCCTTGCTCTTCATTCGGGGCAGTATGACCGCCCGACGCTACATTGACGAAGTGGTAGAACCACATGTTCTTCCATATCTTCGAGGGCTGAAAGACCCACTTTTCCAGCAAGATAATGCACGACCACACGTAGCAAGGGTTTCTCTTGACTTCTTTGAAGAGGCCAATGTTAATCTTTTGCCTTGGCTGCCAAGATCTCCCGATTTGTCGCCCATTGAGCACGTGTGGGACATGATGGGTAGAAGATTGAGGAATCTACCGAACCCACCGTTGACAATAGAAGCTCTACGGCATGAAGTACAGGCTGCTTGGGATGCCATACCCCAAGAAGACATTGATCACCTGCTGGAATCAATGCCAAGGCGGGTCAATGAGTATATCAGAAATAGGGGCGGACCAACACATTATTAAAGAAAAATAAAAAAGATGAAGTGTTTTCTTTATCAAATTTTAATCAATTGTTACCTTAGACTAGTCCAATGTTTCTGCCAAATTTGGTCCAAAAATTCCCACCCCTTCTAGGTGGTGCAGTTTATATGCCACCGAGTATATATGTATGCATATATGTCAAAATTGCAACATTACAGCTGACGAAATGATAACACCTACCAAACGAACGCCGGAAAATCGCGAAGCTGTACTTCAGGCAAGACGCGATAATTAGTAAGTGAAATTCGATTGATTTAAATGAAATAATCACGTTTGTATAATAACAATAACAAACACATAATTTCCATTACGTTTTGTAATTTCGCTTATGTTTAGTGCCGTGAAGTCACCTGCCTATAAGGCAGATCTTGCAGCAGCGAAAGTCGCTGCCCGCCACACACCCAACAAGCCTCTCAGCATATCAAAGTCGAGTATAGTAGTATAATGAAAGAGAATATTCATTAAAAAATAACAGAAAGTTTTTCATCAGAAATTTATAGTCTTTCGTATAATTTAAAAAAGTCGTTAATTTCATTATGCATGATGTTATATCTGCGAAAAGAATAAGCATTCCAAAATACCAATAAAAGTATCATCAATTTGAGAAATTCAACTTGGTTCCTACCTGCAAGATGGATGTCTCTCTCTATATATTAATTTTTTAACGCCCTTACGTATACCAAAATTTGCTGCAACAACGGTATAGTCAATACCCATCGTCTGCGACCGTGTCCGCCTGAACTTAAGAACTTGTTAATGGGCACGCAGAGAATTTTCGACGACACGTTACGAAATATGTTGGTTTTCTTTTCTTTCAGTTTTTCTTTCATATGTTTATTCAATCCTTTAAGGTACAACACCTCGTTTGCAATGGGCTTGCTTAATTATGAGAGGGCAGATCTCCCAAAGAAAAATGCTCCGTTCAAGGTTCGTTTTAAAAATTAAACAGTATTACCAACGTACAATTGATGCTGTTTTGGGTGCAAGGGTCGATTCGGCAGCTGCTGGGATCGTTCATGGCGCCCCTGGACAAGGACGGGAGGTAGAAACTTCCTATCTTCCCTCCTCAGGAGGAACGTCAAGATGCTCAGCCAGATGTTCGCCCGGATCAACTACCTGGCCAAACAATACAGAACCCTGCAGGAGATCATCGACGATCCGCAGTACAAGCATCTGCCCGTCAAGAATTTCTGCCTGATTCTGCGAGCTCCCACGGATATTGAACTGGACAATTACACTAACCAGGGAACTCTATCCCGCCCCAAACACGAATTAGCGTCTTTTTTTTCAGGTGAACAGAATCAGACGATACGCCGCCCAAGAACTGCGCGTGGGTATGCATGAAAGAACGGAAGAAGATGACCTGTCTGGCATACTTCAATCTCCTCCTCGATCCTCTCTGCTATCCATTGATATTCCCTTTTGGCGAAAAGGGTTATCAAGCCATGGACCAGCCGCTGTGAAAACGGGGAACATCCAACGTAGCGGAAGAACACTAGGTGGCTGAGTCAGCGATACACACCGTGGAGATCGAGGAGGAAGACGACGAGTACGCCGGACCGATGACGAACGCTCCGGAAAAGATGACGATTATTTACATTCTATTCTTATCATTGCAGGCAACGAAAATGAAACAGGAAGCTGCACCCAGACGAAGTTTGAAGACAAATTTGATGACGGTCAGTTAACGTGTATAAGATATAAATGTATTCTTATTAATGATTAAATGCTAATTTGAAGATGGCGATGTAGAATTCGTTGTGGAGGAGGAACATCAACAGGAAGAAGAGAGCGAGGCGTTAAATCTTCAGCAGGGCTTCGACGACCATAAGGTTAATTTCAGCATTTATCTTAATCAAGTCGAATAATATATGTGTAAAACGTAATGTCATTTCTTAAGGTCAGCAGAAAATACGCCTCGCGCCGCGAATACATGCTCTACGTCTTCCAACAGCACAGGAGACACAACGAGGATTAGTTCCATCATGTTAGTTATATAAATTGTGACTGGACACGTACATTTGTAGGTGTTCAATATATTGTTGGTCGGGCAGTTGTGGATTGTTGACCAGGCGCTAAGGATGATTCGGCAGCAACACGACAACGCGCGCAAACACACAGCAGAGCTGCTCGGAACGGACGAGAATACCGTGCACACCAGTCGATTCCGTTACGAGCAAGCCAAACTCGAGAAGAAGGTTAGAAATTAGATTTCGATCGAAATCATTGTTACTACTATGTAATCTTGCAGAACTTTGCTCTGGGATACATGTTCCGCATCTCGCCCACGGTGCCCGGTTCGGTGTCCTGGTACAGGAAACAGTCGGAGGACGCTATGGCTGTCATTTACAAGGTGGGGTTTTCAATTATGTTCACGCGTATACGACGCAATAAATCATTTCAGGAAGGTAAACCCGACTTATTCATCACCATCACGGGCAATCCAGAGTGGGATGCGATAACGTCGAACCTCCTTCCCCACACGACATGACAGGACATGGCGCCGCTCTGCAACGACGTCTTCTTCGTGAAGAGCCAGCACATCTTGCGGGACATCAGGTAAATATTTTTAATTTTTCCATTGTATTTATGAAATGAAACAAAATCAATTCAGGGACGGCCAGCTGTTCGGACCGGTGATCGCGATGACCTACAGCGTCGAATTTCAGAAGCGTGGAATGCCGCACATGCACCTTCTCGTTACTTTACAGGTAATTGCAATATCTTTTAAAGTCATTTCAGTTTCGGTAAAATTTACGCGGAATATGTAATTTTTTCAGAAGGGGCGTAAGTTGGACTCGCCGGAGAAAATAGTCGTGTGGGCGAGGATCCCTACGCTTCCTGACAAGTGCGACGAGAGATACGAGGAAATGCTCAACCTGAAGCACCTCGTATCTGACATCATGATGCACCGCCCTTGTCAAGGTGTGTGTCGCGCTGTTATTTTTGAATTTTGTAACGAATAATACATTTCCAGGAGACAACACTGCCTATTGTAACCAACGGAAGCAGTCCAACAGAACATACACCCGCTGCGCGGAGTATTTCCCGATACCGTTCGGCGAATTCACGTGGATCAACGAGGATGGACAGGTACATTTCGGTATTGCGTGGGCCTAATTATATATACGGTGATCTTTTCTCAGGTGGACTACTATCGACCGGACGACGGCGAGCGCGCGTTTTACGCGACGAAGAAGAAGAACTTCGCGGACAAGGAAAACGTAAGCTGTCACATTCATCGCGTATCGTGTCGACTAAATACAAGTACCATTATTACAGCCGATGGCATCAAACCAGTACGTCGTTCCCTACTCGCCGCATCTTCTGGCGAAGTACAAAGCGCACATCAACGTCGAGGTGATGTCGAAAGTTGGTGTGGTGAAGTACATTTACAAGTAAATCTTTAAGGTAAGTCGGCGCGGGATTATCGCTCGCACTCTTCTCACGATCAATTACAGGGATACGACAAAGCATTGGTCCAATTCGTCGAGATGGCGTCGATGGACGACGGCTCTGCAACGGGCCTACCCACGTCGAAGGACGTTCACGGCGCGGCCGCCGTACCTTCAGGCGTAGCAATCGACGGCAAAACCATGTCGAAGATCTCTGAGAGGATCAAGGCAGAGATGAAAAAGGTCGTTTGTGACCGTCGCACAGTGGTCCGAAAGCCCGAATTCCTGGCCAAAACCCCCAAAATCGAAAGTTATCGTACGAGGTAAAGCTTCATATATTTCTCAATAGATGACATTAGGGCTTCGAAATCCAAAAGGGCAGCTGTTTATATTGAATCCCTGGCCCGTGATTAATGCTCAAAAGTGGCCATTGTCGATACCTCCGCGGGACTGTGGTGTGTGCACGTTTCCGAGCGCTCAAGGAAAAAGTCTGTAGTTTTTACAATTTTCATCGAAATCGAGTGCGGGAAAATGGATATTGTTCCTGGAGGTAAGTGAATTACGTAAATTTTGACAATGAACCAATTTTTGACATTTATGGCGACGATATTAATGATGCAATAAGAGTGCTGCAAATTACTTTCTTCCATTGAATTGTATTACTATCTGTAGAGAATTAGTTATGATCCCCGGAGATCCTACAAAGGTCTCAACGATTCGTAGTGTGAAAAGTGTAGAAAATATGAAACCGTTGGCATCACGTGCTCTTTTTTGCTCCATTGGTCAAAAACACGCATTGTTTGAAGCAGTGTTATGTCGCATCGGTCGAAGCCTCGTGGGATTAGTGCCGCGGGGCGGTGCAGACCTTTTCTTTTGTGTAGATATACCTGGGGACCGTTAGAAATGTATCCGATGTAATATGCATGGTGGTTAATTTGAATTTCATTAGACTGGCACTACTGAATATCAGCATGAAACTAAATAATTATAATTTCTAAATTCAAGAATGTAAGTAAAATTTCTGCATTTGCAATGATAGGATCCAAGACGGAGGTTGTGCAGTGGACACGACAGCAACTGTTTGACGCCGTGCATGAGGAATGGGACAAAAATCTTGATACCCTAATCGAAATTTTAGGCGTTAAACTGCTTAATAAAGCAGCATACTCCTTCCATATCGAAGATCGTTCGCGACAGGCGTTGAAAAAAGTCATTTGCAATTTGAAAATGAAATGGCGAAATGCTTGCCGCAATGAGGATCGTTTTCTAAAAATGAACAAAAGCTGGTTGGATGACTCGACAAGCGTTACGGTAAATATTAATTATATAGAAATTAACATAAGTGTATCAGTATATGGAGTAACTAATTTAATTATTTATGAGACAAGGTCGTCTTCCCTGACCAAGAAGCGAGTGCAAATGATAGTGTGGATTCCACAAAATCAAGAAACAGTGGTGGGCGTCCCCAAACTTCTTTTTTCGAATCCAGCGACCGTTCAAAGCGGAGGAAAGCGCAGAAATTGCGTGAGAGTTAAAGCGCGGACGAGCTCTCTTACGCTACCAAAATGGTCCTTCGCGAATCTGGAGCTGTCTCAGCAGCTAAAGTCGTCGACGATGTAACCTCCAAATCTCCAACGCGAGCAGTGAAGTACATATCTGCTTTGCAAAAAGTCTCTAAAACGGAAACAAAAATGTCCCCACACACTGCTTTAGCCCTCGTTCTTGATTCAAAATTAACTAAGTCGCAGTATATGAATATCAGGCATACCACACAATTATCCAATAGTACCGCTTTTCCAAGTTACAATTCCGTTTTGGAGGCCAAAAAATATTGTTATCCAACAAATATTTCTATTTTTGAAGACTGCGCCGAGGTTAAATTACAATCTCTTCTGCACCACACGAGTGAACGAATTTTGCAAATTCAAAACGATGTTTTAGATTTGATGAGCGGCAATGTTCTTCAAAATTTGATACTCATCGTTAAGTGGGGGTTCGACGGAAGTTCGGGACAAAAGGAGTACAAACAAAAATTTTCCGAAGAAGGTAGCTCCGATTCAAGTGTTTTCTTGACTTCCCTCGTTCCCTTACAACTTATTGGCTACGACGGAGATGAGAATTCAGAAACTGCCATTTGGAAAAACCCTAGGCCTTCTTCTCCATTGTATTGTCGACCGATTCGACTTCAATTCAAACGCGAAACAGAACAATCGATGATCGAGGAAAAGCGCGTCATCGACGATCAAATTGCAACACTTCAACCTTTACAGGTCATGATTGACGGCAAAAATTGCAAAGTGAATTACAAATTAACTTTTACCATGATAGATGGAAAGGTTTGCAATGCTGTAACTGGTACGAAGTCTTCAATGAGGTGCTACATTTGCGATGCAACGTCAAAACAATTTAACGATCTGCAGGCTATGCGACAGATAAAAGTCGACGATTCAAAATTGATATACGGATTATCAACTTTGCATTGTTGGATACGATTTTTCGAATGTTTACTGCATGTTGGGTACAAACTGAAAAACGAAAAATGGCAGTCCCGTGGCGAAGAAGCTAAAAATGCTTTGAAAGAACGTAAAAGTTCCATTCAGAAAGAGTTCAAAGACGAACTGCACCTCCTCATAGATCGACCAAAGCAAGGCATGGGCAACTCGAATGACGGCAATACGGCTCGGCGTTTTTTTGAAAATACTCGCACTTCTGCTCGCATTCTTGGGGTTGAGTTAGTGAAAAGATTTCATGTCATTTTGCAAGTTATTTCGAGCGGGTTCAACGTCAAGGTAGATTCGTTTGGAAAATATTGCAACGAGACTGCTGATTCGTTGAATTATACCCATGGCATTGTATGCCCACAACGGTACATAAGGTACTCATGCATGGCCCACGGATTGTTGAATTAGCCATTCTGCCAATAGGACAGCTCTCTGAAGAAGCTCAGGAGTCGCGAAATAAAGATATACGGAATTACCGCGAACATAACGCACGAAAATGCTCCAGAGAAAAGACAATTGAAGACATTTTTCTCCGACTTCTAGCTTCTTCAGACCTGCTTATTTCGAGTTTGGGAAAGGCACCTCCCAAAATGGGAAAAAGTTTGTTTCCTGAAGCGATCGCGCTTCTAACTTATCAAAAATTCAGTTTTGGAGGAGCCGACGCAGACGACGTCATTGATCAAAATGACGTCGATGATGAGAATTCCGATAGCGATTAATATGTAAATATCTTCGAAAACTATGTCATTTTGGTTTATAAGAAATAATTTGTACGAATTAAAGAAATTAATGTACAAAATATAATTTTCACAAAAATTGCACCATATTTCACGAAATATATCCGCTATTTCAAGTCCGCCATATTGAATTTCGCATTTTTACATTCATTTTCGGAATCAGTGACCCAAAAAACGTTAATAGTATGAATTTCAGCAAAATCGAACAATTTTTCGCGAAAGATGTCCCCCATTTTGGGTCCGCCATTTTGAATTTCGCATTTTTGCATTCATTTTCGGAATCAGCGACCCATAAAACCATATATGCAGGAATACTAGCAATTTTCACTAAGAAGCATTTGAGTTATTGAGTTTTGACCAGGAATTCGGGCTTTCGGACCACTGTGCGTCGTCACGAATTGTATCAAATTTTGCTGAATGGTGATCGTTTACATATGGGCGTGAAGGAGCAGGGACAGAACGTCGTGGCGTTCGACGAAGCCGTCATCACCGAGTTTCAGGCAGATGACCGCCAACGAGGCCGCCTGGAGGATTCAGGGATATCCTCTTTCTGGAAGTTCCCATACCGTTAGATCTCGAATTTTCCGCTTAAAACATTATTAATTTTTGACGATAGCAGGTCAAGACTTTACCCGTGCATGATCCCAATTGCAACTTTGTCTGCTTCCGGAGGAACACGATTGACACGATAATGCAGAAGGTCAGTTTGTCGCAAGATAAAAACAGTTGAACCTTATTAATTCCTTACAGGCGTCAAGCGAGGACTACAAGTCGCAGCTTAAGGGATGGTTCAAGGTAGTGCTCAACGAGCGCAATCTTCCGGAGCAGCAGCAGTTCGTCGAGACTCTGACCTACCCAGAGGTGAGCAAACCGATTAAAATATCGTTCAGTAGTTTCCTGATTACTGATTTCAATTGCAGCTCGGACTTTACTACAGCTACGTTGCGTCTAGCGGAACCTGAGTTCGGTACATTCGCAGACCGACGAGGATGGTCGTGCGAGTGCGACCCGTGAACCCGCGGCAGGTGGAGAAATTCGCCATCCGACTGCTCGCGATGCACCAACGCGGTTGCATCTCGTTCGAAAGTCTGCGAACGGTGGACGGCACAGTCTACAAGACTTTCGGGGAGGCCGCCAGGATGCTTAGCCTTATGAACTCCGACGTCGAATTCGCCTAAGCAGCTGCGCCGCCTCTTCGCGGATATACTGACGCACGGCGCGCCGAGTGACCCGTTTGGACTTTGGGAAAAGTTCAAGCCGGAGCACGGACAAGCTGCGGCGTTGCATCACCTGCAGAAGATGGTATCCTACCACGGGAAAATGCTCGACGATTTTTATTTGCCGGACCTCTCGTCTTGGTTGGAGGCAGCGGAGAAGGCGCAGATCGAGGTAATCGATGCTCTGCAGGTTGATGAGGACCTCATAATGACGCAGTTGAGGAAGAACCCGGAGCAGCAGCGGACCTTTGACGTCATCGGGGCGGCCGTGATGGATCGTTCGAGGGGGAACTGCTTCTTCCTCGAGGGATCCGGAGGATGCGGAAAGATATTTGTCTACACGTAAGCTCCTCGACGTTGCAGACGCGATTGACACCGACGATGACGACAATATTGTTTTTATAGGGCTCAGTACCACTACCTGCGCGCCCGAGACGTCACCGTCCAAATGATCGCTACTACTGGCATCGCCGCCACGCTGCTGGAAAATGGAACCACTGCCCATCGCTTCTTCATGCTCCCGCTCAACATGACTGAGAACGGACGGTCTCTGGTGAATTTATTTTGGTTCATAAAGGTAGATTGTAATTCTAATAAATGTACTTTCAGATGGAGCTGGAGAGCAAGGTGGCTCGCGATCTGAGGGACCTGGATGTCGTAAGTTTGGATGAAGCGACCATGGCCAACCGATTCGTCTTCCGCGCAATCGACGCGCTCCTGCGGGAAATAATGGAAACGACGCGGCCGTTCGGAGGAAAGTCATGCTTCTCGGTTAGTTTTTCATTCAAACATTCTAAGTTTATATCACGCACGTTAATTGTATTTTTACAGGCGGCGATTGGAAGCAGCTTCTGCCGGTAATGACCGGTGAATCGAGCGAGACGGCAGTGAGGCACACACTAAAAGCGGACAAGGAATTGTGGGGCGAATTTCAAGTACGTCCGACGTCGTAATCCTTGCGATCGTTGCGTGCATAACGCCATACTTATGTCGTTTTCAGATTTTGTCCCTCACAAAGAACGTTCGAGCGGCGACGGACTTCAGATACGCTCGGTTCCTGGAGAATGTCGACAACGGTCGTGACAACAGAACATGTCGCCGCGAGTGATCCTGTCCACGCCAGATTCGGTTGCGATGAGCGAAGACGAAGTCATCCACTTCGTTTACAACGCCACGACCTTCGGCGATCGCAAGCAGCTGGCAAGGTCGTGCTTGCTCACGACGCTCAACGCTGAGGCAACCGAATTCAACGAAAGGGTAGGACGCCACATTTGCGCATCGCAAATTTTAGGAAACTCACATTGAAATTTCACCCCGAGGGCGTAGGAATGCAGGTGCCGCCGGAATACTATCACGACATGATGGAAACCGGAATGCCTCCGCATCTGCTGCGATTAAAGGTTCACCTGAAATTTGATTTCTTTCTGGCGGCATACTTACTATACAAATTTAATGATTTCCAGGTTACATGACCATCGTCATTCTCTTGCGAAACTTAAACATCTACCGGGGAATGTGCAACGGAACGCGAATGGAGATATGGCATTTACTCGTTATTTGTGGAAACATTTGTGTAACGATCAATCGCATTTCAGATCGTCGAGATGCACGAGCACTACCTCGTGTGCCGCCTGCTCACGACAAAGTAAGCTAACAGCGGCAATTCGTTCGCAATTAAATGTGTATCAAATTCTACAGGTTTGCCGAGAAGATGGCGTGGATCGCCAACGCGAAGATGACGCCGCCGAACAACAACCCAAAGCGCGCCAAGTACGAGCGACTGCAGTTTCCGATACGACTTGCATACGCCATGACCATCAACAAGGTTTATCGTTCACAATCTGTGAACCGCAATTAAAGTATAAATTTGCACAGCCAGAGCCAGACGTTCGACACCGTCGGGGTCGTCCTTCGAAACAACGTGTTCGCTCACGGACAACTGTACGTCGCTCTGTCACGCGCCCGCCGATCTTCGAAGGTGCGCGTGTACTCTGCAGCCACCGGAGGACCAATGCAGAGCACTGAAGGAAGGATGGTCGTCTTGTACAACAAGGTCCATCAAGAAGTACTGGAACAACTAAGTCAGGTAAATACGTCGACATTATCCTATAGAATATTACTTTGAACTGTTTATCCGCAGGAAGCAGAATACGCGCTCGTCAGCACTTTGCCGATGCCTCCTGCACCAATTCCCGTCACATACCCGAAGCGCAACCAACCTACCATCGTCAAGATGCCGCCTCCCACCATGTTGGTGAAGACGAAGTCGATTTGAATGTGAGAAAAAATTCCAGGTGACGCGCGTAAAACCGACGTCACGCCGGCCGCCGGTCCGCCCGACGATCCCTGCCGTCGCACCGCCGGCGTCTTCCCCCTACGCGCTCTTCGTCAACCACGGAACGGACTGCTTCATCTCCACGAAGCTGCAGCGTATGCGAGCCACGAGACGCTTCGTGACGGAATTGGTGCGATCGGTACCGAGAGAGGGATCTCTCGCATACGATATCGCAAAGTACGTGACGAGACGATGAGAGGGGGTACCTGCCGATCTGCGTACGCATCCTGCCATCCAGGCTACTACTTTCTGGACAGATATGGGTGACGTGTCTGAATTCGCAGAATACGTCATTTCTGATCTTCAACAAGTGCACGGCCTCTTCATTTTCGTCCAGCAAACGACGTACACTTACCGCACAGAGCAGCATTCTCGCACCGTGCGTTTCACTTAGGTAATGTTAAATTGTTGAAATAAAAACAAATGATTGCAGATGACGGTGGAAGGTCTGATGCTGCAGCTGGGCATCACGGCGGCGCTTGAGGATACACTGGTGAACTTTCAACAGCTCGTCACCAATTGGGAGGTAATATTGGCAACATCTGTCTATTGTGTGTATCGTTAACGAATGCAAACTTTAGGAAGTGTACCGACGTTGTCCCCAATGCCAGGAACGAGGAATGACCACCACCATTGCGCACACGGTCACCACCACCATTGCGCACACTGGCAACCGCTCCCTTCCCATACACGTCGCAATCGACGCCGGTCCCGATTTGCGAAGGGGATATCACCTCGCTTCGCTGGACCGCATCGAGCTCATGGGTAACTTTGTTTCACGTTGTCAGAAAATTGCCCGTATAACGCCGTACTTTTTCAGAGTGCACGTGGGAAGTGGTGGCATTCGCCGAATACCATCATGTCGGCCGGCATTATGCAGCGTGGACACGAAGCCCGGCAGGAGACTGATGGGTCCACCATAACGACGACCAGGTACCGCCCGCACCATGCGTGCCGTTCTTCACCACTGGCGGATCACGCACTCCGCGATACGTTGGAAGGTCGTTGATCGACATGCACGATGTCCCTGCCCTTTTCCTCGAAAGGATCGACTGAGAAGCTCAACGGGCCATGCAGTTATTCGGAAAAATCTAATGGAATACTTGTATTCGGTAAGTAAACCTACGCAAGTTGATACATATTTTATATCTGTATTTAATGTTACAGTATTTGCGCGGGATGCCTCCTAATTTTTTTGCCATAGGTTTATTTCTCTAATATTAATGCTTATTTATGCAATTTTAGTTAATTTCAATGTTATAAAATTTTATTTGTTATGTTATAGTTTTTATAAATAATGGTTTGTTCACCTCCACATTTGTGGTGGAGGTGAACAGGGCTGAGTGGGAGGTGGCGGCGGAGGCGGGTAAAAATGTAACATTTTTGTACATGATGTTTATTTATAGTTTCATTGGTTATATATGTTGATTCCGATGTTACATTATTTTGAATTTGGTGTTTATTGTATTTTATTGTATTTATAGTTTCATTGGTTATATATGTTGATTCCAATGTTACGTTATTTTGAATTTTGTGTTTATTGTATGGTTTTGTTGTTAGAAATGATTTTTAAAAAAATATTGTAAGATCACTCTTGGTTTGTTCACCTCGACATTTGATGTGGAGGTGAACAGACTTGAGTGAGAGATGTCGGTGAAGAAGTATAATTTTTTTGTAGTCCTCCACATTATACTCCTCCATTTTTTTACATGATGTTTCTTTATACAGTTTTATTAGATATAACAGTTTATTTCAGTGAAATGTTATTTTGAAATTTGGTATTTTTTGTATGTTGTAGATCATATAAAGGAATTTAAAAAATTAATTGTTACTAATGGTTTGTTCACATACACATTTGATATGGAGATGCACAAACCCGAGTGGCAGATAGCAGTGGAGGAGTATAAAAAATATAAAATATTTGTACATGATGTTTATTTATAGTTCCATTGGATATGTATGTTTATTTTTATTTTTATTGTATATTTTTGTTGTTATAAATGAATTAAAAAAATTAATTGTAAGATCACTCATACTTTGTTCACATCCATATTTGATGTGGAGGTGAACAGACCTGAGTGAGAGATAGCGGTAAAGGAGTATACATTTTTTTATACTCCTCCACATTATACTGCTCCATTTTTTTCCATGATGTTACTTTATACAGTTTTATTAATTATAACAGTTTATTTCAATGTAATGTTATTTTGAAATTTAGTATTTTTATATGTTGTAGTTGATATAAATGAATTTTAAAAATTAATTGTATTACTCATTACTCATGGTTTGTTCACATATACATTTGATATGTTGATAAACAGACCTGAGTGACAGATAGCAGTGGAGGAGTATAAAAAATGTAAAATTTTTGTACATGATGTTTATTTATAGTTGCATTGGTTATATATGTTTATTTCGATGTTATGTTATTTTGAAATTGGGTATTTTTTGTATGTTGTACTTGTAAGGTCGCTCATGGTTTGTTCACAGACACATTTGATGTGGAGGTGAACAGACCCTGGGTGGGTGATGGTGGTGGAGGAGGCAATATAATCTTTGGAAAAATTTCTGATAGTTAACAAAATATAATAATAGTAACAGCAAAAAACTAGTAGTTAATTTATCTTTAATTGATCCCTGATCATGTCCCTAAAAATACAATTTTATTGTAAATTCCATGTAATCCGTTAGCACATAACCTTGGTCTGAACAAGTCAGATTTACCCTAAATAAAGTATAATTTCCTAACGGGAACTTTTTCGGCAGTTGTTTAGAAAAAATATCCCCAAAACGTAAACGTAAATCATTACTTAACCTTAAACGTTCATGTCAAACACATAAGTCAATTGTCACAAACGTAAATATTAAAAAAATAAAAACTGGTGTCAGTTAAACATCACAGTTGGTAATACGACAATTTTGCATACACAAAACTGACACGATTAGTAACATCATTGGACAAAACTACGGCAAACAGCGTACCTTTTCATAAAACTTAGCTACCTAGTCAAGTCGTATATAACCATACGATAACATCTCGTCTTTGACGGGAAAAATGCTGGATTCTCAAGATTCATTGGTCGCCGGTCTAACGCGCGAAGCGCGTTGGTCAAATTTCACGCTCGAAAGGTTCGAATTACGGCGCCGAACACCACGGTTGGCCGGGCGGAGAGGTCGAATGGACGACCTCCGGAAATTAAACGTCAAAAACGTAACCTGCAAAATTCCCACTTTAAACTGTTTGCGTGTGCGTCGTTTTCGAGCGTAGTTTGAACAAAGTGCGTTTAGAAATAGGTGTTCGGGACCGATTCGCGGGCACTTGCATCCCGCAAGTCATCGAAGACGCAAAGTACGTACTTTGAATCTATCACCCAAACGCATATCGGCCGACGAAACAGCAGTGCAGGCTTCCCGCAAGTCATTACAAATGTGAAACGGGCCGGTTCATCAATGATACATTCGAAATTACAAGTACATTTCCTTTAAGGTGAGGGATACAAGTTTGTGGACGCATATTTAAATTCGATTAAACGTCAAAACTTAACCTGCAACATTCGCACCTTAAAATCGCGTCGGCGTCATTTTCGAGCGTAGTTTGGACAATACGAATTTAGAAATAGTTGTTCAGGCCCGATTCGCGGCCATTTAGGCCACAGAGACCCCTCCCGCGGTGCTGATATGGTGCAAACGTCAAATGATTTCGACGACACATTATAACACATTATAAGAAGTGTGTGTTCATTAGAGTTTGAGAATATACACATGTGGAATCGGTCAGGAACGGTTTTAAGGCATATACCTGTCTTTGGGATACAAAACTGGACGGAATTGTGTATGTGTATGTGTTGTGACATTTCAAATGTCAAACGTATGTTCTGCCCAAGACGCCTTTTTCAAAGATCATCTTTATATGTAGTTTGAAGCGAACAATACAGATGTACGCTAAATAAATTAATGTTTTTCGACAATATCTTTTTTACAGTTTCCTATGTGCACCGATTGTACAATCACTTGACATATAACTGGTAGAACACTGTAAAAAAATTGCGGCCTGCCTTTATTTAATGTTCGCGCCAAGATTCTTGCTATGTCAAATGCATTGAATTTCCAACAAATTGTGCTTTTATCAACGTCCAGTTCTTAAGAATGTTGTTGTTTTAAATATGTTTTTGTAATTCTGCTAAAGGCATTTTTTAATTTTGTTTCAATGAATTAAACTTGTCCATTTGACAATTTAACATTTTGATTGACCGTTGAGAAGCTTTAATCATATTGACAATTTTATGTATGCCAGTTATTTATTTTCACAAGCAATATTTCACCTTCAGTAGAACAATCTGTCTAATACAGAAATAGACTGGCAAATAATAAGTTCAACAAAATTTTTAATTTTAATATAGGCAACAAGAATATGTTCTTCAAATATCATGAGAACCTACTGTAAAATTGATTTTGCAACAGAAAAATTGCAAAAATAAAAAGAAAGAAATGATACAAAATTTCAAGAAATCCAATTCTAAAAAAAACAAAAATATTAAAAGGGGAAGGTACAAAAATGGCAGAATCCGAGCACAAAATATAACAATTGTGACAGCCAAAATTTAGCAGTGTATTTTATATAAAATTGATTTCTGATATGACGTCACAAAACATGATAATTAGGTGATTTTAGAGAATAAAACTTAGTTAAAGTTAATCAAATTTTAAAATTGGTTGCTTAATGTGACTCATTGGCAAATCATAAAACTTTAAAAATTTAATTCATTAGTTCTTAACTTATTGCAACATTAGTAGATGTTAAAACTTAGTTCATATAGTAGCCAAAACTGTAAACAAGAGGAAGATTCAAATGTAAAAATTGAAAAAGTATATAGATCTAATTGAATTATAACAAGACGTTACATGAAACAGTTCTCATGTCTTCCATTGGAAGATGCAAATGTCCACTCATTAACTTAGTTCAACAATTTCCCGTATTCGTTCTCAGAAACATGTGCTTCGCTTAGGCCAAAACTTAGTGGGAACATTGGGCAATAAACAATGACACGACGTACGTCAACTCGAAACAAGATGGCGCCACTCTATCTCGGAAACGCCTGAACCTGTCAAGTTGAAATTTTGCATACACAAAACTGACACAATTAATTGCACCATTGGAAAAAACTACCGTAAACGGAGTACCCTTTCACCAAAACTTAGCTAAATTAGTCAACTTGTATATACCCACACGATAGCGTCTGTCGTCCGCCGGAAATGGTTTCAAATGCGACACGTTTAAACTCCATTGGCTTAGAGAGAGCCGCGCGAACCGAGTTGGTCAGTTTGCGCGACGTAAGTTCAAATTTCGGCGTCGAACGCGACGATTTGCTCAAAATTTGCGCGGCAAAAGTGCAAGATCCGGCGACGAACGCGACGATTGGCCAAAAGGAGAGGTCGAATGGCGACCTCCGGAAATTAAACGTCAAAACGTAACCTGCAAAATTCGCAATTTAAACTCGAGCGTCGGCGTCGTTTTCCAGCATAGTGTGGACAAAGCGCGATTAAAAAGAGGTGCCCTGGCCCGATCCACGGGCATTTAGGCCAGAGAGACCCCACCCGCAGTGCTGATATGGTGCAAATGTCAAATGTATTCGAGGACCCATTACGCATTATAAGAAGTGTGCGTTTATTAGTGTTTGAGAATATAAACATCTGGTTTCGATAAGGTACGATTTTATGGCATATACGTGTCTCTGGGATGTTAAACTGCATAGAATTGTGTAAGTGTATGTATTGTGACATTTCAAATGTCAAACGCGTGGCGCAAGACGCCTTTTTGAAAGAATATCTACTTTATATGTAGTTTGAGATGTTTTATGGATGTTTATTGACACTCGATCAGATAAGCTATGAAGTCTTTCTGTGCAGTTCAAATTCACCGACCCATTTACAGTTACATAATTGTCGATGTACGAGTTCAATATGACAAATATGTACAAATATACATGCAAATTCCGCATTGTAAATATTCGGTGAGTGATCAATTGTTTAATTAGGTAGTAGAGTTTAGTTTGAATTAGTTGTATATTCGATGCATTATCAAACAGAATTTTCCAAGGCAGAAAACATAAGAGTTGTATACGTCAAATGTCGAAACGCACATTTGACGTACAGAAGTGGAGGTTGAATTTAGTTTTGCAATGTGAAGTGGATTCGATTAGCTACGATTTATTACAGAAACTGATGCATCGAGTGTGTGTAACAAGCATGAAATTAAAAATCATCGTAACAAATTACGAGTTTTGTTGCTGATATGACGGACATGTCAAACGTGTTCGACGACACATTACACATTATAAGAAGTATGTGTTGATTAGAGTTTGAGAATATACACATCTGGATTCGATCAGGTACGATTTTATGGCATACACCTGTCTTTGGGATACAAAACTGGACGGAATTGTGTATGTAAATCTGTTGTGACATTACAAATGTCAAACTTAGGTTCCGACGCATTGAGCTCCATGTTCAAAGAACATCTCCTTTACAGTTTAATTGGTTCATACCTTCTTCAGAAAACGCTTTTTTTGACTATAATATAATTACAATTTTGTGTTTTTTTAATAGAAACTTTTTCGCCAATTGTTAAAATCAAACATCCCTAAAAAATCATTGATTAACCTTAAAGGCTCATGTCAAAAGCATAAGAACGTAAATAAATGTAAATATTTTAAAAAAAACTTCCGTCTGTCATGTTTGGCAAACTGTTAAATACGTTTGGTTAATATGTATTTAGAGGCTTAGTTTTTAAATGAAAAAATCGATGGGCATATAAAACAGATATACTTAAATTTTGTCAAAAATATATTTTACAACGGCTTGGGGTGAGATTGCTCACGAACATCACGTCAGATATGTTGTCAATTCAGTGTCATCCGTTTTACAGCACATAACCTTGACGCGAACAAGACATTGATGCTAATTACGTTATTGTTTTCCCACAAAATTTTTAAGAACAAATATTCCTAAAAGTTACTAATCATTACTTAACCTTAAATTATTATGTCAATCGCATCGTAATAAAATTAATTGTCACGAAGGTAAATATTAAAAAAAATTAAAAACTTCTGTCAGTTAAATATCACAGTTGGCATTTTCGGATGTTTTTCATATTGTTAAGATTTTGCGAAAACTGCCAGCGGCAAAAAAATAATAATGTCTTGTTTGAAAATTTCAACCTATCTCAGCGATCCGAGATAATTTTGCAAATTACATGATTTGTGGTTAATTTAGTGAAAAAACTTTGATTAATTATAATTAATTGGGTCGTCGAACTTAGTTTCAATCAGATGGAGCTTTGATAAATAAAAATTAATTTTTGAACCAAAATTCAAATGGTAACCCTTTTAGAATAAGCATCAAACGTGCTTTTCATCGACGACAATTATGCATCATTGAACGGATTAATTTATGAATGAGCGTGTGTATGTGACTTCATGAGCCACGAACTCGATTGAAAACAACAAAAGTAATGGTAACAGAACGCAAATAAAGCTATCGCACTTTCTAATTGTTAATAGTGTGACGCCTTTGAAATAAAACTTAGTTCAACAATTAAATTACTGATAAAAACTGCCACAGAAAGGACTACTTTTTAAAACTTAACTCAATTGATTAATTTAGACGAGTGCAGAAAACTATGATGTATTTCAGGAGGCACCGTTGCATCCATTGAAAGTTAGAGTATGGATTTCAGTATCCAGAAGAAGAATTATTGGGCCAATTTTTTTCAACGATACCGTTAATGCAAAACGTTATTGTAATATATTGCAAAATTTTACAGACTAACTACACTATGATGAGCTACTGCTGAGCTGGCTTATTTTCAACATGATATCGCCACTGAACATACAGCCTAAACATGTCGGATCATTGTAGCCTATTATGATTCCAGCAAAATCGCCAGATGTTACTACTGTGGATTATTTTCTATTTGGTTGTATTAAAAATACAATTTACCACAATCAATTACACTCACTGGATGAATTAAAAGAAGTGCTGTGCAAAGAATAACGGAAGAGCATGCAATTTTTGAAAACATGAAAGAATGTATATATGCTATACACATCGGGATTCGATCAGGTACGATTTTATGGCATTTATGTGTCTTTGGGATACAACATTGGACGGAATTGTGTACGTGAAGGTATTATGGCATTATAAATGTCAAACGTGTGCTCACGTGTTCATGTGCACGATACATTGAACTTCCTCTTCAAAGAACATCTCCTTTACAGTTTAATTGGTACACGGCGTCTTCAGACAACGCTTCCTTTGCCATGCATTTGATTAAATGTAAATAAGTGAATGTAATATGATTATAATTTTGTGTTTTGTTAAATAGAATTTTTTCGCCAATTGTTAAGATTAAGAGTCGAATTCATAGACGCTACTTGAGGCGTCCTCACACTGACCTTATCCTCACCTCAACCTTGAAGTAAATTTTCGTATTCTTGAACGTTCCTCGACTCAGTAAAGTAAGGAAGCGCAACTGTCACCTTAAGCGTTCCTTTCGTATGTTTATTGTGGCATTTGGCGTATAAATTGTCATATTTTATCGTGGAATTAATACTATTTGTCGCCTTTAGTGTTATTTTTGTTATTCGTTAATATTTGCCATTTTTATTTATATATTGTTGAAATGGAAACCGATTTTTTGGATGTTGTGCAACATGTGGAATGCGAGGACGTATATTTACATGCACCAAGGTAAGTTTATTTCAAATATTTAACATACATGTTATATTATAGGGCTCTATTAAACATAATAACTAGATGACACTCGATACTTATGCAAATTGATTTCTTATTTTTAGGTTAAATTTAAGGGATGTGCAAGATCCCCTGGAGAGGTACATAAACAAAATTAAAACAACGGTTCCGGTTTTCGAGGCACGTCATACAAGAAATATTGCTACCGTTAGTGTATCCCTATCGAGCCGAGCATATACGTAGAGGACTTCCTGTACCACCGATATTGAAATTATGTGTTGCTTTGCATTTTTATGCTTCAAGTAGTTACCAGGTAAATGTTTACTTAAATCTGTAAATGCAGGGTAATATTCAATTGTCTTTTCTTTGCAGAGAGTTTGCGGTGATCTGCAAGACATTAGTTGAATCACTAGTTGCCGAATAATCAGTGAAGTGTCAAGAACTATCGCAGATGCTCTCCCGGTGTACATCAAATTTCCAATCACACCTATATGCAGTCAATCACAACAAATTTTATGCATTGTCACATTTTCCGGCAGTAACATGTGCTTATAGAAATAAAAAGTCCAATAGCAGAAGTGTATCCCTCTTTATGCGACCCGCATTTTCAAGACAGAGGTGTTGCAGTGGCTGCAGCCCCGGAAGAACAAAGGGGATTTTGATTCGGCAGCATTTATATAGCGACATTTTGTCCAATAATATACGTGTTAATTTTTGTGATACGTTTTACAAGTGCATCTTAGTTCTTGTGTGTATGGTTGCATATTTATTAATATTAATATTTATAACAAATTGTACATAATAAAACACAAAATGATATTTTAATTTGTTTTTCTATCTCTTTTGCCAAGATTTGCTCCTTCTTTAATTTTTCCTTACAAACTGACGAACTCTTTTACAAACAATTTCTCTTTACCAGAGAAAAACTGGTGAACTCCATATTATTTCAACTATAATGCACTAACACTATACTGCTGGTAACGTTCAACACAGAATTAATGCCATTAACCGGCGAACGATAGCAGTGATGCCAACCATAACCACTAAAATATCTGCTTGGTTATGACGCAATTAATGACGTAAACCCTTACCGTCTCCTCGAGCGTTACTCACATAAGGAATCGTCTCTGAATACGAATTATGAATCTAAGGTGAGGACGTGCTAAGTTGAGTTCGAGGTGAGTGGAAAGTGAGTGGAGTATAAGGTCCACTTAAGGATTGGGGTAAATCGACCAAGGAACGCTGACTACGCGGAAGCGACCTTGTCATGTCAGCTTTGTGAGTAGCATTAAACGGACACATGACAACTCAGCAGTTTTATTTCATCAACGACCTACCACTCCAGCGGCGAGTGTATCATGTTACATCGCGTATTTACAGCGGAAAATGCCGTAATTCCTGGCATATTTCATGGCGATCCTAAAAACCGGGCCGCAGCGAGTCTTCTGATCCAAGTGAGTGTCCAAACCAGCAGTAAAATGGGCTACAACCAGAGTAAGGAGGAAAAAGAAGTCATCATAACCCAGGCAGGCAACAGCGGTGGGGCCACGGCCTGGAACGGGAAACACTCACCTTGGGGGAAGTAGGAGTAGGAGTACTGTTACTGCTCGGACTAGCGGTATTCATCTACGCCATCCAACGGAGATGTAAGAAGAACTTGGCCGTCCAGATCAGGAAGGAGGTCAGGAAAAGCAACAAACTCCTAGCCATCACCAGGGCAGCAGGGAATAGCAACCCCATGGAGGAGCTAGACGACTACAAGACCCTCGCAGCAGATATAAAGGTATTTAAAGCCAATAGGCTCAAAGACAATAAAGAACGCCGAAAAGACGAGACCGCGACGGGAAAATATGTACAGACAATAGATAAATTCGAAAGACAGTTAAAAGTGTTAAAATTAAGAACCCGAGATAATGTTAAGAAAATCGAATTTCATCCGGAAATTAAGGCCTTAGTTAGTACAATACAAACCGCAATTCTCGAACTTCGTGATATCCTCAGCGACAGGCTGCAGAACGAGATGGGTGAATCATTCAACCTCCGGACTGCAGTCTTCTGCCCCGTATGGACAGTAGCGAGGATACAACGAAACAATTAATTGATTCAGTTGAGTTGTACGCGGAAATGCTCAATGCAGATGATCATAAAAAATCGATCACGTATGTTTTAAAAACGCGCATTTCGGAAAACGCGAAGGTCAGATTAAGGAAAAGTTATGAAACGGTTGAGTTATTGTTGAGCACTTTATGACGCGAAAATCAGCGACGGTACTTTCGAGCCAACTCCACCAGATAAGGCAAAACGTCAAAACAGTGGACGAATTTGGGAGAGAAATCGAACAAATTCTAGCTGATTTGACGCTAGCTCAAGCAGGTGACAGTGATAATCTGAGAGATGCATTGAAGCCTGTAAACGAACGAATTGCAATAAGGTCATTTTGTAACGGAATAAGGAACAACGAGTTACGAACAATTCTTAAAGCAAGGAATTGTGCCACATTGAAAGAGGCTATTAATATCGCCAAAGACGAATAAATTAATAAGCCAGCGGCAATATTCCATTACAATAACTGTGGAAATATAAATGGCAGATTTTCTACAATGTTCAACATGCCCAGAAGTGTATATCAGCGACAATCACCAATCGAACAGAGGTTCACCACGAGGAGTGAACACAGGAGCACAGACAGGTACAAGACGACAGAGGTTTTTTCGACCCCCCCCCCGGACATATGGTAGAGAAGGTTTGTTCTATGCAGGAACGCGAGACGGAAAAAATCGATTAAAGAAGACGATGAGGCTGACGTAATATTAAGGATGAATGGATTAAATTCAGTAAGAATGCAGTATAAAGCTAATGATTTGCTATTTTTACTAGATACGGGCGCGTCAATAAGTGTAATTTTCGAAAATGTTGTAACCAATGAAGTAATTGACGCCAACGATAGCATAACTATAAATGGTATTGGTGGGTCAACTACGTCACTAGGATCAGTAAATTTGGCGTTAAACATAGGCAATAGAAATATATGCCACACATTTCTAGTAATGAAGCAACTCGAAGCAAGAGTAAACGGGATTATAGGATCAGATTTCTTTACAAAATACGATGCAACTATCGATTTCGGGAAATTTTTATTTTCATTTTATTTCAATTCACGCAAAATCACAACACAGATTGAATCCTCATTACACTCTTACAACAATTCCACCTCGATGCGAAATTATAAAACATGTTTGGACGGATGACAACGATGATTGTGTTATTTTGCCAAGCGAAGTTACTGAAGGTGTTTTCACCGCAGTTATCATTGCAAGGCCAAAGTCACACATGATTCCGGTGAGAATTTTAAATACGAACGACAAAGAAATCGAACTAAAAAACTTCAAACCGACCGTAGCTAAATTAGCAACATATAATTTCGACAGAAACCAAAATTCAGTTTCACGAGTTGATACATTGTTGGAACTAATTAAGAGCGATGATTTGAATAGTGAAGAAAAGGATTCGATTAAAAAAACTTGTGCGAAATATGTTAGAGAATGATCCTGTAACAGTTACGAACGTAGTAAAAGAAACAATCAGATTGACAGAGGAAACATATCCAAGTTACGTCAAGCCATATCGATTACCGCATTCCCAAAAGATAGAGTTAGACCAACAGGTAGAAAGAATGTTGAACGAAGGAGTCATTGAAGAGACCAAGTCAACATAGTCTTCACCAATTCTATTACTTCCGAAGAAGGCAGGCGAAAACGGTAACAAAAAAGAGATTAGTGATTGATTATCGGGTTAAAAAGGTTAAACAAAGTCATAGAAGATAACAGGATTCCATTACCAAACATCACGGAAATCTTGGATTCATTGTCTGGAGCAATGTACTTTTCACATTTAGATTTATCACAGGAGTACTATCAAATAGAGCTTGAACCCGCCAGTAGGAAGTGCACAGCATTTACTACAGGCACGGGACAGTATCAAATGACTAGATTACCAATGGGTTTAAAAACAAGTCCTAATTCATTCTCAAGAGTAATGACGATTGCAATGTCACGGTTAAATTACGAATAATATCTTGTTTATTTGGATGATCTAATAGTATTTGGGAGAAATTTACAAAAACAATTAAAATTTGCTAAAAGTATTCAATAGACTTAGGGATGTTAATATTAATTTAAATCGAGCAAAATGTCAATTCTTAAAAAAGGAAATTTTGTATTTAGGTCATGTCATTTCAGAACAAAGTATCTCTCCCGACCCAAAGAAAATAGAGTCAATAAAAAAATTATCCGGTACCAACGAGTACTGACGAC
This sequence comes from Geotrupes spiniger, assembly GCA_959613385.1. NCBI lineage: Eukaryota > Metazoa > Arthropoda > Insecta > Coleoptera > Geotrupidae > Geotrupes > Geotrupes spiniger. Next base: position 38,411,787 of record OY390735.1, read on the forward strand.
GAAAGTACTGAAATGAAACGATTCGTCGCATTTGCTAATTATTACAGAAAATTCATTCCAAATTTTGCGCAAATTGCGAACCCACTAAACAAACTAACACGCAAGTCTAGTACTTTTGAATGGGACGACAATTGCAAAAAGTCATTTGAAACCCTACAGTCAGCTTTGATAAAACCCCCAGTGCTACAATATCCCGATTTCTCACCAGATAATCAATTCATACTAACTACAGATGCATCAGGCTACGCCATCGGAGCAGTGCTCGCAAATGGTAACAACAAGCCAAATTGCATATGCAAGTAGAACACTAAATCCAGCGGAAACAAGATACGATACTATCCACAAGGAACTACTAGCAATTGTGTGGAGTGTGAAACATTTCCGACCTTATCTATTCGGTCGAAAATTTCAAATAAATACAGATCACAGACCACTTATCTCTCTCTTCGGTATGCACAATCCGTCATCAAGGTTAACGAAGTTCAGGTTAGCATTAGAAGAATTCGATTTTACGATCAATTACGTCATGACACGAGCTAGGCAAAGGCTTCACGATGACAAGGACTCTACAGATGATTCAAGTAATGAAAACTACGAAAGGATTGGCCATCCAGGAATGGTTGAGTTATTGAAACGCCCGAGGCATTCCACAGAACTCAGAACACTTCAGAAGTCATCAAAGGTGAACCGTAGCCAATGAATAAAAAAGGCTAAAATATTTTTTGACGAAAAGTCAAATATTATTTATATACCGCATGAAGACTTGTAGACTACAGCCCTAGACGCTCAGTGAAGTCTGTGAGAAGAATATGTGAGGACTACGAGATCACACAATTATTTATTTTAAAATGCGCAAATAATCATGATTTAATAACCCTATTAGCGAAATCAGGCATTAAGCTCGAAAATCGAAGATATGTGTCATCAACTATGCGAATCGTGTTGACTGCAGGCAAACAAGGCAACTAATTCTCAATGATTATCACATGTTACCAACTGGGGGACATGCAGGCATGAATCGAATGTACGCAAACGACAATATTTTGGAATAATATGAAAAACGATATAAATAAATTCATTGAAAGGTGTGACGACTGTCAACGGCATAAGCACTCGAGGGCTCATGTCGAACCACTCGCAGTCACCACCACCGCCTATTCAGCGTTTGAAACATTTTTTTGGACTTAGTGGGTCCAGTAAATCAAGATAGCGAGAAAAACCGGTACATCCTCACTAACCAATGTGAATTAACTAAATTTGTAGAGGTATACCCGTTAATGAACAAAGAGGCCAGAACGGTAGCGGAAGCGTTTGTAAATAATTTCGTGTTGAGATTCGGAATTCCACGAACAGTGGTGACCGATCAAGGACTAGAGTTTTTAGCAAAAGTATTCAAAGAATCAGCCAAGGTTTTGGAAATCAAACAATTAAGCTCTACAGCTTACCACCACGAAACTTTGGTAGCTTCGTAGAATACGCATAAAAACCTAGGAGCCTTTCTTAGAATTCAAATCGCGAAATGCACCAACACGTGGAGTACATGGATACCCTTCTGGAGCTTTGCGTTCAATAACACAGTGCACACATCGACAAAGAATACACCTTATGAACTTGTTTTCGGAAAACAAAGCGTTCTACCATAAAATGCATTAAACAATAACAAACCGATCTATAACTTTGAAAACTATGTTGAGCAGTTAAGATATAGATTAAAAACTGCATGGGTAGATGCGCTAGACAACTTAGTTGAAACAAAGACTAAGAGAAAGCGAGTGTTAGATTTAAGTGCGATACATGTTAGATTTAAGTTTAACGATAAGGCATTATTAAAAGCGGAAACAAACAATAAGTTAGGGGCTTCATACGAAGGTCCATACATAGTGATAAGTGAAGAAACACATAACGTTAACATAAAAATAAAAGACAAATAGTGACACAAAAACAGAGTGAAGCCGTATAAAATTAGTATAGAATAGGTAGAAATTATTATATAAGGAAATAGATTAAGGCACAAGACAAAATTATGCTCTTAATTGTCTCTTCAAAAAAACGGGGAAGGTGTAATAGGACAGGTAACTGTGTCACACAAAGTGTTACGCCGGCCTCGTTACACAAGCCAACCATCATGCTCTTGCAAATGTGTATTTTGATTACGCGAACATTTCGATATTGTCATCAATACCGGAACAATGAAATCTAGCTCGAATAACGAGGTCAGTTAGACCATTGTATTATATAAGATTTAATGTGCAGGATGCAACAGTTAGTCTAGGTTAGTCATGGTACTACCGTCTACCAGTAGAGTCTGTTTCGGGGCTCAGATATGCTAGCATGCACTAAGTATAATTTATGATCATCTCGAGTGGTATTCATAAACGTTGTTCGGTAAATCAACCAAGGAACGCTGATTACGTGGAAGCGACCTTGTCATATCACCTTTGTGAGTAGCATTAAACGGACACATCACAACTCAGCAGTTTTATTTCATCAACGACCTACCACACCAGCCGCGAGTTTATCATGTTACATGGTCTATTTACAGCGGGAAAATGCCATAATTCCTGGCATATTTCAATGTCAAATGGATGACATTTAGTTGTAGTTTTGACGACAAGTAGTTAGATGGCAATTAGCGACATCTCCTGAAGCCGTTGTAAAATATTTTTGACATTTCAAACGTCAAGGCGTTATGTTTTAACCGTCAAACAAATTTTCAACCTGATCGATCGATTAGTTCACCCGCACAAGATTTTGCCGACGGCAAAAAAAATAATAACGTCTAACTGCTATTTGCAAATTTCAGTCGGTTAAACCATAACAGCGTTCAAAGATCATTTAATACTTGTACAATCAATGGACATATAATTGGTAGAAAACTGTAAAAAAATGCAGGAAAACAATAATTTATTTAATATAATTCTGTATAGTTCGCGCTAAGGTTGTGTTCTATGTTAAGTTGATAACATTGAATTGCCAAAAAACTGTGGTTTTATCAACAAGTCCTTCTACAACAATGAAGGACGTTGTCGTTGTAAAATATGTTTTTGTAATTCTGCTAAAGGCGTTTTTAAATTTTCTTTTCACGAATTATTGTCCACATAACAATTTAACATTTTCATAGGCCGTTGAGAAGCGTGATTTCAAATTGACAATTTTATGTGTATCAGTTATTTACTTTCACAAGCAATGTTTCATCATCCAAAGAATTGCTTCAGAAAACTAATGTTTTCAAAAGTCGTGTAATCACGGGCGCCATCTTGCTGGAAATAACCTTGCTAGTTCGTCGTCGTGCAACATGTTCACAAATGGTGTTAAAATTTCATTAAAAACTGTTTTACAATACTTCAAAAAGTAAAGTACTATTTCATTGGATTAAAATTACACATTCATGATATGTCTATCTTCCTCTTCAAGGGCCAACTCTAAAAAATAATTCCGTTGCTCTCACGTTACTTAAATTTTGTCAAAAACATATTTTACAACGGCTTGGGTAGAGAACTGCTTACGAACTTCACGTCTGCGGATATGTTGGCAGTTCAATGTCATCCGTTTGACACTATATAACCTGACATGAACAAGACATTTACGCTAAAGAAGTTATTGTTTTCCCACAAAATGTTTAAGAACAAATATCCCTAATAAGTTACAAATCATTACTTAACCTTAAATGATTATGTCAATCGCATTATTAAGTCAATTGTCACAAACGTAAATATTTAAAAAAAAATTAAATTGCAGTTAAATATCACGGTTGGTTCACTTCAATGCGAGCAAATCTTTCGCCTTCCAGACTGGTAGCGGGATCGATTGGAAATTTTCTATTTGTGTCTCGTTATCAGCCACTATACCACGAAAGTCTGGGGACCCGCCTGCGGCCAACGCAGCCAGGCAATAACTGGTCGTAGTGATGTTGTCACACTGTTTCCCACCTAATCACATAATACTGCTTTCTATTCATACCCACCTAGTCCATCCAGACTGATCGCATAAGACCTGGTACGGTTAAGGATCATTTAACATCTTGGGACCACCCCAACTGAAAGGAAGTTATAGAGAAATCAGAGTCAACTAGTTATAAGATATTTTAAATCTATGTTAGTTTTATCTTAAGTACGAGTGCGACGTACTTCCGTTGGATTTACCGGACCAGATCCATCGGCGGACCAAAGTTATGGTCGATTTCTCTTCGATTTTACGAATCAAATATTAATTGTGGCGTGTTCACTGTATTTTTATCCTATTCGATATCGCGCGAGGGCGCAATTTCCGGGCATGCAGTGCATGGCACTTTAAGCGTCGATTTTAGCGTGCAGCCACATAACCTTTTTTGAGACATTTATATTATTTCTATCGCGCCGAAGCGAACGTGCGCGATTGAGTTTACAACAGGTATTTTACCTAAGGAAGGAATATTACCGGAGTTAAAATTTGTATGGGACGGTATGGTATGTTACGGTTGCAGAAGTCGAATTGACGCGAGTGAGGACCACATCATCCCCTGGTTTGGATGGGGTGACGCCGGGGCAGTGGAATGCTGCTCAGGCTCCAATTCGGGCATTATTTTCCAATTCAGATGCTATCTGCACATACGATTTTTATACCAAAAACGAAATCCCCGGATACTCCTGCAGAATATCGGCCCATTTCTATGCCGTCTGTTGTCGTCCGCCAATTTTACAAGATCCTAGTGGCGAGACTTGCTAAGAGTTCCCTCTTTGATGCGCGAAAGCGCGCCTTTATAACAGTCGATGGCGCTGCAGAAAATGTAATTATACTTGACACATTGCTCGGTCTCGCTAGGAAGAATCTCAAGGAGCTTCACTGCGCGACTTTGGACTTATCCATAGCCTTCGACACACTTAGCCAGTAAGCTTTATACGCCGTATTAAGCCGTTGTGGACTTCCGATAGCATTCATAAATTATGTCCAGAAGACTTATGAACAAGCGCTGATTAAGATCTTTGTGGATGGTATGGGGTCGGAGGAAATTCGTGTAAATAGAGGTGTACGTCAAGGAGACCCTTTATCGCCGTTCCTTTTTAATTTAGCAGTAAATTCGATCCTGGATTCTATACCTAATGAAGTTGGCTTTCAAATGGGTTCTGTTAGAGTTAATGGGCTTGCTTTTGCCGACGATTTAGTCCTCGTCGCTTCATCGCGTTGGGGGCTTCAGAAGAGCATTGATCGAGTTGAATGTTCGGCCCGCGCGCTGGGATTGGAGCTTAATATTAATAAGAGTTCAACAATATCCCTGGTGCCTCTGGGAAGAGAGAAGAAATATAAAATAGTGTCCGACCGTCAGTTTCGGACTAGTGCTGGCCGTTTTCCAGTTATGGCATGTCTCTCTTACTGGAAGTACTTGGGTACGAATTTTTCAGCTCGAGGTTCTAGTTCCACCAACTATGATATTCATCAAGCTCTTTACAACATCAAGAGAGCTCCATTGAAGCCCCAGCAGCGTTTGATTATTTTAAGGACTCATCTGCTGCCCCGGCTCTAACCATTCCCTGGTCCTTGGAGGCACTACATGCGGTAAACTTTTGGCTGCTGATAGAGCGGTGAGAGGTGTAGTCCGTGCCTGGATGCGACTGCCTAAAAACGTCCCAATTGCGTACTTTCATGCATCCGTATGTGATTGAGGTCTTGGCATACCTTCGCATTCATCATCAATTCCGGCGTTCGTCCTTTCGAGGATTGGTTCTTTATCAGAATCCTTTTATCCGGCGGCGAGAGCGGCGTTGGAAATACCTGAGACGACGAGACGATTGACGTGGGCGAGAAGAGCCTTGCGGAAGTTCGGAGATCTTCGGAGTAATTGGTCACCAGATCATCGCCGACGTTACTAGGCAAATTTATTAGATTCCTCTGTTGATGGACGACACCTGCAGGCTACAAGAGACTGTCCGGCATCTTATGCTTGGTTGAAGGCGTCCTCATCTGCCATCCCGGGTAGGGATTTTATACAATACAACCACGTACGAATCAATGCCCTACCTACACGCATGAGAACTTCTAGAGGCGCAGGGAGGCGCGATGCTCAACAGAGCGCTTGCCGAGCAGGTTGCCCTGCGACTGAGACTTCTGCCCACGCCATTCAATGTTGGCGAACACATGGTGGGCGCGTTAAGAGACATGATGCAATTGTTAAGACCTTAGCGGACGAACTCACCCATAAAGGCTTAGTTGAAACTGAACATCCATATCGGACGCCCCAGGGCAATTTGAAACCTGATATTGTGGCCATTCGTGATGGACGTGTAGCCATCATTGAGCGCAAGTGGTTTCAGTCACCACGCCACTTGCGACATCACATAATACTAAATGTGATAAATACGAGTCGAATAATCATCTAGTTACCGCAATAGCCGAACGCCATAGCATACCGTCTGGTAACGTAGCGACAACGTCCTGTTTCAGTTTCATGGCGTGGTATTTGGTATCTGCAGTCATTTAAGTACCTAACTACATTGGGCGTGAGTAACCAGACTCTGGCTTCTATTGCTACAAGAGTGCTTCAGGGATCGCACACGGATTGGACGAGATTTAACTCCATGACGATGAAAGCACCACGTCAGCAGCCTAACCCACTCCAGGCCTTCGTTTGATTCGCCCACAAGAGTGGACAGCTAACCGTGCTGAAATTGTTAATGTCTCGTGATATTAATGTATTTTTTTTTGTTTTTAACGGCCAATAAATCATATATAATTAATGTTCCACAAAGACAGAAACGAGAGGGAAAAGGACAACATACATTCTGTCGTTCGTTCGAGCGGTGCGATTATTTCTTGTTATCGTCATATTTATCGAGGATGAAACAAATTAGTTTTGTAATTTCACTTATATAACTTTAAAGGATTAATAGTGTTGGGTCTGAAAATTAATTTTAACCTGTAGCGTGTAACGTCTACATGAATAAGGGAATTTGTGTTTGTTTATAAATGGAGTAAAAGAATCAATTTTTCAAGCAATGAACATTAATATGACAAATGCCATTAAATAAAACCTATTGCGGTGACAAGGCCGTCTTTCTACAAACTTGCTGTGAAAACTAGGGAAAACCTTGTTACGGTATTCGACCAATATTTAGTTCACTACAATACAATTCAAAAAAATCCGCGGTGGTCCGCACGAAACTTACTTATACTTAGTTATACTACGTTTTTCGAAAAAACTTTTCAAATGAAAGTTGTTTAAAATATCAATATCTATAATTTATGTAAGAATATTTTTTTCCGTAACGTGTACCGTTTTCGAGATATGGAAAAAGGTGATAAGAGTAAACCATCACTTCCGGTTGAGAGATTGCATTCAAAATAGGAAGCTTTCCTCCTTACTACATACAAATGTTAAGTTTAAAGTTTCAGAGCTCTAGCTATAATCGTTTGGACGCTAGAGCGCGCAGACCCACAGACAGACACACACACAGACAGACAGACACACACACAGACAGACAGACACACAGACGTCATTCCGAAAATAGTCAGAAACGATTCAGGGGACCTCAAAACGCGTATCCGTTAAAATCTCGAGGTCGAAATTTTTCATGATTCCTATACTTATACATAAAGTATAAGTAAGTAAAAAGCATAAAAAAGTTCCATCAAATGGAAAGTCGTTTGTCAAAAATTGTATTCTAAAGAATTTACATTTACAACTGTACACACACGAATTAGAAACTTCATTAATAATAACTTTTTATGTGTTTTTAAGGCTGTGCTATTATTAGAGTACAGTGAAAGCTCTCTTTGCGGACAGCTCTTATAAGCGGACATCTCTCATTAATGGACAATTTTTCTGGAACCAACATTTTGGGTATTAATTCCTATGTTAAACACGCTCCTATAGACGGACGCTCTGTCGGATGGACGCGGACAGAACAATTTACCCCATCAGGCTCGAAACGATCTCATGAGCGGACACATCTGACAAATCGAGAGCTGCCGTATTGTTCAGCAATTGATATGGTATTCCTACATCTATATCTATATAGGGTATTCCTACATCTATATCTCGTTGCGGCTCTCAAATTGGGAAATTGGGAATAATTGGGAAAGCTGCTCGACCACGAGCATTGAAAAATGTGCCAGTTAGGGACTTGCCCGCAATATGGACTTTCAACAAAAAAGCCTGGCTGACAATAACTATAATGACTGAATGGATACTTCACATGGACAAAAGAATCCGATTTCAAAAACAAAAATTTTTGTATTATGCTGGGTCACACCCAAAGGAACTGAACTTAAAAAATATTAAAATAATTTTTCTACCTGCTAACTCAATTCTTATTAGTTAGTTATTTATTGCATCGTTATTTAGGTTATGTTTCTTTTTGTAATGGAGTTCATTTATTATTCCATTGTGTGAAGATCTTATTCATTCAAAGTGTAAGGTAATATTTTTTATTAATATTTACTTTGCTTTTATTTACTTACTTTTATTATTATGTGACGATATTCTAAGATTTTATTTATTAATATGGAATTTTTACATTCTTACTTATTATATTGTTATTAAGGTTATTGCCGTATTTATTGTGTTTGAACGTTTTATTTAATAAATATGTAGGGTAATAATTTGTAATTGTAGTAGGTAATGGAACGATTTGGCCTGGGAACCAAATCCTGGCTCCTGATTGGTCGAGTCGGCTTGGCGGGGAATTCAAAATTCCGGAAGTGGTCCGATGTGTTGGGAAATTAAAAATTACTTTGCTTGTATTTACTTACTTTTATTATTATGTGACGATATTCTAAGATTTTATTTATTAATATGGAATTTTTACATTCTTACTTATTATATTGTTATTAAGGTTATTGCCGTATTTATTGTGTTTGAACGTTTTATTTAATAAATATGTAGGGTAATAATTTGTAATTGTAGTAGGTAATGGGACGATTTGTCCTGGGAACAAAATCCTGGCTCCTGATTGGTCGAGCCGGCTTGGCGGGGAATTCAAAATTCCGGAAGTGGTCCGATGTGTTGGGAAATTAAAAATTTCGGAAGTGGTCCGATGTGGCGGGAAATTCGAAATTCCGGGCGTTTGTCGAATGTAAAAATCGTCCGTAGGTAGGATTTGAACCCTAGCTGTGATGGCAGACCGCGCGCTAGCGCCGACTGCTCTAGCGATCGAACCACCACTGTATTTGTTTTGGAGGTCGAATGAATGAATGTTGAATTCATTTGGAATCTTTTTAAAGATATGCCAGGGTTATTTTTTTATAATTTACGATGAATTGAACATTGGTCATTCTAGTACTTTTGTGTTAATAGTCTGCTTAGCTAGATTATTCAGAATGGGTGTTTTGCGGCGTTAACATTAATTTGTAATATTGAGTTCTTTTAATATTGAATTTATGTTAAAAATTCCAGGAGTCCAATATTTGATTCTTTACAATGCAATTTTTGACAAACGACTTTCCATATGAGGGAATTTTTATGCTTTTTTGAATTGTATTGTAGTGAACTAAATATTGGTCGAATACCGTAACAAGGTTTTCCCTAGTTTTCACAGTAAGTTTGTAGAAAGACTGCCTTGTCACCGCAATAGGTTTTATTTAATGGCATTTGTCATATTAATGTTCATTGCTTGAAAAATTGATTCTTTTACTCCATTTATAAACAAATACAAATTCCCTTATTCATGTAGACGTTACACGCTACAGGTTAAAATTAATTTTCACACTCAACTCTATTAATCCTTTAAAGTTATATAACCGAAATTACAAAACTTGTTTCATCCTCGATAAATATGACAATAACAAGAAATAATCGCACCGCTCGAACGAACGACAGAATGTAGGTTGTCCTTTTCCCTCTCGTTTCTGTCTTCGTCGTTCGCCCCGTGTTGAATACTATTTAAAGAATCATATATTACAAATCTATCGGAAAATTTAAATAAAATGCGTAAACCTTATAACGTAACGATCGCACATTCATACACGTTAAGAAAAACATATATGCAAATTTGAAAGAAAAACCTCCTACAACAAACTACACATTTATAATTACATCAAACATTCTCGTATGCAAGCGAAGCATCTGTTATATCGAACATTTCGAATTTACTATCACCCCCCACGCCTACATATCTCGGTACGATTCGGCTACATCATAATGGGCTCTTTGTACGCAGGTTGCTTATACCTTAGGCGTTTTCGTTCCGTTACTAAATTCCCTGACTGTACGTGTAATGTGGTGGACAATTATTCTTGATCTTTGGATAAGTGGATACGTGTATCGGGATTTAAATCTACCTGCGTACTTCATCGATAATTGATCAATAAAGCTCCATCCAGCGGCGTATTAGTCAACTAGTCTCCCTCCACGGCGTGGTCTTGAAGTTATATTTTTCGGCCAAAATATGGTCCTCCGATGTGAATTCTTCGATGAGTTTTGTTCCCCGGTAAGTTTAATACATTTTTACGAATACGGTTATTTAGTTTGACTTTGATTTTTAAGTTTTTACTGGGTTGTTTACAATTTTAGATCTTCGCGACACAGAAGCTGCTTACTTGGTGGTTAAGGACGCTCCGACTCTCTTTTTTTAAATTTCCCTTTTATACTGCTGTGCATAGCTATCCTGATTGATACCGGAATTTAAATGGATTGCGTTGTTGTTATGCGGCCGATCTGACATTTCGATGCATATAAATGAACATAACCTAACTTATTTTTCTTATTTTATTTTACATTTCCTAGTTTTAAACCGGGTTTTCGCATAATTTGATATGTTAAAGTAATTTAAGATTATTATATTTGAAGTTAAACCTTCCGGAGTCCTCGGAAAATGCCTCTCTGTTTCTTTATATATATATATATATATATATATATATATATATATATATATATATATATATATATATATATATATAATTAGTTATTCTACGGAAACACTCCGTTGGGTTTGCGGTCTTAATAAGGGCGATTTATTCTATATCTTTATTAATAGTCTATATTTCGTGGATCATTATCCACATCATCAGGACTTCTACAAAAAATTATAAATAGAAGATGTAAAATAATTATGGTATAACTTACTCAAATTGATACAATATAAAATTGGACATCCAATACAATAAGAACTAACAAAAAGGTTCAATTCAAAATTGTCACCAAAAATTAAATCTTACAAATTAATAAATAAATCAATTTTTGACAGAAAAGCCTACTAATTACAACATCAAAATAGGAAAATGACTTGAACACGAAAAAACGAAGGTTATTGTGTTGAAAAAAAAAATATGATTTAAAATATGAAACAGCAACAATCACAAGACATCCATAGAGTTAGAAAAAAGAAAGTACTAAGAAGGATCATCCAATAAATTTGTATATATGACACTTAAACCATCGATATCTTGTCTAGAGTTAATAGTATGTGCATTCTCTTTTATGAAGCACATTTCTAAAAAAATTCTCTTTTGATAATTTCTATCAATTTCCAAAATCTTAACACCATCCCAATCAATATTATGCTTATCAAATCTGGCATGAGAGGAAAGAGCACAAGCCCTTGGTTTACAATTAATATCACTTTTATGTTGTGTAATCCTCTTTTTTAATTGTTGGCATGTTTGACCAATATAAACATTTCTACAATCCTTACAATTAATTTTATATATAACATTAGCCACATTTTCAATTTGAATTGTTTTTGAACTTAATTGCAGCAATCCTTTTATATATTGACACTGGACGTTTGACAGTCGTCTCTTGTTTAGTCTCCGCAAGGTGTTAGACAAGGTATCGTTTCGTCAGTGTTCTGTTGTCAGTGGTTCGTTAGGAGTGATTGTCTCGCGCCAAGAAGTTTTGATGGCCACTACATTTAAGGGTATTTCAACAACTAAGTAATCGCTACTGACGAAGGGTAATAACCCAGAAACAATATTGTCTAGCGATCCACCAGTTAGTATTCATGAATCTGTTTTAATTAATGTTCACTGCACCATTGAGGTGTAAGATTCGACCATCTTTCGTGTAAATTTTACATTTTGCTGTCAGATTTGTCAAGACACATTTTCAATATATATATATATATATATATATATATATATATATATATACCGCGATAGGTTTTATTTAATGTCATTTGTCATATTAATGTTTATTGCTTGACAAGGGTTTCCGAAACACCTTATTGCAAATAAAGGTGTCGCAATAAACTTTAATATTGCTAAAAGTTTATTCAACGACTGACTGCTCATGATACAAGATAAGTACCATTTTATATATATATATATATATATATATATATATATAATTTATTTCTTTTCTTTTTTCTTTTGTCGTATTTCTTCTTAGAAATTTTATTTCTTTTGATGGGATTTTCGACAATTAAATGACAAAATGTTTGTTAGAACATATTTTACTATTAAAATATAATATGTTTATCAACAACGTTTCGGCCAAAAGTGGCCTTTTTCATAGTCTGTAATTAAATAAAAGTATCATACATATATAAATGGTCAGCATAATACAATTGGTGGTAATAATTTTATTTACATTATTAACTCAATTATATTAAGTGTCAAAATATTAGTAAAATTGAAATGAAAATATTATTATTGAGTTAATAATGGTTATTATATAATATTCCTAAACTTATTATTTATTACAGTATACATATGCAAAATTTGAACATAATATTGAAAAGAAAATTGTTATATTACTTACTTTTATATTAGTTATGATGTATAATAATTTGGCATATTGTCATAAATTATGCATGTCAATATTTTTTTTTTGGTGACTAGATAAAATTATTTATATATTTACATTAATAAAATTATTTTCCTTTTATGAGTTACAAATTCCGATAATATATATGTGAAAGATTATCAACATCAGTTTTATTATTTATTGTTTGTGATTCAATTTTGATAAAAATCATTTCAAGAATAAGTCTGGATTTATTGTTTTTTTCTATTGCGAGTATTGAAGTATTACTAAAATCAAATTTGTGTCCTGTTTCATTTTGATGAGTTTTTAAAGCTGTGTTGTTATTAGAATATTTATGTCCATTAATTCTTTCTTTTAAATATTGTATAGTTTGTCCTATATAACATTTATTACAATTTGAACATGGTATTTTATAGATACAATGTGTTGTTTTTTGTAAAGGTGGCTTTTGTTTTAAATTTGTGTATATATTATTCTGTAATGTGTATGTATTTTTGTGTGCAATTGCTAAGTTATAAGGTCTAAATATTTTACTTAAATTTTCGGATAGACTTGTGATATATGGAATTTTAATATATTTATTTATTGAATTATGATTCAGGTTATTGTTATATTTGTTTTTGTTATAAAATTTATTAATTCTTTGTTTGAAGATTTTATTTATTAAAAGTATAGGATAGTTGTTTTTTATTAATGTTTCTTTAGCTTTTTTAATTGTTATGTGACGATATTGAGGACTAGTTAAAATTATTGCTCTATCTGCAAGGCTAATGGCTACAGCTTTTTTATGTGTGAGTGGTTGTATTGAATTATAATTAAGGTAACGGCTGGACCACGTTGGTTTAGTGTACCACATTGTTTGAATTTTATTATTTTGTTTTATAAGTGTCATATCTAAAAAATTAATTTGGTTGTTATTTTCGGTTTCATATGTAAATTTAATTTGGTTGTGGTATTTATTAAATTGTTTTGTTATGTATTCTATTTTATTTGGGGGTATAACTGTGATGATATCATCAACATATCGTTTAAAGAATGGTAATTCAAAATCTAATTTTGGTATGATTGTGTCTTCTAAATCTTCAATGACCAGTTGTGATACTATACTCGATATGGGAGATCCCATTGCTAAACCTTCTATTTGTTTATAAAAATTATTTTTAAATTGAAAATATGTAGAGGTAAAGACAATATCGATTGCGTTTATAAATTCATTTAGTGGTAGGTTTGTGTAATTTTGAATTTCGTTCCATTTTTTATGTATTACTTCTTTTGCTAATGTTATGGGAATATTTGTATACATTGATTCTATGTCAAGTGAGAATAGTATGTGGTCTGTTGGTATATTTATTGTATCTATGAATTTTTTAAAATTCCAAGAGTCCTTAATATAATATTGATTTTGTCCTGTAACATTTTTTAAACATTGAGAAAGGTATTTAGATAAATTATATGTAGGGCTTTGGATTGATGAAACAATTGGTCTAAGAGGTATATTTGGTTTATGTAATTTTGGTTGTCCATAAATTTGTGGTGGTTGTGCGTTATTAATTTTAATATTATTATGTTCGACTGTATAAATGTTTTTAGATTTCCAATTTTTAATCATTTTTGTAATTTTTTCTTGATATTTTGGAGTGGGATCTTTATCTAATAGTTTATATGTTTTAGTATCACTTAATAAATTTAGCATTTTATCAGTGTAATTCATTGTGTCCATAATTACTGTTGTATTACTTTTATCTGGTTTAAGTATAGTTATTTGTGGATTATTTTTACAAAAATTCTTAGTTTTTTGAATATCCTTTATGAAATTGATTTCTAGTGGAGTTGGTTTTGGATTATTTTTATTTTTGTATTTATGAAGTGTGTTACTTACTTTCGTTCTAATATCTAGTTTTTGACTTTGTGAAAGATCTGTTATGGCTGATTCAATATTGGCAATAATATTATATGTTGGAATTTTATTATTATTGATATTTATTCCATATTTTGGTCCTAGACTTAGTATGTTATTTACATTTTCAGGGATATTAGTTGATGAGATGTTATGTACCCACTTACTGTTATTAATTATGATAGATTTATTATTTTTAGTTAATTGTACGATTTTATTTTTTTGTTTTTCTTTGGTTTTAATGAATTGTTTTTCTATTATTAGAAGTTGTGTCTCATAAAAGGCTAACATTGTTGTTTGTTGTGTGTTATTTACATTTAAATATATATTTTTATATTGTGTAATTTTTCTTTTTAAATTATTAGTGGTAATAACATTATCAGTTATTAAATTATTGATGATTTGTTTTTTGAATTTACTTACTTGATATTGAAATTTATTATTAGTTGATACATTTTGGAACTTGATGTGTTTAAGGTTGAAGTTCATAAATTTTGGTTGTATTTCTTGATTCTTGCATATGGTGAGGAAAAAGAAATAAAATTTCTAAGAAGAAATACGACAAAAGAAAAAAGAAAAGAAATAAATTATAAACATATATTTCCGGGTGAAAAATGGAAACTAATATATCAAGACACCATATCATACATACATACGGCGAAGCATACTACAGAGGAGTCAATGACTTAATAAAAATGGAAAGAAAACTAAAGCACCTTATTAACCAAAAAATTTTCCTCACCATATGCAAGAATCAAGAAATACAACCAAAATTTATGAACTTCAACCTTAAACACATCAAGTTCCAAAATGTATCAACTAATAATAAATTTCAATATCAAGTAAGTAAATTCAAAAAACAAATCATCAATAATTTAATAACTGATAATGTTATTACCACTAATAATTTAAAAAGAAAAATTACACAATATAAAAATATATATTTAAATGTAAATAACACACAACAAACAACAATGTTAGCCTTTTATGAGACACAACTTCTAATAATAGAAAAACAATTCATTAAAACCAAAGAAAAACAAAAAAATAAAATCGTACAATTAACTAAAAATAATAAATCTATCATAATTAATAACAGTAAGTGGGTACATAACATCTCATCAACTAATATCCCTGAAAATGTAAATAACATACTAAGTCTAGGACCAAAATATGGAATAAATATCAATAATAATAAAATTCCAACATATAATATTATTGCCAATATTGAATCAGCCATAACAGATCTTTCACAAAGTCAAAAACTAGATATTAGAACGAAAGTAAGTAACACACTTCATAAATACAAAAATAAAAATAATCCAAAACCAACTCCACTAGAAATCAATTTCATAAAGGATATTCAAAAAACTAAGAATTTTTGTAAAAATAATCCACAAATAACTATACTTAAACCAGATAAAAGTAATACAACAGTAATTATGGACACAATGAATTACACTGATAAAATGCTAAATTTATTAAGTGATACTAAAACATATAAACTATTAGATAAAGATCCCACTCCAAAATATCAAGAAAAAATTACAAAAATGATTAAAAATTGGAAATCTAAAAACATTTATACAGTCGAACATAATAATATTAAAATTAATAACGCACAACCACCACAAATTTATGGACAACCAAAATTACATAAACCAAATATACCTCTTAGACCAATTGTTTCATCAATCCAAAGCCCTACATATAATTTATCTAAATACCTTTCTCAATGTTTAAAAAATGTTACAGGACAAAATCAATATTATATTAAGGACTCTTGGAATTTTAAAAAATTCATAGATACAATAAATATACCAACAGACCACATACTATTCTCACTTGACATAGAATCAATGTATACAAATATTCCCATAACATTAGCAAAAGAAGTAATACATAAAAAATGGAACGAAATTCAAAATTACACAAACCTACCACTAAATGAATTTATAAACGCAATCGATATTGTCTTTACCTCTACATATTTTCAATTTAAAAATAATTTTTATAAACAAATAGAAGGTTTAGCAATGGGATCTCCCATATCGAGTATAGTATCACAACTGGTCATTGAAGATTTAGAAGACACAATCATACCAAAATTAGATTTTGAATTACCATTCTTTAAACGATATGTTGATGATATCATCACAGTTATACCCCCAAATAAAATAGAATACATAACAAAACAATTTAATAAATACCACAACCAAATTAAATTTACATATGAAACCGAAAATAACAACCAAATTAATTTTTTAGATATGACACTTATAAAACAAAATAATAAAATTCAAACAATGTGGTACACTAAACCAACGTGGTCCAGCCGTTACCTTAATTATAATTCAATACAACCACTCACACATAAAAAAGCTGTAGCCATTAGCCTTGCAGATAGAGCAATAATTTTAACTAGTCCTCAATATCGTCACATAACAATTAAAAAAGCTAAAGAAACATTAATAAAAAACAACTATCCTATACTTTTAATAAATAAAATCTTCAAACAAAGAATTAATAAATTTTATAACAAAAACAAATATAACAATAACCTGAATCATAATTCAATAAATAAATATATTAAAATTCCATATATCACAAGTCTATCCGAAAATTTAAGTAAAATATTTAGACCTTATAACTTAGCAATTGCACACAAAAATACATACACATTACAGAATAATATATACACAAATTTAAAACAAAAGCCACCTTTACAAAAAACAACACATTGTATCTATAAAATACCATGTTCAAATTGTAATAAATGTTATATAGGACAAACTATACAATATTTAAAAGAAAGAATTAATGGACATAAATATTCTAATAACAACACAGCTTTAAAAACTCATCAAAATGAAACAGGACACAAATTTGATTTTAGTAATACTTCAATACTCGCAATAGAAAAAAACAATAAATCCAGACTTATTCTTGAAATGATTTTTATCAAAATTGAATCACAAACAATAAATAATAAAACTGATGTTGATAATCTTTCACATATATATTATCGGAATTTGTAACTCATAAAAGGAAAATAATTTTATTAATGTAAATATATAAATAATTTTATCTAGTCACCAAAAAAAAAATATTGACATGCATAATTTATGACAATATGCCAAATTATTATACATCATAACTAATATAAAAGTAAGTAATATAACAATTTTCTTTTCAATATTATGTTCAAATTTTGCATATGTATACTGTAATAAATAATAAGTTTAGGAATATTATATAATAACCATTATTAACTCAATAATAATATTTTCATTTCAATTTTACTAATATTTTGACACTTAATATAATTGAGTTAATAATGTAAATAAAATTATTACCACCAATTGTATTATGCTGACCATTTATATATGTATGATACTTTTATTTAATTACAGACTATGAAAAAGGCCACTTTTGGCCGAAACGTTGTTGATAAACATATTATATTTTAATAGTAAAATATGTTCTAACAAACATTTTGTCATTTAATTGTCGAAAATCCCATCAAAAGAAATAAAATTTATATATATATATATATATACAACTTGACCTTCGACAGTTTCAATGGCTGCAACGACTTTTACGTCTTAGACGTTACAAACTTTTAACTTGTTTAAACTAATTATAATTATGTAGTGCTGTGTTTTATATCATAACTTTCGATCCTGTCACTCGTCGCTCTGTGTTGGAGCTTCTGCAATGTTTCAATTTTTCTTTAATCTTCTAAAATTTTCGTGCTTTGATAAGGCCTCAATAAACGAGGCGAAACGATTATTCTTTTCAATATTTCGCAATAATTTAATTGCTTCTTCAGGAAAGCTACAAGAATTACATTAAGAAAAAACAGTCAAAGATTTAAAATAAGTTAATTTATACTTACATAATATAAGAGTTACATGTAATTGGCTAATTGTTAAATTAAAGAATTCACAAAATATGAAACAGTTTTGATTGATGAACCAAATACATTTGTAAGAAAATTATAAAAACAACGTGAACTGGAAAACGCACGTTGCAAGCCATTTTAAAATAACAGCTGATGAGCAAGGAGGGTGAAAGAAGAGATGTATGTAAGAATGAGCGGGACGACAATTGCCAACCTCTAGAATTTGACAACGTGACAAATTAAAAAACTATAAACTAATTGTCTGAATAATTTAATGGAGGAGACCACGTGAAGCGAAACCATTGCAAGAATTTTAAAGCCGATTATTATTAATAGGTGAGAAATCCAACAAACAAGAGTAAATGTTGCTTAAATGCTGTGTGTCAGACCTGAAATTTACGCAATTGGCATGTTTATTTATATAATACATTTCAAGAAAAATCCGTTGCTTGTACCTGCTTTGAGAAGTTAATATTCAAGTGTTATCAAAGTCAAAATTGTGGTTAAATTTAGAAAAGTGTGAAGCATGAGTACAAGAATTCTTCTGCAACCTACAGTCGCTCTTATGTTGGGTAATTCGAGCCTTTAACCATTGTGACGTCTGCCCAATGTAATATTTCTCACATTCAAGACACGGGATTTTGTAAATTACATCAGATCTATAACCAATCGGGACACGATCTTTAACATGACCGAAGAATTCACTAGTAGATTTTAAGCTGTATTTAGCTATTCTTAAACCATTGGTAGTGCAGACCTTTTCTATGTTATTGCTGATGTTATTAATTAGAGGTAATCTTTTATAGACAATTGGTTCGTCAACAGGTGCGTGTACATCGAGATGTTCACGACGTGTATTGTATATTAAACTGTTCACTTTTGCAACGCGAAAGACTAACACATAAATGTAAGTAATTTTACGCTTCATTTTGTATTCAAAAATTATTTGTTTTTAAAATTTGGGCATGAAATGTGTTTCAAAATGTTTTGTTTAAATTCTCTTTTAATCTTAATGATGGTTTCATTTATTTTATTGGAAAAACAAAGAATTTTAACATGTATTTTATGCATAACTTGTTTTTTTTTGAGATTTCTGTTAAACATTAATTATTATGTAAATGTATCTCATGTGGTTCGTTTGTTTTCGTTTAGTGCTAATTGTAGTGATTTGTATTGTTTTAGTTATATTTCTGAAGAAGACAAAAATCTATTGTCGAAACGTAAAAATAAAAATAATAGTGAAGTCATAAAACAGAACAGTTTTTATTTTATTCTACATAAATGCCAAAATAACCCAACACTGGTATAAAATAAATACCAAAAATCAAAAAATATCAAAAAATATTAAAATTTATTGGCAAGAAATATATGAAAAATATATAATTTACAATTATATATATATATATATATATATATTAAAAATGTATCTTGTCAAATCTGACAGCAAAATGTAAAATGTACACGAAAGATGGTCTAATCTTACACCTCAATGGTGTAGTGAACATTAATTAAACAGGTCCATGAAGACTAACTGATGGATCGCTAGACAATATTGTTTCTGGGTTATTACCCTTCGTCAGTAGCGATTACCAAGAACCTTAGTTGTTGAAATACCTTTACATGTAGTGGCCATCAAAACTTCTTGGCGCGAGCCAATCACTCCTAACGAACCACTGACAGCAGAACAGTTAGTCTTCATGGACCTGTTTAATTAATGTTCACTACACCATTGATGTGTGAGATTAGACCATCTTTCGTGTATATATATATATATATATATATATATATATATATATATATATATATATATATATATATTCCGCAATTATTAAGAACATAAATCCCCAAAATGTTACTGAATAACCTGAAATGCTCATATCAAACACATAAGATCAATTGTCGCAAATTGGTAGAAATTGTAGAAATTATAGAAAACTGTAAAAAATACGAGAAAACAATAATTTATTTAAGGTTATGTTTTATGTTAAGTTGACATTGAATTTCCAATAAAACTGTGCTTTTGACGACGTGCAGTGCGTCAACAATTATTTACGTTGTCACTGTAATATATGTTGATGCAATTCTGTTAAGGTATTTTTTATTTTTCTTTCAAACGTCAAACGCACATTTGACGTGCAGAGTGGAAGTTGACTTCAGTATTACAATGTGTAGTACTTTTTCGGCAATTGTTATTAAAAAACTATCCCTAAATATAATTATATAACCTGAAATACTCATGCCAAACATATGTCACCTGTCCGAATCGTAAATATTAAAAAAATGAGATTTTACGGATACTGCCAACAGCAACAAACTAAATTATTTTTTGGGTGTCACACCGAATCTAAATTGTGAAATTCATTTGGTTAATGTTCAAACAGGTAGAATTAATACACTGCAAATAGATATATAAAATAGATATAATATATTTTTATGTGTACAATCGGTAGACATATAAAACTGATATACTTGAATTTTGTCAAAAACATATTTCAAAACGGCTTGGGTAGAGAATTGCTTACGAACTTCTTGTCTGCAGATATATTGGCAATTCAATGTCATCCGTTCGACAGCACATAACCTTGACGTGAACAAAATAGATTTACGCAAAGTAGATTAATTATTATTTTCCGGTTCTTTTTTGAGTTTCCTATGCGCACCGATTGTACAATTAGTTGACATATAACTGGTAGAAAACTGTAATAAAAAATGCGGTCAAATACATGCCATTGAATTGCCAAAAAACCCTGCTCTTATGACATGCAGTTCTACTGCAATTAAGGACGTTATCGATGAAAAATATGTTTTTGTAAATCTGATAAAGAGGTTCTTAAATTTAATTTTCATGAACTAAAATTGCCCACTTGACCGTTTAAAATTTATTTTGGTTGACGGTTGAGAAGCTTGACTCAGATTGTTTATTTTATGTGTACCAGTTTTTATTTTCACAGGCAATGTTTCATCTTCTTTAGAACAATCTGTCTAATACAGAAATATACTGAAAAATAATAAGTTCAACAAACTTTAGTTTTAATATAGTCAACAAAAATATGTTCTTCAAATATCATGAGAATTTTGCACCAATAAATTATAAGTACAGACGGTTTTATAACAAATATAAAAATAGATTTTACAACAAAACTTTAGTTTTAATATAGTCAACAAAAATATGTTCTTCAAAAATCATGAGAATTGTGCACTAATAAATTATAACTACAGACGGTTTTATAACAAATATAAAAATAGATTTTACAACAGAAAAAATGCAAAAACAAAAGAAACAAGAGATAAAAAATTTCAAAAATTCAATTCTAACCAAAAATATTAAAAAAAGGAAAATGTTGATAAATATTAAAATTGACTTTGTCATTGACAATTCTGAGCACAAAAATTTAACGCTTTTCACAATTGCATATAATTTAGCGGTGTATTTTATATAAAATTGACTTCCGCGCGTATGCTATATGACGTCACAAAACATGATGATTTAGGTGATTTTAATCAATAAAACTTAGTTCCAATTAATAAAAGTTTAAAATTGGTTGCTTAATGTGACTCATTAGCAAATCATAAAACTTTATTACAAATTTATTACAGTTTCAAATTGTTAACTTGTTGCGACACATTAGCAAATGTTGAAACTCTGTTCATATTGTAGCCAAAACTGTAAAAAATGTAATTTTTTAAAAACCGCAGGAAAATTCAAATGTAAAAATCGACAATATATACAGTGTGTTTCACTTAAGAGTGTAACACCCCCATATCTTTTTTATTGTTAGTCCAATTTTAGTAATTTTTTTCCCAAACGTAAAATACTGATTGCTCTATTTACTCCCAAAAAACCAATTGTCTTCTTCAAATGCAAAGCAACCTGCGATAGCAAAAATCAAGAAATCACTTTAGGGATTTTTTTATCGAAAAATTTTACTAGTAATAATTGATCAGAATTGCCCAAAAACCCCAAATCCAAAATTTCATGAAAATTAAAAATGTTAAAATTTTCCGAAAATACTTATTATTAGCTGCGCCGAAAGAAGTAAGCTGTGAAAATTTTGTTTGAAATAAAACCTGAAGTGTCAAAGTTGTTAAAAGTAGTTGTTGTTTAGGCGCAGCCACC
Organism: Geotrupes spiniger; assembly: GCA_959613385.1. Lineage (NCBI taxonomy): Eukaryota > Metazoa > Arthropoda > Insecta > Coleoptera > Geotrupidae > Geotrupes > Geotrupes spiniger. The sequence goes on from OY390735.1 coordinate 38,434,381, forward strand.
TGTGCAAATAATATTTACTGGATTGGAATTACTTTAGAAGAGAATTTTAACATTTTTAATTTTCATGAAATTTTGGATTTAGCGTTTTTGGACAATTCTGAACAATTATTACTAGTAAAATTTTTCGATAAAAAATCCCTAAAGTGATTTCTTGATTTTTGCCGTATATTTTGCCATCGCAGGTTGCTTTGCATTTGAAGAAGACAATTGGTTTTTTGGGAGTAAATACAGCAATGAGTATTCTACGTTTAAGAAAAAAATTACTAAAATTGGGCTAACAATAAAAAAGATATGGGGGTGTTATAGTCTTAAGTGAAACACACTGTATAAATCTAATTGAAGTTCTCATGTCTTAGATTGGAACATGCAAATGTCTACTCATTAACTTAGTTCAACAATATTGCAGTATTCTCTTTCAGAAACACGTGCTTCGCTTAGGCTACAATTTAGTGTAACTTTTTATTCACATACTGGGAACACTGGACAATAAACGATGACAAAATGCATGTCATCCTGAAACAAGATGGCGCCTCTCCATCTCGAGAACGCGTGAACCTATCAAGTCGAAATTTTGCACATACAAAACTGAAACAATTACTTGCATCATTGGAAAAAATCTGCCTCAAACGGCGTACCCTTTCATAAAAACTTAGCTACCTAGTCAAACTGCATCTATACACATCATAGCGTCTTGTCATCTGACAGTCCAAAAATCTGACGCTTTAAAATTCCATTGGCCGCCGGTCTAACGCGCGAAGCGCGTTGGTCAGATTTTGCGCGCGTGACGGCGCCGAACTCCGCGATTGGCCCAACGAACAGGTCGAATGTACGACTTCCGGAAATTTTACGTCAAAACGTAACCTGCAAAATTCGCACTTTAAACTCGCGCGTCTGAGTCGTTTTCGAGGGTAGTTTGGACAAAGTGCGTTTAGAAATATGTGTTGACCGATTCGCGGGCATCCGCGACCCTGCCGGCGACATCATCGAAGCTGCAAAAGTAGGTACTTGAATTTATCAACCAATGCATATCGGCCGATGAAATAGCAGTGCAGCTTTCCCACAAGTCATTGCAAATATGAAACGAGCCGGTTCATCAAAGATACATTCGAAATTACAGGTACATTTCCTTTACGGTGAGCGACACAAGTTTGTGGATGCGTATTTAAACTCGATTAAACGTCAAAACGTAACCTGCAAAATTCCTACTTTAAACTCGCGTCGGCGTCGTTTTCGAGTATAGTTTGAACAAGGCGCATTTAGAAATAGGTATTCGGGCCCGATTCGCGGCCATTTAGGCCACAGAGACCCCACCCGCAATGCTGATATGGTGCAAATGTCAAATGAATTCGACGAAACATTACACATTATAAGAAGTGTGTGTTCATTAGAGTTTGAGAATATACACATGTGGAATAGATCAGGTACGATTTTATGGCATATACGTGTCTTTGGGATACAAATCTGGACAGAATTGTGTACGTGGATGTGTTGTGACATTTCAAATGTCAAACGTGTGTTACGCCCAAGATGCCCTTTTCATCTGTACACATCTTCTTTATTGTGTGGGCAGTTTCTATTTATAGATGTTTATTTGCACTCGATCAGGTAAAATTTGACGTCTTTCTGTACTGTTCAAATTCACCGACCCGGCCGTTAGTTGGTTCAGGCCGCCTTCGAAGAACCCTGTCATTTACAGTTACATAACGAGTTCCATATGACTTACAAATGTACATGCAAAATACGCATTCTAAATATTCGGTGAGTGATCAATTGATTAATTAGGTAGTAGAGCTTGGTTTGAATTCGTTGTATCTTCGATGCATTATCAAACAGAATTTTCCAAAGCAGAAAACATACGAGCCGTATATGTCAAATTTCGAAACGCACATTTGACGTACAGTAGTGGAGGTTGAATTCAATTTTGCAATGTGAAGTGGATTTGATTCGCTACGATATATTATATAAACTGATGCATCAAGTGTGTATAACAAGCAAGAAATTAATAATCATCGTAACAAATTGCGAGTTTTGTTGCTGATATGGTGGACATGTCAAGCGTGTTCGACGACACATTATACATTATAAGAAGTATGTGTTGATTAGAGTTTGAGAATATACACATCTGGATTCGATCAGGTATGATTTTATGGCATATACATGTCTTTAGAATACAAATCTGGACGGAAGTGTGTACGTGAATCTGTTGTGACATTACAAATGTCAAACCTGGGTACCGAAGCATTGAGCTCCCTGTTCAAAAATCATCTCTTTTACAGTTGATACAAATTTTCTTCAGACAGCGCTTTCTTTGACATACATTTGCTTATATGTAAATAAATGAATGTAATATAATTATAAATTTTGTGTTTTTTTTTAATAGAAACTTTTTCGGCAATTGTTAAGATCAAATATCCCTAAAAAGTTACATATCATTGCTTAACTTTAAAGGCTCGTGTCAAAAGCATAAGAACGCAAATAAATGTAAGTATTACGTTTGGCACACTGTTAAATACATTTGGTTAATATGTATTTAGAGGCTTAGTTTTTAAATGTAAAAATCCGTGGATTACAACGGCATGGGGAGAGAATTGCTTACCAACTTCACGTCAGATATGTTGGCAATGTCACCCGTTTGACAGCACATAACCTTGACGCGAACAAGACAGATTTACGCTAATTACGTTATTGTTTTCCCACGAAATTTTTAAGAAGAAATATCCCTAAAAAGTTACATATCATTACTTAACCTTAAAGGCTCATGTCAAAAGCATGAGAAAGACAATGGTTATAAACGTAAATATTTAAAAAGAACTTCCGCCAGTCACGTTTGGTAAACTATTAAATGCGTTGTTTGGTTTGATAACTTTGAAGACTTTTCAACTCTGGTAGTACAATCGTGGTTACCAATGAAATTTGACATTTAACATGTGTCGTTTGTGAATTCTGAAACTGACGAACATATTCAAGTAAAAGTTTTCATTTTTATTGTTATGGTAGTCGTCGGAAAAGTATCGTGTAAAACACGTGTTGAAAAGTCGATTTCACCCTCGTTTGCCTAAGTCACTCGCCTTCGGCTCGTGGCTCAATCCTGCAAACTCGTGTGAAATCTTGCCTTTTCAACACTTGTTGTACAATGTACTACTGTAATTCTGCTGCATGAACATTTTGCCAACTGTAAATTTTGCACTAACAAATTATAAGTACAGACGGTTTTATAACAAATACAAAAATAGATTTTGCAACAAAAAATGCCAAGACAAAAGAAACAAGAGATAACAAATTTCAAGAATTCAATTTTAACCAAAAATATTAACGGAAGGAAAAAACTGCAACAAATATCAAAATTGACTTTACATGGACAACGCCGAGCATAAAACTAATGCTTTTCACACTCGCATATAATTTAGCGGTGTATTTTATATAACATTGACATATGACGTCACAAAACATGATAATTAGGCGATTTTAATGAGTAAAACTTAGTTCAAATTAATAAAAATTAAAAATTGTTGCTTAATGTGACTCATTAGCAAATCATAAAACTTAGTTGAAAATTTAAATCATTGAGTGTTCAAATTTATTACGGTTTCAAATTGTGAACTTGTTGCGTCACATTAGCAGATGTTAAAAATTAGTTCATATTGTAGCCAAAACTGTAAACAGCGGTAATTTGTTTTTAAAACCATTAATAAAAAAATTCATATGTAAAAAGCGAAAATGTATATACATCTAATTGAATTATAACAGAACGTTACATTGCATTTCTCATATCTTACTCATATCTACTCATTAACTTAGTTCAACAATATTATTACTGTATTCTCTTTCAGAAACACGTGCTTCGCTTATGCAAACATTTTGTGTAATATTTTATTCACATTGTGGGAACACTGGAAAATAAACTATGACAAAATGCACGTCATCTTGACACAAGATGGCGCCACTCTATCTCGGAAACGCGGGAACCTTACAAATTGAAAATTTGCACATACAAAACTTACACAATTAATTGCATCATTGGAAAAACTGCCGCAAACGGAGTACCCTTTCATAAAACTTAGCTACTTAGTCAAACTGCATCTATACACATCATAGCGTCTTGTCATCTGACAGTCCAAAAATCTGACGCTTTAAAATTCCATTGGCCGCCGGTCTAACGCGCGAAGCGCGTTGGTCAGATTTTGCGCGCGTGACGGCGCCGAACTCCGCGATTGGCCCGACGAACAGGTCGAATGTACGGAAATTTTACGTCAAAACGTAACCTGCAAAATTCGCACTTTAAACTCACGCGTCTGCGTCGTTTTCGTGCGTAGTTTGAACAAAGTGCGTTTAGAAATATGTGTTGACCGATTCGCGGGCATCCGCGACCCTGCGGCGACATCATCGAAGCTGCAAAAGTAGGTACTTGAATGTACCACCAACGCATATCGGCCGATGAAACAGCAGGGCAGGCTTCCCACAAATTCATTACAAATGTGAAACGAGCCGGTTCATCAATGATACATTCGAAATTACAGGTACATTTCCTTTACGGTGAGCGATACAATTTTAAACTCTATTAAACGTCAAAACGTAACCTGCAAAATTCCTACCTTAAACTCGCGTCGGTGTCGTTTTCGAGTATAGTTTGAACAAGGCGCATTTAGAAATAGGTATTCGGGCCTTATTCGCGGCCATTTAACCCACAGAGGCCCCACCCGCAATGCTGATACGGTGCAAATATCAAATGAGTTCGACAGAACATTACACATTATAAGAAGTGTGTGTTCATTAGGGTTTGAGTTTATACACATGTGGAATCGATCAGGTACGATATTATGGCATATACGTGTCTTTGGGATACAAATCTGAACAGAATTGTGTACGTGTATGTGTTGTGACATTTCAAATGTCAAACGTGTGTTACGCCCAAGATGCCATTTTCAAAGAACATCTTCTTTATTATTTGGGCAGTTTCTATTTATAGATGTTTATTTGCACTCGATCAGGTAAGATTTGACGTCTTTCTGTATAGTTTAAATACACCCACCCGGCGCTTTAATTGTTTCAGTCAGTTAGTTACGTTCGTGGACGTTAAAAATATGTTTTTTAATTTGTCAAGAATTAATGGAAACGGCCACATAATTGCAGCGAAAAAGCAGCAAGAAACATGCGATTGCCAAGTATTGTTGGTAATAATAATGATCTATGTATGAGTTCCATGTGACTTACAAATCCACATGCAAATTGCACGTAGTGAGTAATCAATGGATTAATTAGACAGTAGAACTTAGTTTGAATTCGTTGTATCTTCAATACATTAACACGCAGAGTTTTCCAAAGCAAAGAAGTACAAACGCCAAACGTCAAACGTGCATTTAACGTGCAAAGTGAAGGTTGACTGCAGTATTACAATGTGTAGTACTTTTTCGGCAATAACAAATATCCATAAATATAATTATACAACCTGAAATATTCATGCCAAACGTATGTGACCTGTCCGAATCGTAAATATTAAAAAAAATGAGGTAGAGATTTTACGGATACTGCCAACAGCAAAAAACTAATAATTATTTTTTGTCTGTTACACCGAATCTAAATTGTGAAATTCATTTCGTTAATATTCAAACACGTACAATTAATACACTGCAAATAGTGTACTCTGCAGAACAAATGCACTTTGATAACCTTGGAGAAGTAATACTATCCATAAAATAGATATAATATAATTTTATGTGTACAATCGGTAGACATATAAAACTGGTATAATTAAATTTTGTCAAAAACATATTTCAAAACGACTTGGGTAGAGAATTTCTTACGAACTTCATGTCTGCAGATATGTTGACAATTCAAAGTCATCCGTTTGACAGGACATAACCTTGACGTGAACAAGACAGATTTACGCTAAATAAATTATAAATAAATAAATTTCTCACAATATTTTTTGACAGTTCCTTATATGCACTGATTGTACAATCAGTTGACATATACATGGTAGAAAACTGTAAAAAAAAAACAATAATTTACAATAATGTTCGCGTCAAGGTTATGTGCTATGTCAAATGGATAACATTTAGTTGCCCATAAACTTGTGCTTTTGACGACAAGCAGTTAGTCGGCAATTAGCGACATCTCCTGAATCCGTTGTAAAATATTTATGACGTTACAAACGTCAAGGCGTGGTGTTTTAACTGTCAAACAAATCATCAACCTGGTCGATCGATTAGTTCGCGAGCCGCGTCAATCTAACGCGGCGACAAGATTTTGCCAACCGCAAAAAACTAATAACTGCTATTTGCACATTTCAACCGGTTAAGCCATAACAGTGTTCAAAGATCATTTAATACTTAACGTGCGTTCAAGAAAAATATTAATTTAGGAGATATTCATATTGGTGTTTAAAGACTTTAGCCACAACCAAAATGTCAATTTAATTTTAACAAGACGTCAAAAGTGAAAACTGCTTTACTAATTAAAAATGGTTATCACAACAAAGCAGAAAGCAACATTATTGAAATGCTATTTTCGAATAGGGCAAAAAGTTTATGGCGTTTGGCATTATTCCATTCCTGAGAGCTTTACAGATTTCCATGAAGAATATATAATGTGTTTTTTGAGGGTAGAACCTCATCTGTCAACACTGACATTATTGCAGTTTCTTTTGGTTGTGGTTAAAGTATCTTTAAACACCAATTGAATTTCAGGGCCCTCCTAAATTAGAATTTTTCTTGAACGCACGTTACAATCAGTGGAGGTATAATTGGTAGAAAAATATAAAAACATTGCAGGAAAACAATAATTTATTTAATGTAATTCTGTATTGTTCGTGCTAAAGTTGTGACATTGAAATATTGCCAAAGAATGTGCTTCTGTCAATAAGCAGTTCTACAGCAGTTAAGGACGTTATCGTTGTAAAATATGTTTTGTAATTCTGCTAAAAGCGTTTTTCAATTTTCTTTTCACGGATTAAAATTGTGTGATTTATATTGACAATTTTATATTATTTATTTTCACAAGCAATGTAGCATATTCAGTAGAACAATCTGCCTAATACAGAAATAAACTCTCAAGTAATAAGTTAAACAAAACTTTTAGTTTTAATATAGTGAACAAGAACTGTAAATTTTGCACTTATAAATTATAAGTACAGACGGTTTTATAACAAATATAAAAATAAATTTTGCAACAGCAAAAAATTCCAAAACAAAAAGAAACAAAAGATAAAAAAATAAAAACAATTTTAAAAAAACCAAAAATATTAAAAATAAAATAAAACTTAGTTCAAATTAATAATAGTGTAAAATTGTTTGTGTTTTAATGTGACTCATTAGCAAATGATAAAACATAGTTCAAAATTTAAATCATTGATAGTTCAAATTAATTACGGTTTCAAATTGTTAACTTGTTGCGATACATTAGCAGATGTTAAAACTTAGTTTATACTGTAGCCATTTTTTTTTTAAACAACTAATAGAAAAATTCAAATGTAAAAAGCGAAAATGTATATAAATCTCATTTAATTATAACAAAACGTTATATAAAGCGGTTCTCATGTCTTTTATTGGAACATGCAAATGTCTACTCATTAACTTAGTTCAACAATATTGCGGTATTCTCTCTCAGAAACACGTGCTTCGCTTGAGCTAAAATTTAGTGCAATTTTTTGTTCACATAGTGGTGACATTGGACAGTAAACTATGACAAGATGCACATCATCTTGGTGCGATTTTACGCGCGAAACGGCGCCGAACGCGGCAATTGGCCCGACGGAGAGGTCGAATGGACGCCTTCCGGAAATTTTACGTCAAAACGTAAACTGCAAAATTCGCACTTTAAACTCGCGCCCCTGCGTCGTTTTCCGGCGTAGTTTGTATAAAGCGGAATTAAAAAGAGGTGTCGGGGCCCGATCCGCAGGCCTTTACGCCACAGAGACCCCACCCGCAGTGCTGATATGGTGCAAGTGTCAAATGTATTCGACGACACATTACGCATTATAAGAAGTGTGTGTTCATTAGTGTTTGAGAATATACACATCTGGATTCGATAAGGTACCATTTTATGGCATATACGTTTCTTTGGGATAAAAAACTGGACAAAATTGTGTATGTGTATCTATAGTGAGATTTCAAATGTCAAACGTGTGGCGCAAGACGCCTTTTTCAAAGTATATCTACTTTATGTGTAGTTTGAGAAGGTTTTATGGATGTTTATTTGCACGCGATCAGGTAAGATTTGAAGTCTTTCTGTACATTTCAAATTCACCAACCCAGTTCCATATGACTTAGAAATATACATGCAAAATCCGCATTCTAAATATTCGGCGAGTGATCAATTGATTAATTAGGTAGTAGAACTTAGTTTGAATCGTTGTATCTTCGATGCATTATCAAACAGAATTTTTCAAAGCAGTAAACATACGAGGCGTATACGTCAAATGTCGAAACGCACATTTGACGTACAGTAGTGGAGGTTGAATTCAGTTTTGCAATGTGAAGTGGATTCGATTAGCCACGATTTATTACAGAAACTGATGCATCGAGCGTGTATAACAAGCAAGAAATTAATAATCATCGTAAGAAATTGCGAGTTTTGTTAATGATATGGCGGACATGTCAAACGTGTTCGAAGACACATTACACATTATAAGAAGTATGTGTTGGTGAGAGTTTGAGAATATACACATCTGGATTCGATCAGGTACGATTTTATGGCATACACATGTCTTTGGGATACAAAACTGGACGGAATTGTGTACGTTAACATTACAAATGTCAAACTTGGCTTCCGACGCATTGAGCTCCCTGTTCAAAGAACATCTCCTTTACAGTTTAATTGGTTCATGCCTTCTTCAGACAACTTTTTTTGACATACATTTGTTTATATGTAAATAAATGAATGTAATATAATTATAATTTTGTGTTTTTTTTAATAGAAACTTTTTCGCCAATTGTTAAGATCAAATATCCCTAAAAAGTTACAGATCATTGCTTAACCTTAACCCAGATATTGCCACCGTCCTTTTAAAATCCACCTGTACAAATCAAGGTAAAAAACATTCCTAAGACTGACACAAGTAGATGGCGCCTTAAGACATGTTTTGTTAACATGTGTTTAGCACGTTTTTACCGTCGATGCCAGACAGTCGCATTATTGGTTGTTATTGATTGTGATTTTCCTTTTGTGCTTTTTCTACCCGTCTGACATGAGTGCGAACCAGTAAGTATAAATTCACATATCTTGAAATTTTTATAATACTATTCATGTAACTTGCTTTATTATAACCTATTGCATGCAATATTAGTAACAGTTGATAGTGATTTACTGTCAGTAAATTGCAACAGTTGATAAGTTTTGCATGTCCTTTATAAAGAACAGTGGCTAAATATTGATATTCATTTTGTTTACAGATATTATTATAATAAACCGCTGACTTTGAATGAACTCATTGAGGAGCTGAAAAAAGGAGACGAAGATGATATTCCTGCCTCAATAACCATATTTCTTCCGGAAAATGCCAACGATATTGCGCATGTCTGCCGGCGAGTAAACACGTGCTGTAGTCGCTCTGCATTTTATTATATTTTATATATACTCTCTCTATTAGTGGTAAATTAATTTACATAGTGCCTTTATACTAATCCTGTGCGTTGATATTGTTGTAAATACGCGTGCTAATTCTTCAGATAAAAAGGTAATTAAAGAATGTGTCAGTGAATTAATGCTGGGCGACGTATTCGTAACGGCCTTTGTAAAAAAGGTAATGGAGAAGGTCGATATGTATATTGATAAGAAACTCGAAATGTTTGAAAAGAAGATCTTAAACCTTGAAAATATACCTACAGAGCTGGTGTATAACTATAATTCGAAAATCAGTACCCTGGAAGACATTAACAAGCAGCTTTTCGATAAATGCGATGCCCTGGAACAGTATTCAAGACGGAACAATATACGTGTGTTAGGTGTTGCCCCGCAAGCGCCTGATGTTAGGGAAGGTGTTATTTTGGACATTTTGAAGAATAAAATGAATCTAAACATAACTTCTGAAAGCATCGACCGGTGCCACTCAGTGGGTCCAATTGTTAACGGTAAGCGAGATTTAATTGTCAAGCTGGTGAACTACAACTGCCGCCGCCGAATCCTACAACATTGTAATCATCTCAAAGGGTCTGGAATTACCATTGTTGAAGATCTTACAAAGGTGCGTTATATGCTATATAAGGCAGTAGTATCTAAATTCGGTGTTAAGAATGTATGGGTATTTGATGGTATTATTAATTGTAAATTCAACGGGAAAAAAATCACGGTTCGTTGTAACAATGATTTGGCTCGTTCTTCCATTGTAAATAATTAAATGATTTCATACCTGGTTAGTTTATGATTTTTTTTTTATTCGTATTAGTAGAGATTGTAACTTTATTTGAGAATGGAGCGACATATTTTACGTGTTATAGTGATTCTGTTGGACTACACTTTCGTTGTTATTGTTGCTCACGTGATTGATTTTGTAATTTTGTATTAATTATCATTTTAAGTATTTATGAAGTTTAAAATTGCCGCTGTGAATGTCCGCTCTCTTATGCCTTTTTTTGATGATTTTAAAATGTTGTTGTTGAACGAATCCTTTGCGCTAATGGCTGTCTCTGAGACATGGCTAAGGAATGGGGTTGATGATGAAAGTTTGGTTGTACCTGGTTACAATCTCGTGAGATCGGATCGCAGACGCAAAAAGGGCGGAGGTTTAACAATTTACTTTAAATCATTTTTATCTTGCAAAATTATATATATTGATGACAGGGAAGAAATTTTGGAACAATTATGGGTGGAATTCAAATATAATCGTGCGAATGTGAGGCAATTTGAGTCATTATGAGACGTTGATGGTCCCACGCAAATTCTGAACTTTCCCACAAGAGTGACTGCATTTAGTAGTACTCTTATAGATATTATTATTACAAATAAGCCTGAAACTTTTAGCTGCACAAATTTTTTGGATCTACACTTTACAGATCACAGACTTTTATTTTCGGAGTTAAATTACACTTTGCCGGAAGTTCGTCCTAAATCGATAACCTATCGTGATTTTAAGGGTTTTTCTTACCCTGAGTTTAGAGACTCCTTACACTCTCTGCCGTGGAGAAATATTTATGATATTTCCGATGTGGATGATATACTAGGCTTCATTACCGACAACTTGATCATTTTATTTGACATCTTTGCCCCTCTGCGCGCGATACGAATTACTAAAAAAACAACACCCTGGCTTACAGATGCCCTGAAACTTTTAATGAAAGAACGTGATTACCCTTTACGACGGTTTAAGTATACCTTAAATCCTGTTCACCTTCAAGAATACAAGTCACTCCGAAATTTCACAAATAGGTCTATTATTAGAGAAAAAAGTGCATATTTTTTATTTATAGAGGCTCAACGTAATAACAAAAAAAATTGGAAAGCACTGGATTCCTGTGGCATATTGAACAAGTCGCACGAATTGACAATTCCACCGGAGCTGAGCGTTCCGAATAAAATAAATAGTCATTTTTTAAGCGCTGCTATTAATAATTTATCACCGCCACCAAACTTAATCCAATTTTATAGTTCAAATAAATATAATAATGCGGAAAGCTTCAAGTTCTCTTCGGTTTCTGAAAGCAAAGTAGAAAAAATCATTTTATCATTGAAATCTAATGCCACGAGTGCGGATCAAATATCTAGGCATATGATAATTTTGTGTGTACCTTTCCTTAATAAGTACATTACTTACCTTGTAAACAAATGCCTAGTCACAGGCAAATTTCCATCAGGTTGGAAAGAAGCGTTAGTGACTCCATTTCCTAAGATTCCGAATCCTAGTAAATTTTCTGACTTGCGCCCAATTAGTATTTTACCAACATTGTGTAAAGTGTTGGAAAAAATTATGAATGAACAATTGCAGGATTATGTACTTAAATGTGACATTCTCCCTCATACGCAATCAGGTTTCAGAAGGGGGAATAGTACGGCTACAGCATTATCATCTATAACTGATAGTATTTTTAGGGCAACAGATGAGGGAAAAGTTACTGTTCTCTCACTTTTAGATTTTTCTAAAACTTTTGACACCATCAACCATCATTTACTCTGTATTAAATTATCTTATTATGGATTAGATACAAATGCTATTAATCTTATTAAATCTTTATTATCAGGTAGAAGACAATGTGTGGTGGTTGATGGTCGTATATCTGACTTGGGGCGGGTAGCATCTGGAGTTCCGCAAGGGTCCATCCTTGGACCTTTACTCTACGCCATATATACGGCAGATTTTAATAAAAGCATAACTACGTGTCAAACTCACTTTTATGCCGATGACACGCAAGTATTTTCAAGTTTTTACATTAAAGATCTTTGTCTCTTTGAATATAATATCAATAATGATTTACGCAATTTAATTCAGCTAGCTAGATCACACTGTCTAAAAATCAATCCTTAGCTCTGTTATAGTATTTGGGCCGGTTAAAGACCGCCAGAGGACCATAGAAGGCATTAGCATTGTGGTAGAAGGGTTTACTTTAATACCAGTTAATGAAGTGAAAAGTCTTGGACTAGTGTTAGATAGCGAATTAAGATTTAAATCACATATTTCTCAAAATATTAGACGTACGTATATGGAATTTTACGCTCTCTCTATGCCAATAAGGACTTTCTCAGTACACGCCTTAAAACTGTCTTGTGTGACAGCCTTGTTTTGTCAATCTTTAGCTATTGCGATGTTGTCTATGGCCCATGAATACATCGTCTGACTGATTACCGGATACAGAAGGTTCGGAATTCTTGTGTACGGTTTGTCCTAAATCTTAGGCGACGTGACCACATAACTAACCGTATAAAGGAAATGGGGTGGCTGAATATGAAAAATAGGAGATCACTCCATTTGGCTAGTTACATTCATAATATTCGCTTAGATAACATTCCAATTTATTTATATAACTTAATGGTACCTAGGTCCCAAGTTCACAATCGCGATTTGAGGTGCACTGATATTCTAACTGTGCCAAAACATGCAACTGCGTCATTTCAGGGATCCTTTTCTTATGTCGCCTCTTCTCATTATAATCGAATTCATTCGACAATAAAACATTCATAATGAATTTGAAGAAGTTGATTACGTCCTTGAAGAACAAGCCACAGACGGAAAATTGGGCAGTGAAGAACAGGATCAAGTATACGAGAGCGAAGATGATTTACCATTGTCATTTTTCACGAAGAGAAGTAGGCAAAATCTTGATAAACCAAAATCTAAACCTTCGAAGTCATATAGTTGGGTAAAACAAGATATCAATTCGAGTTTACCTACATAGATTCCTCCAGATGGGCAAAATGACGAACTGTTGTCACCTACGGAATTTTTTATAAAATTCATCGATGACGAAGTTATTGACATGCTAGTGTCTTACTCAAATTTGTACGTCACATCACACAACAGAGTAGGTGATATCCAAAGAGATGTGATGCTTTGCTTTATAGGAATAATACTTCTTAGTGGCTATGTGTGCCTCCCACGCCGAGAGATGTTGTGGGAAAACTCCAAAGATACAAACAATCCACTCGTGTGCGAAGGTATGCCCAGAAATCGATTTCGTTTTTTGATGCAAAATATCCACTGCAATGATAATAATCGTTTCGACCAAAATGATAAATTTTCCAAAATGAGACCTTTATTTCAAATTTTGAATCGACGATTTATTGACTTCCACGGCACCAAACAGTTTATGAAACAAAAACCAATAAGATGGGGTAACTTAGGGGTAACTAAGGTAAAACGATACTCGCAACAACAGAAAAAGTCAATAGAGGTGGATCAGCCATTCATGATCAAGAAATATAATGAACATATGGGTGGAGTGGACAAGGCAGATCAAAATATAAGTCTGTATCGAATTTCAATTAGAGGGAAAAAATGGTACTTTCCGTTATTCGCTCACTATCTTGACATGACTGAGCAGAATGCTTGGCAATGGTACATAAATGCTGCAGGAAAATTGGACCACTTGTCATTCCGTAGAAGTGTAGCCGCGGGGCTGTTAGAATCTCTCAAAAACGTACCACACGAGGGCCATCAAAATATTCTGCAAACCTACATGAATATTCTCGATTCGATGGTAGGGATCATATGATTTTATATCAAGAAAAACAAACACGGTGCATCAATTGCCACAAGAAAGCTAATTTTATTTGCGGTAAATGTAACGTTGCATTACATCCTAAAAATTGTTTTGTGGATTATCACCCCCACTAAAATAGTTTTATGTTGTTTTTTTGTTTGAAAATATAGAATTAGGAATAATTTGTAGTTTTTAAAAGCATTAAAGTGTTTTAAAGAAACTTTATCGATATTTTGCCACCGTCCTTTTAAAAGTTTTCAAGTTTTGTAAAAACTGTGAAGAAAAAACCTACACAAATTTTTACTATTTGTTTTTTTAGTGCAATCAACCACTGCTATGGTACAAACTGCGAATATTTTGTAGAAAAATTGTTTCGGCAATATCTGGGTTAAAGGCTCATGTCAAAAGCATAAGAACGTAAATAAATGTAAATATTTAAAAAAAACTTCCGTTGGTCACGTTTGGCAAACTGTTAAATACGTTTGGTTAATATGTATTTAGCGGTGGACATATAAAACAGATGTACTTAATTTTGTCAAAAATATATTTTACAACGGCTTGGGGAGAGAATTGCTCAAGAACTTCACGTCAGATATGCAATGCAATGTCATCCGTTTAACAGCACATAACCTTGACCCGAACAATAGAGATTTAGGGCCGCCGTAGACTAGCGATTAAACAGTCGGCCGATAGTTTAGTCGGATCGGGCTGGAGCGCGCACACTACGCCGACTAAACTATTTGGTTGCACGAGGGCGCGCACACTGTCCGATAGTTGCCCGATAGTCGGCGGCTGAATACATCGCGAAGCACAGTTCTTGGGCGAAACGTGTTATAATAACTGCACACATCAAAAAGAAATGTTATCTATAAAAGTTATAATAACATGAGAGCAACGGAATTATGTTCTAGAGTTGGCCCTGGAAGAGGGAGATAGACATATCATGAATGTGTAATTTTAATCCAATAAAATAGTTCATTTAAACTGTCACTTTTTGAAGTATTGCAAAACAGTTTTTAATGAAATTTTAACATCATTTGTGAACATGTTGCACGCCGACGAAGTACAGCAAGGTTATTTCCAGCAAGATAGTGCACGTGCACACACGACTTTTGAAAACATTAATTGTCTGAGGTAATTCTTTGGTTATCGCATCATTAGTTCAAATACAGAGACAATTTGGCCTCCGAGGTCATGTGATATCACCCCTGTGACATTTTCTTATGGCCACATTTGAAAAACACTATTTTCAAAACTCCTGTTGATGATCTAGGCGATCTACAAGAACGAATTACTAACGCAATTGAAGAAATTAATAACACTCCCTTGGATATTTCATAATGTTGTTGATTCCGTTAAAAGAAGACTTACATTGTGTAGAGATGTCAGTGGTGGCCATATAACTCATCTTATTTGATAATTACTATTGGTTGTCATGATTTCGAACATAACCTACATTTTTACAGCTTTGCCTGCAGTTTGATTTAATTTAAATTTAAGTTACCGGGAAAAGGGTTGGTACACCTGTTAGTAACGGCGAGTAGTTCTATTACTCAAAATCAATCTAAGACATACGCGAAAACTTCCAAAGCCGTCCCTGAATCACAATTCCGTTGCTCACACGTTATTATATATTATATTAAATAGACGAAAGAAATTAATGAAAAAAAGAATTCGAAAGTTTAACATGTGTTTCATTTAAATTTTAATGATTCTAATTCTATATATTAGTTTTACTGAACTTGTACATATGAAGTTTCCATTGATTGTTTCTTTTAAAATGTTTGGCGTTGCAAATGTATGTAATGATCGTTGGTAATAAATTATTATTATTCAATTGTCTTTTATAAACGACAAATGTACGCACGAGCACTTCTTATCAGACCCGGTCGGCCGACTAAATAGTTGTATAGTGTGCGCTCTCGTATTGAACGCCATGCACTTCAAGCGATCGGCCGATAGTTGGCAGACTTTCAAGTTGGATGGGAATCGCACTGCCATCAAACTTTTTAATCGGCCGATTTAAAATCGCATAGTGTACGCGCTCCCATAAGGCCACGTGTAATTCAGCCACCGACTAAACTATCGGCCGACTGTTTAATCGGTAGTCTACGGAGGCCCATACGCTAATTACGTTATTGTTTTCACACAATTTTTTTAAGAACAAATATCCCTAAAAAGTTACAAGTCATTACTTATCCTTAAATTATTATGTCAATAAAATTAATTGTCACAAAGAAAATATTTAAAAAAATTAAAAACTTCTGTCACGGTTAGCATTCCAGGACGTTTTTCAAGTTGCAAGATTTTGCGAAAACTGCCAGCGGCAAAAAACTAATAATGACCAAGTCTTGTTTGAAAATCTCAACCTATGTTAGCGTTCTGAGTTAATTTTGTACTTGCAAATTACATGATTTGTGGATAATTTTGTGAAAAGACTTTGATTAATTATTACTAATTGGGTCGTCGAACTTCAATCAAATGGAGCTTTGATAGATAAAAATTAATTTTTGAACCAAAATTTAGAATAATTGTCAAACGTACTTTTCATCGACGACCCATTATGCATCATTGAACGTATTAATTTATGAATGAGGGTGTGTATGTTTTCATGAGCCACGATCACGATTGAAAACAACAAAAGTAATGGTAACAAAACGCTAATAAAGCTTCCAATTGTTAATAGTGTGACGCCTTTGAAATAAAACTTAGTTCAACAATTAAATTACTGCCACAGAAAGGACTACTCTTTAAAACAACTCAATTAATTAATTGGGACATATTTTGGAGTGCAGAAAACCTGGCGTATTTCAAGGCACCGTTGCATCTATTGAAAGTTGGAGTATCCAGAAGAAGAATTATTGGGCCAATTTTTTTCAACGATACCATTAATGCGGAACGTTATCGTAATATATTGCAAATTTTTATAGACCAACTACACTATCATGAGCTGGGTTATTTTCAACATGGTATCGCCACTGCACTTACAGCCCAAACATGTCGGTTCATTGAAGCCTACTACTGTGGATTACTGTGGTTATTTTAAAAATACAAAATATCACAATCAATTACACACACTGGATGAATTAAAAGAAGTGATAGAAGTTGTTGTGCAATGACGGATGAACAGCTACATGCAATTTATGAAAATATGAAAAAAGAATATACCGTGCGTTTTATTTAAGTATGGCCATAGGGATTTACATGGTAAAAATTGTACCCCACGTTAACTTTTGTTGCCGTTCAAATTTGAAACTACCTTTTGTTTTTGTCAATAAATCAAACATTTTTCTACAAAATTTACATTATTTGAAAGACATAAGCGTGTTAGAATTCTTCATTTTCGCTTTCAAAGTTGAAATTAATGACACAAATAATTAAGACAAAACATCAACTTGGCGTAAATGTCATAATGCTTATTGACAACTAAAGTTTATAAAATCGCACGAAAGTTTGTTAATGTGAATTTTTGAAGAAAATGTCTGTTTATAATATTAAAGAACGAGTGGAAATTGTAACTGCATACATAAAAGGCATGTGAAATTGTGGATAATTTCGCTGCAGCCTCCTTTAGTTGTCAATAACCATTATTACATTTACGCCAAGTTGATCTTTTGTCTTAATTATCTGTGTCATTAATTTCAACTTTGAAAGCGAAAATGAAGAATTCTAACATGCTTATGTCATGCAAATAATGTACATTTTGTAGAAAAATGTTTGATTTATTGATAAAAACAAAAAATTGTTTCAAATTTGTACGACAAGAAAAGTTAACATGGGATAAAATGTTTACCATGTAAATCCCTATGGCCATACTTAAATAAAACGCACGGTATATGTGTAGCCAATGGTGATGCAAATGTTAAAACTTAGTTCAAAATTTCAGGAAAATTCAAATATAAAAATTCAAAATTTATATAAATCAAATTGAATTATAACAAAAGTTACATAAAACAGTTCTCATGTCTTTGATTTGAATATGCAAATGTCTACTCATTAACTTAGTTTAAGTATATTGCGGGATTCTCTCTCAAAAACACTATTCACATAGTGGGAACATTGAGCAATAAACTATGACAAAATTACTGTCATCTTGAAATAAAATGGCGACACTATATCCGGCATGTGTGAACATATTAAGTTGAAATTTTGCACACACACGGCTGAAAGAAATGGAACGAACCATTGGTAAAAACTGCCTCAAAGGGCGAAACGTTGCGATTGGCCCGACGGAGACGTCAAAACGTAACCTGCAAAATTCGCACTTTAAACTCGCGCGTCTGTGTCGTTTTCGAGCATAGTTTGTACAAGAAATAGGTGTTCGGGGTCGATCCGCGGGCATTTAGGCCACAGAAAAGTGCAAATGTCAAAAGTGTTTAACGACACATTACACATTATAAGAAGTGTATGTTCATTAGAGTTTGAGAATATACGCATGTGGATTCGATCAGGTACGTTTTATGGCATATACGTGTCTTTTGGATACAAAACTGGACGGAATTGTGTACATGTACGTATTATGACATTTCAAATGTCAAACGAGTGTTCTGCCCAAGACGCCTTTTTCAAAGATCATCTTTATATGTAGTTTGTTGTTATATGTAGTTGTCATTTATGGACGTTTATTTGCACTCGATCAGGTAAGAGTTTACGTCTTTCTGTATAGTTCAAATTCACCGACCCGGCTCTTTAATTGCTTCACGCCGCCTTCGGAGAACGCTGCCAGTTACTGTTACATAATTGTCTATGTACGAGTTCCACATGACTTACAAATATACATGCAAATTCCGCATTGTATATATTCGGTGAGTGGTCAATTGATTAATTAGGTAGTAGAGCTTAGTTTGAATTCGTTGTATATTCGATGCATTAACAAACAGAACCTTCAAAAGTAGAAAAGTCGTATACGTCAAATGTTAAAACGCACATCTGACGTGCAGAAGTGTAGGTTGATTTGTTTTGCAATGTGAAGTGAATTCGATTAGCTACGATTTATTACAGAAACTGATGCATCGAGTGTGTGCAACAAGCAAGAAATTATTAATCGTCATGACAAACTGCTACTTTTGTTGCTAATATGTTGCACATGTCAAATGTGAAGTATGAATAGTATATATAGTAGTAGTATGAATAGTATGAATAGTAGAAGTATGAATAAGAAGTATGTGTTCATTAGAGTTTGAGAATATATGTGTCTTTTGGGTACAAAAACTGGACGGAATTGTGTTTGTGAACATTACAAATGTGAAACGTGTGTTCACGTCCACGATGCATTGAGCTCCCTCTTCAAAGAACATCTCCTTTACAGTTTAGTTGGTTCACGCCGTCTTCAAACAACGCTTCTTTTGACATACATTTGATTATATGTAAATGTAAAATGTAATATATAATTTTGTGTATTTTAAATAGAAACTTTTTCGCCAATTGTTAACATCAAATATCCCTAAATTACTTACAGTTACAGATCATTACTTAACCTTAAAGGCTCATGTCAAAAGCATGAGAAAGTCAATTGTCATAAACGTAAATATTTAAAAAACTCTTACTTCAGTCACATTTGGCAAACTATTAAATGATATTTTTTGACAGTTTCATATATGCACCGATTGTACCATCAGTTGACGTGTAAATGGTAGAAAAGTGCAAAAAAAACAATAATTTATTTAATGTTCGCGTCAAGGTTATGTGTTATGTGCTATGTCAAATGACATTTAATTGCCAACGAACTTGTGCTTTTGACGACAAGCAGTTAGTCGGCAATTAGAGACATATCTTGAAACCCCTGAAAAATATTTTTGACGTTTCAAACGTCAATGCCTGATGTCTTAACCGTCAAACAAATCACCAACCTGGTCGATCGATTAGTTTGCGCGCCGCGTCAGTCAAACGCGGTGGCAAGATTTTGCTAACCGCAAAAAAACTAACTGCTATTTGCAAATTTCGACCGGTTAAGCCATAACAGTGTACAACGATCATTTAATACTCGTACAATCAGTGGACATATAATTGATAGAAAACTGTTAACAATGGCAGGAAAACAATAATTTATTTAGGGTAATTCTGTTGTTGACGTTGTCGTTACCTTTTTGTAATTCTGCTGCATGAACACTTTGCCAACTGTAAATTTTGCACTAATAAATTATAAGTACAGACGTTTTTATAACAAAGAAACCGTTAATAAAAAATTCATATGTAAATTCATTTGACATACATTTAATTATATGTAAATAAATAAATGTAATATAATTATAATTTTGTGTTTTTTTAATTAGAAATTTTTCGCCAATTGTTAAGATCAAATATCTCTAAAAAGTTATAGATCATTACTTAACCTTAAAGGCTCATGTCAGAAGCATGAGCAAGTCAATTGTCATAAACATAAATGTTAAAAGTCAGTCACGCTTGGCAAACTATTAAATGCGTTTGATTTGATAACCTTGAAAAAGTAATACTT
Organism: Geotrupes spiniger; assembly: GCA_959613385.1. Taxonomy (NCBI): domain Eukaryota; kingdom Metazoa; phylum Arthropoda; class Insecta; order Coleoptera; family Geotrupidae; genus Geotrupes; species Geotrupes spiniger. The sequence goes on from OY390735.1 coordinate 38,454,961, forward strand.
TTCATAAAATGGATATATTTTAATTTTATGTGTATAATTTAAGGCATATAAAACATATATATAGATAAATTTTGTGAAAAACATATTTTACAACGGCTTGGCGAGTGAATTGCTTACGAACTTCATGTCAGTGGCGGCTTGTCAGAGAAGGCAACGGAGGCAATGCCTCCGTTAATCATTTTGTATAATGAAATTTTTTGTAATTTATTTTTTTCTAGTAAATAGTTGTAGTTGCAGAAATTACAATTATCCAACATCCCAAGATCTTATAGCGCGAAAATATTGTGAAATTTTGCCGGCCGGAGGCAAACTAAATTCAGCCTCACAAACTGCTGCATTTGACGCGCTGAACTGATACAAAACCTAGCGCAGTCCGTATTAACTAGAGACTTTTCTCGATAAAAACACATCGGCTGGAGGCATGCCGTAAGACGCTGCGTCACGGCACATGAATACTCCCACTGTTTCTCGTGCAGTTGTGTGACGCATTATATAGTTTTTAATACAATTGAAATAGAAAATTTTGCAATGGGCAGGTTGCTCTCGGTGAGTGAATTATCGTTAGTTTAATATTATTTAAATATCAGCATGTTTTAGTTGCTGTACCTATTCACAATTTGATGTCCCTTAATCTTGTGTAAAGGTGACAATATACCTACATAGGAATAGTAATGGAATAGGAATAGTAATGCATAATATCCGCCTCGTAATTTTATAGGAATATTTTCGGTAAGCACTAAAGTACCTAGTTTATCCTTTATTTTAAACATTTTCGATATTTCGATCAATACAAATAAAACTCATTTAATATTTACATGCAGGACGTTGTACATTACACACATTTGAGTTTGCCTCCTCAAGTAGCAAACCCACGAGCCGCCACTGTTTCATGTCGCAGATATGTAGGCAATTCATTGTCATCCGCTTGACAGAACATAACCTTGACGTGAACATGACATATTTACGCTAAATAAATTAATGTTTTCCTCAAAATATTTTTTGACAGTTTCATATATGCACTTATTGTACAATCAGTTGACATATAAATGGTGGAAAACTGTAAAAAACAATAATTTATTTAATGTTCGTGTCAAGGTTACGTGCTATGTCAAATGGATGACATTTAGTTGTGCTTTTGACGACAAGCAGTTACTCGGCAATTAGCGACACCTCCTGAAGCCGTTGTAAAATATTTTTGACATTTCAAACGTCAAGGCATTATGTTTTAACCATCAAACAAATCATCAACCTGGTCGATCGATTAGTTCGCGCGCACAAGATTTTGCCAACCGCAAAAAAAACTAATAACGGCTAACTGCTATTTGCAAATTTCAGTCGGTTAAGCCATAACAGTATTCAAAGATCATTTAATACGTACAATCAATGGACATATAATTGGTAGAAAACTGTATAAAATTGCAGGTAAATAATAATTTATTTAATGTAATTCTATATTGTTCGCGCTAAGGTTATTCTATGTTAAGTTGATTGACATTGAATTGAAAAAAAAAACTGTGGTTTTATCAACAAGTAGTTCTACAGCAATTAAGGACGTTGTCGTTGTAAAATATGTTTTTGTAATTCTGCTAAAGGCGTTTTTAAATTTTCTTTTCACAAATTAAAATTGTCCACATGACAATTAAATATTTTCATAGGCCGTTTAGAAGCATGATTCATATTGACAATTTTATGTGTATCAGTTATTTACTTTCAACAGCAATGTTTCATCTTCAGTAGAACAATTTGCCTAATATAGAAATAAAATGTCAAGTAATAAGTTAACAAAACTTTTATTTTTAATATAGTCAACAAGAATAAGTACAGACGGTTTTATAACAAATACAAGAATAGATTTTGCAACAGAAAAAATGCCAAAACAAAAAGAACAATTCTAAAAAACAAAAAATATTAAAAATAAAATAAAACTTCCAATTAATAATAGTTTAAAACTGTTTGCTTAATATGACTCATTAGCAAATGACACTTCAAAATTTAAATCATTGCCAGTTCATATTTATTACAGTTTCAAATTGTTAACTTGTTGCGACACATTAGCAGATGTTAAAACTTAGTTCATATTGTAGCCAAAACTGTAAACAACAGTAATTTTTTTTTAAACCACTAATAGATAAATTCAAATGTAAAAAGCGAAAATGTATATAAATCTAATTGAATTATAACAAAACGTTACCTAAAGCAGTTCTCGTGTCTTTGATAGGAACATGCAAATGTCTACTCATTAACCCTTTCGCTCACCCTGTATCCAAATGAATACATGGAATTTGTATTTGTTTTACGAGAAACCAAGGCTAGTTTTGACCGTTTATCAACTTTGTACTCATTTGTACACCAATTCGGAATAAAATGGAAGCATGTGCTGCCATCTATGAGCTAAATTTTAAATCTTGTAGACATTATAATGTTTCATCGCATGGCTGACATTTCACTGTCAGGACAAGATGCGTTTGTTTCGTTATTTCTAATGTGCCAAAGGATATTTTGTGGAAGGTAAAAATTGTTACTGGTTAAAAAACATTGTGTTTTCGAACGTGCTAAGTGTCTTGTTGGTATTTGTATTGACTTTTTTGTGTACAGAGCCTGTAAAACGTTGTATGCAATTGGATACAGTGTGAACAACAGGGTCTAGTAGTTATGGTAAATATAACCTCATTTTTTGTTTTTTTCCCTCAATTACCATCATTTATCCATTTAGACCACAAAACGGGACATGAAAAGGGCCTTGACCGATGAAGAGCTCCTGCAGCTGATAGAGTCAGGGCTTTCAGACATAGAATTTCTGAGCGACGAAGATGATGACATGGAGGGTTGGGGTGATAATTCAGGGGATGAAAACGGGGATGACGACCAGGAAATGGGTCCAATAGAAGAATATGACCCTCCAGAAGACGTAGGAGAAGAAATCGAGGATACAGAACAGGAAATTTTGGAAATGGTGGCAAATGAACCAACCGAAGAACTCTATGATCCGATGGAGGGTACTAGTCGTCAAACAGAGGTGACACTAGCAAAGAAGGGAAGAAAGAGGAAACCAAAGTCCGAAAAAGATATACAAGTTGCACAATTCAGGAAAGAGAATGATTTGACAGAAAAAAAGACATTGTTTGGATGAAAAATGTAACTTATCAATCTCCTAATATAAAGTGGCGCAAAGAAAATTATGCAAATGCTGCAGGTGAACTGGAAAGCCCAATGCATTTTTTTCAAAAATACTTTACGAAGGAGTTGTTCCAACTTATGGTTGATAATACGAATTTATATGCAACTCAGAAACAAAGTAAATTCCTGTCTACGTCAATTGGGGAAATGATGACATTTGTGGGTATACATGTAGTAATGGGCAATTGCCATTTCCCTAGAATAAAATGTTATTGGGCACCACAATTGAACATACCTATAGTTTCACAACATATGGCTATCAATCGCTTTTATAAATTACGACATCTCCATTTTGTAAATATTGAAGAAAAACCTGACAACAACGACAGGCTGTGGAAAGTGAGACCCCTATATGACATAATTAGAGCACGCTGTCTTTCTTTGCCTCTTGAAACTGACCTCTGTATAGATGAGCAAATGATTCCCTTCAAAGGGAGTTTGGTCATCAAACAGTACATAAAAAACAAGCCGACTAAATGGGGCATAAAACTTCTAGCTCTATGTGGACAGAGTGGGTTATGTTACGACTTTATAATCTACCAGGGCTCTACTACGGAATTGACGCCTAATCACGCAGATGTCTTCGGATTAGCAGGTGCGTTGGTTACGACATTGACAGAACGTATTACTGAGCCGAATTTCCGCTTATACTTTGACAATTACTTGATGGCATAATTATGGTCAAGTGGTTCGACAATAAAAGTGTGGTGATGGCGTCAAGTTATAAAGGACTTGGAACTACAGATACCTGTAAGCGTTGGGATAAATTCCAAAAGGAATACAAACAGGTCTCTAGACCGGAAGTTATAAAAGATTATAACCAGTGCATGGGTGGGATGGACAAGTTGGATTTCTTAATTACACTCTATCGTACTTTTATTAGATCACGCAAGTGGACTCTAAGAATGTTCACCCATGCAATTGATATGGCTTGCGCTAATTCATGGTTACAGTATAAAGCAAAATCAGCCCTTTTGAAAATTCCAAAACGGGATGTATTGGATCTCCTGGGTTTTAGGGCATATGTTGCCGAAGGTCTAATAAAAACCAACAAAATGCAAGAGAAAAAACAAGGACGTCCGTTGTCGGACCGGTCATCGAATCCAGCGAGTTCGCCCAGAACTCCATCAAATTCCAGAATACGCACAGAAGTCAGACCAATCCATGAAGTCCGCTATGACCAAATAGGGCATTTCCCTACATTTGATAATAAATCATTTGCATCTAGGTGCAAAAATATCCCATTGCACTTGTATCAAGTGCAGCGTGCACTTATGTTTAAATAAAGGAAAAAACTGTTTTCTGAATTACCATGTAAAATAAATTGAAAATGTGTCTTGTCAAATATGACAGAAAAATGTAAAATTTACACGAAAGATAGTCTAATCTTACACCTCAATGGTGTAGTGAACATTAATTAAAACAGGTCCATGAAGACTAACTGGTGGATCGCTAGACAATATTGTTTCTGGGTTATTACCCTTCGTCAGTAGCGATTACCAAGAACCTTAGTTGTTGAAATACCTTTACATGTAGACACTGGACATTTGACAGTCGTCTTGTTTACTCGCCGCGAGGTGTTAGACAAGGTATCGTCTTGTCAGTGTTCTGTTGTCAGTGGTTCATTAGGAGTGATTGGCTCGCGCCAAGAAGTTTTGATGGCCACTACATGTAAAGGTATTTCAACAACTAAGGTTCTTGGTAACTACTGACGAAGGGTAATAACCCAGAAACAATATTGTCTAGCGATCCACCAGTTAGTCTTCATGGACCTGCTTTAATTAATGTTCACTACACCATTGAGGTGTAAGATTAGACCATCTTTCGTGTAAATGTAAAATAAACAAATAAAAATTGACTAAAAAAATCGCCACCTTTTTTACATACCTTTAATTTTTTGTTTTACTCTTCATTCACAATGTATTCATTTGGACACAAGCTATAGCCCAAAAATGGGCTACACAAAAACAATTTGTGCACCGTCAAAAAATTCGAAAAAATACATTCTTTCCTAGTGGCAAATATCAGATTTTTCTGTTGAAGGAAAAAAAGTCGTGAGCGAAAGGGTTAACTTAGTTCAGGAATATTGCAGTATTCTCTCTCAGAAACACGTGCTTCGCTTAGGTTACAATTTAGTGTAATTTTTTATTCACATAGTGGGAACACTGGACAATAAACGATGACAAAATACATGACATCTTGAACCAAGATGGCGCCACTCCATCTCGAGAGCGCGTGAACGTATCAAGTTGAAACTTTGCAGATAATAAACTGACACAATTAGTAGCATCATTGGAAAAAACGGAGTACCCTTTCATAAAAACTTAGCTATCTAGTCAAACTGCCTCTATACACATCGTAACGGGTCTCGTCCGTCGGCAAATGACTGTCCAAAAATCTGACGCTTTAAAATTCCATTGGTCGCCGGTCTAACACACGAAGTGCGACGTTGCGCACGAAACGGCGTTGAACGCCGCGATTGGCCCGACGGAGAGGTCGAATGGACGACTTCCGGAAATTTTACGTCAAAACGATACCTGCAATATTCGCACTTTAAACTCGCTCGTCTGAGTCGTTTTCGAGCGTAGTTTGAACAAAGTGTGTTTAGAAATATGTATTGGGGACCGATTCGCGGGCATCCGCGGCCCTGCCGGTGAAATCATCGGAGATGCAAAAGTAGGTACTTGAATTTATCAAACAACTCATATAGGCCGATGAAACAGCAGTCCAGGCTTCCCGCAAATCATTACAAATTTGAAACGAGCCGGTTCATCAACGATACATTCGAAATTACAAGTACACTTCCTTTTCGGTGAGTGATATAAATTTGTGGACACATATGTGAACTCGATTGAACGTCAAAAGGTAGCCTGCAAAATTCGCCATTTAAACTAGCGGCGGCGTCGTTTTCGTGCTTAGTTTGAACAAGGCGCATTTAGAAATAGGTATTCGGGCCCGATTCGCGGCCATTTAGGCCACAGAGACACCACCCGAAATGCTGATATGGTGGAAATGTCAAATGAGTTCGAAGACACATTACACATTATAAGAAGTGTGTTCATTAGAATTTGAGAATATACACATGTGGAATCGATCAGGTACGGTTTTATGGCATATACGTGTCTTTGGGATACAAATCTTGAAAGAATTGTGTACGTGGATGTGTTGTGACATTTCAAATGTCAAACGTGTGTTACGCCCAAGATGCCCTTTTCAAAGAACATCTTCTTTATTGTTTGGTCAGTTTTATTTATAAATGTTTATTTGCACTCGATCAGGTAAGATTTGACGTCTTTCTGTCTAGTTTAAATTGACCGACCCGGCCGTTTAATTGTATCACGCAGCGTTCGGACAACGCTGTCAGTTAGTTACGTTCGTGGACGTTAAAAATATGTTTTTGAATTTGTCAAGAATTAATGGAAACGGCCACATAATTGCAGCGGGAGAGCAGCAAGAAACCAACGATTGCCAAGTATTGTTGGTAATGATAATGATCCATGTACGAGTTCCATGTGACTTACAAATACACATGCCAATTGCGCGTAGTGAGTAATCAATTGATTAATTAGACAGTAGAACTTAGTTTGAATTCGTTGTATCTTCAATACATTAACAAGCAGAGTTTTCAAAAGCAAACAAGTACAAGTCGTATACGCCAAACGTCAAACGCTCATTTGACGTGCAGAGTGGAGGTTGACGTCAGTATTAGAATATGTAGTACTTTTTCGGCAATAATAAAATTTAATAAAAAATATCACTAAACATTATTATATAACCTGAAATACTCATGCCAAACGTGTCACCTGTCCGAATCGTAAATATTAAAAAAATGAGGTAGAGATTTTACGGATACTGCCAACAGCAAAAAACTAATAATTATTTTTTGTCTGTCACACCGAATATAAATTGTGAAATTCATTTGGTTAATATTCAAACACGTAGAATTAATACGCTGCAAATAGTGTACTCTGTAGAACACATGCACTCTGATAACCTTGAACAAGTAACACTTTTCATAAAACAGTAATATTTTAATTTTATATGTACAATCGGTGGACATGAAACTGATATACTTAAATTTTGTCAAAAACATATTTTACAATGGCTTGGGGGGACAACTGCTTAACGACCTTCACGTCTGCGGATATGTTGGCAATTCAATGTCATCCGTTTGGCACCACATAACCTTGACGCGGAGAAAACAGATTTGCGCTAAATAAGTTATTGTTTTCCCACAACATTGTTACGAACAAATATCCCTAAAACGTTATAAATCATTACGTAACATTAAATGATTATGTCAATCGCATTATTAAGTCAATTATCACAAACGTAAATATCTTAAAATATTTTAAATTGCTGTCAGTAAAATATCACGGTTGGCATTCCCCGACGGAAGATTTTCCGGAAACTGCCAGCGGCAAAAAACCTATAATGGCCAAGTATTATTTGCAAATTTCAATTATGTCACCGTTCGAGATAATTTTGTACTTACAAATTACATGATTTATGGTTAATTTGGTGAAAACAATTTGATTAATTATAACTAATTAATCGAATGTAGGCTTTCACGGCCGTCGTTCCAAAGAGATGTGTCTTCCGGGTGTTGCCGTGTTTGTTGAAATAAACATGACGTTTCGCTGATCATACTGTCAGCTACTTCAGAAGGTTTCTAAAGATTGGTGTTGATATCTTTTGCTCCGCGTTATATAGCCGGTCGTTGCTGCGCTTCGTTGATGCGTATCCGTTACGTTCCGTTGATCCGGATCCGATATCGTCCGCTGATCCGTGCCCGATGCGTCTCCTGGATTCGCCCTTGGTGGTCCTGGCTGCGTGGTCGATGGTTCTTTCTGCGTCTTCCATGGTTCTTTCCGCGTCTTCGATGGTCCTTTCAGTGCCAATTTCCAAACTTTGCTCAGTCTGTACCCATCTTCTCGGTTGAAGTTGTTCGGGTTCTTCATTATTTCCAAAGATTCTCTCACTATCGTGGGTAGTATTGACTGTTTCTAGCGAGGATCTTGACGTCGTTGTAATCGATGATATGATTGCTTCCCATGTGGTAGTGCTCTGCTACTGCGGATTTTTCTGTGCTACCATGCTCCATGTCTCTGCGATGCTCGTTTACTCTGCACTGTATGCTGCGTCCAGTTTGTCCAATATACGATTTCCCGCACTGACATTGAAGCTCGTATATTCCTTTAACTCGTAATCTTGGTATCGAGTCTTTATTTGACGGAAGCAGTTCTTTCATTTTCTTAGCGGTGCCGAATCTGGCGTCAATATTCTTCTTCTGTAGAGTTTTCTTCAGCCTATCCATCACTCCGGCAATGTAAGGTAGGTACGCGTATCCTACTGGTTCTTGTTTTGGGTCATCCTTCGTTTTCTTCTTAGCCCTGGCAAGTCTCTCAATCTCCCGTGATTTATAGCCGTTTTTCTGCAATGCGTCCTTCAGATGTTGGATTTCTTTAGTTTTGTTGCTAGGATCACTAATCCTGTCTGCTCTGCGTAGCAGTGTTGTGACTAACGATCGTTTCTGCTGTGGATGGTGATGAGAGTCTGCGTGTGGATATCGGTCCGTGTGGGTCTTCTTGCGGTATACTCCATGTCCCAATTTTCCACTGTTGTTGCGTTTTACCAGTACATCCAAGAAAGGTAAGCAGCCATTCTCTTCCATCTCCATCGTGAAGTTGATATTGGCATGTTGTCTGTTGATGTGTTCCTTGAACGTGTGCAGACTGTCTATACCGTGGGGCCATATCACAAATGTGTCGTCCACGTAGCGGTACCAGCATTTCGGCTTCATGTCACTAGAGATGATGGCTTCTTCTTCAAAAGTCTCCATAAAAATATTGGCGATGACTGGTGAGAGTGGTGATCCCATAGCTGCACCGTCCTTCTGCTCGTAGAAATCTCCATTCCACAGAAAGTAAGTGGTAGTTAAAAACAATCTTGCTAGGTCGATTATATTTTCTTGGAGTCCCTGCGGTATAAATCGTTGTCTGATTAGTTCTAGGGTTTCTTCTACTGGCACATTGGTGAAGTGAGATTCCACGTCAAAACTCACTAGTATGTCTCCGCTGGTTATTTGATATCCATTTAAAATCTCTGCAAAATGTTCGGAGTTCTTCACAAAGCTGCTAGTTAATCCCACGTACTGTTGCAGTTGTTTGGCAACATATCTGGCTAGTTCATAAGTTGTAGATCCGCATGTGCTTACAATTGGTCGTAGAGGGTTTCCAGTTTTGTGGATTTTCGGCAGTCCATATAATCTTGGAGGCTGAGTTTCTGATGGCAGTAGACGTCGATGTTCTTCCTTCGGTATGGCTGACTCCCTGATTGCTTTCCTGGTTTGACGTTCTATCTTGGCTGTTGGATCTCTGCTTAATTTCCTGTAGTGTTCAGGATCTAATAACGTGCTGATCTTCTCATTGTAGTCTATCCGGTTCATCACTACGGTCGCGTTTCCCTTATCGGCACGTAGAATGATGATGTCTTTATTCTCACGAAGTTCTTTCAGTGCGCCCTCTTCTGCCCTTGAGATATTTCGAGCTGGTGGCTTGGTTTTGCAGAGTATTTTGCACGTCTCGTGTCTTATTTGTTCTGCTTCTTCTGGTGGTAGGGTCCTTAAGTCCGCTAAGAAAATAAAAGAACTGCTTCCGTCAAATAAAGACTCGATACCAAGATTACGAGTTAAAGGAATATACGAGCTTCAATGTCAGTGCGGGAAATCGTATATTGGACAAACTGGACGCAGCATACAGTGTAAACGAGCATCGCAGAGACATGGAGCATGGTAGCACAGAAAAATCCGCAGTAGCAGAGTACTACCACACGGGAAGCAATCATATCATCGATTACAACGACGTCAAGATCCTCGCTAGAAACAGTCAATACTACCCACGGATAGTGAGAGAATCTTTGGAAATAATGAAGAACCCGAACAACTTCAACCGAGAAGATGGGTACAGATTGAGCAAAGTTTGGAAATTGGCACTGAAAGGACCATCGAAGACGCGGAAAGAACCATGGAAGACGCAGAAAGAACCATCGACCACGCAGCTAGGACCACCAAGGGCGAATCCAGGAGACGCATCGGGCACGGATCAGCGGACGATATCGGATCCGGATCAACGGAACATAACGGATACGCATCAACGAAGCGCAGCAACGACCGGCTATATAACGCGGAGCAAAAGATATCAACACCAATCTTTAGAAACCTTCTGAAGAAGCTGACAGTATGATCAGCGAAACGTCAAGTTTATTTCAACAAACACGGCAACACCCGGAAGACACATCTCTTTTATAACTAATTAGGTCGTCGAAATTAGTTTCAATCAGATGGAGCTTTGGTAGATAAAAATTATTTCAAATAGTGTTCTTTTTACAATAATTGAACGTAGCAATTTATAAATAACCGTGTCAGGACTTCATGAGCCACGAAGTTGACTGAAAACAACAAAAGTAATGGTAACAAAACCAAAATATAGCTAACGCACTGTCATTTGATGCAAGCTTGAAAATTCACACATTTCTAAAAAAGAAAAACTTAGTTCAAATTAATATAGTTTCCAATTGTTAATAGTGTAACGCCTTTGAAATAAAACATAGTTCAAAAATTAAATAACCGATAAAAAAATGCCACAAAAATAACTACTTAAAACAATTCAATTAATTAATTGGGCGTATTTGGAGTGCAGAAAACCGTGGCGTATTTTAACAGGTATCAATTGAAAGTTGGAGTATGGATTGCAATATCCAGAAGAAAATTATTCGGCCAATTTTTTTCACCGATATCCGTAATGCCGAACGTTATCGTAATATGTTGCAAATTTTTATAGATCAACTAACTATGATGAGCTACTGCTGAGCTAGGTTATTTTCAACATGATATCGCCACTGCCCAAACATGTCGGTTCATTGAAGCCTATTATGATTCCAGCAAAATCGCCAAATCTAATTGAATTATAACAAATGGTTACATAAAACAGTTTCTCATGTCTTTGATTGCAACATGCAAATGTCTACTCGTTAACTTAGTTCAACAATATTGCGGTATTCTCTCTCAGAAACACATGCGTAATTTTATTATTTTAGTGTAATTTTTTATTCACATCGTGGGAACATAAATTATGACAAAATCTGTCATATCATCTTCAAACAAAATTGCGACACTCTATAACCGGTACGCGTGAACCTATCAAGAAATTTTGCACAGACACAGCTAGAAGAAATGAAACGGATCATTGGTAAAAACTACGGCAAACGGATTACCCTTTCATAAAACTTAGCTACCTAATCAAACTGCATCTATACTCATCGTAACGGGCCTCGTCCGTCCGAAACTGACGGAAAAATGCTGGATTCTCAAGTTTCATTGGTCACCGGTCTAACGCGCGAAGCGCGTTCGTCGGATTTCGCACGCGAAATGTTCGAATTATGGTGCCGAACGCTGCAATTGGCCCGACGGAGAGATCGAACGGACGACTTCCGCAATTTAAACGTCAAAAACGTAACCTGCAAAATTCGCACTTAAACTCGTGTCTGCGTCGTTTTCGAGCGTAGTTTGAACAAAGTGCGTTTAGAAATAGGTGTTCGGGACCGATTTGCGGGCATTCGGGGCCCTGCCGGTGAAGTCATCGAAGATGCAAAAGTACGTACTTTGAATCCATCGCGCAACGCACATCGGCCGATGAAAGAACAGTGCAGGCTTCCCGCAAGCCATTACAAATGTGAAACGAGCCGGTTCGTCAATAACACATTCGAAATTACAAGTACATTTCCTTTACGGTGGGTGATACGACTTTGTGGAGGCATATTTAAACTCGATTAAACGTCAAAAGGTAACCTGCAAAATTCGCACTTTAAAGTCGCATCGCCGTCTATTTCGAGCATAGTTTGGACAAGGCGCGTTCAGAAATAGGTGTCCGGACCCAATTCGCGGCGATTGGGCCACAGAGACCCCGCCCGCAGTGCTGATATGGTGCAAATGTCAAATGTGTTCGACGATACATTACAAATTATAAGAAGTGTTTGTTCATTAGACTTTGAGAATGTATACATCTGGATTCGATCAGGTACGGTTTTATGGCATATACGTCTCTTTGGTATAGAAAACTGAATGGAATTGTATACGTGTATGAGTTGTGACACTTCAAATGTCAAACGACGCATTGAGCGTCCTGTTTAAAGAGAATCTTCTTTATAGTTTGGACAGTTTTTATTTATGGATGTTTATTTGCACTCGATCAGGTACAATGTAACGTCTTTCTGCACAGCTCAAATGCATCGGAATTGTTAATTAGTTCAGGCTGCCTTCGGACAACGCCCAGGTAAACGTCACGTTTGAAATTCGTGCACGTTTTTGAATTAGCCAAAAATTTATGGAAACAGCTACACAAGTGGAGCGAGAGCGGCAAAGAACGAACTATAATGCAATGTGTAGTGGATTGGATTAGCTACGCTTTATTAGAGAAATTGCTTCATTAAGTATATATAAGAAGCAACAAATTAATAATCGTCGTTGCACACTGGATGTTTTATTGCTGATATGCTGCAAATGTCAAATATGTTCTACGACAAATTACACAGTATAAGAAGTATGGGTTGATTAGAGTTTGAGAATATAGACATGTGGATTCGATCAAGTACGACTTTATGGCTTACATATGATCATCTTTATATGTAGTTTGGGCAGTAGTTATTTATGGATGTTTATTTATACACAATCAGGTGAGAGTTGACGTCTTTTTGCATAGTTCAAATTCACCGACCCGACCCATTAATTGCTTCACGCCGCTTCACATTACCTATGTACGAGTTCCACATGACTTACAAATATACATACAAATTCCACATTGTAAATATTCGGTGAGTGATCAATTGATTAATTAAGTAGTAGAGCTTGAATTTCTTGTATCTTCGATGCAGTAACAAACAGAATTTTCAGGTAGAAAACGTACAAGTCGTATACGCCAAAAGTGCATTTAACGTGGTACTCTGGTTTCTCTTCAATGCGAGTAAATCTTTCGCTTTTCGCAGATTGGCACTGTTGAGACATTTTAAACACGGTGCCAAAGTCAACAAAGTATACCACTAAAATCTGTAGGCCACCTCTCATAGGTGAAAGGCGGTAACGATAGTAGGCCATAATTGGCGGCGTAACGTGGATAACGCGCTACGTTTGGGTTGATTGCCTACCCAGGTTATGTTATAGAACTAGAGCCCCCGTCTCATAAGCTCCTGCTACAGTTAAGGCCTATCGGGGCGTCACCGCCTCATTTAAACCACTATCTATCAGCCAGATTAATAACATCTACAGATATGAAGAAAAACAAAGAGTCAACTAACTTTAGCAGCGACAAAACCCCAGAGGGTACTCCGGCCGAACATCTGTCGCCGTAAAGCGGCAAGGCATATCCCTTACTTCCAGGCGGAGTCAAGTGATCCGATCCTGATCTCCGCGACATTCCCCGATCCCATGAAGTTAAAGTCACATTTAACTTCACGGGTGTGCAGTAATAGGGACAAGTGCTCTCACTATGGGATGCATTTTGTCACTTTTGCAGGTGTCAGGCAACACGAGCGTCGTGCCCACCCACTCCTCAAGTCTACCAACTTATCGATCCATCAGGTTCGATACCGGCGAGAGAAGACTATATATAAGAAGTACCTAGATCAAGCCCAAAAAGTTCAAACGGCAAAATCTAGGAAATCTTTAAGGTGCCTCAACATCTTGCACCCTCTCTCGTCGTCGAAGCGGTAGACCTTGCGTCACGGCCCGCAAAGCCAGGTACGCTTGTTCCTACGTTGTCTGACCCTACGACCTCCAACCCAGTGGTATCCCCACCCATGGTGATCGACCTTACCGACGAATTCCCGTGGCACTTCATGAGAGTCCTTCTCTGGATAACCCCAAAAGACCCCGGGAGTCCTACTCACTGTCCCCAACCGCTGCACGCGACACGCCCAAGCGCGCAAGGCCTAACCTGTGCCGAGCGTCACCTCCCCACCCACCACCCCCGAACATCGCTACGCCCAAGATTACTAAAATACATAGGTTGTCTGGTAACCGGTTGGCGAGAGTGGGGATGTGACGTCACAGGGTTTGCCAGGATCAAATGTATTGTTAAATTCGGTGCGATCGTTGACCGTTTTTGTACGTGAGATTTCGAGTTCCGGTGCTGCACATTAATTTTGTAATTCGAACATTATTCGTTGTTCACAAAATAATCGCGTTTCATTTCGCACGGCGACTGTTTTTAACCAGTAAACATTGAATTATTAATCAGTTGTGTATTAGTTCTTCATCAGTAAAGAACCAATATTAAAATAATGCCAGGTGGAATCATTTGTAGTGTTGCTATATGCAAGAGCAATTCCAAAAAAGCAAAGGCATCTGATGTTCTTCAGGTTTTCAATGTACATACAAATTAGAAAAGAGTGGATTCAAAAGTGCCACCGTCAAGACAAATGGAACAGTGACAACAAAAGAATTTGTAGTAAACATTTTAAGACGGAAGATTATCAAGATGAACTGCAAGCTAGGTTACTAGACTTGCAACCAAAAGTATTGAAAAAAACGTAACGGATATAAAGTAATTACATAACACAAATATAGTTTATAATTATGTTTACTTTATTTACAGCAATCCCATCATTATATTTGCTTCCGGAAGAAGGGAAAAAGGATGATACACCCAGAACCAAGCCATTTTTAAATAAGGAACGAAAAGCATGTGTAGAAAGCCTTATTCGTAGTGAATCCACACCTGCACCATCACCGCTAGTAGAAAAGGTGATTGATAATGTCAACATTGCAGTAATTCCGTCATGCAGCCAGGAGACGGATTTTGATATATTACAAAGGCCATTTGAGGCATTGCAGCAAATGTTTGAGACATTACAGCAAGAAAATATGTTGTTAAAAGAAAAGGTTTCACATCATCTCAAAATTGAGGAGAGTTTGAGGAAGAAAATACAAGAAGATGGATGTAAATTTGATGAAAGAGTAAAGCTAGCCTTTAATCACTTTTTAACTTCCAATCAGGTGGAGATACTTTTAAAGAAAAAAACAAGAGCCCGTTGCCGCCAAGATGAATTAGCTACTGCTTTTACGCTTAGATACTTCAGCAAGCAAAGTTATATTTATCTGAGGAAAACTGTACATTATCCTTTACCAGGATTGTCAACTTTACAAGAATGGGCTGCGAATATAAATCTAAAAACTGGTGTCTTGGAAGATGTTTTGCGCATTATGAATAGCGTAGGAATAACAAAAACAAGTAGGAGTAGAGTTACTGTATTGTCTTTTGATGAAATAAAAGTATGTTCAATGTACGAATATGACCAAAAAGAAGACACGCTTTTAGGACCACATTCATACATGCAAGTGATAATGGCAAGAGGATTATTTGATAATTGGAAACAACCGGTATATATAGGTAAATAAACAAAATTTGTTTTGAGATTCTTCTGGTAAAATTATTTTAAAACTTTGTTATTAATCTCCATTGTGTATAATGTAGGATTTGACAAGAAAATGGCTAAGGATTTGCTAGAGAATGTCATCATCCGATTACATGAAGTCAAATATCATGTAGTTGCTTGCACTTCGGATTGTGGTAGTGGCAATCAAGGACTATGGAAAGCACTGGGCATAACTGTGGAAAACACTTACATGAAGCACCCATCAACAGCACAGCATGTGTTCTTTTTTGCTGATGTCCCTCATTTGTTGAAGTTGCTTAGAAATTGGTTTATCGATGTTGGCTTTATCTTATCTGATGGATCAGTTATAAATAAAGATCATGTAAAAAGGTTAATTGAAATCACCAGGACGGAAGTTAATTCCTGCTACAAGCTGACACCAATCCACATAAATTGTGAAAAAACGCAAAGGCAAAATGTAAAATTAGCAGCGCAGCTGTTTTCAAACACAACCGCCACGGCTTTAAAACATTATTTACAAGAAACAAAGATCGGAAATTTTGTTCAGATGGTTAATAATTGATTTGACATCATGAACTCTTACGCACCATCAGCATCCATCCCAACCAAGAAGCCATATGGATTATATTTGGACACCCAAAATAATATTTTGGAAGATATGTTAGCCACTATTAATAGCATGCGATGCAATGGGAAGAATAGTATGCAAATCTTTCAAAAAGGTATTTTAATATCTATCAACTCCCTCAAGGGTTTATTCAACTACATGAAGGACGATTATGATGTTAAATATCTCCTAACACATCGATTAAATCAAGATTGTTTAGAAATTTTTTTCACAAGTAAGTATCACAATCTACAAGTAAAGAAACAAGTATTGATTTCCTTTCAACTTTAGTTAAGAACACGTGGAGGACTTCACGATCATCCGTCTCCTCTGAATGCTTTGTATCAGGTGAGGATGCTCCTACTTGGCAAAAATCCAGGACTTGTCCAGACACATTCAAATGTGGATACGTCACCAGGGCTTGAAGATGATCATTTCTTGATCGCAAGTGCTATGAAGCTGGCTAAGCTTGAAAAGTTACCAATACCAGAGCCTCCACAAGTGCCTCGAGATATTTCAGGCAATACATCTACATCTAGCAGCTCGATTTCAATATCATTGGAGACGCAAGAGTCTGAAGAAGATGGTATTACGTATATAGCTGGATACCTTGCCAAAAAACACAGGGAAGAGTTTCCACATCTGGGCCAGTACACTTCCAAAGCGGAAGAAGCAAACTTCCACAATTACAGCATTCCATCATGGATTCAGAATCTTTCTTTTGGTGGCTTAACTGAACCCTCAAATGATTGGTCAACACAAGTCTCAAGAATGGAAAAATACTTCCAAAAATTACACAAGGGTGATTTCCATACTCCGCATAATATTGTACAAAACACCACTATGTAGCAAAGATAGTTCCGGAAGTTCCTGAGAAACTGGTAACGTCATTCTCCAGACAGAGTGTTCATTCGAATTAAATTTCTCAATTTAAGGGACGAAGCCAAATTGGGGGAAAGAAAAATAGCTAAACACAGTAAACAAATAAAGAAGAAAATTAAGAAAATTATGACTTAACTATGTAAATATGTGTTGTTAATGCAAAATGTTTGTTTAAATAAAATATTTCTAACACTGAGTTTGTTGTCAAATGTATTTCTTGTAAGCCTTAAAAACCTAAACTATGAGTTTATATTAAGAGAGTTAATATGAGAGAAAACGGAATTAAATATGCTTTTGTAATCCTTGAGTTGTGTAGAGCAATATTCTTTGATAAAAGAATTTGAATATGGTGGTCAGTTGTATCTAGATGGGTTGGCCTATTTCAGCAAAGATATATTTTATCCCGATCATTAATTGAATTGTAAAATAAATTGGTTACCAGGCAGGGTATGCACATTAATTTTAGTGACTACATTTTGAAAGAATAATCGGAGTTGACTGCAAAACGCAGTGTGGCTTATTTGCAGCTCTACGCAAATAGCTATGACTGCCTATACATTTGAATAGGCATACCGAGTGACGTAGTTCCCGCGCTTAAATACAGGCCGCTGATTGGTTAAAAATTACCAGACAACCTGTTTACTTTAGTAATCTTGGCTACGCCGATGTCCGCGAAGCGGATGGCGAAGAGCCCGCCCTAGGCAACGGCCATGAGGTAACATGCAATTGGAAATAAATGCAAGATAATATAAATATAATTTTCTATTGTGTTTAAATAGAAACTTTTTTGGCAATTGTTAAGAACATATTAGTTGTAGAGAAATTGGTATCTTTCTATGTCTGTCTCTTTCTAACTCATTGAAAGTTCCGTAAGGTTATCTGACATCCGGTCTTTAAACTAGATGTCTGTCTCACTCTCTCTCACGTGTGACGTGTGGTTGACGTGTGAAAGATAAAAAAGCAATGTGGGATGGATGTTTGTGGTTAATAAACGTCGGTAGATAGATAGAGAGAAGCGTATGATGGCATTCGTAAGTCTCGGATGTAGATAGAAGACGTGACGTTCGCGTTGATAGAGAGAGAGAGAGAGATAGATGTCGCTGCCTTATGCCATCTGTCTCTGCGATGAGATGTGTGGCGGGCGCGCGCGGGGGGGTTGTCCGTATGTTTTTGCGGTTAAATCGCGTCGAGCGCCGGCGACGAGAGATAAGCCTCGGGCGATAAACGATATTTTAATAAGACTACGTAAAATTGGAGATAAATATGATTGGAGTTCAGTATTAATTGAATTGTATCATGTATCGGTTACTAATTTGTTCGTCCTTTTTATTATCATTGACATCTTCGTTAGAGTCGAAAGATTTTGCGGTGGAATATCTTTATAAATATGGATATTTAGAAAATGTAAGTGAAAATAATACTGAGTTAATGCATCTAAGTGATTCAGAATTTTTACATGCTTTAACGTTGTTTCAAGAATATTACGATTTAACACCTGATGGAAAATTAAATAATGAAACGTTAAATTTAATGAGAGGCTCAAGATGTGGTGTAAGTGATTCGCCTCAACCGTTCACGGCTCATATATTTAAGTGGGAGAATTTAACGACGATAAAATGGCATTTTTATTTGGGTAGCGCTGAGTTACGTAAAACAACAAAGAGGGCATTCGAAGTCTGGGAGAAATATGCAAATTTGAAGTTTGAAGAAAACGTAATAGATTACAATATTTTGATATTGTTTACAAACACCGTACATTGGCGCAAAACAACAGGTGGACGGTGTGTGAATTTTGACGGTGAAGGAGGAACACTCGCACATGCGGATTACCCACGACCAGATAATAGAGCGGTTGAAATTCATTTAGATCAGAGTGAACCATGGCAAACAAATATGAATAAACAAGAAATAAAACGATCATCTCTGTTTCTCATACTCATACATGAGATTGATCATAGTTTAGGGTTAGGTCATACTCGAGAAAGAGGGGCAGTAATGCGTGCGTCGTATAGTAATATATTTCGCGAGAATATTTCAAATTTTGAATTGGGTGTTGATGATATAAACGGGATTGAAAGATTGTACGGAAAGAAAAGAATAATTCCACCGAAAGATTTAACGACGACCGCCAGGGTAGTAACAAGTACAACAACAACAACAACGCCACCAACAACACAAGAAAGCGAACGATATCCTGATTTATGTAAACTAAAAGATGTAAACACATATCTTTTATTAGAGAAAAACTTGTACGTATTTTATGGGAAATGGGTGTGGGTGCTAAATATTCAAGAAGAAGAAGAATCCGTCGAATATTATAAATCTCCAGAACCGTACTTAATCACCGAATGGTTGCGTTATTTACCAAGAAACTTTACAAAGCTTATGGCAATTTACGAAAGGCATACATGATTGAAACTTCATCATTGCATTTGAGGGAAAAAATAAGTTTGCGTCAAATTCAATTACCTGCGAGAGTAAATATACGTGCGGTCGTTAATACATACAAGGGGCGTACTTTAGCATTTTGCGATCACAATCTCTACGTAGAAATAGATGAGTGTGATTTTAAAATGAAAGGACATGGATCAATCGAAGAGTTTTCGGGTATTCCACATCAAATAGATTCGGTATTTAGGTATTCAAACGGGTACCTCTATTTTTTCAAGGGAAACAATTATTTCGAATATAATGAATTTTCAATGAAATTAAATAGAGCAAACAAGATAGATATGAACTCATAGCAAAATTAATTCGCCCCGGAAAAAAGTAGAGGAAAGAGGAGGGGATATGAAGAATAAATAAAAGGTGTTGATCTGTTTCGACTGTCTCTCAGTGTCACAAAATGTCGCCCGAGTTTAATATGCTCGCCAATCTGTACGATGCATACGAAAGAGATTTACAAAACGAGCGTCTTCTCGTTAATGATAAAGGTTACAATCTAAGCAAGAATTATAGAATATCGACGGGGCTAAGTGCAGTACGCGGGTATCTACCGGTAATAAAATTAGCAAGAAGTAGACAAAGGTGCATAGTGTTTACGTCGTACGAATGGAGTCAGTTGTGGGAGCACGAGAAGTTGATTAACGATCATTTACACACCAAGACGTGCGTTTCAACTGAAGTTGGTCGCGCCGAAGAAATCATCTCATCTGTGACGGTAGCATATATTTTTCAACTAAGACTCTCATGCATATTTAAGGCAAGAACACAGTACGTGTGCAAAATTGAAGGGAATGGAGGTGTGCAAATATGTTTAAATAAAAACATATTTAAACAAATACAGTTCTGTTAGAATACAGTATTGCTCGCCTGCATACATTGCCCTTTATGGAATACTACAATCTTATAATAAAATCGGTCGCTGAGAATAAGATCGAGAACGAAACGGTGCCAGCGTACATTCGTAATTTATTGATCTCTAGCGACAACAGTGCGTGGTTTTCCGAGAACGGAGAGTGTATGTTAGAAACGATGATAGTTAATGGTGAAATGGTAAAAAGAGACGTCGGTTCGACAAAAATTTCGTTATTATAATGCTTCGAGCCAGACTAGAAGCACACATCTTAGAACTTGCACGTGTGAAGAGACAAATAGAAACTTATTCGCAAATGAAAAAAGTGATTGACATTTTGAACAAGTTATCGTTGAAATAATGTAATATAATAATATAATAAACAAATGAACAATTAGATGGGATCGATCGGGCAATTCGTGCATATTACGAAAAAACACTTAATGCGGAAGATATGAAATATTTGCCTAAATATTATGTGGAAAAATTGAGCGGCATTTACTTGCAAAGTGAGTGGCAGATTTTACCGGAAAAATATAAAAAGCAGGCTGAACGGAAATTACCTTGCTACAAACACTGGAATTTACCCGAACATTCTACGCATGTCGACGGCCCACCTGATCCTATATACATGTGTAGGGAATGCGATTTCGATGCTCACAATGGGTGAAAACGTTGAAGAGAACAAGACGACGGTCGCGTACGGTCCGAAGAGTCAAAAAGTGACGTGCACATTTTGCGATACACCTATTAGCACAAGGATCCAATCCAGAGCGAATACAAAAACTCACATCTTTGCGATTCTGCTGTGTGCGGTAGGTTTTTGGCCGTGTGCAAGCGGTCCTTATTGTTTGAAGTCGTGTAAAAATATCGATTATTGCACCAACTGCGAAGCATATCTTGGAGAATATCGCTGTTAATAGTATGGCTCCAACAATGCTAACGACAATTTTAATATTTTCGATCATCGTGGAGAACACACTGTACATCAGTCGCGGTAGACATTTTCAAGACGCCTTCATCTGCATCGACTATGACCGCTCAAGAAACGACAGCTGCCCCTCCAAATGGAGAAAATTGGAAGTAGCGATAGTGAACGGTACAAATGTGTACAAAACGCCGATCGATACAACGAAAATTGTCAAAAAACATTTAGAATATAAAATAAAATTTGTCAATTTTAAGCGTAATCAGTCTAAAGAATCAAATTGGAAAACGGTAGTGTATTATTCGTACGATTCCAGAAAATTTAAATTAACGTCTGTCAACATTTCCATCATCACAGCTATCGCGACAATCGTTAATCTATTTATACTATTAATCTATATCTTTATTAAAATAATCAAATGTCAATGTATAACTGTAAGTAATAAATAAAAAACAAACGTTATGTTTTAAGATGTGTTTTATTAAAAAAAAATACATATATTCGTAATAAGAAGAAATTTTAAACTATGTTTGAATTTATCCAACTGTTGTGGTTGTTTGGAAATCCCAACCACTTGACATACACCTTGTTCTTATTGCGTCGTAGAACTTTTTCCACCAAGTAAACGTCATCGTAGCGAGCCTTCTGAAGTTCTTCGTTGTAAAATCAACCTTGGATGGGTCTGCCTTCCATGTCCTCCAGCAGATACGACGCGGGGTTTGTAATTTGAAGTTTGACACTTTAAATAGTTCTGTAGACCAATTGGGTGTATAGCCTTTATCGAACACGCCCTTAAATTTACTAATACGCACAACGTCGCCGACTTTAAAAAATCGTTTTCCGGCCATCTTGATGACATTGTAAACGGTAGAAAGCAATGCATGCTCTTTGTCGAGAGTAACATCGCATGGTTTCATTTTTATCGTTCTATGTTTGGTGTTATTGTAGACGGCCGTAACCTGACTTAACACATCGATCCATTTGTATTTCCCGCGTAAACTAAATTCTTTGTAGAGTTTTTCTTTAACGGTTCGTACGACGCGTTCGGCAATAAATGCTTTCATTACGCTGTATGTTTTATAGTGGTTTATATTATATTTCTTCATGAGACTGTCAAAGTTTTTATTAAAAAATTCTTTACCGGCATCTGTTTGCAAATTTTTCGGCGATCGTCCTTTGCGTAATATTCTATGCATGGCATTTTGCACTTCAACTGCACCCTTGTTCTTTATGGCTTCGGTCCACAGATATTTCGAAAAGCAGTCTATTACTATTAAAATGTATTTGTGACCGCGATTATCGCGAGCATAAGCCAAACTCCGCCAAATCTGCCTGCCACAAATCATCCAATCCTTTAATTATAACTCGTCGACGTTTAAATTTTCTCCGTGCAGGCCTGTGTAGTTCGTTCACAATTTGTTGCTTCAGTTTATTACTACTACTCATTTCGATACTTTAATTAGCTCCGGCGGGGACTTTAGCAATCAAAAGTTTAAGCTGTTCCAAACTATCGATAATAACGCTTACGTCTCGCTTAATAGCGACGTGTGTGTCAACAATGTCTTTAATTTTCGACTGTAGTTCACGTTGAACGTTCGTCAATTTCAAATTTATTTTGTGTTCCAAGTCAGCAAGCGTGCCCCTAAAGTCACGTTCGATAAAAGCAAGAGTTTGCTTAAACGCACTTTCGACAACTCCAATTGCACGTTCGACAACTCCTATTCGTAAAGATAACTTCGAATCAATGGATGCCGGTAGATTTGTAAGAATTAGTTTTATTTTGTTGTGCAAGTTTTGTTCGGTCGTGTCGACATATTGTTTCAAAGATATCAAATCGTCTTCGGACTCGCGTAATTTCTTCGAAAGCCCCTCCGTCACCAACGAATATTTATCGTCATGATCTTGTATATTCCGATGCAGTGTGTCGATACAACTATCGACATAGTTTTTATTTGCAGAATCCAAATTTTCGACTGGTGTTGAAATATTTCGAAATATTTTATTTCCAACGTCAACGATGCGACCGTCCGAACTAACGATAAATTCGGAACATCCTTTGGATCTTAATTGTGATGCAACGATGGCCGCCGACGACGACGAAGGGTCGCTTGCAAACCGTCCAAATTTGTCGGTGCTCATAATAATACTGATCGCGTAATTTACTCGATCACGCCGGCTTCACGCAATTCCTCAATAATCGAGACAATTTCATTATGATGTGCATCTTTGTTTCCGGCTGTTTGCGATGCCTTCAACAAACGCAGTCTTTCGACCAATTCATTAATGTCATCCCAGTAAACGTATCGGAACGGTTTGTTGTCGTGAATTACGCCTTCACCGATTCTAGTGGATTCACCCCACGAGTAACGAGTCGGAGCGGTTCTTGTACGTGGCGCAGGCGGTGGCGGTTTCTCATTCAATATCGGCTTAACCACATTAATATACTTCCGATTCGTGGACCCCTTAATTTGCTGATTTGGATCGTTTCGTCTTCTATGCGCACTTGTACGTTCCAGAATATCTTTGTATTGCGCTCTATCGACGCGCGTGACTCCCGTGGGATTGTTTTTAAATAGAAGTTCATACAAGCCGGGGGTTCCAACATATCGTAGGCCGCCAATTATCAAATCCTTCCCCACAATCTGTACACCACTGTTACCGATAGCCCACGCATCAGAATCGGGATTGTAATGGATTCCATATTGTGTATCGAATTCATTTCTTGCATAGGAGAGTAATCCATGTAAATATGTTCTGGGCAGCTCATCATACTGCTCGAGAAAACGATCAACTCCTGCAGGATTAGCTTCATTCATCGAACGAAACGTTTCTCTGAAAGTATTCAATGTTCTTTCATTGTCGATTTCTTCGTGTTCGTCCTGATCAAACGGATCGTACTCGAGAACAGATTCGTCTTGTAAAAATGTAGGTTGTTTGAGAGCAGATTCATTATTCAATCGTCTTAGAGTCGACAGAGCATCATTATCAGGAGAAGACTTTTTAATTGACGACGACGACGACGACATCTTGTTCTTCAATATCGTCAGCGGCGTCGTCCTCTTGCTGGTTTTCACAAGCTCATCCAAAGGAACAGTAATCGGGGTGAATGCTTTGCGCAACGCGTCATCTTTTTCAGAACGGTTTAGCTTCAACGCCAAGTATTTTTTGCGAATAGCTCTACTGGCTTTTATAATTTCCGATTTGATCTTCGGATCTGACATTTGTACAGACAGACAGATAGCTGGACAGCCAGATCGACAGACAGGTCGAACGGTACTGAAGCGCATGTCGTGTGTCATAGACGGATAAAGGTATCGAAACCCTTACGATATCTACCGTTCTCAATTTCACTATCTTTATCAATGACTAAAAATCCATATTTTTGCTTCCAACATTCTCCACACAACGATTTAAATTGGTCGAATAGCATGTCGGTATTCACGTGATCGTCATACACATGTCTTAAATTCAAATCGTCTTGTTTGAAGAGGACGACAAGATTTACATTATCTCTAATTAAATGTTTCGGCATCCGCGTATAACTTTGACACAGATAAAAACTGTCGACGGACTTGTGTCGTCCCATGCTAAAATACTCTCTAATTTTATCCTGTTTGTCGCAAGCGACGTCGTCAAATATAAATATGGAATTCTCCATTGCTTCGCTCGGATCTAATATATCATCGCTTTCCCTATACGGAAAATATTTAACACTCCGTGTGTCGTTTAGGACATTTTCCAGTAGTAGGCGAATTTCAGACCGTTGACGTCGAAAAGCAAACTCAGCATTGCGTTCGTCTTTCCACAATTGGACGGACCGCAGATGATACATCGACACGTGTTTGGCAATAAAATGCCGTGTTTTCGTCGAACGGCGGCGGCGTTCGACGCGTCAACCCCATCCAAGTTGCACACGGGCAATTCACACTTTTGTTTTATAAAACGCATGATCTCTCTCGCACACGCCCTTACATGTGCTGTGCCGTTAGACGACTGCACCCTCATTCCGATGTGGAACTCGGTGAAAGACGGAGGTGGGTTATTTAATTCTCTCTTGAACAAATTACCCTTTGAACTACATTTACCGGGTGGTTATCAGTATTGTGGACCTGGTACGAAACTCCAAGAAAGATTAAAACGTGGCGATCGCGGTATAAATCGCCTAGATAGATTCTGTAAAGAACACGATATTGCTTATTCTCAGTCGAAAGATTTAGATAGTCGACATCAGGCAGACAAGGAGCTTGAAAATCGCGCCTGGGAAAGGGTGGTGAAATCGAATAACGCGACCGCCGGTGAAAAGGCAAGTGCTTGGCTCGTGACCACAGGTATGAAGGTTAAACGAAAACTCGGAATGGGTGTGGATGCAGAACGTCGTCGTCGCCGCCGCCGCCGCCGCCATCAGAAGCGACAGCATAAAGTAGCATCGAGAAAAGCAATCATTGCAAAGACAAAATTTGCCCTTAAAGATTACAAATCACACGATTTGAAGGAAGGTGCGAAAATTGCGCTTACGGCCGCTAAATTGGCCGTGAAAATGCCGGTGGGAAAAAATATATTCGAACTCCGCGTGTCATTCCCATCCCGAAGACGGGTGGTATTTTACCTTTTCTCATACCGTTATTCGCCGGTTTGAGTGCACTAGGAGGTCTGGCAGGTGGTGCCGCAGGAATCAAGCTGTGAATAAAGCCCGCAATGCGAGAGAACAATTGGAAGAGTCGCGGCGTCACAATAAGTCGATGGAATCCATTACTTTAGACACGAAAAAGAAGAGCGGAGATGGGCTCTATTTGGGCCCGTATCGAAAAGGATTGGGGCTTTATCTGTCAAAAAACTTTTAAAGATGCTACCGCACAGGGCGTTAACCGATCGTGATCTAATCAAATATTCTAAAAATATTCCTCATTTTCGCGGTGTGTACATGCGAAATACTTTACCGAAACGGCCGTTTAAAGTGGAATGTGCCATCGTCAATCTGGATGGTGTCGAGGGTGCCGGCACCCACTGGGTTGCATATTGCAAGAACGGCAACATCGTACATTACTTCGACAGTTTTGGTAATCTACAACCGAGTCGCGAATTGACGCGTTATTTGGGAAGCGGTAACACAATAATTTATAACCACGAAAGAGTGCAAAAGTTTAACAGCGTAAACTGTGGACATTTATGCCTCAAGTTTCTCTACGATTATCATCAGTTATGTCGCGAACGTTCACACTGAAAGGCGTGACAAATGTCCTGTCTGCAAACTATTATCCACCGATTGCTTTAGAAGTTGATTCTCAATATGCATTGGGTGTTGTCGGATTTCACACGTATAATACCATACCGAACGTTGAACCGGGTAATAATAAGTTTTATTATTATTATGTGGACGATGATGATGAGAAAGTACTGACAATTCCGTCCGGTTCCTACGAAATCACGGACATTGAATATTATTTACAGAAAATATTGAACGATCCATTGGCAAACGATGCAGAAAAATCGCACACTTTATCGCTGAAACCAAACAATAACACGTTAAAATGCGAAATTAAATCTGTTTTTCGTATAAATTTCGATCACGATGATTCTATTGGTCGAATGTTGGGATTCAGTCGAAGAATATTGGAGCCTGACGTACTGCACGACTCAGATTTACCCGTGCAAATTATAAAGGTCGTCACAATACGAATAGAGTGTAATATTACGACGGACGCCTTCTACGACACGTCGCTTTCGCACACGCTGTTTGAATTCGCGCCACAAGTTGGCCCAGGATTCGCTATAAATATCGAACCGAGAAATATAATTTATCTACCCGTAAACGTAAAATCCATCGATAATATTACGCTGTCGCTAATCGATCAAGACGGACATCCGGTGAACTTTCGTGGCGAAGAAATTGTGATTAGACTAGAACTGAAAAAATGGGGTTAGTGTTTAACAACAAGCGTAGTAGTATATCTTCAACACAAGAACAGAATTCGTTTATTCGTTCGCTTTCCTCGAAAGTGTTAACACGAGCGAGCCGCGCATATCTGCAATCCTTAGGCTTGAAAGTGAAAAACACAAATGTCGACGTCGACGGAAAAGATAAATATTTTCGAAGGAGTTAATTTTGACGAAGTCGTTATCAAAGAAGAATATCATACCTACTACCCCAGAATAAGTACTTTTAATTTAAACGATGAAATTCGAATACCCATACAACATCAGGACATTTATACGACTCCATGCGATAGTTACATTTACATAGAGGGTAAATTTACGGAATCTGCCGATGGAACGGGTACTTGCAGTCTTGCAAATAACGCTTACGCGTTTCTTTTCGACGAGATAAAATACGAATTAAACGGGGTAGAGATCGATCGCTGCTCCAAGACTGGCATTACATCGGCTCTAAAAGCCTATCTTTCATACAACGACAACGAAAGCAAAGCGTTGCAAATAGCAGGATGGATTCACCCCGCGAAGACTCAACCGACATTACTCGGCAACAGTTTTAGCGCATGCATCCCGCTAAAATTTCTGCTAGGATTTGCCGAGGATTATTCAAAGATCATTATAAACGCACGACAAGAACTTGTATTGCTGCGGAGTCGAACGGACGCAAACTGCTATGTCAATTCAATCGGAACAAAAACGGCAAAAATTCAGATCGAAAAAGTTGAGTGGCACGTTCCGCATATTACGGTCAACGATGAAATGCGATTGGTGTTGCTAAAAACGTTAAATGAGAGCAAATCAATTTTCATACCTTTCCGAAAGTGGGAACTGTTTGAATTGCCGGCGATGAGAAAAACAAAGACAGACATATGGTCCATCAAAAGCAATACGAGTTTAGACAAACCTCGTTACGTAATCGTGGCGTTTCAAAAGAAAAGGAAGGATAACATTACAGCCGACAGTTCTGTATTTGATCATTCGAACATTACAAATATTAACCTCCATCTTAATACGGAAAAATTCCCCTATGACTCATTACATTTGGAATTTGGTACGAATAGATATGCAGTCGCGTATCGCATGTACGCAATGTTTCAAAATAGTTACTACGGCAGAGCAAATATCACGCCTCTATTAAATTACAATCAGTTTAAAGAATGCGCCATTTATGTGTTTGATTGTTCGAAACAAAACGAATGGGTCAAATCTTCCACAGTCGATATTAAATTGGAGATGGAAAGTAGCAAAACATTTGATGAGGAGACGAGCGTCCAGTGTCTCATTATACATGATAACGTTGTTGAGTATAATCCTCTCACGGGAATCGTGAGAAAAATCATATGAGTCGCCGTCGTCGTAAATTGTGTGTGACTTTTGCCGAAAAAAAAAACACGTATTAATAATGAATAGATGGTTAACTGATTACAATTTAGCAAGACGGGGTGACTGGATGTACGTGGCGAGAAATCGAGATCGTTTTCGAAGAAGAATATTATCCATGGAAAACATTATTAGCCCCATTTTAGATAGTGCACACAGAGATAAAATTTATCGAGAGCGATTTCGTTGTCAACATAGAGACAACAACAACAACGTGATTGTTATCGACGTGCAAGGCTTCGGCAACTCGCCAGACGGTTTTATACCGAAAGAACTGTCAATTTCCGATGGAAAAAAGTGCGTTCATTTTGTGTTTAAGCCCAGCATCCCGTTTA
This sequence comes from Geotrupes spiniger, assembly GCA_959613385.1. Taxonomy (NCBI): domain Eukaryota; kingdom Metazoa; phylum Arthropoda; class Insecta; order Coleoptera; family Geotrupidae; genus Geotrupes; species Geotrupes spiniger. Next base: position 38,483,946 of record OY390735.1, read on the forward strand.
AGAAATTATCGCCGGCAATGACGAAAGAAATTCGATGGCTGGAAGATAATCATTTGCATATTAAATACTGCGAGGGTCACGTATCTCTTAACGAGGTTGCGTCGATTCTTCGTAGATTTTCCGATTCATCCAGTGTGATATATGTAAAAGGTCATCAAAAAGCTCGTTTCCTAAAGACGTATTTAAATAACGAAATTGTTAATATGGAGCATGTATCTAATACGCCGCCGCCGCCTAATTTAATCAAAACAAATGCTGCATGTTTTTACCATAGGAATACTTTAAGTTCTTGTACAGTGCATAATGTAAATGTATTATATGATTTTTTAATGAATTAAAATAATAAATCAAATTTAGATTTTCGTTTTATTTATCGCAGGAAATTATTTTCCTCGTTCCCTATCACATACCACTAATTTGTGTAGAAACGCCACAAACTATTTCTTATCGATGTTAACCAATTTTTTCCCCGGTTATTACGTAATTGTTTTCCTCAAGCGCGCGCCAAATTATTTCTTATCGTACTCTTTTTCATATATAAGGAAAACTAATCGAATTTTCATTTATTATGTCTTCTATTGCAACAAGCGAAAGTGCCGGTGAAAACCAAGTAGTATACAGTGACGAAAGTTCAATTACATTCGAGGAAGATCAACTGGCAGATTTTGACGACGACGACGACGAGGTAAATAGTGGCGATTGTGGTTACGAGACATCTTCAGATCATTCAGAAACACTTGAGATTCAAGATATTCATCATAATCGCCGATTTTTTTCACTTAACAACCAACAGTGTCATTTTGTATGTGTGTTTCACTCGGGATTTACGAACTGCTTTGATTTATCGTATTGTACCAGTTGTTATTTATTACGTGGTTATAATTATCACAATTTCGACGACCACCACCACCACCACGGCTTTTATCCATACGTTCAACACCAAATTTTGAACGTTTTTACATTATATAACACGAGATTTGAAACTTGTTGTGAGTGTAGTTGCGTGTTGGCAATCTCTTGCCCCTTTAGCCTTTGCCCGGTTTGCTACAATCGACATTTAGAGTGAACACACACACACACGTCATGGATTGTTGTGAAGAGTTAAATAAATTGGGTGCAGGTGTTGACCTCAAGGAGACGGTGAAAATTGCAACCTTACAAAAAGACTTTAAATACCGTATAATAAATATACGATCGGCTGCGACACGCTTCGGTACGGCCATCATCGTCGAATTAGAAGAGGTAAATGTATTCCTACCAAAGCGTTTCTCCAAACATTTTACTCCGGAAAAGATTGATGCCTTCAATTCAGAATCGTCGTCATGGTTTCTCATATTTAAAGATGTGAGACTTGTCTTGGGCAAGGAAACGCCTATTATTTCATTCGAAAAGCAATAGAAAGACATTATCCCCCTGCACACACACCCACGACAACGATGGCGACAACGAAAGCATCAGATCTGGTGGTACTTGTTGACGAATTATATAAATCAAGTGTAACGAAAAGTGAATTTGAACAATTATTACAATTGAACAATGATAGTATTGAAATTGTTGACATTCGCTACAAAACGCCGCAAACAACAGCGTGGGAAAAAAACGATGCTTAGAAACTGAACTTGCCCTACTAAAATCGTACAATGTCAAAATTTTAAATAAATTGCACAGTTTCCGTAATCATCAAGGTGGAGATTTAGCAACACCCTCCTCATCTACATCTTCTTCTTCTTCTTCGAGCAGTTTATGGATAAAACGTGAAAAGGTAATAAGTAGTAGTTGTAGTATTAACTACTATTAAAGTTTTTCTCTTCTTACAGATCCAATCGGCCTTCAAGAAGAGAATTCAAACAATAGCAATCGTGAATCTGCGACATCACGAACCTGAGGATTTCTTCGAAGATGCTTTCCACCTCCCACTTCCAAGAGATCGGCAAGAGTGTTCATACGATGACAACGATAAAAGTAAATTTAACGTTTTGTGGTAAATATTCAAAAGTGGATGCATTCGCTGTTGATACCGTTGCCAATGAACAATTAGTTTTAAATATTTTAATACGACAAATTTTATTGTAAACGTATCGAGCAACATTGTGGATGTTTACGGAGAATTTATCGCACAAATTCGCCTGCACATGGAAGAGTTTCAGTTACGCGATAGTGGGTGGGCATTAAGAGAAATTATTCATTTAATGATAAACATTAATAAATATACACCTTTACGCGGTGCTAGTTACATTGACCTACCCCCATTTATTGCAAGGAGGAAAGCAATTGTTAATATTCGAAACACTGACAAATTGTGTTTTATTTGGTCTGTTCTGGCCGGTCTATTTAGAATTTTTTCCGTAAGTGTTAACGATTTCCCGCAAAACTATCACGAAATTTTAAATTTAAGAAATATTCAATTTCCGATAAAATTTAACGATATTGCCAAATTCGAAAAACAAAATCCAAATATTTCGATTAATGTCTTCGGCATTCAAAATCTTCAAATCATAGGCCCTCTCTATCACACGAAATGTGTAAAGGAAAATCACATTAACCTACTGCTACTTTCAAACAAACGATCACAGCATTATTGCTGGATTTCCGATTTGGCCAAACTATGTCGTACTCAAATCTCTAAACACAATGATAAAATACACATATGCGATCGTTGTTTATGTCATTTTAATAGCAAGGAACAATTAGAATCGCACACGCTGGACTGTTTAAACTTTAAACCTGTGAAAGTTGAAATGCCCAAAGAGAACGTTTTAAAATTTAAATCGACAATGCATCAGTTCAAGGCTCCGTTCGTTATTTACGCCGATTTAGAATGTTTGACGAGCAAGGTGGACGACGACGACGAATCGACGACGATGGCGACATATCAATCGCATATTCCGTTTAGCATTGCTTATCAGGTCGTGTGTGCAACAAATGATGATCTCTCACATTTTGAGCTTTATAAGAGAACGTTTTAAAATTTAAATCGACAATGCATCAGTTCGTGTGTGCAACAAATGATGATCTCTCACATTTTGAGCTTTATCGCGGCGAGAATGCCATTCGATGGTTTATGTTACAATTACAAAAGGAGGCTGACATTTTTTTGAAATATCTAAGCCTCAATTTGCCGCTCATCGCATTAACGCCTGCGCAGCAACGAGAATACGACACTGCAAAGATTTGCTATTTATGTTGTAACGTTTTCGTTAACGATTCGTCCAGTGAGAACTCGAAAGTTTGCGATCATGACCATGCCACGGGGTACTATCGCGGCGCGCTCTGTAAATTATGTAACTTAAATTTCAAGCCGAATAACTTCCAATTTTCTTTCATAATCTATCCGGCTACGATGCACATTTTCTCGTTAAAGAGTTGAACTTTTACGATGGAAAAATTGATATTTTACCGATAACGCGCGAAAGGTACATTTCTTTTACGAAAACCTATCGTAAAAATAACAAGACCATCAAACTTAGATTTCTAGACAGCTATAAATTTCTTCCGTTTTCTCTCGATGAATTGGCCAGTTCGTTGACATCATCATCGTCATCAACGCACAACTGTATCTTTTTACATAAAGAATTTCCAAATGATTTCCATCTCTTATCGAGAAAATGTCCGTTCCCATACGATTATCTCAATTCCTGGCTTAAATTAAACGACCGCGTTCTACCGTCTAAAGCAGATTTTTACAGTTTATTACACGAACGCGTTATAAGCGACGAAAGCTATGCGTACGCATGGAAAATTTGGAAGCACTTTAATATTCAGACTCTTGGTGAATATTCAGACCTTTATCTAAAGACCGACGTCCTTCTGTTAACCGATGTATTTGAAAAATATCGTCGTGTCTATTTAACCACATACGGTCTTGATCCAGCAAATTTCTACACCTCGCCCGGATTTGCGTGGGAATGCATGTTAAAAATTACCGATGTCAAACTTGATCTGCTAACCGATATCGATATGATTTTATTTGTTGAAAGAGCCTTTCGCGGAGGCATTGTGCAGGTTACTCATCGACATGCCCTTGCAAATAACCATTTGTTGCCGAATTACAATTCTAATGAACCGGAATCATACATCATGTATTTCGATGCTGTTAAACTTTACGGGTGGGCAATGTGTCAACCTTTACCCCATAAGGAATGCACGTGGGTGACTGCCACCGATGAAAATTTACTTCGGGACATATTTCAACATCTATCGCTGGAAACGTCTTCATGCGACGAATACGGATATATCTTCGAGGTTAGTCTAAGATATCCGAATTCTTTGCATTGGTCGCACAGTGATTTGCCACTTCTACCTCACCATTTAAACGTTTCTAAATCGAAAAAATTAATGTGCACTCTCTTCGACAAGGAGAAATATATCTTGCATTACACGAATTTACTTCAGGCGGTACAGCTCGGCATTGAAATTACGCACTTTCATCGAGCCTTAAAATTGAAACCGTCAAAATGGCTTCAAGTATATATCGATTTAAATACACGCTTGCGAGCCGCAACGAAAGAACCCTTCGAACAAGCGCTCTACAAACTCAAAAATAACGACGTCTTTGGCAAGACAATGCAAAATTTACGAAATCACCGCGATATTAAATTGGTGACGACATGGAAGGGTCCTTTCGGCGCCGGAGCTCTAATTGCCAAACCCAACTTACGCCGTTTTCGACGAAAATCTAATCGCGATAGAAATGAATAAAACATGTATTCGCTATAATCGGCCAATTTACGTTGGCATGTGCATTTTGGACATTTCAAAACGACTAATGTACGATTACCATTATAATTACTTCTCCAAAATTATGCAAAATACTAAACTGCTATATATTGATACCGACAGCCTAATCTATAGATTTACAATTAATTCCAATGAATTGAATATCTATGAAATTATGGCCCGAGACTGCCAGACGAAATTCGATACGAGCGGTTACCATCCAAATAATTCATTCGGGATTCCATGCGTAAATAAGAAAAAAATTGGCATGATGAAGGGCGAACTCAATTCCAAACCACTGGAATTTAACGTAATTTCCGAATTTGTCGGTATCAGACCGAAAATGTACGCGGTTCGAGTCTACGGTTTGTGCAATGATATTATGCGTGCAAAGGGCGTGTCTGCATCTTCCATGCGACAAATTGATTTTGAAACGTATAAAGATGTTCTCTTTCAACAGATAACAAAATTTCTCAATAGTAATCATATACGATCTAAAAATCACAATGTTTTCTCGATACGTATTGCAAAGAAGGCACTCGATCCGAACGATAACAAACGTATTATTCAATGCGACAAAATATCCACGTTGCCACTTGGTTTCAATGCATATTTTTTTGTGCGTCTGTGTGGGAGTTTTTTTTATGTATTTTTAGGTTTTATATATATATATATATATATATATATATATATATATATATATATATAAAGTATATGTATTTATTATTGTTTTTTATTAAATATATGTATTTATAATTTGATGCAATTTATTTTTTAAACCCGTAATTTTTTAAAACCACTAACAGGAAAATTGAAATGAAAAAATCGAAAGTGTAAATAAATCTAATTGAATTATAACAAATCGTTACATAAAACAGTTCTAATGTCATTGATTGGAACATGCAAATGTCTACTCATTAACTTAGTCAACAATATTGCTGTCTCAGAAACACGTCCGTCGCGTACGCTAAAATTTAGTGTAATTTTTTATTCACATAGTGGGAACATTGGACAATAAACTATCATAAATTGTCTGTTATTTTGACAGAACATGACGACACTGTCTCCGGTACGCGTGAACCTATGAAGTTGAACTTTTGCACAGATGCAGTTGAAAGAAATGAAAAGAATCATTGGTAAAAACTGCCACAAACGGACAACCCTTTCACAAACTTAGTTACCTAGTCAAACTGCCTCTATATACATCGTAACGGGTCTCGTCCGTCGGCAACTGACCATCCAAAAATCTGACGCTTTAAAATACCATTGGTCGCCGGTCTAACGCGCAAAACGCGTTGGTCCGATTTTGCGCGCGAAACGGCATCGAACGCTGCGATTGGCCCGACGGAGACGTCGAATGGACGACTTCCGGATATTTTACGTCAAAACGTAACCTGTAAAATTCGAACTTTAAACTCGCGCGTCTGCGTCGTTTTCGAGCATAGTTTGGACAAGGCGCGGTAAGAAATGGGTGTTCGGGGTAGATCCGCGGGCATCTAAGCCACAGAGACCCCACCTGCAGTGCTGATATAGTGCAAATGTCAAAATTGTTTAACAACACATTACACATTATAAGAAGTGCTTAGAGTTTGAGAATATACGCATGTGGATTCGATCAGGTACGATTTTATGGCATATACGTGTCTTTTGGATACAAAACTGGACGGAATTGTGTACATGTATGTGTTGTGACATGTCAAATGTCAAACGAGTGTCCTGCCCAAAACGCTTTTTTCAAAGATCATGTTTATATGTAGTTTGAACAGTTGTTATTTATGGATGTTTATTTGCACTCGATCAGGTAAGAGTTGACGTCTTTCTGTATAGTTCAAATTAACCGACCCGGCCCTTTAATTGCTTCACGCAGCCTTCGGAGAACGCTGTCAGTTACTGTTACATAATTGTCTATGTACGAGTTCCATATGACTTACATATATACATGCAAATTCCGCATTGTAAATATTCGGTGAGTGATCAATTGATTAAATAGGTAGTAGTTAGTTTGAATTCGTTGTATATTCCATGCATTAACAAACAGAACCTTCAAAAGTAGAAAAGTCGTATATGTCAAATGTTAAAACGCACATTTGACGTGCAGAAGTGTAGGTTGATTTGTTTTGCAATGTGAAGTGAATTCCATTAGCTACGATTTATTACAGAAACTGAAACATCGAGTGTGTGCTACAAGCAAGAAATTTTTAATCGTCATGACAAACTGCGAGTTTTGTTGCTGATATGTTACACATGTCAAATGTGTTCGACGACACATTATACATTATAAGAAGTATGTGTTCATTAGAGTTTGAGAATATACGTGTCTTTTGGATACAAAAAGTGGACGGAATTGTGTTTGTGAACATTACAAATGTGAAACGTGTGTTCACGCCCACGATGCATTGAGGTCCCTCTTCAAAGAACATCTCCTTTACAGTTCACGCCGTGTTCAGACAAAGCTTCTTTTCACATACTTTTGATTATATGTAAACAAATGTAATTGTAAAATGTAATATAATTATAATTTTGTGTATTTTTAAATAGAAACTTTTTCGCCAATTGTTAACATCAAATATCCGTAAATTACTTACAGATCATTACTTAACCTTAAAGGCTTATGTCAAAAGCATGAGAAAGTCAATTGTCATAAACGTAAATATTTTAAAAAATCTTCCATAAGTCACATTTGGCAAACTATTAAATGATATTTTTTGACAGTTTCATATATGCACCGATTGTACCATCAGTTGACATGTAAATGGTAGAAAACTGTAAAAAAAACAATAATTTATTTAATGTTCGCGTCAAGGTTATGTGCTATGTCAAATGGACGGCATTTAGTTGCCAACAAACTTGTGCTTTTGACGACAAGCAGTTAGTCGGCAATTAGAGACATATCTTGAAACAGCTGAAAAATATCTTTTGACGTTTCAAACGTCAAGGCCTGATGTCTTAACCGTCAAACAAAGCATCAACCTGGTCGATCGATTAGTTTGCGCGCCGCGTCAGTCAAACGCGGTGACAAGATTTTGCTAACCGCAAAAAAAACTAACTGCTATTTGCAAATTTCGACCGGTTAAGCCATAACAGTGTTCAAAGATCATTTAATACTTGTAAAATCAGTGGACATATAATTGATAGAAAACTATAAACAATGGCAGGAAAACAATAATTTATTTTAGTGTAAGTGCAAAAAATATCAAAATTGACTTTACATGCACAATTCCAAGCACAAAACTAACGCTTTTCACAGTCGCATATAATTTAACAGTGTATTTTATATAAAATTGACAATGCGCGCGTCCCCCATATGACGTCACAAAGCATGATAATTAGGCGATTTTAATGTAAAACTTAGTTCAAATTAATAAAAGTTTAAAATTAGTTGCTTGATGTGACTCACTAGCAAATCATAAAACTTGAAAATTTAAATCATTGAGAGTTCAAATTTATTACGGTTTTTAATTTTTAACTTGTTGCGATACATTAGCAGATGTTAAAAATTGGTTTATATTGTAGCCAAAACTGTAAACAACGGATTTTTTTAAAACCATTAATAAAAAATTCATATGTAAATTCATTTGACGTACATTTAATTATATGTAAATAAATAAATGTAATATAATTATAATTTTGTGTTTTTTTAAATAGAAACTTTTTCGCCAATTGTTAAGATCAAATATCTCTAAAAAGTTATAGATCATTACTTAACCTTAAAGGCTCATGACAAAAGCATGAGCAAGTCAATTGTCATAAACATAAATATTAAAAAAAAACTTCCCTCAGTCACGTCACTATTAAATGCGTTTGGTTTGATAACCTTGAAGAAGTAATACTTTTCATAAAATGGATATATTTTAATTTTATATGTAAAATCGGTAGGCATATAAAACATATATATAGATAAATTTTGTGAAAAACATATTTTACAACGGCTTGGCGAGCGAATTGCTTACGAACTTCATGTCGCAGATATGTAGGCAATTCATTGTCATCCGCTTGACAGAACATAACCTTGACGTGAACATGATAGATTTACGCTAAATAAATTATTGTTTTCTCCAAAATATTTTTTTTGACAGTTTCATATATGCACTGATTGTACAATCGGTTGACATATAAATGGTAGAAAACTGTAAAAAAACAATAATTTATTTAATGTTCGTGTCAAGGTTACCTGCTATGTCAAATGGATGACATTTAGTTGTGCTTTTGACGACAAGCAGTTACTCGGCAATTAGCGACATCTCCTGAAGTGGTTGTAAAATATTTTTGACATTTCAAACGTCAAGGCATTATGTTTTAACCATCAAACAAATCATCAACCTGGTGGATCGATTAGTTCGTGCGCACAAGATTTTGCCAACCGCAAAAAAACTAATAACGGCTAACTGCTATTTGCAAATTTCAGTCGGTTAAGCCATGACAGTGTTCAATGATCATTTAATACATACAATCAGTGGCCATATAATTGGTAGAAAACTGTATAAAATTGCAAGAAAACAATAATTTATTTAATGTAATTCTGTATTGTTCGCGCTGAGGTTGTTCTATGTTAAGTTGATTGACATTGAATTGCAAAAAAAACTGTGGTTTTATCAACAAGTAGTTCTACAGCAAGTAAGGACGTTGTCGTTGTAAAATATGTTTTTGTAATTCTGCTAAAGGCGTTTTTAAATTTTCTTTTCACAAATTAAAATTGTCCACATGACAATTTAATTTTCATAGGCCGTTGAGAAGCGTGATTCATATTGACAATTTTATGTGTATCAGTTATTTACTTTCACAAGCAATGTTTCATCTTCAGTAGAACAATTTGCCTAATATAGAAATAAACTGCCAAGTAATAAATTAACAAAACTTTTATTTTTAATATAGTCAACAAGAATGTGTTCATCAAATATCATGAGCATTTTGCAAACTGTAAATTTTGCACTATTAAATTATAAGTGCAGACGGTTTTATAACAAATGCAAAAATAGATTTTGCAACAGAAAAAATGCAAAAACAAAAAGAAACAAAAGATAAAAAATTAAAGAACAATTCTAAAAAACCAAAAATATATTAAAAATAAAATAAAACTTCCAATTAATAAAAGTTTAGTTTAGTTTAAAACTGTTTGCTTATTGTGACTGACTCATTGGCAAATGACAACACTTCAAAATTTAAATCATTGCGAGTTCATATTTATTACAGTTTCAAATTGTTAACATTTTGCGACATTTAGCAGATGTTAAAACTTAATTAATAATTAATATGTAGCCAAAATTTTAAGCAACGGTAATTTTTTTTAAAACCACTAGTAGATAAATTCAAATGTAAAAAGCGAGAATGTATATAAATCTAATTGAATGATAACAAAACGTTAGCTAAAGCAGTTCTCATGTCTTTGATAGGAACATGCAAATGTCTACTCATTAACTTAGTTCAGAAATATTGCAGTATTCTTTCTCAGAAACACGTGCTGCCCTTAGGCTACAATTTAGTGTAATTTTTTATTCACATAGTGGGAACACTGGACAATAAACGATGACAAAATGCATCTGTGTCAAATGTCATCTTGAAACAAGATGGCGCTACTCCATCTCGAGAACGCGTGAACCTATCAAGTTGAAATTTTGCACATACTAAACTGACACAATTAGTTGCATCATTGGCAAAAACTGCCTCAAACGGAGTACCCTTTCATAAAAACTTAGCTACCTAGTCAAACTGCATATATACGCATCGTGACGTATCTCCGTCCGCACGCAACTGCTGGTCCAAAAATCTGACGCTTTAAAATTCCATTGGTCGCCGGTCTGACGCGCGACGGGCATTGGTCCGATTTTGCGCGCGAAACGGCCACCCTTTCACAAAACTTAGTTACCTAGTTGGATAAATAAATAAATAAATTTTCTAGAAGTCAAAGCGGGCGCAAAAAAAATTTTGCAGATATTTCAAAATAACTGAAAGGTGGGCATTAGGCATTATCAGAACAAAAAGATGTCATGTTCGACGTACTGACAATTGATTGGGCTCTTTCAACAAAATACGCTCGAAAAATTTAGGACCAAACGTCGCCTTGCAAGGTAATCTGAATCCTTCTGCACTCTGCGCCTATAAGCCTCAGTTCAGGATCCGAAACGTTTAATCCCAAAAATGATTAAAGATTTTGGTGTCAATAATCACATCGTTATGTCGCTGTGCATAACTATGCTTATAAATTTAAACAGATGTAGAGAATTTAACTTTTTAAAAACCTTGATACCTGAAACCCCGATATCCTGGATTCAAGTTTTAGTCTATCTTACATGGCATAGACTCTAGAAAATAACGACCCTTTATTTTCTAGAGAATGATACTTTAATTTTGTGTGTAGATAGAAATGAAATCGTGAATGGAGTTCCGTTCGTTGTCTCCACAAATGAAAAGATGATGGATATGAAGAACTTAGTGTGGAGGTAGAACAACACACGCCACCACGAAATATTGTTCAAAGAAGGCGAAGCAGAATTACTGTACCGTACTTGCTATCTACCTGGCTGTCGGCAGCGGGGCAACAACACTCATTGATGATACACGGATGAATGCGGCGTAGTAAATTTGTATACTGGAGGATCTAATGTTAACGAGTGTATGGATATATCCTCAGCCGATTCCGATAATATTCGTCCAAGACAATTAATCTATGCATTCGTCAAGAATCGTCCGTAATTGGTTCAATACACACTCAAAAATCAATCGAATTTATTGGTCACCCAAATCGCCTGATCTCGACACACTTGAGAATTTATGAGCGATAATGTGACCATTGTGTACGAAACAACCGCCAAAGACTGCACGACGATGTATTATTATATTATATATTATATGGTTTGGGAGAGTTTGAGAGGTCAGCTGAATTGTCAAAATTTGGTAACGTCGACGCATGGTAGGATGCAATAACGATTTGCCATAATTGATTTTGGACGAGATATTAATGGAAAAATATTTTAATAATAAGTGCATAATTTAAATATTTTTTTCTTTGAATTTTGCAATAATAATATGTTCTAAAAAGTAACAATAAATTATTTAATTTTAGTTGGAGATTCATTCAATTAAATTTAGTTCTTGCTAGTGGAGTTATCTTTTTGTTTATTAATGTTATTTTGTTATTGTTAAGTAATATAATAATTACTATGGTTTGTCGTTGTTCTTGTTGGTTTTAGCTATGTATGTATGTCAAATAGAGCATGCATTGAATTAAGATCCGCGCAAAACCCGTCTAAATACTCATCAAACATTTCGTAGAATTATCTAGATACGTATAATATTTTTAGGATTGTATAATATTTCCAAATCCACAACCCGTAATTCATCATGTACCATCGACCTACTGCGGTCATCGCAGAAGCCTAACGGCGTTTGTCGAAAAACGGCTCGGCCAAATAATTTATGGTCTCTGGCATTGGCGCGTATTTTCCAGAGTAATAACTTGCACCCCTTATGATCACGTACAGAATATTTTCTACTGTCTACAAGAGTACAGCAAGTGGCTAACAAGCATACAACACATCACAACACTGTACACCAACGTGCAAATTATAATTGTATATAATAAGTGTAAATAGTGTACAAAGGTAAAAAACGTTCTTTTTTCTACAACCAACTCTTCGAACAATTTAATAAAGCCCAGATAGTAGCAACGTAAATCCGTGAGCGAGTCATATTCAAAATTCTCATCAATCTTACAAATTGCCACAAGTCGAATACAAACACTTCCCTTCGCTCACATCGCGCCAACACAAACTATCGATCGCAATCAACGCAATAAGTCGAGTTGAGAACAAATTTCGCGATCTTGAATATGTACGAAATAAACCATCGGGCTTTAGATGAAGACAGATGTCATGTTAATGGTGCAGGCAAATCCACATTCAACCCCACATCTGAATATGTCAAAAAATAAAGTGCACTTGGTGCAAGAATTGTGATTTTGATCGACGAGCGACGAGCTAGACAATGATGGAACACTCTAATTCAACTCCTGCATTCATTAGAAATATTCTCTTTTCTGACGAGGCAATATTTAGCTTAAATGGTACCGTCAATAAGCGATTGTCGTTATTCGGCGGTTGAAAATCCGCATTGGATGATGAAACTGTTACCGTATTCAACTTTTTTGGTACGGCCGCGTCTCGGTCACCCCCGTTCCTGCTTATAAGTCAAGACGCACCCTAAAAATATTAGTCTATTCAGTATCGCTCCAGTCTCGTCATGGTATCGAGAAAGTATCGATCGAAGTCCGACCAGGGCCGCGTGACTTAGATTAAGTAAACTTAGAGTAAACTTAAGTATTATATGTGAGGTTTTGTTTAAACCATCGCCGCGCGATTTATCTAATTACAACCGCGACAAAGTTAATGCGCCCGATCTCCTTTGTTCCCAAGGGATACAACCTTCTCACCCGCGTGTGTCATCGATGCACCACCGTCGCGTCGAACCCTCAACATTCCTTAAGCGAGACGCGATAACATAAACAAACATTGCTTCACATTCTCTCCTTTCATAATTTAGTTAAGATATTTTTATTATTGTACAACACTTGAACAACAGTACCGTTGCTTTGTCCATATCAAGTTGTTGGAATTGGAACAATAGGAAACAAAACACTAGTATGTGTCGAAAATAACTTTAAAAAGAAAACTCACAAATATTTGTAGAATATTATTGCAAGTCCATGTGGAAATTTGAATAAATAGCTTAATGTTGTAGAAACCTTGTTGGTTAGGCGTTATGCTCGTCACTAAAAACGACAATCAAAGATTTCAGATCGGTAAAAATGATAATATGATGATAAATGAGTTTTAAAAGCCAGATTGATAGTTTCTGGAGATGTTTTCATATTGCTCTTACTCAGACTTATGTATCTCGACATATCAGCAATATGTGTCGACGATATCCCAAGAAAATCAAGTGCGTATAATAAATTAGTAAATTGGAGACTGTGGTTGGCAAATAAATTGAAACAAACTTACCCTTGCCACACAGTATTTTATTCCTACTAGATATACATTTCGATAACTAAGTTGTAATCTTCAGGAGTGTAAGTTTGTTTGAATTTAAGCGTATAATAAACTTTAATAATGCTGTTTTCATGTTAATCATCTTTTTTAGAACTGCGCATTGGCTTCCATATAGTCAAACTAAACTATGAAGACGGTACCAGTTCTACACACATGGCGAGCTTTGGAACGTCAACCTGCAATAGAAGAAGATATTTAATAAATCAATTAAATGGTACAAGGTTTAAATATAATCACAAATTAAAAATGGATGACGGTGACATTTCAAAATGTGGGTGCTTCACATTAATTTGTTTGGAAGAACAAGCTTAGGGCAAAAAATACAAAATGAACAAGAACAAACCCGTTAGATTTATATAACCAAGAACACATTACAAGTAGGTAATTGCCCACATTATATTTAATTTAGCTAACAGCCAATCATACATGCAAAGAAATCATTATATTTCTGCAATGAACACAATAACACATTTAATATGTCAATTTTTAAATAATTATCTATCACATTCATATTAAAAAAGGAATAATTGGCTAAAGAAACTAGACCGAAACCAAGACGAAAAATATTTGAGACAAAAGTATAAAATGGGTGAAACAGAGGCACAAAAAATATACATGCGTAATAATCAAAGGATGGAGTGGATTCATATGGGAAAGCCACAGAGAAATTTACGCAATAGGAAAGCACACCAAAATAGGATTTGCTTTATTTATTTTCCATGTCCAAATTCCACATATTTTAAAATGTAGGTTCAAAAAAACCTCTTGTGCAGAATGGTAAGATGCAAAGAAGTACTTTGTACCTTTCATTTAGAAACACATTCTTACCACCTATTTTGCTCACGCATTCTGCTCAGGGTTCTACCAACAGTACCAGTTTTCCTGGTAAGGATAACTGAAACTATATTTTATACAGCAAAATTCTTATAGATATGTGAAGAATGCGGCTACACCTCCACATCTCCCAAGATGTGATTTGTGAATGGTCAAGAAGTTCACAATAGATGGTTAATCGAAATACCTTGCCATCTTCATACAATCGTATATGCAGCATAGTAAAAATGGCGTGCGAGAGTGGTGGATTTCAAATTCAAAGTTAGATTATAGTGAAATTCTTCAAAATGGCGAAGTGGTAATAGAAAGTATGAAACAAGCATTGACCGTTATAACACAGAAATATAATGATAATATTACAGTTAGAAATCGATAATAGAAAATTATATAGAGATCGATAATTTAGAGCAAAATTGTATTCATATATTCGAGTGGAAGAGGCCAACAACGAAAATGTATATGAAAGAAGGAAACATATTTGAAAACATAGTGCACGTAGATATCCGGGGAAGGTCATATCAACCGATGTCATTGTACTGATAAAAAGGATGTGGACACCGAAAAGTATGAACGCACGACGGGAACATTCTCACCGACAAAGAAATTGAAATATTATTTTTTTCACCCTGCTCCTGATCCTGATCTTGGCAGGATCGCCATGAAATATTACTAGTTGGGGCTTGCAGTAAATGATACTCGTCGGTAGTCGGTAGTAGTCGGTAGTGTATGTATTTATTGAAACTACATAATTGCGTCGTTTGCAAGGTCGTTGGTTTTCGCAGCGTCGCCGAGTGGTTACTGACCCACCCTAACGTCGAACGTTGTCGTTACGCGTTGCAAATTATGTAGATACTAATATGTGCACTACATATCGACGGAACTATGTCGATGATTGTCTATCGACTATCTATACAAGCCTAACTATGTGTCACTAATCATCATGCCCTGCAAGCGGATATTTATATTAATCGCGAGAGGCTTTCCAAATCAATTGTCCTCAATACGAATTATTATTTCCATTCTTGCTGACGGCAAGTGAAACAAATGAAATCAAAACAACGGCCGTTTGCAGAATGCAAATTTCTAATCGTCGGTGAGTGTTGTAATTGGGTCGATTGTGGATTAGTTCATAACCCAATTACAGCGTACTATTACAAAATCATATCAATAATCGAACCTTGGAAGATAATTTTTATTGGTTGACATGTATTTTTTCAGGCTATCACAACACATAAATTAAGATATAAGATTGGTATATTGATTCAGAACATTTTTTTTCTTTTTAAACATAAAGATTTTAATCGAACATCACCTGCTACGAGCTAGATATTTGAATCTGTATATCTTTCGTTTATCTAGTCATCTAGTAAAATTACATTAATTTTGTTACGACAAGTGCATTGACAATAAAATAGCAAATATTAATGTGAGATTTCCTGATTTCATTAATCTTATTCTTGAAGAAGATATTGATATTGTAGAGATTACAGAAACATGGCTGAATGATGACATATACCATTATTACTATTTTGATAGGTCTAGTGATATTATTATAGTACACGAAAGACTTTGCATGGATTAAATTTGATTATTGTTCCAATAATGAATCTATTTAAATACCACTCCCAAAAATTATTTCAATTATGTCGGCTGCGCTCAACACTTACAGCGAGTTGAGTATCTAGTATTTCAATATTCAATTCTAATTCAATTTTATTTGCTTTTTGCAGTACCGAATATTATGAATTAAAAGTATTTTGAATGCCACTCACGAAATTTATACTAAGTGACATAGAAATCCGAACACAAAGAAAGAGTTTTTTTTAATAATTTTAACACTACATAGTCGGCTACCATAGAGGAACAATCGATGAAAGTTCAAGTTAAAAAACAAAAGACAAAGGAGTTTTTAATAATAGTGTGTTTTACCAGCTCGAAGCCGCGTACACTCGTTGAGCCGTCTAGGCATGGATCTAATCAGGTCGTCGGTATATGTTTGAGGCACCTCATCCCAGGCTACTTGTACCTCATGTCTCAGAGCATCTAACGTCTGCGGAGAATTGGTTAAATTGGTGAGTCGCCTACCCATCACATCCCAAACATGCTCAATTGGTGAGAGGTTAGGACGGGAGAGCCATGGCAAAATATTAACGTCGGGAGCTTAAAAGAAGTCTAAACTGACGCGAGCTACGTGAGGACGGGCGTTATCTTGCTGGATATGGAATTTGGAATGTGGAATTTTGCATGGTCGCAAAATAGAGTAGCAGATGGCGCTCTACAATGTCATGGATGTAGCGCTGAGCATTCATATTGCCTCTAACAAAGACTAGAGGTGACCTGCTTCCATAGGCAATGGCACCCCTTACCATTAGTCCAACAGTGCGATGCACATGCCGTTCTATCGCAAACTCCAGGTTGCGGCGTTCTCCTCTTCGCCTTCTGACCCTTGCCTTGCCTTGAACGACGACTGTGGAATGTCGAATGGAATAGTGTCGTCTTTAGTGACGAGTACTGGTTTTGCTTGGCCATGCATGATGGTCGGGCAAATTAAGATTTTTCTTGAACGCACGTTATTTATAGTATCTCTTTGTACATTACTACTACACTACATTCGAGGTTGTGCCCTCAGGTGCTAATATGACCTAGCAGTTAGGTGAACTAACTATTGAGCAGACCACATAACCGGCCGTACGAGAAGCAGTCCCTCCTAAGGTCAATTCCTGCAGTTTTCAGTGAACATGTCCATTATTAATCGTCAGAGCGTAATAGACCTTCAGTGGAAACTGCAGCCTTTTGAACTCTAATGGAACGACGGTATAAGTGGTATTCGCGGTGTAAACACAGATTCACCTCGAGCACAGGCAATAAATATAGTGGCCTCTACCACGTTTTTATGTAAGGCTTTCACATACAACCTGGTCCCATTGCACAACTTGGGCGAATTGACATTTCGCAGTAGCATTATCGGAGCATCCACTTTGAGGATAAGTGTGTGGGACGGCATACCAGGTGGGTTTAGAGAATGTAGAAACCCACAGTATAGTATACAGCATCATCAGTAGCGACTACAGTGTCTACAGACTTGTACTGGTATTCTGCACCTTCGAACGATTTCAACAGTCATTGATCAGAGAAGCCTAATCCCTTTTAGGTGTCAAAATCGCACATTCGCACAACCACTCCATGAATTTACTGTGCAGATTTTCGACACCCAGGTATATTCGGGATATGAGATCGTCAACAGTTGACAAAAACAGTTGCTACAGAGCAAGGTCCGACGGGACCGCATATTCTCCATTTCCTATTTTAAGGAGAAGATCGGGTAATTGTCCAGCACAAACGTCGCCGTTCAAATGCACCCGTTTTGTTACGGTAGAGTTTTTTAATAAGGGCAAGCCTTAACTTCGGCAGCTCGAGATCCTCTGACGGAAGTCTCCCACTAATAATGCGGTCACGCCCCCCAACATGTCATCGTTTCCTCTGATATCCTTTAAAGTTCTGTTAAGTGCTTCGTTTATGTGCCATTGTGCTTTCGTCCCAAACTGTAAGTTTACCATCGAGAAGTACTTGGGCCGCATTACTCTGCTTTCATAGTGGCGTTTCGGCATGTCAAACGTGTTATCGGTACAAATGTTACATTTATAATGAGGTGGCCCAACTTCTCGCGCTGCTTACACTGTCCGTAATGGTGCAAATTTGCGAATTCAAATATCAACCTAATCTTAATTCAAAAACTTTGAACCCCTTCAGGGTTTTAGCAAACGTTATTTCTTTATCTCTAATTGTTAGCCTAAAAACAAAGTTTCATGCTTCTAAAGGGTTTTTCAATAAGAACGGGTCGATGTTGAAATGGAATAAAACAAGTTGTGTGTGAGGTATTAACGAAATGTTTCTTTTATTTGAAAGGTCCATGTGTGCCATTATTTATGGAATATAATATTATTCAAACGTCCGCCGCGGCTTCTCACGATGGCACGGATCCGAGTGGTCCAATTTTTAATGATTATGCCGCATAGATCCGGCTGAATTTGAGCGATGGCATTAGTTATGTTGGCTTTAAGGGCATCGGTAGATTGCGGCTTATTGGCATAGACCTGCGACTTCAGGTAACCCCACAAGAAAATGTGTAGCGGGGTCAAATCGCACGATCTTGGTGGCCAATTCACGTCGTCTCTATGAGAGATAAACATACCTCCAAATCGTTCATGCAGAATGTCCATCGTGGGGTCTGCTGTGTAGCACGTAGCCCCGTTCTGCTGGAACCACATGTCGTCCACCTACATATCGTTCAATTTGGGCCAAAGGAAATCAGTTAGCATCGTTCTGTAGCGCTCGCCGTTGACGGTGTGTGCCTAACAAGGTTATTTTCAGAAAAGTACGGCCCAATGACCCCGCCGGCCCATCGGCCAAAATTGGTTTAAAATCGGTTGTCTCGAATTTGGCCACTAAACGTTGGAGAGTCGACTTTGAAGACCCACCGCGTTTGCCGTAAAATGGACGCACCGCGCGCAACGTTTGCACTAACGAACACTCATTTTGATAATAAAGTTTTATCATGTGGACGTGCTGCTCAATCGTGTACCTTGCCATGGTGATTTGGCATCAGTGACTGAATAATAAAAACCAGATTAGACAGACACCAACAGAAGAACATGGCCACCACAGGCTGCTAACATCGACCCGTTCTTATTGAAAAACCCTTTAGCTTCAAAAATTACGGACTTCCCTACAAATTTTCAATCCCTTTTTCACCCATTTAAGGGTGGCATTCTTATTGCCCGTCTACGTCTTAAAAGCAACACCTGTGACAAAATTCAGCTTTCTAGGTCCAAGGGTTTAGGCTGGGCGTTGACGAGTCAGTGAGTCAGGCCTTCTCTTTTTACTTTCTTATAACTGGTGTATTTTTTTAATTTGGCGTCAAAGCTGGCCGTGAATGTTTAACTGCGAACGAACCACCATTATTAATTAGACATTTTAACCTATGTCTAACCGTAACCTCACTTTTAATTGTCAAAAGTTGTTACTTAAGTGACAGTTGAGTGTATGTACAAAATTGTGGTTCGTTCACAACTTCGACAACTTCGACGCCAAATTAAAAAAAAACATCCGTTACTTTATGTATAAGTAACAATAGTAATCATGAAAATTTTCGAACTCGAGATTTTAACGGATATACACGTTATGAGGTCCCATGAATCGATTATGACTATTTTTGGAATGCCGTGTGTGTGTCTGTCTGCCCGCGCTCTACCGTCCAGACGGCTAAAGCTAGAGCTATGAAAGGAAGTGATGGTTTACTCATTTTACCATATCTTGAAAACAGTGCATTTAATCGAAAAAAAATCTCACAAGTTAATGATATTTACATTTTAAGCAACCTTTATATGAAAAAATCCATTTTAATAATTTTATTTGGTATAAATTGACGACTTTTTCACGTGGGTAGTAGCTAAGCAAAATCGTTGCCTAGAATGTGAAGTTTCAGGTATCCGTAAATGTACTTTTTAACAGTGGCTTGAATAAAATTGCTGTTAGACTATGATGTCAGATTTTCGCAGTAAAGCGATAATGTTATTGGACAGTGGTGGAATCAATATAGCTATTACATTCATAAATATAGTAAACGGTTCTTTAAATGTTTGTATATTGTAATGTCATTTTTCTACGACCGTGAGAAAATATTTATTTTAAGAATACCGAAACTGTTATTTACATTGACAGGTTATCGAAAGTCAATGCAATTCTATCAAATAACAGATAAATAATTTTTTTGCCCTAAAATAGTATAACGAAATTGAATAAAACTCATTTTCCGCACTAAGTAGGCATATATTTAATTACATGGAACTGCAAGACACTTTATGATACAAGCAATATTTAAATAAAACATAAAGTTAGTTACTTTGTCATTTTTATCAATTGCTACTCTTGCTACATAGATGCGCGGTAAATTATTTTCTATGCCTTGATGATATTCCTTTTCATCGTGTAATAATTCTGTTTTTTTATCGTTGTTTAAATAATTACGATGCCTTTACAGAATTTTGTAAATTCGTTTTAAATGTTTGAGTTCCCAAGACCTGCGGACGAAGCGGTATCACAAAATAAAATCGAACGTGCCCACTAAGCAATAAAATAAATTTTCACAAAACGTATAAACGTAATGTATGCAAGATTTAACACCTGGACGAGAACAAAATAAGGGAATATATTAAATTCTGGGGTTTTCGCTACATACATAAAAATCTAAGTCTTACTACCAGATGTGTAAGCACATTTCTAAAACTTCAGGGCGTATTTATCATATATTTTTAACGAATCATGGAATTTATTACGCCTTCCACAAACCGACATTCGTATGTATTACTGACATTCAGATATATTATGCGAATATATTCCAACAAATTTCCACCATTATATATCACTGTATTTTATTTGATAAATCCAACCGACAACTCTCCGAATGCAAGTGCGACGATAATTAAGGACAGACCATCTCGATATCTACATTGGCGGCTTTGTTGGTCGCGAACTACATATTCGTGGAAACTCATCAAAAACTCAACACTGGTATATGTATATTATTATTATTAAACATTTCTAGTATATTGTGTATTTAAAGTAGCTACAAATATTTGTTGAATGAATTTGAGTGAACATCTAGGAATTGAGTAACGTATGGAACTAAAGTCTTGAGAAAAAAATTGGGGCTAAATTAATGAAATTAAACTACGCGATATCACGTTGACATTGTGTCAGACATTCTGTTAGCATCGTAGTTTATATTTCAGTCACCTCAAATTTCCCGATCACTATGTTTAAAATGTCTTGCAAACTTGAGACGCGAAATAGTATTTATGCACTGGTTGGACGAATGGCTAAACGTGATATTGTTGACGTGTTTAGGGATCAAAATGTATCAGTGGCAACAATTTATCGGACAATTAAAGAATGCGAAGAAGGTTTAGCTTCGGCTCATTATACCAGGGCAACAACAGAATGGTTGACTGCAAACAACATACCATTCTCCGCAAAAAATGATAACCCAGCTAACGTTCCCCAGGCAAGGCCTATCGAAGAATTCTGGAGTTTGCTGTCGGATAGGGTATATGATTATGGATGGGAAGCCCAAAATGAAGACCAGCTTCGCCGTCATATTTTCCAGAAGATCAATGAAATTGACTTAGAAACTGTCCAACGGCCTATGGGACATCTAAAGAGAAACTTAAGAGCTATCGAAAACGATGGATCATTATCCATTTTCTAAATTGTGTTACGAATTAGAGTGCCCGTTAACCAGCAATTAAACAATCGCCCGATATTTTAGTCGGATCGAGCTGGAGCGCGCACACTACGCCGACTAAACCATTTGGTTGCATGAGGGTGCGCATACTGAGCGATAGTTGCCCGATAGTCGGCGGGCTGAAAACATCGCGAAGTGCAGTTTACTCTTGGGCGAAAATTGTTATAATAACTTTACATATCAAAAGGAAATGTTATCTAGAAAAGCTATAATATTACATATTATATTAACCCTTTAATTACGGGCGACGTCAATAGACGATCATACCTAACTTGCATGAGACACGGGTGTCGTCAATAAGCGATTTGAGCATCTTCTACGTTCCGGGGAACGTTTGTTGACGATTATATAGTTTTTTTGCAATTTCTTGTCTGGGCTTTGACTACAGACATATATTTATTTATTTTATCATATAAAGTCGTTGATTTTAGAGGTGATCAATGATAATTCTTATAAAAATATACGCGCGTTATTTGACGTAGTACGAAAGGTGTAAGAAAACGAAAATTAGTAGCAACATGGTGTACTGAATGTAAAGTAGGACTTTGTATTGGTGAATGCTATAAAATATATCATAGAAGAATTTTTTTTTGAAAATGTTGAAATTTTTTGAAAATGTTCGACAATGTTGAAATTGTTTTAGTAGTTATATGATAATTATATTATGTTATATTATCTATATTATCCTCCATTTATGTAAAAATCACTGATTACACTCAAATACGGCCATAATGGGCATGCAGTGCGATGTATGATGCTCTTTATTATTATGATCCTGATCACATTTATACTGATATTTTTTTCAATAAAATAAATATTTGCTTCTTATATACTTACTTAATGTTTTTATTACTATTATTTACCGATTTTTTTTTCAGATTTGGGCGGTCAGCTTTATGAATATATTCCCGTAGTTAAAGGGTTAAATAGAGGAAAGAAATTAATGAAAAAAAGAAATCGAGAATATTGGGTGCATCCTATATACAGTGACAGATTATTGCAAGTTTTATACACTTCTAGAGTACCCAAAAAAGTTTTTTGCTTATAATAGAATGAGTATATCTAGCTTTAATGAACTTGTTAAATTAATCGGACCATCAATAGTGAAAGAGGATACAAATTTACGACTTGCAATACCTGTTGAGGAGAGATTGAGCGTGACATTATGGTAAGTAAAAGTATTAATATTTATAGTTTTATTTTAATATAAGTTAAAGAAAAATTACAACTGGTATAATTCTAACTCAGTTGTATAATCGGATACGTATGACCGTGATGAGTCCGTTCAACACCCTGGCGACGATAAGCATGACATAGCTTGAGTGCGCTGCTCGAGAGGTGATTTCATAGGTGGAGGTTTGGTATGGTGGAACTACTGCATCTGCTCGAAATGCTGAGGTTGTTATATGATGCTTGACTACGTCTTGCCAAAGTTATATTTTTAAAAATTTGTATAATATTAATTTTAGCATTAAGTTTCTCCTCCGCGGTAAGTGCTCGTAGTGATGGTACAAGAGACAAAGCGAAGTTTGTATCTTCGTCTTTCGTGTCGTTCAAAGGCTTCAACTTGTCCCTTGATGCTTGTTTTGGCTCAATTCGTTTTTTCAGGAGCCTCATGTAGTGTTATCGTGTCATCATCGTCATCTACCGGTGATGCGTTGCTTTCCCTTTCACGATTTTCCACGTATGGAAGAAAAAACAACAATTTATCGAAGTAGACGTATTTGCGCCTCGTGGTGGTAGCTTGCCCTGATGTATTAGATTTTTGGACATTTAATTCCATACGGAAACAAGTCCGCAAGGTATGCCATTTTTTGTATTGCGTTACCTAAAGTGATAAAAAATATTTATTAATTAACCTTAATTCCTTTCAGATATTTCGCGACCGGAGCACTTTCAAAGCGCTCTCTTTTGAGTATCTGATTGGGGACACCACAATAGGATATATCACTAAAACTACATCTCAGCAATTATGGAAAACACTACAACCCTTATACATGGCAAACAAACAAGAAGATGATTGGATTAAAATTGCTGACGAATTTTATCACCACAAATTTTCCAAATGTTGTAGGCGCGATAGATGGGAAACATATACAGATGGTGCAGCCAGCACATTCCGGATAGTCATACTTTAACTATAAAATGTTCTTCTCATGTGTTTTAATGGCATGGACGGACGCAGATTACAAATTTGTTTATATAGATGTCGGCTCGTATGGGAGAGCTAGTGATTCGGAAATATTTAAAACATGGGTAAGCGGCTTTCTCAAAATCAACTAAATCTTCCACAGCAATGACATTGCCAAATGATGACCACGGATATGCGATGCCATTTTCTGTCGTCGGCGACGAAGCTTTTGAACTCATATTTATATATATATTGTTATGTTATTAAAACGGTCATAACAACAAAGAAATAACAAAGAAATAAAAACTGAAAAATATAAATTCGCGTAAAATAATGCGACATCGCGTAGCATTTTGGAAATAAAAGTACTAAAACTAAACATAAACATTTACTTACGGACCAAAAATGTAAATAAAAAAGGATATAATGCAGGTCTATAAACACTTTTGGCTATGCATAGGTCGCAAGATGAGCCAACCAGGGGAGTTGCAGCTTACTTCGCCAAGGACGGCTGCGTACATTCAGGCCAAACCGAATGAGTTGTTTGGGGAAAATTCCGACAACGAAGGTGGATCATGCCGTGCTACGCCGGGTAAATTCCTGGAAGCCGTAGGAAGCCCGACAATCCCAGAACTGCCAGGGGATGTCGTTGGGGATTATCTTCGGAAAATCACACCGACTCTGAAGGTAATGTGCAGCGTACCGTTGGACAGATTGGGCATGGTCGTACGGAGGCCCATTCCAGTGATCGTAACGCCCAGGGCGGACGACGTAGCGCCCGCATCCGGAAAATACCAAGGGTGCACAGAGCAGGTGAACGTTGTAGTGAAACGTCCGAGGATACCCGCGAAGGGGCACACAAACCGGCCTCACCGAATGGCCGGTGGCAAATAAACTACACGCCGAGTTGACGTCAGTGATCCCATATTCGAACCGCCGCTAGCACCTTCCCCTCAAACAGGTGGTAAAAGTGGGGACGGCAGTCGAGCTGAGCCGAAACCGAGTTCGGTGGAGTTCGCCTCGCGATCTAAAAATAGACTCGATTACGTCGACTACAGCGCCACCAAGCAAACAAGTCTATCGGAAAATATGCCAACTAATTTTAAAAATTCGTGGCGGGAAATGTTTAAGCCAATACCTATAGCTCCTGCCGGCGTTGTACCTTCCGTGACAAAAGTGAAAGTACAGGGTGCGCCAGAGAAACTTACTTATTTGAACAAATTCCCGCGCGGTGAGTTGGGCGGGTAGAGGGGCGAGAGGGGGCGCATCTGGAGGGGGAAGTTCCCAAGTTTGTTTCTCCCGCCAGTCAGTAGCCATCATGCTCTGGTCTAGAGAGCAGCGTGCCTTCGCATTAGAGAGCTAATTTTCTAACGGTCACTCAATTGTTGCTACGCAACGTGCAATCGTTCCTGGCTGTAATTCCATTCTGTCGTGGGTTAAATCATTTCGGGAGTGTGGAAGTGTCGCTAAACCCAGAAATGGACTTCAACGGACCATCAGAACTCCGGAAAATATCGAAAGAGTGCGGCAGTCAGTTGTGCGTTCTCCCCGGCGTTCCGCTCGCAAACACGCAGCTGCTATGAGAATTTCTGACACCACGACGAATTCTCCATGAAGACCTTCATTTTCATCCCTATAAATTTTGGCTGTTGTGCAAGAATTAACTGAACGCGATTTTGTTACCCGTCAAAATGCATGTGAAATGCTGATTGACAATCTGCCTGAAGACGCGGTCGTTTTTTTCAGTGACGAGGCTCACTTCCACATTTCCGGGTGCGTCAACAAGTCTGGGGAGAAGAAGGTAGGGACTGAGCTATAAAAGCCGACGCACGGCAAATTACAGGGAAGCGACCAGCCCAAGAAGGAGGAAGGAGTTCCACGAAGTGACCAGCCCAAGAAGGAAGAAGGAGTCCGAGTCCGAGCCAGCGACCAGCCCGAAGCAGAGAGAGAGAGAGAGGTTGATCCAGTGAGCAGCTGGAGGCAGAAGATTTGGTAAGAATATTTAAATTTGCTAATATTATATTGATGGTGCCTGAATTCAGGGCAACCATATGGCTAGATAAGCGGTAAATGAAATAATTTACAACTTGTTTGGCAATATAAATATAAATATATATATATATATTTATATATTTATATATATATAAATATAAATTTACATTAATTATGTTAGTTTATAATGCGTAAGTTTTATTTGCACTTGTTAAGCATATATAAAAGGGTATAAGAAATTGTGTCAATAAATTTTATTTGCACTTGTAAATAAACAAAAGATAATAACAAAGTGTATCAATAAATATTATTTGCGATTTGGTTAGCAAATAACAAAAGATATTAACAAAGTGTGTCAATAAATTTGCAACTTGTCGAGCAAATAAATAAAATAATAACAAATTGTATCAATAAACATTATTTTCGATTTGTTTAGCAAATAACAAAAGATATTAACAAAGTGTGTCAATAAATTTGCTACTTGTCGAGCAAATAAATAAAATAATAACAAATTGTATCAATAAACATTATTTGCGATTTGTTTAGCAAATAATAAAATATATTAACAAAGTGTGTCAATAAATTTGCAACTTGTCGATCAAATTAATAAAATAATAACAAATTGTATCAATAAACATTATTTGCGATTTTTTTAGCAAATAACAAAAGATATTAGCAAAGTGTGTTAATAAATTTGCAACTTGTCGAGCAAATAAATAAAATAATAACAAATTGTATCAATAAACATTATTTGCGATTTGTTTAGCAAATAACAAAAGATATTAACAAAGTGTGTCAATAAATTTGCAACTTGTCGAGCAAATAAATAAAATAATAATAAATTGTATCAATAAATATTATTTGCGATTTGTTTAGCAAGTAAAGAAAATTATTTATAAATTGTTTCAATAAACTTAAATTGCAACTTATTGAGCACAGAGAAAATTTTTCACAATAAATAGTTTTAAAATCAGAATATGCATGAGAAATAAGACAAATATTGACGCGGGACTAGATTATGATAAGGACGGACCGGTCAACGCATCGGAGTCGCGCAACATTTCTTGCCCATACCCGGCATGTGTAAATAATTTTCGTATACGAATTTTGTTTTTCTTAACAGGCATCGAGAACTTGACGGTAAACATTTAAACGCGTGTAAAGGAATTTATATAATATTGTATATTGTTTTGGAGAATGTAAAGAATTTGATTTTAAAAAAATATATTATTTTAATTTAAAATATTGTATTATTTAACCTGATCAAACCTGAACAAAAGGATAGCTTTGACAAAAATTTTATATAGTTGTGAGTTATTTCCTAAATAAAATAAAATTAAAGGTTAATTCATAGCAGTATGTACATAATAAAAATTAATAAATTTACAAATACACATAATTGCACGTTTAAATTTACCGCCAAAGTACTATTGACGTGACGTGTATACCTCTAAAATACAGCGACACCACGCCACGCCTACCCAATGGACTTGTTTGCTTGGTGGCACTGTATGCCACATCAATCAGGTTTCGCGTTTCGCGGTAATTTTCGCGCCGAATTAAAATCGCGTACCCCGCTTCTACAAACGCAATGAAAATGAGAAAAAAATACTACGAAAATTAAAATGAATGACGAATGCAACGGAGAATGATTTGTTGTTAACAATTTGATAGAAATTTTTTTAATATTCCAAAAAATCGATACAAGACTCATTTTGCGTGCTGTTCATATTAAAAGGCATAATATGATGTGAGATTAACAATATGGCGTTGGGAATTCCTAATATTTCACTGAACTTCAACAATTATCAAATTGAATGTGTCAGCTCGTGTAAATTTTTCGGTACCATTATAGATTTCAATCTACATTGGAGTGCGGAAATTTATGATACAAGTATATGTTCCCGATTAAATCGTGCATAATTTGCCATTAGCAATTAAAAAAAAACTGTTTACTTACCCATTACTAAATGTCTATTATGCAGTGGCACATTCTGTCATGTCATATAACATATTATTATGTGGACATGCCAGTGAATGTGAGCGTGTTTTTCTAATCCAAAAGAGGATAATTACAGTGACATTTTTAAAAAACATTCCATATTTACATTCATTAATATACAGTTAGTACAGACATAACACGCGCAATTGTGATAACCTTATTTGGATGGGTTTTCACGGAGTTGAATTAAAAAATTTCCTAAATATGCTGTCATTTTTGCCTATGCATTTAAGGTCGTTGGACGACAAGGGCATTTTCCGGAGAAAACTTAAGTGTTATTTCATATCAAATACATTTTATACACTCATCGAATTTTAAGCTAGTAATTAGTCATTTATTTTTATTTTGTGACGCCTACTGTATTACTTTCTTTCTCATGACTGTGGTAATCTTATTATTGTATCAATTGTATTTGAAATTTCATTTTAATTGTATACCTTGAATGTTCACATCCATGTAATGTTGGCTTACGTGAATAAATGATAATCTAATCCAATCTAATCTATTCTTAACCTATGATGGTCAGGCATTCCATGTCCGTACCATGAGGAGAGGGAAGGGCTTTGGAATAATTAAACACTGGTTTTAGGCCAAGTAAAATCGAACGTTTATTTGGCTCTTACATTTGTTGGAAAGCGCTGAGGCATAAAACCACCATCTTAATTAATATACAGTAAAATGTTCAAACAAAGGCCGAGTGAAATTTTTTTTTAGATATATATATATACAACAAATATATATATATATATATACTGTACGGGCCAAAAGTTTAGACTCACCTTCGTAATGTATGGATATTAATAAATAAGACGAAATAATGACATGAATTCCCATTAAGCAATTATATTTCCAGAAAAAAATAGTTCAGGGACAAAATACAATATAAAATTTCATATACAGACTATGATTTCTTCCCAATTTTCAAAATATCCCCCTTTTACTTTTATTACAGCCGCGAATATTTTCGGCTCATTTATTAAATATTTTGTTATTATTTATAGTAATATTGACTATCGAGTATTCTGCGTAGCTATAGGCAACTGTCAACTACATTACAATAATAAATTTCCCCAGACCGCTGCCACGAAAACGAAACATAACCTACGACATTGTACACAGTGTACTTTACAATCGTTTCGTTATACAGTACATCCTGCCTTCTCCATAAAATATGGGTCGAAATCCGGAATTGAGTGTCGAAACGCGAGCAGTCATTGTTTCATTGCACGAGGAAGGCTATTCTACTAGACAAATTGCATCTAAGACTAAGGTTAGTCAGACAGCTGTCATAAGAAGAAGGAAGAAAGAAACTGGAAAAAACGTGAGTCGGCGACGATCTGGGAGACCTCGTGCAACTTCACAGAGGGAAGACAAGTTCATCTGTGTTCAAAGTAAGCGTCTACGAACTCGAATCGCACCAGAAATTCGTGAGGAATTAAATTCTACCCAGCAGACGCCTATATCTGTAACCAGTGTTAAACGCCGGCTTCGTGCTTACGCTTACGTCTTGAAAGGCTGTGTAGCTGCTAAGAAACCACTTCTACGAAAACAAAATAAAATGAAAAGATTACAATGGGCAAAAAACATAAAGATTTGGCAGTAGAACAATGGTCTAAAGTATTGTTTACGGATGAGTCAAAGTTTGAGATTTTTGGAGGAAAACGTAGGCAATATGTTCGCCGTTTGGTTGGCGAACGTATGACGAGTCAATGTATAATACCAACAGTGAAGCATGGTGGGGGATCCGTCATGGTTTGGGGCTGTTTCGCCGGAAGTAAAATCGGAGATCTCGTAAAAATTGACGCCACTATGGATCAATACAAATATCACGACATTTTGCAATACCATTCTTTTCCATGTGGGCAGAGAATCGTGGGTAAAGGATTCATTTTCAGCAAGATAATGATCCTAAACACCCCTCAAAATTGTGCAGAAACTACATAGGGAACAAAGAAAAGGGAAAAGTGCTAAAATACATGGAGTGGCCGTCTCAATCCCCTGACCTCAATCCTATCGAACTGTTATGGGACGAATTAGACCGGAATGTGCGAAGAATGCAACCAACCAATCAAAAGGTACTTTGGGACTCTTTGCAAGTTTGTTGGAATAAAATCCCACCTACAACTCTGCAAAAATTGATTGCGAGAATGCCGAAAATATGCGCGGCTGTAGTAAAAGCTAAAGGGGGATATTTTGAAGAATCAAAAATTGGGAAGAAATTATAGTATAAATATGAAATTTTGATTGTATTTTGTTCCTGAACAATTTTTTTCTGGAAATATAATACCTTAATGGGAATTCATGTAATTAAAGTCGTCTTATTTATTAATATCCCTACATTATGAAGGTGAGTCTAAACTTTTGGCCCGTACAGTATATATATATATATATATATATATATATATATGTATATATGTATATATATATATATATATATATATATATGTATATATGTATATATATATATATATACATGCTTGTGCAACACCCTCCCACGCCATATAAAGCCGGCCAATGTAAAGGTGAACACAGGCATGTATCAAATGAAACAATAAAAGACATCTATATGACAAAGGGGGCGGGGGATAGTTTCAACATTGATCAAATAACTTAAAATAAAAACTAATAATACAATAAATTAAAAGAAAAATAAAAATGCCGCAAGAATAGAGTTATGCAAATTGTGACGGAATTTTTATCGATGCATTTCGGAGATTCTCATTATGTCCAAAATTTCAAAGAAGTTTGGACATAATGATATCATTCCGCTCAAATTGCTGACATTCTCATGTGTTTCGAGGGATTGTGAAAATAGTTTCACATAGTTTAACGTAATCATTTTTTCCCAATTATTCAAAATCTTCTAAGGATTTCCGCAATCGTTTTCAATAATAATTCTTTGAAAATTTAGTACTCGCAAAGCTCCTCTATTACCTGCTTCTACAAAATTATAAGCTGTGCAAATTGTGAAGATTTCATGAAATACAAAAAATTATGGGTCCCTCATCTTATCAGCCCGTTATGTTGTAATGATGCCGCCTAGTTCGATATGAGTATTATTTATCCATACAACTGTTGTGTTATGTGCGTATTTATATAAGCGTAAATTGTAAAAATTGTCGACTGTAAATCACTTAGACTTGTACCTATCTTGTAACGTGAGCAGTCAGTCGGCGAATTAAACACTTTTAAAATAGAAAGAAACATCTTTCTGGTAAGATGCAGGAAATGTAACATAATTCCAAAATTTTTAGACAAAGCTGCCATTATTCAAACTTTTTAAGTGTCAAAATTGATTTTAAATATCAATCTATTCTATCTAAATTTCACAAACAAATGTTAAATCTCTGTATTTCAGATATTATAATACTCTTGAAAAGTTTGAATAATGACATCTTTCGATTACGTACTGACATTTACACATACTTATCATACAATGTTGCAGATAGTTTCTTTAAGGGGGATCCTGCTTTAGAAGGCTCAAAAAATCGTTTTTTTATTGCTCAAATATATGCCTAATATATCTAAGAATATGTATAAAAAGTTATAGCGGCTAATTCGCAATATTTTCAAAGATACAGCACTAACCACAGTGAGACGAGATATTCCGAAAGTAATCGAAAATTAACATTTTTCCTGATCGTAAACTTTAGAGCGCGTTTTCTCGAGTTTTCGTTTTTACGATGTTTCTAAACTGGTGGGCGTGATTGCGAGAAAACTAGACAAGCAATCAAAACGAAACAAAGCTCTTGTTAGCTTCAGTAGCATCCTATTTGATATGAACTAAAAAGATTAATGAAAAAAAATTCTACAACAACTTTTTTAGCAAGTTGAAATGATTTTCTTTACCTGCAAAAAGCACATTTATTTTCAAATATGATAAAAATCTTGAATTTCAAAATTTTTGGTTTTTTTTTTAGTTCACCTAGAAGAAAATATATGCGAATTGCAATTTTCTTTGGTCTTTTTTGTTTCAGACAAAAATTACAAGCTACATCTTTTCCACCGATTGTAGACTGCAATTGAAAGGTGTTGCACAAATGTGCATAAAAATCGGTCCCGTTTAAATATTTTGCTCTCGAAATATTTTTTTTAATGCTCAAATACGCAATAAAATGCTCTAAAAAGTTCACTAGACTTGCTCATTTTTTCTGTCCTAAAAAAAATCCCCCAAAAACGCTATTATATATATAAGGCCTCCTAAAGCAGGATCCCCCCTTAATGACCAATTTCACAAAAATTAGTACTGAGTTTAGGTACTAAAATT
Organism: Geotrupes spiniger; assembly: GCA_959613385.1. NCBI lineage: Eukaryota > Metazoa > Arthropoda > Insecta > Coleoptera > Geotrupidae > Geotrupes > Geotrupes spiniger. The sequence goes on from OY390735.1 coordinate 38,516,235, forward strand.
CCTAGTAAATCTTTAACTATTGACAATATCATCGCTTGCATTGAAAGTGCAATTGATGAAATTGAACCGGATATTCAAAATTAAATTCGGTCTTAATGTGTAAACATCATTACTAATTTCAAAAAATATTATAAGGAAAATAACAAATCTAATCCTTTCCAACGTTATTCCAATTACTAAATCAGATAGTAACGCGTGATTCAAGTAGAGATACTTTTTTCAATAGCCTTTTTTTGACAGATCACGTGTGAGTCGTGCCATGCCGTCATGTAATTATTGTTTAGTATTGTTTGGCATTTCATAATGGAAAGACTTGCGCCTGAACAACGTTTACAAATCGTTCAACTTTATTACGAAAATTCACGTTCTGTGAGGAATGTCTTTCGTGCACTTCGCTCAACTTATGGTCAACATAATCGGCCTGGCCTACTGAGAGTTCTATTCGCAACACCATCACCCATTTTGAGAGCCAGCATTCATTATTTGATAATATTCGACCGAATAGACCATGTCCAGCACGCTGTGAAGAAAATATAGCGGCCGTAGCTGAGAGTGTACACGATGACCGTGGAGAGTCGATTCGGCGCCGTTCGCAGCAACTCGGACTGACGTATGGAACGACTTGGCGCATTTTACGTCGAGATCTTAAATTGAAAGCATACAAAATACAGCTTGTGCAACAACTGAAGCCGCTCGACATTTCCAAGCGACATCGCTTCGCTCTGTGGGCTCTTGAAAAGTTCCAAGAAGATCCGACGTTTTCGAGGCAAATTTTGTTTAGCGATGAGGCCCATTTCTGGCTCAATGGGTATGTAAACAAAATTGCCGCATTTGGGACGAATACAACGATACAGTAATATGATTACCACAGTCATGAGAAAGAAAGTAATACAGTAGACGTCACAAAATAAAAATAAATAACTAATTACTAGCATAAAATTCGCTGAGTGTATAAAATGTATTTGAGATGAAATAACACTTAAGTTTTTTCCGGAAAATGTCCTTGTCGTCCAACGAGCTCAAATGCATAGGCAATTGATTAAAAATGACAACCAGCATATTTAGGAGATTTTTTAAATCAACTCCGTGAAAACCCATCCAAATAAGGTTATCACAATTGCGCGTGTTATGTCTGTACTAACTGTATTATAGCGGCTTTTATTTGAAAAAACATGTAAAATAAGCTTAAATATATAAATACTAATGAATGTAAGTACGGAATGTTTTTTAAAAATGTCACTGTACTTATCCTCTTTTGGATTAGAAAAACACGCTCACATTCACCGGCATGTCCCCATAATAATATGTTATATGATATGACAGAATATGCCAACGCATAATAGACATTTAGTAATGAGTAAGTAAACAGTTTTTTTTTAATTGCAAATGGCAAAGAATGCACGATTTAATCGGGAACATATACTCGTATCATCAATTTCCGCACTCCAATGTAGATTGAAATCTATAATGGTACCGAAAAATTTACAAGAGCTGAAATTTGATAATTGTTGAAATTCAGTGAAATATTAGGAATTCCCAACGCCCTAATGTTAATCTCACATCATATTATGCCTTTTAATATGAACAGCATGCAAAATGAATCTTTTATCGATTTTTTCGAGTATTAAGAAATTTGTCAAATTGTTAACAACAAATCATTCTCCGTTGCATTCATCATTCATTTTAATTTTCGTAGCGTTTTTAGAAGCGGGGTACACGATTTTAATTTGGCGCGAAAATTACCGCGAAACGCGAAACCTGATTGATGCGCATAGACGACTTATCGAGTCTATTTTTAGATCGCGAGGCGCACTCCACCGAACTCGGTTTCGGCTCAGCTCGACTGCCGTCCCCAATTTTACCACTTTTAGCCAGCGGCTTGAGGGGAGGGCGCCAGCAGCGGTTCGAATATGGGATCACTGGTTGACATGTATTCAATGCGGCGCCGTTCGCGAGCAAAACGACCGGCTAAAATAAATATAGAATAAATAAACCAAAAGATGGTTGGAAATAAAAACAAACGATACAAACCGATAGGTTATGTTTCCATTGTCAACACCAACAAAACAGGGGTGTTAACGACAAAAGCAGAAAATAACCAAAATATATGTTTGCCGTCGTTCGGGCGTGCGCAGGGAGCGGGAGTTTTGAAGTGGGAGAAACAACGAAGAAGGGACAATTTAAGTAGGGATATCTGTTAAATACGAGCGCACGAGCGGAAAACGGGAACTCTTTGTATTCGATCCTCCTGAGAGCAGGCCGACTACATTCCGGAAGGTGAACCAGGCAAAAATTCTTCAGGTTGAATTTAAAGAAGTATTGGTAAGAAGATCTTTTTAGTTAATTAATATTTTTGGTTTGATTTGTTTATTTCGTTCAAGTGGTAAGTTTAATTTCGTTTTGTTATTGGGATTTGATTAGAATTTTTGGTTTACATTATTTCGCCGCAAAGAGGAGATCGTTATATTCCTCTGAACATTAATAATTATTGAAACTAAACCGTAGCAAAGAGGACATTGTATTCCTCTGAATATAAATAATTATTTAAATTAAACAGTCGAAAAGAGGATATTCTTGTATTCCTCTGAATATTAATAATTATTTAAACTAAACCGTCGCAAATAGGATATTGTTGTATTCCTCTGAATAGTAATAATTATTTAAATTATACCGCCATAAAGAGGATATTGTTGTATTCCTCTCGGTGGAAATAATCAAGGAAATATAATTTGCCTGGGAAGGAAGGGCGGGGGAGCCCGATAACAAATTATTTGCGGAGAAAAGACATCCACGTGGGTTTTTGGCATCGCGGCGGCAAACCATAGACAGTTTCATTAGCAACCGGAAACGAGCACCATCTTGTGGACAGTAGGACAAACAGGAAACACGCAAGAAGCAGAAATATTTTACTGAAACTACTTTGTAAAAAAAGCGACAATTTATTTTTGAATATGCACTCGTTTTATTTTGGTTGCGAAGTACACTAGATCGAGAAAATTGCAATAAATTTTGTTAGACGCCGAAAATTTTCCGTTATTTGAAAAGGACCCTGAGATTTAAAAACACAAAAAAATTTAACTTGTTTTAATAAGGTTTCCCGGCCATCGGTTGAAAACTTTTATTAAAAACAAAATTAAAAGAGCTCATAGCATACCAATATATATATATATATATATATATATATATATATATATATATATATATATATATAAAGACAGGTGTATAACGCGGGGACAATGAATTAATGGAAAAGATATAACGGCTCAAACCCGCAAGGAAGCACGAAGCCCGTGTCGGCGGCTGCGTGCTTCCTTGCGGGTTTAAGCCGTTATATATTTTCCATTAATTCAGCGCAAGGAAGCACGCAGCCGCCGATACGTGTTTCAGACTCATTAGTCTTCATCAGGGCGGCATAGCCAAAAGGAAGATGGTCACAATTTGGAGATCTAATATAAACGGAGTCCAACGTAAGCGACCGACCACCACATTGTGGCTCCAGTCAATTTACCCAACTAATTGTGGGCGAAAACCAACCTGGCCACGCGGGAGGACATAGCCACTTACATGAACAACCGTGCCGAGGATATACAATAATAAAAAAAGACAGGTGTATAACGCGGGGACAATGAATTAATGGAAAATATATAACGGCTCAAACCCGCAAGGAAGCACGCAGCCGCCGACACGTGTTTCAGACTCATTAATCTTCATCAGGGCGGCATAGCCAAAAGGAAGGTGGTCACAATTTGGAGATCTAATATAAACGGAGTCCAACGTAAGCGACCGACCACCACATTGTGGCTCCAGTCAATTCCCTGCGGGTTTGAGCCATTATATCTTTTCCATTAATTCATTGTCCCCGCGTTATACACCTGTCTATTTTTATTATTGTATATCCTCGGCGGTTGTTCATGTAAGTGGCTATGTCCTCCCGCGTGGCCAGGTTGGTTTTCGCCCACAATTAGTTGGGTAAATTGACTGGAGCCACAATGTGGTGGTCGGTCGCTTACGTTGGACTCCGTTTATATTAGATCTCCAAATTGTGACCATCTTCCTTTTGGCTATGCCGCCCTGATGAAGACTAATGAGTCTGAAACACGTGTCGGCGGCTGCGTGCTTCCTATCGGGTTTGAGCCGTTATATCTTTTCCATTAATTCATTGTCCCCGCGTTATACACCTGTTTTTTTTTATTATTGTATATCCTCGGCACGGTTGTTCATGTAAGTGGCTATGCCCTCCCGCGTGGCCAGTCACTTAAACAAAATACAGATATTAAAAAATACATATGGTGAAACTAGTTTTGTCGATTAAAATAAATGAAGTGCGTAATCAGTAATTCATCCGAAAGAAATGTACTGTGTAAAATCAGGTGTCGTCGTGTGTGAACACTGACCTTGTAAAGGTATCAACGACATGTGAGAATTTTCTACATAAAAGTAATATATTGCAATTAAGGTTAACAATTAATCGGTAGTACATACATGAAATTTGAATTGATACAGACAAACTAGATAATACAAATTGTGAGCAAATAAATTAACTTACGATTGAGAGAGTTCGTTGAAGTACAGCGAAATCTTCACACGGACTGTCACAAGTATAATGGTAAACAATCGTACGGTATGTGGACCGTAGTACGTATGTATTTATTGGCGCATGAGTGGAACGTGCAAAATAAGATTATTTCAATATAAGACATTAGAATAATAACGTAAACTATATCGTAAGGAAATTAATAATAAAGATATAAGCATGGAGCTGGAAAAACATTATAATAAATAAATGGTAAGTGATGGGGAAATAGTAATTCCGGGATAAGTTATATAAGAACTAAAATAATTTGGAAAATTAGAACGCAAGATTAAAAATATGTAGAAGTAATAAAATGAGTTAAAAAATAAAACTGTTAGATGTTTTGAAAATAAAATTGTGATAAATTTTCGCAATCTGATTTATCATTGACTGTGTTAGGTTCTTTTTGAATAAAAATCATTTCGAGTACAAGTCTGGCTTTAAGGTTTCGTTCGGTTGTAAGTATGGAGGCGGCGTTGAAGTTGAATTTATGTCCGGTGTCATTTTGGTGTTTTTTAATGCAGTGTTATTGTTGCTGCATTTGTGTCCTTTTAGTCTCTCGTGTAAGTGTTGCTTGGTCTGTCCGATGTAACATTTGTTGCAGTGTGTGCATGGTATTTTGTAGATACAGTGACTAATTTTGGGAAGTGGGGTTTTCTGTTTTAAATGAGTGAACGTGTGTTTTTTTAGGTCCTCCCGCGTGGTTATGTTGAATGTTCCCACACAATGTGTGGATATTTTGACAGTTATCACACATGTGGAGGTCGGCTGCTTGTTGTTGACTCCGATTGTTTTATCTCCAAATTTTGTCCACCTTTTAATTTGGCTATACCGTCCTGATGACGACTAATAAGTCAGAAACACGTGTCGGCGGTTGCGTGTTTCCATGCGGGTGTATGCCCAAGAATCTTCCCTGCATATATATATATATATATATATATATATATATATATATATATATATATATATATATCTATATACCCAAGAACCTGTATATATAACAAACTGAATAACTTTCCGCAAGCTTCGGATGCATTTATACAACAATACATACATAAAACACCCTATCCAGACTTAAATGCTATACGAAACAAATAAATAGGCGGAGAATAATATAATGAATAAGTTTAGAGTAAGTTTATATAATAATTAAATATAAATAAAATAGATTTAGAAATTGAGGTTAGAATCATCGGTAAAAATGTAAATGTCAACTTTAAACAAATCTAAACATACCTTTTCGTAAATATAAATATGTATATCCATGAAATACATATGCGCATTCAAGTGGATGACTTAAATTTTAAATAAATATACAGAATGCCCCGAGACCAAAAACGGTCGGGAAAAAAACAAACGATAGATAGCGTCGCTTCTCAAGTAACACGAACGTGAGTGCAAAAAAAGTCCGTTATTTTTCGGGAAATAAACCTGAAAAGTGAATGCAAAATTGTGACTTCCTAATAAAAATCTTGGACACTAATTATCACCGGAACACGTCCCCGAAGACCCATGGAGGATCGAGAACTGCCGGCAACTGCGAAGAATCGACAGAGGAGCCCCATTTCGACCTTAAAAGGTTTGGATTTACAACTTCAAGAGATGCGCAGTTAACCAGAGGAAAACACGTGATCACCGTAGGCGTTCCCTCGCAACCATCGTAACTATCATCGCTATACAGTAAGGTTAGGTATTTTTTTAAGCTTGCACACACTACTTTATTTAGACTACGACCCTCTTATTGTCCATACCTGCACATACAAAAAACAACAGTACACTTTAGTAATAATAATTATAACACTCGAGTTACATTAACGATCGATTTGGGAGAGAAATACGCGAACTATTTTCTTGCCGACTATACTTTTATTGCCTCCCCAGATCGCGTCACACATTAGGTAATAGTAGAGTAATAATTTCCCTAAACTGTTTACGCGCGACTTTGCGAATGTTTAAAAAATAAAATTTGTTCTTCTTTGTTCTTGTGAATAGTAGTTTATGTCCTCTATATACACATACATACACCTACCTATACCCACGGCATTCCCTGAGAAAGAGATCATGTAAAGTGCTCTAGATAAAAATTTACAAATTACTAACACATATTATATAACATATTGGCGCACAACGAGACAACTATACAACACACACACACACCTAAACGAATACATTTCGTAACATTCGTAAAACCCAATTAGTAACATATTTAAAATAAAGTAACAAATCCAGAGCATAATTTATAAAATAAAAATTATATAAAATGCCAAAACACGTCAGACACCGACAGATCAGGGAGATATCATGAATAGCGATACAGAACAGGGTCGACAAGAAGAACCAATAAAGCAGGAACAAAACGTGTTGAAAGAAATGATGAGGCAAATGATTAAGAAACTAGAGGAAAATAAAAAAGATCTAGATTTAAAATTAGAAGAAAATAAAAGAGACCTAGATATAAAATTAGAAGGAAATAAAAAGGATATTGAAGAGCTAGCTCAGAAACTAGAAGAAAACAAGAAGGATATCGCCCGGACATTTGAACAGAAATTTGAGGAGAATAAAACGAAAGTTGAAGAAGTGCAACAGAACCTTCAAAATATGACAGCTGACCTAAACACACGCATTATTAATATGGACCGATTAGAATTTAAATTGAACGCTTCCGTGGAAAGAAGCGAAGTAAAAACAACGAAAATGATGAGAAAAGAGGTGGAGGAAAAATTACAGAAAGGGCAGGAAGATACCAACAGGGCCATTCAACAAAATGAAAATAAGGTACGTGCGGAAATAGTACTCCTTAAATCCAAAAGCGAGGTGCAAGAAGGTGTAAATACATCTGTTGCGGAAGAAATTATGAACATTAAGAATAAACAAGACACACAATCGAATAGAATACTATCGATGAAAAACCAGCAAGAAGTTTGGAACTTAAATCTAAAAGAAGAATTAAACTTTATCCGAAATATGGAACAGAGAGTTGTATAGGAAGGAACCCAGTCTTACGATCCTCTTAAAACCTTCTGTGGAAACCCAAATATTAAATTCCGGGGCTACAAGGACTGGATTCACCATATGACATACCTTATGCGTATAACAACGGGTGTCGAAGATAACAGCCTGTGCCTGCACGCGGTGCGGATATCACTTGAAGATCGGGCAATGGAATGGTGCGAGATGATATCCGATAGATGTCACTCGATCCAACATTTCGAAAAAGAATTTGTACAACAATTCTGGAGCAGCGACCGGAAGAATAGGATAAAGGTCCAGCTCTTAACTGGGCGCCATAAGGAGGGCCTTGCGACACGTGAAAACTACGCCTGCGATATGTATAACAGGTGTAAATATCTGTCGCAGATGACTGAGAGAGATATCGCAACTCAGTTACTAAATCATTACATACTATCTGATGGACCGGCCGTACTCAGCGAGGAAGTGAGCGGAATGGAGATCCTTATGGAGCTCCTCCGAAAGCTAGATGGATACGGCTAACCCAGCGGCACCACCGAATACCAATTACCCTCCGAGGAATAATTATCAGGGTAACGGGTATCGTGGAATGGAAAACCAACGACCGAGGAACCAATACGACCAAAGCAATTATCGAGGACGATATAATTATCCGCGAAACAGGTGGCAAAATAACCATTATTCTCAAAGTGGTAATTATTATACGCCGAATAATGCGAACCGGAACCCAACGCATTATTACCAGCCGAGGGAAACTGAGAACCAAGAGATGCCCTCTGAAGAATATACAACGCACAATAACCAGGAACAAGGAGAAAAAAACTCCGATGGAATAAAACTACAAATTGGACAAATACCAAAATTCTACGATAACCCGCATAATTTTATTAATATTAATGAAGAAGAACTAAATCAACATTGTATAAAAATACCTTTGATTAACTTACAAATTAAAAATTTAAATATAAACGCAATCTTAGATACAGCAGCTGAAGTATCACTAATTAAACGCACAGTAATAGAGAGAATACCCGATTATCAAAATTATTTACTAAATATTAATAAGATGAACTTGATCGCAACTAATAGTAAGAAATTATGACATATTAGTCAAAAGCTCATCATCGAAACTACCATGAACCATCTAAATTACATCTTTGAATATTATATTTTTGAGAATATGACTCACCCTTGTATTTTGGGTTTTGAAAATTTGAAGTATGAAACTATCATCGATCTGGAAAGAAATAACATAAACATCGAAGGAAATCTAATACCTATAAAAGTAAAGGGAAAGGATAGCGAAGAAGATATTGAAGACGCCGAACTGATGAACTTCTTTTTGCAACGCGGTTTGTTTGCCCGTTGCGATTTGCTCGCGGGCGTCGCTCAATTCGGAAATCCGGGTAATAAATCGCGTTCGGTTGCACTAATATACTTTTATTCCCAACTAAATCAATACAAATAAAGAAAATAAACAAAAATGTACGCTACGGAATATTTAGAGGTATTTACAAGAACAATATCAATTATTGTTATTTTCCCCGGTTTATGTCTTAACTACGAAGATTTATGCGCGGGTATTCGTCTACACGGACGAGGGTTCGGCGAACGAGAAGCGGTAAATATTATTCGGTGTTTGTAACACAAGCGCGTACCCCATACGGAGATCGCACCCGATAGTTACAAGAGAGGATTCTGCAGAACAAGCGCGTACCCCATACGGAGATCGCACCCGATATCTGCAAACGGAGGGAAGGAATCTTACAAAACAAGCGCGTACCCCATACGGAGATCGCACCCGATATTTGTAACCGGAGGTAGGTCCGTTCGCTATGCTCGCTCGCTTGCCTCTGTCTGTCGACTGGCAGGGGTCGGAGTTTATATATCCGCCCGTTGCCAAAAACCACTACATATGACGCGTGTTATTGACACGAAAGTCTCGGTTCTCGCTCGCTCCGGTATCCATCGCGATCTTCCTTCGCATTTGGAATCATTACCCGAATCTAATGTAATATTAAATTAAATTCGACGGCCGTAATGATTCCAAATTTGTAACGAAGCTCGTTGCTTCGTTACACACCACTGTTACGGGGGGGACAAGACGGACAATTATCTACACATCGATTCGGAGTCCTAGACGATCTGCCTCTCTCTTCGTCATGACGAGGTGTTCCCTCGTGGACAGCGGAACGATGTATGGCCGGTTCGGGTGTTTCATCGCACGTCTTCGGGTTTTACCGGTACCGGACTTTATCGCGCTGGCGACTTCCTCTGGAATATGCAGAACTGCGGGGGACTGCATGGTGGTGGTCGTCTCGGTCGTTCGTCCGGGGGTAATCGGTAGCCCATGGGGGCCCAAGACGAGTGGAGACGTCGGCCACGGAGAACTCGTCCTTATTGGGGATATCCCAAACAGCTCTTCGAACTTCTTTTGTAGGAACGCGGCGGTGTCAGGCGAACACCTGGATGGGCGTGTTCGGTCGGCTTGGTGTCCTGGGCGAATCCATGTCGGACTGGCCGTGGCTCTTGGTCGGTGACCATTTATACAGGTGGCCCGGCTTCCCTCTCCACCGGAGTCTGCGCGGGTCTTAGGTCCTTTACGTGGACCGTCCCCACTTTCGGCGCCTAGAATCCTGTAACCGAACAATTACTGGTGAAATTACCTGTGCTATTTTGTAAGGTCCGTCGAACTTCGGGGCCAATTTCGCGGAGAAGTTTTTCGCGGCGCTTGATAAGTAGTTCTTTTTCTGGTACACCCACTCTCCTACTTGTGGATTGAATGGCCGGTGTCGGAGGTTATAGGGTCGACTCTGCCGTTGAAATGCTTCGGCCAGTTTCCGTTGTACTAATTCGTACACATCCTTCATTTTCGTGAATTCTGTTGCTACTCTCTGTGGGTCGTCAGTAATTTTGTTTTCAATTGTGGGTTCCACTTGTTGCTTCAGTGTTCGTGGGGGAGCAGTTCTCTTCCGTAGTTTAGGAAGGCCGGAGAAAACCCTGTTGATTCATGCTTGGCCGTATTTATGGCAAACATTACCTGGGGTATGTACCTATCCCAGTCACGGTGGTCTTCTGTTATGTGTTGAGCCAACATAGGTCCTATTACGCGGTTTACGCGTTCTACCTGGTTTGTGTGTGGGCTATACGGAGCGGTGAAACGATGTTGTATCCCAAAGGCTTTGGTGACCTCAGCGAGTTGTCGGTTCGCAAACTGGGGGCCGTTGTGGGATACTAATATTTTCGTGACCCCAAAACGGAAAATCACTCTTTCTTGCAATGATTGGATCACGGTTTTTGCGGTAGCTTATCTTAGTGGTTGACATTCCACCCACTTGCTGAAGCGATCCTGGAAGACCAGTAGATATTTAAATCCTTTCTTGGATCTCGGAAATGGTCCCAGAATATCGGCGGATATATTTTCCCATGGTCGGCTGACTTTCGTCATGTGCATTTGTCCCAGAGGTTTTTGTTGGTCAAATTTAAACTTATTACATGATATACATCTCCTTACGTAATTTTTGACTTCCCTGAACATCCCTGGCCAGTAATAGCGATCAGCTGCACTGGTCATGGTCTTCGAGATGCCCATGTGTCCTGCCTCCGGTGTCTTGTGGATTTCTTTTAATACGCGTGCCCGGTCGGGGTATGGAACACAGAGTTTCCATGCATGGTCTGGTTCAATTTCTATTTCGGCACTCATACTCGGAAAGTATCGGTAGAGGTTACCCTCCCGTATTGCGAAATCTTTTCGTGCTTCCGGATTCTCGAGTACCTCCGTATACTTAGTTCGATACCATTTGCAGGAGGTTTCCTCGAACATTGTCGCGACATCTTCCGCGCCTTGAGGATTGGTGTTGGTTAATGGGGCGCGCGTGCGTCCCGTTACTGTACGGAATCCACCCATTTCGGTGTATAAGAACTCTTGTAACCTTTTTGGTAGTGTCGGGTTTAACTGGGTGTCCACCGTGGCTAGAGTCGGTTGTTCTAGTCTGGGCGTTCTTTCAAGTATCTGATGGTTTCCGGTATTCAGGGTCAGGTTAAGACGCTGCAGCACATCCATGCCCAGAATCATTTCGGCAGTGGCGGTTTCCATCACCCAGAAAAATGATTCAATGACCTGTTGCCCCACGTGAATTTTTAGCCGTATCCTGTCCTGTAGTCTTCTGGATGACCCGTCAGCCATCCTTACTTTTGGTAGTTCGGTTTCCTCCTTCTGGATGCCATTTTCGTAGCCATATCTGGCGACTGATTGACTCACGAATGAGCTGGTGGCTCCGGTATCTATTAGTGCTAACCACACCTTCCCCAGGAGATTTATTTTTACCCAAAGTCTGTTGTCGTTATTATGAACCACATCCACGGTTTTTAAGTCCGGATTGGGAAGTGATGGAACGGGCGTTTTAGTTATTTCTTTCGGTCGGCTTAGCCCTGGAAACCGACCTGTCTGGCGTTTCCCTGGCATCGGCAATTTCTAGACAGCACACCTTCCTTTCCGCATCGGGAACAAAATAGTTTTGGCCGGTTTCAACAATCCCCACGGACATGCCCTGTCTGTCCGCATCGCCAGCACGTTACTGGTTTAGACGGTGTCATTGTTCTCTGGTTGATATTGCCTGGTCGGAATTGATTTCCTTGCACGGGAGCATAGCAATCCGCTCGGGGTCTTTCCTTCTCCGGTGATTGCAGTGCTGGTTCGAGGGCATTAACCTCGCTTTGCGTTCGTCGGTAAGCAGTTTCGCTTATAAGGGTTTTCGTCGGCGGTGATGGTTCTTGAAACAATCTTGTTTCTTGACGGAGTTGTTCATACTCCGTTGCTTGATCCAATAGATGTTGTAATGACGCAACACTCGACCGGCGTATGTATAATCTAATCTCCGGCCGCAGGTTGTTATAGATTCGGTCCAGCCTCGCTTGCTCCGAGAATCCTCCGCAGCGCCTAATCAGCGTTATGAGAGACACAGCGAATTCCCGAGCGGTTTCCTGCGAACCCTGAGTTCGATTTCGGATTTCGTCCTCTATACGTGACTGATATCTCGGTGGTAAGTATTGCCTTTTAAAATCGGTCAGGAAGTCGTTCCAGTTTGCCCATAAGTCTTTGTTGTTACGGTACCATAGAAGAGTTCGTCCCCTAAAAACTTCTGGTAGAGCAGCAAGCATTTCCTTATCTGGGATCGTGTAACACTCTTGCAGTTCCGCCAATCTTTCTAAGAATGAAACTTTCGCCCGAAAAGTGTACACCCCATTTTCGTACACGTTCGCACGTGATTGCTACTGGTGATGTTATCGCTGTAGTAATTGGCAAAGGTTCGACAGGTTCGGACGTCGGTGTCGGTTTCTTTAACCATTCGACAACTCTCTTTCGAATGTCTTCTTGTGTTCCTTTTGTTGATAAACCGAATTGTTTTGCAATCACCATCAGGTCTTCCTTTTTAACTGAATAAACCCAGTTTGTACTTCTCGGAATATCTAACTCCTCTTCCGCCATTTTTTTTATATTATATTAATATTCTTTATATTTACGGTTGGATTATTATTTTCGATTTAATCTTTTGTTCTGTTTTAATATTATTTGCGGTCTTAATATTATTTAAAGTATTAATATTATTTTCGGTCTTAGTATTATTTACGGTATTAATATTATTTAAAGTGTTAATTTTATTTAAAGTCCCTGCTCGGGCGCCATTTTGCAACGCGGTTTGTTTGCCCGTTGCGATTTGCTCGCGGGCGTCGCTCAATTCGGAAATCCGGGTAATAAATCGCGTTCGGTTTCACTAATATATTTTTATTCCCAACTAAATCAATACAAATAAAGAAAATAAACAAAAATGTACGCTACGGAATATTTACAGGTATTTACAAGAACAATATCAATTATTGTTATTTTCCCCGGTTTATGTCTTAACTACGAAGATTTATGCGCGGGTATTCGTCTACACGGACGACTGTTCGGCGAAGGAGAAGCGGTAAATATTATTCGGTGTTTGTAACACAAGCGCGTACCCCATACGGAGATCGCACCCGATAGTTACAATATCTGATATCCGATATCCGATATCTGCAAACGGAGGGAAGGAATCTTACAAAACAAGCGCGTACCCCATACGGAGATCGCACCCGATATTTGTAACCGGAGGTAGGTCCGTTCGCTATGCTCGCTCGCTTGCCTCTGTCTGTCGACTGGCAGGGGTCGGAGTTTATATATCCGCCCGTTGCCAAAAAACCACTACATATGACGCGTGTTATTGACACGAACGTCTCGGTTCTCGCTCGCTCCGGTATCCATCGCGATCTTCCTTCGCATTTGGAATCATTACCCGAATCTAATGTAATATTAAATTAAATTCGACGGCCGTAATGATTCCAAATTTGTAACGAAGCTCGTTGCTTCGTTACACTTTTATGTAGCAGATTGGGAGGAGAATCCCGTAAATTATAATGAAGAAGCAGAAGAAGAATATAAGAATTATGAGGATGAAGAGGGAAAATATATAAATATAAATAATAAAGAAGAGATAAATAATATAATAAATGAAATAGATATGAAGAAGCAAAGGAAGATATTAGAGAAATTCTGCTACGAAATACCACCATATATGACGATACTATACAATTCGCTAAAAACTACCAGCATGTTATTGAAATAGATGATGATAAACCGCTCGAATGTCGAGACTACCCCATAGCTTATAAATATCAAAAACAAGTTAACATCGAAATTATTAAACTACTCCATCAAGGGATAATAGAAAGGTCGAATTTATATTTTATCAATCAGATAGTTATCGTGCAAAAGAGAGACGAAAGTTTAAGAATATGCTTAGACGCAAGGAGTTTAAATATGTTATGAAATGCCTCTCAATATTAATTATTAATTTAAGATTGCGTGTATTTTACTAAAATAGATCTTAAACATGCTTTTTGGTTGATACCACTGCATGAAGATTCGAAGAAGTACTGTGCTTTTAACATGAATGGTAATATTTACTAATTTACAATTGCCCCGTTTGGACTCGTATCAAGCCCGAGTGCTTTAATTCGTGTACTACACCGAATTTTAAATCAATTTGAATCCTTTTGTTGTCACTACTTTGTCGATATAGTAATATTTTCTAAGACTATACAAGAACACACTAAACACCTTCACCTTATCATACACACGTTGAATGCGGCAGGTTTAAAAATTAATCTTGAAAAATGGCAATTTGCAAAGAAACAAGTAAATTACTTAGAGTTTGTTATTAATAATACAGGTATAATGTTAAGTACACAAAGATTGGAAGAAATACGAAATTTTCCAACGCCAAAAACAGTAAAGGACATTAGATCATTCTTAGGAATATTAAATTAAATTAAATAGTTATGGACTAATGACCAAGAAAATGCGTTTAACATTATGAAACAAAATTTTGTAGAAAAACTTATGTTATATCATCCCGATTTCAATCAAGACTTTATCCTCCGTATCGATGCGTCCAATTTCGCTATAGGAGCCGAACTTGTACAGTACCAGGATGGAGTAGAGGTTCCTATCCATTTCATTTCCCGGGCTTTGAAAGAAAGCGAACTTCGCTATAGTATTTCTGAAAAGGAAATGTTAAGTTTAGTCTATAGCATAAGCAAATTAAGGTACTATCTATTAGGAAAACGTTTCACTATCGAAACCGATCACGTAGCACTTACAGCCCTTAATAGTAAAACTATCAATAATAGCCGAATACATCGGTGGAATTTAATGCTAAACGAATACGATTTCGAAGTAAAGTATAAACCCGGAAAACATATGATTATAGCAGGCAGCCTAAGCCGAAAAGGAGAAAGAAAAACCCAATTCGAAATCTTGATCGCAAATATAACGTTAAAAAAGGCGTATGTTCAGCACAACAAATTAAACAGGCTCAACAGGCGGAACGAACTGGCATACATTTTGCAAAAAGTTCAATCAGAAACTCAGTATAAAACATATTTTTTGGAAAATGGAATTTTAAAGAAGAAAATAAGTGGGAAAAAAGTATACGTAACGCCGAAAGAAAAGAAAGAAACGGCGCTTCGAGCGAAATGTACATACACGTGTTGTGATCGTGCGATATTTTATTGTTTTTGTGGGGTTATTTCTCGATAACAACAGTAAGTCTTATACTAGTATATAGAGTTTAATTTACTGAGTATTTTAACGTAGTTATGTTGTTGTATTTTTTTCCATTGTCCCGCAGATTACAGTTTAATTGAATTAACTGGCAATCCGTGCGGTTATCCGCGTTGGTATTGGGTTTCTTTGTGCCAAAATTGTTTTTTGTTTCCTGTGTTTTTCTCTTTACTAATAACCTGTCCGTGGCCCTCGTGTTTTGTCTTGTTAGGCACCGCGATAGGCCCCGTTGGTGTGAAGAGTATCCCCGTCTGTTATCCTATTCACTGTACATTATTACTTTTTGTGCGTTTCGCGCCATGTTAAGCCTCAAGTGCGGTAGCACTATTAACGGTTCTATCGACAAATTTATTAAATGCGATGGGTGCGATAGGCCTATCCATGCAGCATGCTCTGAACTCTCATCTACGGAGTTAAAATGCTTAGAATTGCGTCCTAGTAGTAAGCGACGTATAAAATATATGTGTATTGAATGTGAGCAGGGTGTTCATCAAATTCCGAAATTAATCAGTATGATCACTGAGCGTAAGGAAGAGGTTCGTCAATTAAAGGAGGATCGGACCAACTTCTCAGTCTTCTCTATACTGAGGAGATTATTAGCGAGATCACTGATAGAAACTCACGCTTATGCAATGTCATGATTTACGGTTCAGTTGAGAGTGGTGCTTCTAAACAGGTACAAACTCGTCACGATGCTAACATTGTTAATTCTATTTTGACTTCACTTGACATAGTCGAGCAGAATGTAAAGCCAATTCGATTGGGAAAGTTTGACCCAACGAAAAATAGTCACTCTCGGCCGATTAAAGTGCGAGTCTCATCAGGTGAGGTTGTCAGGAATATTATTAGCAATTTCAATAAGAAGCTGAAGTCTACCGCAGATATGACTGGTCTGTCTGTATCTTACGATCGCACCCCCAGGCAGATTGAAATTTATAAGAATGTGAAGAGTGAACTGCATGCTCGTTTGGCTAATGGTGAAAGTAACCTTAAAATTATCTATTATACCAACTATTGTCTCTTCGAAAAACTAAATGACTCCAACAGAATACCCTGCTCACTTGATATTTTTTACCAAAATGCGCGTGGATTAAATTCCAAAACACATATATTCTACAATAACAGTTGTGAATTAGCGTATGATGTAATACTCATATCGGAAACTTGGTTAAATGACTCGGTGTTTAACTCTGAACTATTTTGTAGCCATTACAACGTAGTTCGGTGTGATAGAAATTTCTTAGCTACGGGCAGGTCTAGAGGTGGTGGAGTTCTGATTGCGCTTTCACATAACATCTCATTCACGGTACTAGACACCAGTCATATTTCCATGTTGGTGCCGCTGATTGATCTTGTAGTGTGTAACTGTTTGGTTGACGGTATCAACCTATTAATTATTGTACTCTACATTCCGCCAGATGTTTCATGTGATGAGCTTGAGGTCTTTTTTGGTGCACTTGAAGTCCACTTACTCAATCATTACTTCTTAATTGTTGGGGACTTTAATTTACCGAAATTTGCTGACAGTCATGTGTCGCTTTGTAGTAAGAGCTCCACCTATCAGCACTTTTATAATATTCTCGATCTGCAGCAATATAATTTCATAAAAAATATTGACCATAATATGCTAGATTTAGTACTTTCAAATACTAAGTGGAATATTAGCGTTACTCACTCGGACTCAGCTTTAGTTCCTGAGGACTCATATCACCCTGCCCTTGATATTACACTATCTTGCTTTTCCTTGCCTTGCTCTGTACCATTTCCTCAATCAAACCAGCCTCGATATGACTTCCGGAAAGCCGACTACTCTAGTCTTTATCAACATATTCTTAATACGGATTGGTCTTTTCTGCGTGGCTTTAGCGATGTCAACCTGGCAGTTGATGGTCTTTATGATGTTTTATTTTCTATCTTTAATCGCCATGTTCCGCGCAAGTTTAACGCTAAATCATCCTTTCCTCCATGGTTCACATCTGAAATTAAACGCAACCTGAGAAATAAAGAACTTTACAGGAAAAAATGGCTAAAAACTGACAACATTGTCTACCATATTGAGTTCACGCGCCTCAGATGTCTAGTTAAATCTCAAGTAGCTGAATCCTATAGTAAGTATCTCTCCGATATAGAAAATGATGTTAAGCATAATCCTGGTGCCATTTGGAAATTTTTAAATATTAAGCGTGGTGCTACAAGGATTCCGGGATTGGTTCGTGATGCAAGCAATGAATTCTCGGACCCACAACAGATTGTCGATGCATTTGCAGATACGTTTTCAAATGCTTTCACATGTAACAAGAGTCCAGATATTATTGATGCCTCTAATATCAGCTCTTGTTTTTCCATTCCCCCTGTCGACGAGTCTCAGATAATACGGATAATGTCTTCCATGCCTAGTAAACTCACGGCTGGTGATGACTCTATCCCCAGCTTCATTATACGCGATTGCAGATTCGCTCTGGTAATTAAGTCAAGTAAATTTCCGGATCGCTGGAAACGCACAAGGATTTGCCCTGTACACAAGAAAGGAGATGTCTCAGTCCTCTTGAACTACCGTCCCATCTCAATTCTTTGCAACTTTGCAAAGGTCTTGGAGAAAGTAATTTACAACTGCATTTGTTACAATGTTTGTCCCGTTCTTTCACCTAATCAGCACGGTTTCATGGCGGGCAGGTCAACGGTGACGAATCTTGCAACCTTGTCACAATACTTATGTGAAATATTAGATAATCGTGGTCGTGTTGATGTAATTTATACTGACTTCACGCACGCATTTGATACTATTAGCCATGCTATACTGCTTCGAAAGTTACACTCATTTGGTTTATCTTTGTCTGATGTGAAACTGATTGCCTCCTATCTGGAGAACAGAAGTTGCTATGTTTCATACAATGGTTTCATCTCTCATGAGTTTTTGCTCACTTCTGGTGTTCCGCAAGGGTCCTGCCTTGGACCTCTATTATTTATTATTTTTATTGATGACCTGCTTTGGAACTTATCCTGTCCTGTACTTGCTTATGCTGATGATCTTAAAATATCTTCCGCGATTACGTCTCAGGCAGATATAAACTCACTACAGGCAAACCTAAATGCAATTGTTCAATGGTGTGAAACCTTTCAGCTTGTATTGAACGTGGACAAATGCTGCACAGTTACATATAGTCGGTGTGGTCCTCAATCTGAATATTACAGTATTGCTGGACAATCACTTAGGACATGCTCCTCATTTAAAGATCTCGGGGTTACCTTCGACCGAAAATTAACGTTTGCTTCTCATATCAATGCTGTTTGCACCTCTGCAAGCAAAGCCATGGGATTTGTTATGAGGATCTCTGAATACTTTAGGGACGTTACACTGCTGAAGTCCCTATACTTTGCATACGTTATAAGTAAACTGGAGTACGCTTCTTTGGTTTGGTATCCCATCTATGCAACTCATTCTCTGGCACAGGATAGAATACTTGAAGTTTCTATCTTTCAAGACAAACGGAACATACCCCGAGAGGGGTTACAGCCAGACTGAGTTGCTCCTGCAACATGACATGGCATCGCTGTCATCGAGGAGGGATCGTCAGTCAGTGGAGTTTCTTAGGAACTTAATTCATTATAAATTGGATGCTGAATATTTGCTTTCAAGAATTCCCTTCAATGTTCCAGGGTATCTGCCAGATATGCCTCCGTCTTGTATCTTCCAGCTGCTAAAACCAACGTGATGAAACAATCTCCTATCACAAACTATGTGCCGTAATGCCGAACATATCTTCGAAGACATCTTCCATTAATTTTCATTTTTTTTCTTCTTATTTTTCAATTTTTCTTCAATATTGCTTTAATTTTTAGTTTAGTAATATTATTTGTAATTACTATTATTATCCTGTTAATGGGTGACTGTTGGATAATAAAGAATATTATTATTATTATTATTTTGGAGATAATAAAGTGTCTTGACGAGAAATTCGGACACGTGGGTATCAGAAAACTATGGCTTATATTTCGCGAAGCACTATATTGTAAAAATGACTATACACTTGTTAAAAGAATCGTCCAAAATTGCCATAACTGCCAATTGACTAAAGGGAAAAATTTTACTAACCAGCATACCATGGGATATATTTACGCGAAGGAAAAATTACACCTTGTGGCCATAGATTATTTAACGAATTTAACTGGGAATTCGAAGGGGTACAAGAATATTTTCGCCATTTATGATATTTTTACTAAATACATACAATTGACACCTACTAAGAACTGCGATACAAATACAACGATTAAATGTATTGAGAAATTCATTAACCCCCATGGTTACCCACAGATTATATTAACAGATAATGCTACTTATTTTACGAATGGACGATTTCGAGAACATTCGGAAAATTATAATATAAAATTATACCATACCAGTATTAGGCATCCATGTTCGAACCCATGCGAAAGAATGATAGGATGATAAGGAAGTAATTAAATACTTACGACTGCTACTCGATGAGAACCACCATATATGGGTTTCAAAAGTACATCAAATTGAATACATCTTGAACCATACGCCAAATACGGTACATCAACAAGCTCCTGTGTATCTGATGACGGGACAACGCCCTGACAGACCTTGGAAGAACTCCGATCTTTCCGATTTGGCAAATACCATCCAGAAAATTACTAAAAAAAAACTTAACCTAAGAAAACACAAAAAGAATGAACTTCAAATTTCGAAAGGTCAACATACCGAGTTCGAGTTAGGAGAACAAGTTATTATTTAAAATCTACGTGTAACAGATAAAGAGAATA
Organism: Geotrupes spiniger; assembly: GCA_959613385.1. NCBI lineage: Eukaryota > Metazoa > Arthropoda > Insecta > Coleoptera > Geotrupidae > Geotrupes > Geotrupes spiniger. The sequence goes on from OY390735.1 coordinate 38,536,709, forward strand.
AACGCATTGCAAAACTACTCAAGACATATTCAGGAACTTACATAATTAAAAGGAAATTCGGTAACGCATATATATGAACATATGAACTAATAGATTCGAATAATCAACAAATCAAAGGACAATTCCACATTCAACTTTTACATAAGTATTTCGATTAAGTTTAAAATTCAACCATAAGTTATATCCAGCCGCCCCTGTACTGTTTACGGCAACGTACGGATGACTTCATCGGGAATTTTCCGCAGCGTGCCTTGCAATTACAGGATAATGTTATATATGTTCGCGTATTCATATTAGAATATTAGTTTGTTTTATACTTAAGTATTTTCAATTATAATTCATTTAGAAATCCAAAAGGGATATTAATTAACCTTCCGTGACTGGCGGTTCATTTCTACACATCGGCAGTGGCAGCGGACTGTGAGTCCGCATAGCTTTTTTTGTCCACGAAAAGAGATATACATATTGCTATGAATTATGCCTTTGACTTTATTTTTATTTAGGAAAGAACTCACAACTATATAAAATTCTTGTCAAAGCTATCCTTTTGTTCAGGTTTGATCGGGTTAAATAATACGACGGTATTTTAAATTAAAATAATATATTTACCAAAAGCAAATTCTCTAAATGTCCCAAATTAATATACAATATTATTTAAATTCATATATACATTTAAATGTTTACCGTCAACAAGTTCTCGGTGCCTGAAAAAAAAACAAAATTTGTGTACGCAAATTATTTCCACATGCCGGGTATGAGCAAGAAATGCTGCGCGACTCCGATACGTTGACCGGTCCGTCTTTACAATATCTAGTCTCGCGCCGATACCCGTCTTATTTCTCGTGCATATTATGATTTTAAAACTATTTATTATGAAAATTTCTCTCTCTGCTCAATAAGTTGCAATTTAAGTTTATTGAAACAATTTGTGAATAATTTTATTTATTTGCTCGACAATTTGCAAATTTATTGACACACCTTGTTAATATCTTTTGTCATTTGCCTGACAAGTGCAAACAATGTTTATTAATACAATTTGTTACTATATTATTTATTTGCTCGACAATTTGCAAATTTATTGACACACTTTGTTAATATCTTTTGTCATTTGCCTGACAAGTGCAAATAATGTTTATTAATACAATTTGTTACTATATTATTTATTTGCTCGACAATTTGCAAATTTATTGACACACTTTGTTAATATCTTTTGTCATTTGCCTGACAAGTGCAAATAATGTTTATTAATACAATTTGTTACTATATTATTTATTTGCTCGATAAGTTGCAAATTAAGTTTATTGAAACAATTTGTGAATAATTTTATTTATTTGCTCGACAATTTGCAAATTTATTGACACACTTTGTTAATATCTTTTGTCATTTGCCTGACAAGTGCAAATAATGGTTGTTAATACAATTTGTTACTATATTATTTATTTGCTCGATAAGTTGCAAATTAAGTTTATTGAAACAATTTGTGAATAATTTTATTTATTTGCTCGACAATTTGCAAATTTACTGACACACTTTGTTAATGTCTTTTGTCATTTGCCTGACAAGTGCAAATAATGTTTATTAATACAATTTGTTACTATATTATTTAATTTTGTTATTTGCTAATAATTGCAAATAAAATTTATCGATACAATTTGTTATATATATTTTCGGTTACCTGCTAACAAGCGCAAGTACTGTTTATTGACACAATTTGTTATATATATATATATATATATATTTGTTATTTGCTAATAATTGCAAATAAAATTTATTACTACAATTTGATATTCCTTTTCTATTTTGCTTATCACATGCAAATACATTAACACCTTATGAACTAACATAATTCATTTTAAATTTATATTTTGCCAAACAAGTTGCAAATTATTCCATTTACCACTTATCTAGCCATTTGATTGCCCTGTATTCAGGCACCATCAATAAAATATTAGCAAGTTTAAATATTCTTACCAAATTTTCTGCTTCCGGCCGGTCACTGGACCGAACTCTCTCTGCTTCGGGCTGGTCGCTCGCTCGGACTCCCGACTCCTTCTTTGGCTGGCCGCTGCGTTGCACTCTTCTTCCTTCTTGGGCTGGTCGCTTCGTGGAACTCCTTTCCCTTCCTCTTCGGGCTGGTCACTTCGTTGAACTCCTCGTAATTCGCCGTGCGTCTGCTTTTATAGCTCATTCCCTACCTTATTTCTTCCCACACTTGTCTGCATCCCTGCTCTTACTTTACCAGGTGATCACCCAGGTGATCTCCCTACCACCTCTATCCCTTCTCGTCATAATTTTAAAATAAAATTAATCTTCCTAATTACAAATAAATTATTCTTATAATTATTTTATATTTTAATAAAAAAACACAACAACGTCTCATGTTTGTATAAAAAGACATTTTAAATAATTATTTATTTATTTTAATATATTTATATTTAGAAAGTAGGCGGTTAAGCCGACATAGCTTTCATTGAACATTTAACAAAACAAATATTCGGTACATAATAACTAGACAACCAAAATCAGCAAAAGTTAAGAAACCATATTACAATAACATTCTGCTCATACACAAGTTAAATGTTCAAGGCACATGAATTTGGTACATTTCTTACATGAGAATCGTGTTGGTCGATTTTTTTCCTGTCACAATAACTGCAACGACCTCTAGTATTCTCAGGATTTGGGGGCTCAGGAGTGGCATCTTCAATCGCAAACATTTGTTTGATTCGTAGCCTTATGGTTTTCGGTATATAATCCTGCATTGCTCGAGAACGAATATGATGTTCGGCTAACTCGGACGAAAGTCTAAGCAAAAATATTCTCCTAGTTGTACCAGGATTTTACAGATGAAATATTCTGAGTGTCTAAACGAAATAATTGTAGCGAATATTTTGCACTGGATTGCGCGGATCTAAATTGACTTAATTAAATGCTAATATGTACATATGTGGGACCGTACATTGTTACTGGCGGCGGACTCTCGCTCCACAATCTGCCATAAAAAACAAACGACGGCACTTATATAGATCACACGATGTACTGACGACAACCACAACATGCTAGAGGAATACCGAAAGTGAGGGATGTCTAGGGTAGGTAATATTGAAATAAATCCGGATAACATTCGGTTGCGGAGTGTGAGTCCGCGCGCCAGTCACGGAAGGTTAAGTAATCTGTGCATCGATCAATTAATAATATTATAAATAAGTGAAACAAGTAGTTAAATAAGTAAATATTGTAATCAATAATAAATAAAGTTTTTTTTAAAAATCAATATCGGCGATCGAAAAATATATTTGGCGCAGTCGGTAGGATTCGTCGCGAAAACCCAGTGCTTCTGAGGACCACATCGGATCCATCGAGGAATACCAATGATGTCGAGTATGATCACTACGCTATATTTTATGCTGTAAGTAATCCTTGCATTTATATAAATTGAAGTTTATGACCTATCCTAATAATAATAATCACGATATTCATTGTATTATTAATAAATTGCAAGCAATTGTAGCAAACACAAATTATATACAAACATGGGCCGATTTGAAAAATGTTTTAATAAGAAATTTTGGCGATCAACGAAATGAAAGCTGCCTTACAAGCGACCTAGTTTCATTAAGACAGAGACCTAATGAAAGCGTAAACGATTATTATGAGAGATGTTTACAGTTATTGCAAATTATATTTGCATACGTGAATATAAACGAGCCGAGACCATCCAGAGCGTCAAAACAACAATTTTATAGGGATCTAACGCTAAATACATTCTTAGCCGGACCAATAGGAAGTATAATTCGTTCAATGCGTCCAAAAGATCTCGCGGAAGCTATTCATTTTGTTACTTCGGAAGAAAATATCGAATATTTTCAACATTCGACCAGGCCCGTACAAAAACCAGTTATAAACCCTTTCGACAAAATTATTCTGAAAATGTACCGCAATATAATTTCCAACGTCAATTACCTACACCTAACTTCTACAATGCTAATCCACAAATTACGTACAAACCAACTTTTCCCAGCCAGCCGATTAATATCCAACCACGTCCAATACAACAAAAATTTCTTACCAACAAACAAGTATTTCCTAATACCACAAACGTATGGAAGCCCCGTCCGAATAATCAAGATTTACCAAAACCCACACCTATGAGCGTATCTACAAGAAATACATACAGACCCGCAATTTAATCAAAACTACCAACAAAAACCAAGTTTTAATTCCGAGCAGCTTCACACAACAGAATTATTGGAAATAAACAAAGAACCACATATCGAATTTAATGACGACTATGAAGAAGCGACAGAATTGCACGCTGAACCATTAATTGAGTTACCAGGAGAATCCAATGAAGATGAAAATTTTTATTACGAGCCTCCTTGGACGAACCAAATGTGATCGAACATAATAGCGGACCAAACCAAAAAGAAGTACCTTACATATTATTACGTTCACCGCCTCTTAAACTCCTAATCGATACTGGTTCCAGCAAATCATTTATAAATCCCGAAATCGCACAAAAATATTTCCCCGAAGAAATTACATACGACCCTTTCATTGTTTCCAGTGCATTCCAGACATCGCATCATAACCATAGTTTAATGGTTATGATGTTACCTGCTCCGAGAGAATTTTGTATACCTTACCCTTTCGATTTCAAATTTTACCTATTCCATTTCCATGACACTTACGACTGATTGATTGGACTCGATATTTTAAAATCACAAATCAAATTTTATACCAAGAATCAGGACAACCCCCTATACACGAGATAAAATTAAAACCACACAGTAAGAATATGACTACAGTACCTATTACGATAGAAGAAGGAGAAATTCTAATTCCAAAAACAGAATTCCAAAATTGCGAAATCCCCGAAATACTAGCAACAGCACATAAAAATTTTGCTATTGTCGAAATATTAAATAAAAGTAGTGAACCTGTCACCTTGAACTTCTTTAAACCACTACGAGTAACGAAATATGAAAAAGAATGTTTTGAGACCGTTCACCTAAATTTCGAGCAACACAATACCAAACCGGTAGATATAAAAGCGCTTGTACGAACCGAGCACATGAACGACGAAGAAAAACCAGAAATCTTTAAATTATGCAAAGAATATCATGACGTATTTTATGACGAAAATACAAGATTAACATTTACCAACCAAATGACACATCGAATTAAAACGAAAGATGAAATTCCTACATATACTAAAACCTATCGATATCCATTTATTCACAAACCAGAAGTAGATAAACAGATCAAAAAAATGCTAGAACAAGGTCTAATACGACCAAGTGATTCTCCATGGTCATCGCCTATTTGGATAGTTCCGAAAAAACCCGATTCGTCAGGAAGAAGAAATGGGGAATTGTGGTTGATTATAGGAAGGTTAATGAAAAAACAATTGATGACCATTATCCACTTCCAAACATTACAGACATATTAGATAAACTGGGCAAATGTAACTACTTTACCAACCTTGAATTTGGCGAGCTGATTTCATCAAATAGAAGTCCATCCAGATGATATTAAGAAAACCGCTTTCAACGTAGAAAACGGGCATTATGAGTATCTTCGTATGCCCTTTGGCCTGAAAAACGCGCCTGCTACATTTCAGCGTGTAATGGATAACATCCTTCGAGGAATACAAAACGAGCATTGCTTAGTGTATATTGATGACACTATAATCTTCTCAACGTCTCTTCAAGAGCGCATTACTCATCTACGAGAAGTTTTTAAAAGACTACGTGAAACAAATTTTAAAATACAAATGGACAAGTCGGAATTCCTTAGGAAGGAAGTCGCTTACCTGGGGCATATTGTAAATCCAGAGGGAGTTAAACCCAATCCTGATAAAATTTCGGCAATAAAAAATTACCCGATACCGAAGACGACGAAGTCAATTAAATGATTCCCAGGACTGCTGGGTTATTACCGTAGATTTATTAAAAATTTCGCGAAACTCACGAAACCTTTGACGAATTGTTTGAAAAAAGACGCTAAAATTATTCACAACTCAGAATTCATTCAATGTTTTGAAACATGTAAAAATCTACTCACTAACGAACCCATTCTACAGTACCCTAATTTTGAGAAACCATTTCCTAGCGATTATATGGGTGACAAAATATTTTCGCCGATATCTTTATGGTAAACGATTTACGATTATGACAGATCACAAGCCCCTCCAGTGGTTATTGTCTTTAAAAGAGCCTAACTCTAAACTAGTCCGTTGGAGATTAAAATTGGAAGAATTTGACTACAATATTTTTTACAAAAAGGGAAAACTTAAAGCTAATCCAGATGCCCTATCGAGAGTAGAAATAAACACAAAGGAATTGGTTGAATACATGGAAAATTTTAATAAAACCATTTCACCAAAAGAGGACGATAATCAATCGATGAGAGTGAATATAGATTTACAGGAAACACAACAGCCTATCGATCAGGAAACCATACATTCCAACAACGAGGAAAATCCGATAGTTGAAATTCCAATCACCCCGAAACCATTGAATCTTGGACAAAATCAATTAATTTTTAAATACGTATATCACTCGCCAGCTCCACCAAAAATAATGAAAATATTTGATAAACAGCGAATTACGGTGCAACTTTCCAAAAATAACTTTAACAACGACATCGTACAATTTGTGAAAGATTACATCGTTCCGAATACACAATATTATATCTTATTCGAACCAGACTATTTATATGAACCATTCTGCGAAATAATTCGTACTAACTTCAGATACCCGTCTTATAAATTCATTAAATGTATTCGCATGCTCGCAGATATAACAAACCAAGACGATGCTAATGAACTAATTTAGATGTACCATGAAAGAAAACAGAACCATCGTGGAATCAACGAAACGTAAATCATATTATTGGCCTCGCATGAAAGAAACTGTGCAAGCATACATTAACAAATGCGAAACTTGCCAAATTACAAAATACGACAGGAATCCACCCCAACCGCAATTTAATCTTACGCCTACTCCAACAAAACCTTTTGAATTAATCCACATTGACTCATTCCAAATTGAAAAACAAAAATTCCTTACTATCACTGATTCATTTTCCAAATACGCACAACCTTATCCTATGACTGGAGCAAATTCTATGGAAGTAATAACAAACCTCTTAAATTGCATATCCCATCATAATATTCCGACCTTAATTACATTAGACAACGGACCGGAATTCAAAAACCAAACATTTAAGGAATTCCTACATCTACATGGCATACAAAGTCATTTCTGTACTCCAACTCAGCCGCAATCTAATGGAACAATCGAGAGATTTCATTCCACACTAATCGAACATTCAAGAATATTAAAAAATAAATTCCCAGAAGAACCTATTATTATGCGAATAAGGTATGCGATTATTGGATATAATAATAGTATACACTCAATGACGAAAAGAAAACCTATCGAAATAATTACCGGACATATTGAAAGTGATGATCCATTTAATATTGATTTATCTGAAAGACTTATGTCCGATTATGTTCAAAGACACAGAGATCTTACGCGTGTTATGTACCAACATCTAAATGAGAAATTACAAGAAAACAAAATAAAGATCATAGAAAACCGTAACCTTACGCCAGAAACACCATTGACTTATATAGAACAAGAAAAGGTTTACGCCAAAACGGAAAAGCGAAATAAAGTCGAAAATAAATTTGTACCACATACAATCCTAGAAAATAAAGACAAAGTTGTTATTACCGATAAAAATGTACAAATACACAAAGATCAACTAAGAAGACCAAAGCAGATCTAATATGTGACAAATTTCAGATACGTGCTCTCCGCAATTGGACAAGAGATACAAATTACTAATCTCAAAGACAATCCAGGAATATTGCCCTTCAAAATTGGTTCAGCAAAAATATATCAGTATTCAAGAACATTTATTCATTACTTCGAGCTTAGCCCAATAAAAGAAGAGCTAGACATTATACGCAATCAATATGAAGAAATAAGACATCATTTTGGAAAAGCATTAAGTCCCTCGTACTCTAACGAACTGGAAAATTACGAGAAAGGCTTACAATTCCAATTGGATAACGCCATGCAAAAATTGAGTAACGTATTCCCACTACAGCGGAATAAACGAGGATTAATTGATGGCATCGGAAGTATTATCAAGGCAATCAATTTAGGAAATTTAGACGCATATGATGCAGAGCGATACGACAATATACTTCAGATTTCCTTATCTAGGGAAACAATCGAGAAACTATAGCACTCATAAGTCACAACCAAGAATTAATAAATAAAAAAGTATCCGAAATAGGAGCCACCTTGAATAAATTTATGTTCAACTTTAACCATTTTCTAGTTATAAAAAATATACTAGACCAGATGAATTTAACACAACGTAATCATTCAATTACTGGCAGATTTAGAAAATGCCCTAACATTCGCAAGGCTAAACGTAGCGCATACGGCAATAATAAAGAAACATGAGTTACAAAACATTTTACACAATTTGGAACTCCAAATGCAGTCAGAACAAATGCTACTTGCAATCAATGAAGAAAGTATTTATAAATATTATGAGGTAATGGAGATTAAATCGTTTTACACTAAAACTCGAATCGTGTTCGTGATTACCATTCCAATTGTCACAGCCGAAACCTATAATTATTATCATTTATATTCCATACCTAATAAAAACGTAACCATTATTCCAAAAAACGCATTTTTCCTATCCAATGAACTTCATTATATGTATACACCAGAAAAATGCAAAGATTTAGGCATAGGACACTACTGTAGTCAAAACAATCTATTAAGTGGCCAAGGAGAAATAGATTGCATGTTCCAAATTCTTCACCTTACACAAAACTATTCAAGTTGCAAGCAAGAACCCATCCAGACACCAAACGAAGTTATTGAAAAGATTGATGGCTCGCACTATATTGGAATATTTCCTAAACGCACGAAATTACGACTAGAATGTAACCGCGAAGATTATCAAGAAATAATGGGAAACTACCTAATCAGACGTTGACAACAACCTTCGTTAATACAGAAGAAACTTCAAAGGTAACATCCCCCATTTTACTGCCGTATATTAAATAAGAAAAGTTATCGACTGAACAAAATACCATTAAGGGCCAGTTGTTCGTTGTTATCGACGTGAAAAGTCTTTTCGTGTGTCAGAAGTAAAATTTCCAAATCTCCGATTTTTCGTTTTCACAACAAATTTGTAGGTTGTATACAGGGTGAATCCTAAATGGCGGATAATATTCATAATATCCCATTGTGCATCAAAGATGGAGCAATAGAGTCTTATAACAATTTGCTGTGAATCTCATGGATGAGGAGTTATTGGCAGTCTTAAGTTAAATTACGGGTTGCTCATCGTACTATATTTTTATGAAATAATGTTTTTTAGCTGTAGTATAATCAACAAAAGGAATCAGCAATCTGTAATTGTAGTCATCATACTCTTGGTTTACGTAGAATTTTCATTAGAAGCTTGAACTTTCTGCAATGCTTGAGTTTTCCAAATATGTTGCAACAATGTGCAATGCAATTTTCACATTTTGAAATAAACGTAGGCTGTTACGTACTTTTTACTTTATATAATTTGACGTTTAATGACATATCTGTGACAATTGCTGTAAAAAAGGACGTGTTGAATTGTCTTGCTGTTTATTATCTTAATAATTAGCGTCATGGAGTACAATTTTGTGGAATATGCAGACATGTATTTGATATTAGGAGAATGTCATGGCAATTTGTACGCTGCTGCTAATTTATATGCTGAACGGTATCCAAACAGAAGGCATCCAAATGCTAATGTTATTCGACGACTGGATCAACGAATGCGAGAAACTGGAATAACTGCACCTACTCCAACAGCTAACAGAGGCCGTCCACGTCGAGTATGACCACAGGTTGAAGAAAATATCTTACATGTAGTGGAAAATGAACAAGAACAAAGTACCCGGTCTATTGCCAGAATTTTTGATATTAGCCAAAGAAGCGTTCATCCCTTATTACAGCAAAATGGCTTGCACCCGTATCATTATCAGCGAGTCCATGGATTATTGTCAGATTTTGTAGATGGCTACTTCGTGAGCAAGAAAGGAATCCTGGTTTTATTGGACATGTCTTGTGGACTGATGAAAGTACGTTCACCAGAAATGGAACATATAATATCCATAATATGCACCAATGGAGCGATGAAAATCCCCATGCAATGTACCAAACGAATCATCAAATTCGGTTTAGTGTTAATGTGTGGGGTGGTATTATTGATAATAGGCTCATAGGACCACACATTTTGCCTAACAGACTAAACGCGAATAATTTTGTTGAATTTTTTGAAACTGATTTTAAGGATTTATTAGATGATGTGCCACTAGATTTAAGAAGAAATATGTTTTTCAAATGGACGAAGCACCAGCACATTGGGGTATTCAAACCCGAGAATGGTTAAATCAGAAATTTCCATGGCGATGGATTGGTCGTGGCAGTGTTGTAATACCTTGGCCACCAAGAAGCCCAGATTTAAACTGCCTAGATTTTTTCTTGTGGGGAACATTAAAAGCATTTGTGTATGAAGTGAAATTGATACTCAAGAGCAACTTCAGCAACGAATCAATGAAGCAGTTATAATGATTCAACAAAACAATATGCTTGAAAATCTAGAACAGAAAATAATACGTAGGTGTACGAAAGGCATAGAGGTTCGGGTAGCCACTTTGAGCACTTATTGTAATTTCAAATGTATTTACAAAATAAAAAGCTTATGGCGTAATCGATATTTCCTTACTAGTTATGTGCTGTTAATCTCAAAATGCAAACAGCACATTAAAATTAGAATATTACTGTGAAAGAAGTTTAGTATGCATGTGTACATACATTCTCCTTAGGTTCCTAATTAAATCAAGTGCGTTGTTATGTGAATCGCAGGAGACAACACTCAGATTAGTACGACTTGCCACACAGTGTTGCCTAGTTTGTAAATTTTTAATTAAGAATTCTTCAAAAACTAAATGGTTCCGAGCAAAACGCTTGTAAATTTTTTGCTCAGTTTTTGATGCAGAATCACGTGATGTAAATATTATCCGCCATTTAGGATTCACCCTGTATACCATTCGGTAAGTTTTACTTGTTCTCCACATTGCTATGCATTTATTCAAAAAACAAAAGTCATGCACCACTATGATATGTGTAGTTTTGCAAATGTTAAACATGACATATGACGCTGGGGCATTTCGTGATATGAACACCCGGGGTATTTCGTGACAAATTGCTTTCCGTCAATTCTGATTTTAATTCAATATTTATCATTTTTAGATTGCAATGGTGCGAAATTATGTGCGGAAGACCGCTGCTGTGGATGCAGACAAATTAAAAAATGCCATTCTCGCAGTAGTAAAAGATGGTTTGTCCGTAAGAAACGCCACGAAAGTGTTTGGTGTTGGGCGAATGTCATTACACCGTCACTGCGAGGCTACTGATTCGGAAAATGTGACAATTACTCGGCCAGGATTGAAGCCGGTAATTTTTTACATGACAAAACATAACGAAGTGAACATAAAAACACAACTTAACAAAGCATACAATCTCACAAACAAAACGAAACATAGACAACATGAAAACCATACTTGCCACTGAATATAAAAAAAAGAAATGACATAATTTCTAAACCTATTTTCAGGTATTCAATGAAGATCAGGAACAAGCATTGGTCAATTACGTTCCGGAAGCATCTGACATTTATTTCGGACTTTCGCCGAAGGAAATTCGAAAATTGGCTTTTGATTATGCGAGACAACTGGATGTGGACATGCCAAATTCTTGGACGAAGCAAGAACTTGCTGGAGAAGATTGGTTCTCAGATTTTTTCAAACGGCACCATAATTTGTCCATACGCAAGCCCCAAGCTACGAGTCTTGCTCGAGCCTCCGCTTTCAATCGAGTGACTGTCAATGAATTTTTCACAAATCTGCAAACCACGTACAATCGAATAGCCTATCCTCCATGATCCATCTACAATATGGACGAAACTGGACTTACCACCGTACAGACTCCCTGTAAAATTGTGAGCCGCAAGGGTTTTAAGCAGATTGGACGGATTACCTCCGCAGAAAGAGGAACTCTTGTGACACAGGCGTTGGCTGCATCAGCGCAAGGAAATTTTGTGCCACAATTTTTCGTCTTTCCACGAAAAAACTTCAAACCTCATTTTTTGTCTAACGCACCCATCGGCAGCGCCGGATCCGCGAACAAAAGTGGCTGGATGCTTCTGATTTTTTGTTGTTTTGAGACACTTCCAAAACCACTCTCAGGCTACAGCGACAAATCCTGTGCTTCTCATTTTAGACAATCATCAATCTCATATCTCTATTGATGCTCTGCAGATTTGTCAACAGCACCATATCACAGTTTTGTCGTTGCCGCCAGACTGTTCACATAAACTACAGCCCCTAGATAGGAGTGTTTTCGGACAATTGAAAAAAATCTTACAATCAACATTGCGATTTTTGGATGTTAAACAATCCTGGAAAGACGATGACAATATATGACATCCCTTCGATTGTCACCACTGCATTGCCATTGGCTGCAACAAATTCAAACATAACATCTGGATTTCGAGCGGCAGGAATCTTTCCCCTGAATCCGGACGTTTTCAGTGAAATTGATTTCTTGCCCGGTCAGGTCACTGATAGAGCATTGGGCGAAGAAGAACAATCACGGCGAAGGGCGTCAACCGAAAGCAATGTGTCCGAAGCCTCAGGGTCGAACCTAATCGACGATGACATTCCCCTCGCCCAAGTTCTCCAATCCATTCGATCGTTTCCAAAAGCAGGTGAAAGGAAGGTAACCAGAAAAGGTTGAAAACGCAGAAAGACTGCAATTCTGACTGACGTCACTGAAATGAACGCACTGGTAGAAGAGGAAAAACAAAAAACAAAAAAAACAAGAAGAATGCAAGGAAGGAGTCTCCCACGAATCAGCCAGTTCGCAAACAACGTGGGCGCCCAAGAAAAGTAGTCCGCAACAGTTCTGATGATGAAGATGAAGACTGAAGTAGTGATTTTTTTGTTCTTTTCATTTTGATTTATGTAACATTCGGTCAATAAAAAATGTTTTCCAGTACATCGCTGTTGCAAGTATTTGATGAAATTTATGAAGCCATTGAAACATGCTACATTTGGGTATAACAATTGTTTAAATACAGTGTCACGAATTGCCCCGGGCTCTGTCACGATTTACCCCGGTATCTGGGTAATTCGTGACACGAGACATGGTCAAATATTTCACGTTCTACCTAAGACAAACATGACACAAAAGACACCCAAATTTTTTTTTTATAAACTAGAGGGTTGAACCATTGAAAACCGATAGTATTTGTTTTTTTTTCTTCATAACAGTGTAATCAGGAAAAATTCGCGAACCCAAAATGTCACGATTTGCCCCGGTCTCCCGTACCACACTTTATACTAAGAATAAAAACGCTTGCGTTCTACAAGTATGTTAGAGGCACGGTATAACTATCTATGGAATAGCATGTTAAAGTTCTTCCGTTGGAAATGTATCGGCCTGCGACGCTTGCAAATAGTTACAAATTGTAAGAAAACGGACGAAGTGTCCAACAAAACAAAAAATGCTGAGTGGGACGTACTTGCCCACGAATTCAACAGTACCTGTGGCACAGGGGGATTTAAAAAAAAAGCCAAAACGGACTTGGCCGACGTTAAAGCCAGTACATACCAAACTGGTGGTGGCCCCGCAATAGAAAAAAAACTGGATGTTGTCGGGGAAAGAATTTTAGGGATAATTGGAGTGAGTGCCACGGGTACTGTCAATACATGGGATTCTGATTTCATAGGTGAGCTTGCACATTCTAATTCTGTTCGTTATTACACAATGTAAGAATTGGTTAACTGAATTGTTCATTTTATTATACTAGCATCACCAATGTCTAGCCCTGGTCTGAGCTTTGCCTCTGTGCCAAGCCGTGGTCTGAGCTGTGTCTTCACGTCAAGCCCTAGTCCCAGCTGTGCCTTTGTGTCAAGCCCTGGTCCCAGCTGTGCGAGCATGACAAGCCCGGTACCCACCGTCGACATAAGCGCGAGGGAACTTCGTGAAGTTATGGTAAATTAAATTAATTATATTATATATATATTTTAAATTATACTATCATTAATAATAAAGCAGTATATCAAATGCCGTTCATACTGTTATGGTAACGTATATTATTTGTAGATTCCTGAAACGGAGGTGGATTGGTCGAGTTGGAAGCCTGCATTGTTAAAGACGCCATTACACAAAGCACTAAATCCAGTACAGGCTTCTGCAAATATTACAGGTATAGAGATTCGTAAACATACGCACTGAAATTCTTATTTCTTTTGTTCTATTTTCCAGATGCGACCCCTGATGGCGAGGCATCAGACCTTCCCCCGGCAACGAGTGGATCTGGTGAGTGTATGGAAAATACATTTTACTTTTGTTAAAATAATTTCATTACATTTGTATTCACATACTTATATAATTGCACATGTATGTCTAATTACGAGTTTATTACTTACTTGTCAATGAATTATGTCACAATGTTTTTAAAGCCTGTGAAATATACTCTACTTCTTGAATTTTACGAATATTGAAATGTGAAGGAACTTAAAAGCCGAGTGCGAAGAAATATATTGAACAGACAGTGAATGTAATATTCATTTTTTGTAATATACAAATATTTTATTCACATGTCACTTTTTGTAATGACCTAGGTGTATTTTGTATTTATAATTATTATACAAATATTTTATTTACAGCAAGCAAGCCAAGAAAGCGGAAGTTTGTACCAAAAGTACAGAAAGACTCTTCAGCTACGGACCTCATAAAGAAGAAACAACTCGAATTAGTTCAGCTCCAAATAGATATTTTAAAAATAGAGCACGAACAAAAGGAACGCAGGTTGGAAGAAAAACACGCAGTAGAGATGCGAATATTAAACGAAGAACTGGTATTAAAACAAAAATTGAAAAACATGTAATTTTAATTTCAAATATAGATAAAGTTACAAGTTGGCAAAATGTGTATTTATTAAGGTTCGTCTTCGAATGTTATTGCGCCTGTCAAGAACCAATACATTGTCGATAGGTTGTTAATTGCATTGTTAATGTCTTTCTGGACAATGTCTGGATCGTATGGTGGTAGACCGTCCTTCTCGGCAATAGCTAGATTGTGCAGCACCGCTGTTGCAACAATTATAGCTTTTGATCGCTCCAAACTCACACGCATTCCTTGTGAAAGAATTGGGCAGCGTCTTTTCCACACACCATAACTTCTTTCAACAACATTCCTAGTTCTTATTTGAGACTCGTTAAATAAAGATTCAATGCGAGTTTGTGGATTAGCGAGTGGAGTGATCAGATAATTGGTTAAACCATACCC
The DNA here is from genome assembly GCA_959613385.1 of Geotrupes spiniger. Lineage (NCBI taxonomy): Eukaryota > Metazoa > Arthropoda > Insecta > Coleoptera > Geotrupidae > Geotrupes > Geotrupes spiniger. Next base: position 38,552,149 of record OY390735.1, read on the forward strand.
ACTATCTCCTAACAACAGAGAATCTCCCATTTCCATATTTTCAAATCTTGCTTTAATTCTACTGTTATTGAAAATTGTTTGATCATGATCCCGGCCACCTTGCAACAATGTCCAAAATTCGTAACTGCGCATCACACACCGTTTGCACATTCCATGAAAAGAAGCCTTTTCTGTTTCGATACAACTCAGCATTATCACCTCCCGGAGACTGAATTTTTACATGTGTGCAATCTATAGCTCCAATTACATGTGGAAAACGAGCCACATTGTAAAATGTTCGCTGCAGTTCTTGCCTTTCTTGTATTGTTCTTGGCATACGAATGTATCTGTCCTATAGACGGGGAATGCTTTCGCTAACTTCCTTTATTGCGATGCATGCCGAAGTCTTGCTGACGCCTGAAAAATCTGCTCCAACAATGAGCATTGATCCACTTGCATACAATCTTAGCGTCAATAACAATTTCGTTGATGGTAACAAGGCGTTGTTTCTCATCGTCAATGATTTTATGTCGCCTTCGATCTGTTGCAATAACTGGCGTAGGGTATTTTTTTGTAAACGAAATCGAGTAAAAAATTCCAAATCGTCCAGTTCTTAGAAATAATTTAATCTAAAACAATTCAACAATACAATTTCTGTGTTGAAAGAACAATATACATAAATTTCAATAAAATATGATTTTGTAAAACATACCTTCTGCGAAATCGTTTCGGAGGACGCGTTGGTTGAATATGGTCAATATCTTCCTCGACATCGTACTCAAAAATTGGCATATCAACTAAATTCATCATGTTTTTCGTTATAAAATAATTGTCAGATAGTACACACAAATGTTATCCATCATCTTTTTTCAACCAGTCAGAGCCGAGTATAAGAGTTATCCGTCCGATAGCGGTGGAATAAGATATACCACTGTTTATTCTACAGTATATGCTATTCGATTCTTATCCTGCTCTTGTAGAACGTATATCGAAACATTATACTAAGAATAGCGCTATACGGGCTTTATTCGGCACTTGTAGAACCGGGTCTAAACTGATTATTGGGTAATTATTGTTTATAAAGCCGAAATAACTTCGAATGTAGACAAAGAAAACATAAACATGTCTGAAGGTGTCACAAATATGTACAATTGTTCAGTTGTCATAAATGACTATGTCAATAAATTGTAAGTAAATGTTGCAATAAATTTGAAAATTTTATGAGGGTCGCCTAAAAAATGTTGTGTGCACCACGGCCAAAAAGTGTTTTTTCGTCCTCGTTTGCTTTCCGACCTCGGCTACGCCTCGGTCGTAAAGAAAACTCGGACGAAAAAACAGTACTTTTTGGCCTTGGTACACAAAATACTATTGTGTATCTAGGCCAAAAAGTACTGTTTTTTCGTCCCTCCTAAAATTTTCAAATTTATTGCAACATTTACTTACAATTTATTGACATAGTCATTTATGGCAACTGAACAATTGTACATATTTGTGACACCTTCAGACATGTTTATGTTTTCTTTGTCTACATTCGAAGTTATTTCGGCTTTATAAACAATAATTACCCAATAATCAGTTAAAAAGTCTATCACCAACACGTATTTACTAATGTAAACAAGATGTACAGTTTGACACTGACGGCAATGTGGTTATTTTTATACAATTTCGGTAACTGTCGGTAGATGGCGCCACCCTATTGCGGACGAAAAATGAAAGCGGACGAAAAACGATTACTTTTCGTCCGCGTTTGACGACTGAAATTTCAATTTTTCGTGTCGGTCGCCTAAAATAGTATTTTGTGTACCAAGGCCAAAAAGTACTCTTTTTTCGTGCGAGTTTTCTTTACGACCGAGGCGTAGCCGAGGTCGGAAAGCAAACGAGGACGAAAAAACACTTTTTGGCCGTGGTGCACACAAAATTTTTTAGGCGACCCTCATATAATTTTCAAATTTGTTGCAACATTTACTTATAATTTATTGACATAGTCATTTATGACAACTGAACAATTGTACATATTTGTGACACCTTCACAGATGTTTATGTTTTCTTTGCCTACATTCGAAGTTATTTCGGCTTTATAAACAATAATTACCCAATAATCAGTTAAAAAGTCTATCACCAACACGTACTAATATAAACAAGATGTACAGTTTGACACTGACGGCAATGTGGTTATTTTTATACAATTGCGGTAACTGTCGGTAGATGGCGCCACCCTATTGCGGACGAAAAATGAAAGCGGACGAAAAACGATTACTTTTCGTCCGCGTTTGACGACTGAAATTTCAATTTTACGTGTCGGTCGCCTAAAAAATATATTTCATATCCGTTTTTTATATAGTAATACAAAAAAATGTTTACATCCAATTTTTTTTATTGGAAGAGGGACCATAAATGTTATGTTATTAACTAATATCTATTTAATAAACAAAGAAAAAGAACCCAAGAACCTGATGTATAACAAACTGAATAACTGAATAAAACACCCTATTCACTTAAATGCTATACGAAACAAATAAATAGGCGGAGAATAATATATTGAATAAGTTTAGAGTAAGTTTATATAATAATAATTAAATATAAATAAAATAGATTTGGAAATTGAGGTTAGAATCATCGGTAAAAATATAAATGTCGACTTTAAACAAATCTAAACATACCTTTTCGTAAATATAAATATGTATATCCATGAAACACATATGCGCATTCAAGTGGATGACTTGAATTTTAAATAAATATACAGAATGCCCTGAGACCAAAAACGGCCGGCAAAAAGAAAAACAAAAGAGAGATAGCGTCGCTTCTCAAGTAACACGAACGTGAGTGCAAAAAACGTCCGTTATTTTTCGGACGTTTTTATACTACTAGAAATAATAATAGTAAGAAAGAAAGAAAAACTACTAGAATTAATAATAATAAGAAAGAAAAACGTATACTTACCTGCAGATAATAAAACACAGTGAATAGAGTGCAAAATTGTGACTTCCTAATAAAAATCTTTGACACTAATTACCACCGGAACACGTCCCCGAAGGCCCCTGGAGGATCCAGAACTGCCGGCAACTGCGAAGAATCGACAGAGGAGCCCCATTTCGGCCTTAAAATGTTTGGATTTACAACTTCAAGAGACGCGCAGTAAACCAGAGGAAAACCCGTGATCACCGTAGGCGTTCCCTCGCAACCATAGTAACTATCATCGCTATACAGTAAGGTTAGGTATTTTGTAAGCTTACACACACTACTTTATTTAGACTACGAACCTCTTATTGTCCATACCTGCACATACAAAAAACAACAGTACACCTTAGTAATAATAATTAGTACACTCGAGTTACATTAACGATCGATTTTGGAGAGAAATACGCGAACTATTTTCTTGCCGACTAATATCGATACTTTTATTGCCTCCCCAGATTGCGTCACACATTAGGAATAGTAGAGTAATAATTTCCCTAAACTGTTTACGCACAACTTTGCGAATATTTAAAAAATTTAATTTGTTCTTATTTGTTCTTGTGAGTAGTAGTTTATGTCCTGGATATACACATACATACACCTACCTACACCCACGGCATTCCCTGAGAAAGAGATCCTGTAAAGTGCTCTAGATAAAAATTTACAAATTACTAACACATATTATATAACATTTCACTTAAGAGTGTAACACCCTCATATCTTTTTATTTTTAGTCCGATTTTAGTAATTTTTTTCCAAACGTAGAATACTTATTGCTCTATTTAATCCCAGAAAACCAATTGTCTTCTTTAAATGCAAAGCAACCTTCGATGGCAAAATAAATGGAAAAAATCAAGAAATCACTTTAGGGATTTTTTATCGAAAAATTTCAAATGTTAAAATTTTCTTCAAAAGCAATTCCCAATCGGTTAATATTATTTGGAGAGGTGGCTGCGCCTAAATAACAATAACTTTAAACAACTTTAACAGTTCAGGTTTTATTTCAAACAAAATTTTCACAGCATACTTTCTTCGGCGCAGCTAATAATAAGTATTTACGGACTTTTACGGAAAATTTTAACATTTTTAATTTTCATGAAATTTTGGATTTAGCATTTTTGGACAATTATTACTAGTAAAATTTTTCGATAAAAAATCCCTAAAGTGATTTCTTCATTTTTGCCGTTTATTTTGCCATCGTAGGTTGCTTTGCATTTAAAGAAGTCAATTGTTTTTTTGGGAGTAAATAGAGCAATGAGTGTTCTACATTTGGGAAAAAAATTACTAAAATTGGACTAACAATAAAAAAGAAATGAGGGTGTTACACTCTTAAGTGAAACACACTGTATATATATATATATACACGAAAGATGGTCTAATCTTACACCTCAATGGTGTAGTGAACATTAATTAATACAGGTTCATGAAGACTAACTGGTGGATCGCTAGACAATATTGTTTCTGGGTTATTACCCTTCGTCAGTAGCGATTACCAAGAACCTTAGTTGTTGAAATACCTTTACATGTAGTGGTCATCAAAACTTCTTGGCGCGAGCCAATCACTCCTAACGAACCACTGACAACAGAACACTGACAAGACGATACCTTGTCTAACACTTGGTAATCGCTACTGACGAAGGGTAATAACCCAGAAACAATATTGTCTAGCGATCCACCAGTTAGTCTTCATGAACCTGTATTAATTAATGTTCACTACACCATTGAGGTGTAAGATTAGACCATCTTTCGTGTAAATTTTACATTTTTCTGTCAGATTTGACAAGATACATTTTTAATTATATATATATATATATATATATATATATATATATATATATATCAACGTAGTTTCTTCGGAATATTGGACGGGAGAGTAATTTAGAAACAATATCACATTATAACGTTTCGTTTTTAATTAAAAAACATCATCAGACTGAAAACACAAGAATCAAATTGTAAAATAATCTAAAAGTTCAAATATACTAATGTAGAAATAATAAAAATACAAAGCAACCTTTAACACATAATATCACTTACCTAATGTAATAATTATTTATTTAACATGAAGATTCAAAAGTAGATAATAACAAAATGATCGAAAAACGTAGTAAAACTGTTCAACAAAATATAAAACTATAAAACAATACATCAATCCAAAACTCGACGATAATTATTGGAACGAAATCGACACGTGTATGAGATCCTGATGATTTCTTTTTTCAAACGTCTGGTTCATCAATGGGCCACCCTTGCTCACCAATTCTTGCAGCATTAGTTATGAATAAACTTTTGAATACAGTAGTTGCATCATTGCCGATTACCTTGCCCTTTCTTTACATTTATGTAGATGATATTTTTACATCGATCCCCAATAAATATATCAATTCAATATTGGGTTATTTTAATTCCTTTAATACACAATTACAGTTTACTTTAGAGTTAGAGAGCAATAATAAATTAAATTTTCTGGACACCACTGTGATTAGAAATGAAGATCGGTCTCTATCTACATTATGGTACTCTAAACCTACTAGTTCGGGTCGTCTACTAAATTTTTTCTCACAACACGGTATTAAACATAAGATTAATACCGTGTTGTCTTTAAGGAACCGGTTAAATCAATTAAGTAGCGTTGAATTCCATAGAGATAATGTTAAAATTTTATATAATATACTAACCTTGAATAATTACCCAAAAAATTTTATTAATAAAATTATTTACACTAATACTATTAAAAATAATAATAATAGTACTATCCCTATGACTAGTAGTGCGTTGATTTCCAAATTCTACTCATTCCCATATATTAATGGTCTTTCAGAACAACTAAACAAAATAATTTACAATAAAATAGATAAACTAACGTACTATAACACAAAGACAATAGGTTCTTTATATACTTCTTTGAAAACTAAAACTCCCACACTTTTGAGATCCAATCTAATATATAAAATCAAATGTAATAATTGCTCGTCTTCATATGTAGGACAGACGAAACAATATTTAAAACGGAGAATGCAAAATCATAAACAAGATTGCACATATTTATACAAAAATAATAAGAAGTCCAAAATTACAGCTTTATGCACACATGTTTTAAATAATAATCATACATTTGATTTTAACAACCCAGTCATATTAGACACACAAAATAATTTGTCAAAACGCTTAATATTGGAGTCCATTTATATTAAAAATACCCCTAACACTTGTAATATCAAAAATGATAATTCTATTTTATCAGTTATATACAATAACATATTAAAATAGTTAGTTAGTGGTTGCATACTCCGTTTAATTCCTTTTTGGTTTTTGTTGGTTCTTCTTTTTACATGAATTAACGTATTTGCGTGCAAAAGGATCTCATACACGTGTCGATTTCGTTCCAATAATTATCGTCGAGTTTTGGATTGATGTATTGTTTTATAGTTTTATATTTTGTTGAACAGTTTTACTACGTTTTTCGATCATTTTGTTATTATCTACTTTTGAATCTTCATGTTAAATAAATAATTATTACATTAGGTAAGTGATATTATGTGTTAAAGGTTGCTTTGTATTTTTATTATTTCTACATTAGTATATTTGAACTTTTAGATTATTTTACAATTTTATTCTTGTGTTTTCAGTCTGATGATGTTTTTTAATTAAAAACGAAACGTTATAATGTGATATTGTTTCTAAATTACTCTCCCGTCCAATATTCCGAAGAAACTACGTTGATACATCTACAGTGGACAAGAAAAATTATCAATATATATATATATATATATATATTTAGTCTGTTTATGTGAACTAAAAAATGTATCGTATTCCGCAATAGAAAACACTATTAAATTATTAATAGAATTTAATAATAATTTATTACACTCACAAAAGTGACAGCGATATTATTCTACAACCTTGACAATATTTTTACTAACCATGTTACTATGATTAAATTTTAATTCGTTGTTGGCTGATGCCACAGTACTCCCCGCTTAGATGAAAATACGCTTTCTGCAAAACGGAGCGGCTGGCGAACTGCTCGTCCAGAACGTGACATTTTTGTCGGCTCGACGTTTGCTGTTCCGTCCTGCTCGACCAAAACATCCTGGAGGGATGCTTTGCTTTCGTAATGTGGCAAGTATGCTGGCTTCAACCGATCGATGGAAATGTTTATTCTCTTCCCTCTAATATCCAGCTTGAAAAATTTTGGATGACGTTCCAAAACTTCGTACGGTCCTTCATATGGTAATGAGAGTGAAGGTTTCACCGAATCGTTTCGAACGAATACATGTGTTGATTGAGGCAGGTCACGATGGATAAAAATTTTATTTTTCGCATGCCAAGTGGTATTCGTCGGTTGAAGTTGTTGCATCGATTTTCGAAATTTTTGAACGAATTCTGTTTCTGTTCGGCAATTTGAAGTAGTGAAAAATTCGCCCGGTATCCTTAGATCCATGCCATATACGAATTCTGCAGGTGTTGCTGCAATATCTGGCTTATAAGTTGTGCGTAGGCCAAGTAATATTGACGGTAATTGTTCTACCCAGTTAATCGGATCAAGGCATAAAATCGCCGATTTAAGTGTACGATGCCAGCGTTCAATCAAACCATTGGCTTGTGGATGATATGCAGTGGTTTGAATGTGTCTAACACCAAGAATTCTTGTCAACTCGGCGAAAAGGTTTGACGTGAACTGGCGGCCTTGATCAGTTGTGACTTTCATGGGAACTCCAAATCTAGAAATCCAACCAGCAACTAATGCCTTCGCAGTTGTTTCAGCCGTGATGTCTGGCATTGGTATTGCTTCGGGCCATCGCGAGAAACGATCAACTATCGTTAAACAATAGCGATTGTTGTTGCTTGGCGGAAAAGGTGCAACGATGTCGATGTTCAAATGAGCGAAACGCTGTGGTGTTGCTTCGTATTTTGCTAAATCAGAGAAGGTATGTCTATTTACTTTTGCGCGTTGACACTGGACACATTCCTTAGCGAATTTTCGAGCTTCATATTTCATTGACGGCCAGAAATAACGTGATGTTATCAATTTTTCAGTTGCGTTAGTTCCTGGATGCGCTAAATTGTGCGTCAATCGAAGTAGTTGTTGACGAAATTTCTTCGTAATGAAAGGTCGGATTTTGCCGGTTGAAAAATCACTTAAAATTTGATGGTTTGATCCTGGTAGCGTGAAAAATTGTAACCTTTTAGATTCATTCCAGCTATTATCGGAGATAAATTTACGAATTTCTTCATCAGTTTGTTGATCTTTAGCGAGTGCTTCATAGTTAATTGCGTCTGTTATTTTCGAGTGAATTGGTTGAATACGAGAAAGCAGATCAGCGGTTACATTTTCTTTTCCAACGATGTGTCGTATATCGGATGTAAACTGACCGATGAAATCAAGTTGACGTGCTTGACGTGGTGCAGCTTTGTCCAATTTTTGCTGAAATGCGAACGTTAATGGTTTGTGGTCAGTGAGGATGTGGCATGGTCGGCCTTCGATTTGGTAGCGAAAATGTCGAACAGCCAAGTACATCGCTGTAAGTTCTCGATCATATGTTGAATAACGTAACTGCGCTGAATCGAACTTTTTAGAAAAATATCCGAGCGGCTCGGGTAATCCGTTCACAATTTGATGCAAAACGGCACCAGCAGCGATATCAGATGCATCAACACATAACGATAATTCTGCATCTCGGACAGGATATGCGAGTAAAGTTGCTTCAGCTAGTTGATTGTTTGTATATTCGAAAGCTTTCTCTCTTTCCTCGTTCCAAATTAGCGGTGTCTTATCGTTCTTTTTGTTTCCATCAATCATTGCAATTAGTTTTGATTGATGTTCAATAGCGTGGGGAATAAATTTCCTGTAGAAATTAATAGTTGCGAGGAATTTTTTAAGATCTTTGGCAATCATTGGCTTTGGGAAATTTTTGATTACTTCGACTCTATTCGGTAATGGTTTAATACCTTCGGAGGATACCAAATGACCTAAGAAATTAAGTTTTTGCTTTCCAAATTCGCATTTAGCTACATTTAGCCGTAGATTGTGATGTTGTAAGCGTTTGAATATTTCTTGTAGATGATCTCGATGTTCAATTTCGTTTGTTGAAGCGATACAAATATCATCAAGATATACGAAAGCGAAAGTACATCCGCGGAGAACATGATGCATTAAACGTTGAAATGTTTGCGCCGCATTACATAGTCCGAAGGTCATGAACATGAATTCAAAGAGGCCGAACGGAGTAATTATAGCGGTTTTTGGAATATCGGCTTCGGCGACAGGTATCTGATGATAAGCTTTATGAAGATCAATTTTTGAAAAAATTGTACATCCTCGAAGATGATTTGTGAAATCTGTCAAATATGGAATTGGATATTTGTCTGGTTTTGTAGTGGCATTCAAAGCACGATAGTCTCCACACGGTCGCCAACCGTTTGGTTTCTTCACCATATGTAGAGGGCTAGACCAATTACTTTTCGATGGGCGACAAATGCCATCTCGTATAAGTTGTTCGAATTCAATACGAGCGGCGTCCAATTTCTCTTGCGTCAAACGACGAGCTCGTGCAGTTGTGGGTGGTCCATATGTTTCGAAGTAATGAAACACATTAGCTTCTGTTGAAGATCCACATGGAGTTAATTTTGTTATGGATGGGTATTCGATGAGAAGATCAGCGTAAACGCAATTTACGTCAAATGTACGAAGGTCGAAAGGTTCATTGTCGATTGATGCGATTTTACATGGTCGTTGTAACTGTGTAACGTTATCAATTAAACGGTTTCTTTTAAGGTCCACCAAGAGCTCAAAGTGTGCCAAGAAATCCGCCCCAATTATGGGTTGAGATACAGCAGCAATGATAAAAGTCCAAGTAAAGTCACGTCGTAGACCTAAGTCTAAACGGAGCGTTGTTTGACCATACACTTTAATGGTTGTATTATTGGCGGCGTATAATTTCGTAGGCGATGGTTTAATGTCAGCTGTTAGTTTCGACGGCGGAACCACTGAAACATCAGCGCCTGTGTCGATAAGGAACGATTTATTCGTTGTTCGATCAGTAATTTTGAGTCGATATATCATGGATTTGGGCGCATCGCTACCGCCCAAATTTACAACAGCTTGACTGTCTCAATATTTTCCATTGTTGTTGCCACTGAATGGTGGCGCGGTCATTGAATCTTGTGTTGTTGCAATAAACCAAGCACAAGGTTCACGACACTTTCTCGCATAACGACCGAATTCAACATGGTACCAACATAAGTTGTTAGGATTGTCTGATATCGAACGTTGTGTTCGATTTGGGGAACTTCTTCGAGGACTGTTGCGAGAGCGAGTGCGTAAAGAATAGTTTTGATAATTTGGACGATTTCCATTAGAATTGTTCATTAAAACGTTGTTGCTAATCTTGTAGATTCATCAATTTGTTGCATCCATTTGTGTATATCAGATTGCAATGGTGTTGTTGAATCAACTGGTGTTATTGCATTGGCAGATAAATTCATTGACTCATGAACACGATCAGCGATTTTTAAACAGTCCATCAAAGAACCTTTCGCTGCTACAGCGGCTGCTTGCGCATGAGATGGCAAGCGAGTGGCCCACAAATCACGCAATGTGGATTCACTAAGTGTATTTCCAGCGACACGTACCATTTCATAATACAATTGGCTCGGTTTTTGATCGCCTAACGGCATATCAGACAACACTCGTTGTAAACGGCGTGTTTGTGAGTCAGAGAAATGTTTAGTTATTTCTAATTTGACATATTCGTACTTGCCTGTCGAAGGGACGTTTTCAATTATTTTCATGAGTTCCATTAGTTTGTTTGGTGGTATTTGTGCCATCACCGTATTATATTTTCGAATGTCGTTTGTGACACCTGAAGCAGCAAACCAAAATTCAAGAGACATAAAATATGCCTCTATAGCTCCTTCTACCAATGTCGGAAGTGGAATGCGTGGTAAAATTGAATTCGCCATGATCTCGGTGTGATTACAATCACCATGCTTGGCCAATTTGTTGGGGATTCATCACGTTGAACCAAAATGTATGCTATCAGATCACGTCGGGGTCACCAGTTTTAGTCTGTTTATGTGAACTAAAAAATGTATCGTATTCCGCAATAGAAAACACTATTAAATTATTAATAGAATTTAATAATAATTTATTACACTCACAAAAGTGACAGCGATATTATTCTACAACCTTGACAATATTTTTACTAACCATGTTACTATGATTAAATTTTAATTCGTTGTTGGCTGATGCCACATATATATATATATATATATATATATATATATATATATATATATATATATATAATTTAAAAATTCTTGGGGATGACGATCAACAGGCTTCTACTTATTAAAAGAAACTCATTTGTTTTTATTCAATATTTCGCAATATTATTTATTGCTTCTTCAGGAATAACTAAAAAATGACATCTGACGTACATATAACAATTATAAAAGATACTTACAACTAGAGGAATAAAACAAGGTCGAAAACAAATTATAAAGATAAGGTGCTAAGGCTATCAATATTAATGGAGATAAATATAAATTTTGATGATGAATGACAATTTTCAAAAATGTCGACGTAAACGATATCTAAATATGAAAAGTGAAACCCTAGAAACGAGTACAACGTAGAAATGTTACTGTACATGTTGTATAACGAACTCACTAAATAAATTAAATTCATAACTCAATCAAAAACGATAAGAAAACCAACTAAATAGACTACAAATAACTACAAACTCAAAATGTAAGAATAAATGGTACTAAGTTTCTGAATATCTGAACGAGAATTTATAGAATTTATATTTTTATTGATATGAACCATCTCTAAAAACATCCTGCTATTATAATTTTTCTCTTCGGCCAAAACAGTAGTACTAGTAAAGTCAAATTGATGCTTCAAATTAAAACAATGTTGAGATAAAGCACAATTTAACTTCGCTATCCTAACGTCACTCTTGTGTTGTATTAAACGAGTGTTTAACCACTGACTAGTCTGGCCAATATAACATTTATCACAATCTATACATGGAATTTTATATATAACATTAGACTTTTGGAGAAGAGGAATTTTATCTTTCAGTTTTGAAAATAATCTATCTAAAGACATGATGTTGTATTGACCTATTTTGATATTATCATTTTTACAAATAGTGATAATTCTATTTGTTAAATCTTTTATGTATGGTAATTTCTTATAAATGACTACATTTTCTGTAGAGATAGGAACAGCTTGTGAATAAGAATTATAAATTAATTTGTTAGCCAATGATTTAGGGTAACCGTTATTGATAAAGATATCAGAGAGAATTTTTAAATTTTTATTAAGAAATATGGGATCACTAATTCTAACCACTCTATTCTTCATCGCCTTAACAATATTAACTTTCTGATGAATAGAATGGTTAGAATAAAAATTTATATATCTTCCCGAAGAAGTAGGCTTTTGATACCAATCAATCATAATTTTGTTATCAGTATTTCTTATAACTTTGGTGTCTAAAAAAGGAACAGAGCGATCAGTTTCTTCCTCAACAGTAAATTGAATACTACTATGTTCAGAATTGAAAGTAGATAATATTTCATTTATTTTATTAAACGGTACCGCACAAATAATATCATCAACATATTTAAAAATAAAGGGAAGTTTGAAAGATAATTTTGGCAAAACATTATCTAATACAAAGTCCATCGTAATTAGGGCAATTATTGGACTTAATGGTGATCCCATAGGGGTTCCAAAAATTTGTTTATAAAATTTATCTTGAAAGGAAAAGTAGCAATTATCAAATATAAATTTTATTAAAGTAATGAACGACGATAAAGTGAAACTACAATAATCACTAATAAGTAACCATTTATCTTCAATTATACGAACAACCAAGTTTAAAGGAATATTAGTAAATAAAGAAACTACATCTAATGAAATTAAAACAAAATTATGAGGGAGTTGGGTATCTCTAATATCTTTAACAAAAGTGAAAGAGTCCTTAGTATTATAAGTAGTGCGACAAGCTAGCGAGGTAGTTAAAATATCCGATAAATATTTGGACAATTTGTATAACGGTGAGTCGATAGAGGATACTATAGGACGTAATGGAATCTCACTTTTGTGTATCTTGGGAAGACCATAAAATTTAGGAGTGACAGAATTATTCACAGTAAGTTGTTTATAAGTTGAATGAGAAATATATCCCATACTTTTAGCATTTTTTAAAAGGTCATTGCCTTTTTTTTGGGTAGTGAAAGTTGGATCTCTATCAATAACCTTGTACACCTTCGTATCATTTAAAAGTTCATTAGCTTTAATGTTATAATCATTTTTATTCATGGCGACAGTAACATTTCCTTTGTCAGCGTTAAGAATTAATAAATTCTCATTATGCTTAAGAAAACGATTACATTCCATAAATAAATTATGAAAATCTACATTATCGGAGCCACGGGATTGCACATAATTAGTGATAATATTAGTTAAACGAGCCCTGTATACATCTCTAGCACTATTTGGAAATACCTCAAGTAAGTTTTCAACTTCAGCCAAAAGTTTACCAATGTTACATGATTTAGGTGTTACATGCAAACTAAATTTAGGACCTAGTGATAAGAAATTTTTAATTTTGTCAGGAATTAATACATTTGAAACATTAACAAACCATTTATCATTATTATGAAATAACTTAGTTTCAAGTTTATTTAAAATTAATTTGTTAAATTTACTTATATTTGCAGCTTTTATCTGTTTAAATAGTTTATTGTATGTGATAGCTAACCTATTAGAAAATTCATTAAAAATGTAATTTGGAAGTAAATCTTTCAGTTGGTCTCTTATGCTATTAATTAAGTTTTGAAAAATTACAATTTCGTTAACTGTGATTTTGATTTCAAAATTAAGTATTTTAGTACCTAACCTTATATTAAATTCATTTATCTGATTTCTAGTTCTTCCTGTAGCACCATCAAGAAGTCCAAGTAAATTTTTCGAGCCATTTTTAACATGTGTAGGTAAAATATTAACTTTCCTACATCTAAGTAAAAAAATTCTTCTATTTGTTTTCTTCGCAAGTTTGCTGTTTGTTGTTGCCCATTTTTTCATTGTGATTACAGTCAGACGACCAAATTGTTGTTCCATATCTTGATAAAACCCCATCATAAATGTAACTTGTGAGGACGTAACGATCGTACAATTATATAATTTAAAAATAATTAAAAATAATTTATCAAGATATGGAACAACAATTTGGTCGTCTGACTGTAATCACAATGAAAAAATGGGCAACAACAAACAGCAAACTTGCGAAGAAAACAAATAGAAGAATTTTTTTACTTAGATGTAGGAAAGTTAATATTTTACCTACACATGTTAAAAATGGCTCGAAAAAATTTACTTGGACTTCTTGATGGTGCTACAGGAAGAACTAGAAATCAGATAAATGAATTTAATATAAGGTTAGGTACTAAAATACTTAATTTTGAAATCAAAATCACAGTTAACGAAATTGTAATTTTTCAAAACTTAATTAATAGCATAAGAGACCAACTGAAAGATTTACTTCCAAATTACATTTTTAATGAATTTTCTAATAGGTTAGCTATCACATACAATAAACTATTTAAACAGATAAAAGCTGCAAATATAAGTAAATTTAACAAATTAATTTTAAATAAACTTGAAACTAAGTTATTTCATAATAATGATAAATGGTTTGTTAATGTTTCAAATGTATTAATTCCTGACAAAATTAAAAATTTCTTATCACTAGGTCCTAAATTTAGTTTGCATGTAACACCTAAATCATGTAACATTGGTAAACTTTTGGCTGAAGTTGAAAACTTACTTGAGGTATTTCCAAATAGTGCTAGAGATGTATACAGGGCTCGTTTAACTAATATTATCACTAATTATGTGCAATCCCGTGGCTCCGATAATGTAGATTTTCATAATTTATTTATGGAATGTAATCGTTTTCTTAAGCATAATGAGAATTTATTAATTCTTAACGCTGACAAAGGAAATGTTACTGTCGCCATGAATAAAAATGATTATAACATTAAAGCTAATGAACTTTTAAATGATACGAAGGTGTACAAGGTTATTGATAGAGATCCAACTTTCACTACCCAAAAAAAAAGGCAATGACCTTTTAAAAAATGCTAAAAGTATGGGATATATTTCTCATTCAACTTATAAACAACTTACTGTGAATAATTCTGTCACTCCTAAATTTTATGGTCTTCCCAAGATACACAAAAGTGAGATTCCATTACGTCCTATAGTATCCTCTATCGACTCACCGTTATACAAATTGTCCAAATATTTATCGGATATTTTAACTACCTCGCTAGCTTGTCGCACTACTTATAATACTAAGGACTCTTTCACTTTTGTTAAAGATATTAGAGATACCCAACTCCCTCATAATTTTGTTTTAATTTCATTAGATGTAGTTTCTTTATTTACTAATATTCCTTTAAACTTGGTTGTTCGTATAATTGAAGATAAATGGTTACTTATTAGTGATTATTGTAGTTTCACTTTATCGTCGTTCATTACTTTAATAAAATTTATATTTGATAATTGCTACTTTTCCTTTCAAGATAAATTTTATAAACAAATTTTTGGAACCCCTATGGGATCACCATTAAGTCCAATAATTGCCCTAATTACGATGGACTTTGTATTAGATAATGTTTTGCCAAAATTATCTTTCAAACTTCCCTTTATTTTTAAATATGTTGATGATATTATTTGTGCGGTACCGTTTAATAAAATAAATGAAATATTATCTACTTTCAATTCTGAACATAGTAGTATTCAATTTACTGTTGAGGAAGAAACTGATCGCTCTGTTCCTTTTTTAGACACCAAAGTTATAAGAAATACTGATAACAAAATTATGATTGATTGGTATCAAAAGCCTACTTCTTCGGGAAGATATATAAATTTTTATTCTAACCATTCTATTCATCAGAAAGTTAATATTGTTAAGGCGATGAAGAATAGAGTGGTTAGAATTAGTGATCCCATATTTCTTAATAAAAATTTAAAAATTCTCTCTGATATCTTTATCAATAACGGTTACCCTAAATCATTGGCTAACAAATTAATTTATAATTCTTATTCACAAGCTGTTCCTATCTCTACAGAAAATGTAGTCATTTATAAGAAATTACCATACATAAAAGATTTAACAAATAGAATTATCACTATTTGTAAAAATGATAATATCAAAATAGGTCAATACAACATCATGTCTTTAGATAGATTATTTTCAAAACTGAAAGATAAAATTCCTCTTCTCCAAAAGTCTAATGTTATATATAAAATTCCATGTATAGATTGTGATAAATGTTATATTGGCCAGACTAGTCAGTGGTTAAACACTCGTTTAATACAACACAAGAGTGACGTTAGGATAGCGAAGTTAAATTGTGCTTTATCTCAACATTGTTTTAATTTGAAGCATCAATTTGACTTTACTAGTACTACTGTTTTGGCCGAAGAGAAAAATTATAATAGCAGGATGTTTTTAGAGATGGTTCATATCAATAAAAATATAAATTCTATAAATTCTCGTTCAGATATTCAGAAACTTAGTACCATTTATTCTTACATTTTGAGTTTGTAGTTATTTGTAGTCTATTTAGTTGGTTTTCTTATCGTTTTTGATTGAGTTATGAATTTAATTTATTTAGTGAGTTCGTTATACAACATGTACAGTAACATTTCTACGTTGTACTCGTTTCTAGGGTTTCACTTTTCATATTTAGATATCGTTTACGTCGACATTTTTGAAAATTGTCATTCATCATCAAAATTTATATTTATCTCCATTAATATTGATAGCCTTAGCACCTTATCTTTATAATTTGTTTTCGACCTTGTTTTATTCCTCTAGTTGTAAGTATCTTTTATAATTGTTATATGTACGTCAGATGTCATTTTTTAGTTATTCCTGAAGAAGCAATAAATAATATTGCGAAATATTGAATAAAAACAAATGAGTTTCTTTTAATAAGTAGAAGCCTGTTGATCGTCATCCCCAAGAATTTTTAAATTATATAATTGTACGATCGTTACGTCCTCACAAGTTATATATATATATATATATATATATATATATTTGGTTACGAAGTTTTATTACTGTATATTAAAAACAGAATTCGGGGTGTTGAACGATTAGGAATATAAATCACTTCAATGTTTTCTGGCTATTGTTTAACGTTTCGCCTCGTTTATTGAGGCCTTATCAAAGCCTATAAGGTAACAATAAAGAAAAATAATTTTAATGTAAAAAAAAATTTCTAGTAAGTACTTACACGAAAATTTTAGAAGATTAAAGAAAAATTAAAACATTGCAGAAGCTCCCACACAAAGCGACGAGTGACAGGATCGAAAGTTATGATATAAAACACAGCACTACATAATTATAATTAGTTTAAACAAGTTAAAAGTTTGTAACGTCTAACACGTAAAAGTCGTTGCAGCCATTGAAACTGTAGAAGGTCAAGTTGTGCCAATTTGAACCTTGGTAACAACATGTGATCCAACGCGAAAAAATGAAAGTTACTAAAAAAGAACCTACTAATAACCTAGGAGAAAAGACAAGGATTAAAAGGGAAAAAAGATACAGGTTATGAGTCGTCGGAAGACTCACTCCCCACCCAAGTACTAAACTGTTAAGGACAAAAAAAGTTATTAATGAAGGAAAATTAATGTGAAGCAAGGTGTGAACATTTACTCATGAGGCCCGTGTAAATAGTGCTGAGATTGTCTTTGTCTTTTTTAAAATTCATGGCATTATTAGAGTTAACAGTGTAACACATTTCCATAAAGAGCCTCTGATTTAATTTGTTGTTATGTGCCAGGACCGTGACTTCATCATAATTTATATGATGTCCTTTATCATTTGCATGGGATGCCAATGCAGAAAACATTGAAGTGATTTATATTCCTAATCGCTCAACACCCCGAATTCTGTTTTTATTATACAGTAATAAAACTTCGTAACCAAATCTTTAACTATAACGATTGTTATACGTGGGGCTTTCCATTGTAGCTACAAATATGGGGTACTTCCAAGATATTAGACGTCAATATGGTGACAATACAACATCAACTTTAAAATCATAGACAAACGTAGCCATGAAGTTGGCCTCCTTCAGAAACCGACTGATATTTTTAAATGAATGCAGAAGATTCTCACTTACGCCACCACACATACAGGACAGGACACGTTGCCTAGACATGTTAACAACTGGACATGACCGAAGATCTACTCGTCAAGCTGAACATATTAACAACAGGTTAAAGATTCGCTTACTTACTTTTGAAATCAATTCTACTAACTCTATACTGCGTTAGCTGGGCAGGTCATTGACTTCATATATGAGTCGAGCCAGAGGTTTGTTGCCTCGAGAGGTTTTCTTAGATTTCAATTATCATCAAATCAATCGTTATAACTTCTTCTTTAATAAAATTAAACTTTCTAATTAATACTTTCTATATTAACTATATAAATTAAAACAAAAATTAATACTTTCAAATATTAAAAAAAATGAAATTTATAATAAATGGTTCAAAAATTTAACTAATACTGTTATGTTATACCTCTTGAAGTAAAAAATTTTCTTGCTTTGGGCCCCAAATTTTCTTTACCTGTACACATAAAAGATATTTCTATGTACAAATTACTAGCTGAAGTGGAAGACCTCCTCAGTAGCGTAGAATCGAGTATACGAGATTTATTTAGGGCTGAAATCACTTATTGAATTACTGACTTTATGCACAAAACGTCTAACAATGCTGAGGGTCTCGAAACAGCTCAGAAATCTTGTACCAGGTTCCTTAGAAACAATGCCAACATCTTAATATTAAGAGCAGACAAAGGTAATGTCACGGTAGCCCTTAACAAAAACGAATACCTGGATAATATGACTGAATTGCTCCGGGATCCTCGCACATATAGACCAATCGCCAAGGACCCTACGTTGACTTATGAAAAATCAAACAATGAATTAATTGCTTCATTTAAAAAGAGGGCCTTGATTGATGACCGTACTTATAAAACATTAATTATTCATAATTCCTTCGCTCCTAAACTTTATGGACTTCCTAAAATTCACAAACCTGACATCCCCCTTAGGCCTATTGTATCCTCAATACAAGGTCCTACAAAATGTATTTCTAAAGTTATTGCTAATATTCTTTCACTATACTTTCAAGATTTTAATTGTTATCGTATCAAAGATAGTTTCACGTTCTCTGAAATCATTAACAACTTTCACATCCCTGAAGGCTATGTACTTGCTTCTCTAGACGTAGTCTCCCTTTTCACTAACATTCCCATGGATTTATTTTGTGACATAATCACTGACAATTGGGACCTCATCCAACCACATAGTTGTTTGCCACTTTCAACCTTTCTCACTACAATCAAATTCATCTTCAAATCAACTTACTTTTCATTTAACAATCAATTCTATACACAAATTTTCGGAACTCCTATGG
The DNA here is from genome assembly GCA_959613385.1 of Geotrupes spiniger. NCBI lineage: Eukaryota > Metazoa > Arthropoda > Insecta > Coleoptera > Geotrupidae > Geotrupes > Geotrupes spiniger. Next base: position 38,571,602 of record OY390735.1, read on the forward strand.
GTTCATCTCTTTCCCCCATGATTGCTGAAATTCTTATGAATACTTTGATTAAATTTGCCATTAATAAATTATCTTTTCAATTTCCTTTTCTGCATTAATATGTTGATGATATCATCTGCACCATTCCGGTTAACTCCAAGGAAGAAGTTCTACAGACATTCAATTCCTTCCATGAACGCCTTCAATTCACCATTGAAATGGAAACCGATAACAAAATCCCCTTCTTCGACACTTTATTGATGAGAACCGAGGATGATGTCATCAAACTAAATTGGTATCAAAAACCTACCAACTCGGGTAGATATTTGCATTTTGACTCCTACAGTCCTATACAACATAAACTTAATGTAGTCCTTGGCCTTAAGCACAGAATTTTACATATTGCTCATCCTGATTTTCATAAGGTCAATTTAAACTTACTTTATAATATACTTCTAAATAATAACTATCCTTCCTTACTTTTAAAAAAAATGCTTTTTTCCAATCAACGCCCTCCACCACAACAACCACAGGTCATACAGCCAGCCGAAAAGATATACCACAGCTTATCATACATCCAACAACTATCTCCTTCCATAAAAAAACTTTTCCATGATACAGGTATTGTTGTCGCCGATCGAATCATAAACCCCATTGCAAGGTTCTTTACAGCTATTAAGGACAAAACTCCTCTTTTATCACTTAGTAATGTCATTTATAAAATACCCTGTGGCGAGTGTGGCCGTATTTACATTGGCCAAACAGTGCAAAGGCTTAAACAACGTGTAACACAACATAAGAGCGATGCTCGTCTGAAACCTACGTATTGTGCATTGGCATCCCATGCAAATGATAAAGGACATCATATAAATTATGATGAAGTGACGGTCCTGGCACATAACAACAAATTAAATCAGAGGCTCTTTATGGAAATGTGTTACATTGTTAACTCTAATAATGCCATGAATTTTAAAAAAGACAAAGACAATCCCAGCACTATTTACACGGGCCTCATGAGTAAATGTTCACACCTTGCTTCACATTAATTTTCCTTCATTAATAACTTTTCTTTGTCCTTAACAGTTTAGTACTTGGGTGGGGAGTGAGTCTTCCGACGACTCATAACCTGTGTCTTTTTTCCCTTTTCAATCCTTGTCTTTTCTCCTAGGTTATTAGTAGGTTCTTTTGCGGTTGGTCTCGTCGGATTCTTTATGTTTTAGTTATTTCCAATTAAATTAATTAAATTGTTTCCTTCATATTTGAACTATACCTAAATAATTGTCAATTAAAATTTTTTTTAGTAACTTTCATTGTTTCGCGTTGGATCACATGTTGTTACCAAGGTTCAAATTGGCACAACTTGACCTTCGACAGTTTCAATGGCTGCAACGACTTTTACGTCTTAGACGCTACAAACTTTTAACTTGTTTAAACTAATTATAATTATGTAGTGCTGTGTTTTATATCATAACTTTCGATCCTGTCACTCGTTGCTCTGTGTGGGAGCTTCTGCAATGTTTCAATGTTCAGTACTTACTAGAAATTTGTTTTTACATTAAAATTATTGTTCTTTATTGTTAGGTTTTGATAAGGCCTCAATAAACGAGGCGAAACGTTAAACAAAGCCAGAAAACATTGAAGTGATTTATATTCCTAATCGTTCAACACCCCGAATTCTGTTTTTAATATACAGTAATAAAACTTCGTAACCAAATCTTTAACTATAACGATTGTTATACGTGGGACTTTCCATTATATATATATATATATATATATATATATATATATATATATATATATATATATATATATTGTTACGTTAGTTTTGATTTTATAGTCGGATTTTATTTTAAATGAAAATAAATGAGTTCAGGCAAGACGCAGAACATATAAACAAATAGACATTCGTTGTATTTAGGCATATAATATTAACAATATAGAAGAAACTTACTGACCGTATACACGAGTAACTGAAGAAGATTCTGTCGACTGTCGACGACTGTGTCGATTTTTCCACCGTTCTCTAGCCATCGAGCTTACGCTTATTTATATTAAGTACGCCCACATAGATTCCCTCGAACACCTGCAAGCATTCGCCCTCGCAGAGCATCTTCTATCTGCGCGGATATCACGCAGATAGCGCTCGTCGGTACCGACCGCTATAAATCAATTAGACTTGTCAGTCGTTCGCTCGTAAAAAACCCACGTCGAGTCCTCCGATAGATCCGAATGACCATAAATCGGCTGAGCTCCAAGTTCTTTAACATAATTACATATGCGACCGCTTCATTTTTGTTGACTTAGCTGCAAATCGTACAATATTTTCAAGAGTTTTCTCGCGCCAAACGTTCACGTGGAAATGCGAATTAAATTATCTCGTTACATTTTTATTATAAATTCTATATTTGCGGGTTAATACTCTATTCTTAAATCTAATATCTTAACTACATATTTAAACTAACTCTATCTTAATTATTTACATGACGAGACATCTAATATTCAACGTTTTAGAAACAAAATTATTTAAAATCTTTACATTCCGATATGTACACTTTAAAACAGGACCGGCTCTAGGACTCCCATTTCGTTTTCAATTTCTAAATTTTATGGTTAAATCACACTATACTACTTGCGGCGTCCGACAGTTGACCATTTGCATTTGAAGTGGCTTCCGAGTTCCATGTGGCGTCCGTGTATGGAAGCCACATGGGATGTCTATGATAAAATGGTTTTGCAAGACTAGTACAAGTGATTAGCGAAGTTTTATTGGAAGCCATACTTATTGAAATTTAACAAATATTATACATTTTAATTCAGCATTTCACCGTTGGTGCTGGTGGCGCTGTACCGAACGTATATTGCCCCGTATATCTTCTTTCAAATCTTCGTGAGTATGGATTCCGCAGGTTTGGCATCAATACCTCGTGACTTCGAACTGATTCGGGGATTCCCCATCTCCGCGCTATATTTCCTGCGACACACGATTTTATCTTGGTGCTAAGTGTTTATTAGTAGAGTGCAGCTTGTCGATCGGATGGTTTGCTGTGAAGTATAACCGTGTGTTTTGTTCTATTTTTCTAAAATAGGTAAGTATTTATTTTAAGTTTGCAATTGACTGATGAATTGTATCTGTTTATATCAAATAAACGTTAGATATACCATTTTTTAGATATTTCAAATTATTGTAAAGTCGTATTTGCAATGTGTTGAAACCATCGGGTTTTTAGTTTAATTATAATAGAATACTGTAATTCATCATTTTATGATGGATAAAATTTGGACTCCAATTCATTGTAAGTATTATCATTTACTATTTTCAAATATAGTTAAAAACCTTTTGTATTTTGTTTTAAATGACATGCCATATATTGTAGAACATGATAAAAAAGGAAATTTTATACATATTAATAATTCTTTTTTCCATGTAGCGTCCATATGTGATGTAAATATATATGTAATTACATAAGTATACGAACATCACTAGCATTGTACGACAAATAAAACATTAACGTAGATAAAAATAGATAAACAAACTCAAAAGAAAAATTACACAAATTAAAGCTTCATTGGCTGGCCGTCCATGCTTCCGTTTTTGTTTTAGTCGTATAAAATTTACCTCTGTTTTGTATTTTGCATTCAAAAAACGACACATACACTTACTATTTCGTATTGTGTATGGGGATGGATCATGTTAACCAACGATTATGGAGAGAAAGATAGGAAACGAAACGACTGCTTATAGCGTGGCGCCATCAGTGGGGACAGATGTTAACTTCATTTTCTATTAATTACAAAATCAGTTTTTTTCAAAACTAATATTGAAACTTTCCATTTCAAAATATGTGAGTAGTTATGTACATTTGCGCGTCTCAATTGAAATTTACAATGAAATATCCATATATTCCATTTTGTGACCTTGTACAGGTATTTATCTCAATTCGACTTGCAAATTTCTTACAATTACATTTTGTTTTAGTGTTTTCAATATGAGTCGTGGTACATATTGTATTGTTCAACTTTGTTATAATAACAAGTTTGACAATCCTGATTGCATTCTTTCATCTCCCAAAGGACACTTTCAGGTAAATAAGACAGAAATTGTTTAATCACGTATTTATTTAAGTTTATTTTAGAGCTAAAAACTGGATCGACTTAGCAAAACGTCTTGATTTATTGCAAGATAATCTGTACTCGAAGAAAAGTTACAGAGTAGAAAATAATGAACAAATTAGTGCGACGATGGAACCCGCTAAAAAACTGGTTGAATTGAAATCTGTAGAACCAATTAGCGAAATTACACATGATGAATTATCACCACACCCAAAGAAACAAAGAGTTGGTGCATCAGATACCTTGTGTACATCAAAAGGTATGTTTTAAAATGTTGTATTTTCGTTTAAGTAAACAAGTATTTAGTACTATATACTCAACGAACTAATTAATATTTTGCAGATACGACTACTGCATATTAAACATGTCTCAATTGTATATAATACTCCTTTGACAATTATTTTGTATTGCATAACATTAACCCAAAAATTAATGTGCATTTTCCTTTTTAGCCATTTTGGGTGAGGATTCACCAAGTACACCTCTTAAAAGAAAATCTTACACATCTAGACACTCTTCGCCAAGATCTCAGAAAAGACTGAATAAATATATAAAGAACGTCAACTTACTTAGATGTAAATTATTCCGAAGAAGAAAAGAAGTAATATGTATATGTGGTCGTCTTTCAATTGGAAGCAGTCGTGCTAGGTTTGCATTGATGTTACGGGATGCAAAAGGTTTATTATCACAAAATGCATACACATTATTCCACAGTGAATTACATACAGCATTCACTAACAAGTTCAATAGAAGATACAGCGATGAGATGAAACAATTGTGTTTGGTATGGTACTACTCGTCACCAAAAGGATATAAAACAATGGCGAAAACAATAAACTTACCAACTCCTAGAACTTTGCGAAATTGGACATCCAATTGTAATATTAATACTGGAATTAATAAAGGTGTTACTGAATCTATAAAATTAAGATTTAACAGTAGCAATGTTTTAAAAGAAAAATATGCGGCATTGGTATTTGATGAAATAAGCATAAAAGAAGAACTTCACTATGATAGTAGCAAGGACAAAATTATTGGAGTTGTAGACAACGGTTCAACGAGGACAAATCTGCACTGGTGTGCATGGCACGAGGGATTGTGCACAACTGGAAGTCAGTTATTGGATATTGGTTTCTGGGAGGAAAGGAAACAACCGCAAATATGTACAATATTGTTATGCAATCTCTTGATGCAGCTATAGGAAGTGGAATCATTGTGAAATGCATTGTAACTGACCAAGCTCCTTCTAATCAAGGTTTAGCAACGAAACTTGGTATTTTCAAATGTAAGCCATACTTCATGTACAATACTGAAAAGATGTACTTCATTTATGATGTTCCCAATTTATTAAAATGAACAAGAAATATGTTGTCTAAGTACGAACTTCAGTACAAAAAGAAGGTTGTAAGTTGGCGACATATAGAGAATGTTGTTAAGTCAACGCATCCATTGAGAGTTCGGCTTATCCCAAAAATCACTCCGAATCATTTAAATGTTACTAGCTTTAATGCTATGAAAGTAAAAGATGCAGCACATGTATTTAGTGACACAATGAGTGTTGCATTGATTGTTCTAAAACATTTGAATATTGTTGATAGTGATGCAGAACAAACATCAATATTTGTTAAAGATATGGACACTCTTTCTGATAGCCTAAACAGCTGCACTCTAGATGACAATAAAATTAAAATGCGCTATGCAATTTCGCAAGAATCGCCACATGAGGCTTTCCTGAAAGAAATGAAGGATGTCCTGGGCAAATCGTCCATTTATTGGTGGTAAACGGCCGGCTTGCCTCAAAGATTGGAAAATTACCATTGGCGCCATTATGCTATTAGCAGAGGAATTGAGGTATTGCGGTGTCCCGAAATTACTAACGCGACAGTTAAACCAAGATCCGCTGGAGAATTTTTTTGCAGCAATTCGTCAGCAGCATGGATGCTGCCGAAATCCAAGTGCTCAGCAGTTTGACCATGGTCTTCGCCAAACATACATTTCTAATATATTCAAGATGTCGTCAAACACAAATTGTGAAACGGACAGTGCAACAATGCTGCATAAATATACAATGCTGTGCAACAATTTCATTGTTGAATGTTCACCAGCAGAAGTCCCGGTAGATTTTAATACCTTGCCGGAATTATTAGAAAATATCACGCTAGGTGATGAAAACGCTATTTATTATATCACTGGATTTGTAGCGAAGAAATTTTTGAAGCATCACAAGTGTAAACAGTGTGAACAAGCATTGATAGACAAGAATAAGTTGTTGGTTGGAGAGCATCAGCTTTTTACATGTTTCAAACAAAACGATAATTAGACATAAGTGAGGGTGTTTGCTTCACATGAAGCTCATGAATATTTAAAAAAGGTTAAGGTTATCCATAATAAGCATTTTTTGGAAAAACTACATAGCAGTACTTTAACAAGAGACTTTATTCAAGTAATTAAAAATTATAATGTAAAAAGTAATATTTCGTTTTGTTCGGATGGTCTGCTGTGAATTATTTTTAAGCATGTATGTGAAAATGAGAAATCACTGGGCTGTCCGTTTTGAAAACAAAAGTAAAATTAAGAAAGTTATTGGCAGTAATCAAAAATTAAGAAACGTTTGTTCTGAATAAGTACGTGTAATGGAAAATGTATTTGCTTACTCTAAAATCAAATGTATAATTGTATTGTTATATTTTATTTTCAACGCTATTTTGGTAAGTTATAATATACAACAGTCATTACATGTAATTGAATAAATAAGCAGTATACCGTGCGTTTTATTTAAGTATGGCCATAGGGATTTACATGGTAAAAATTGTACCCCACGTTAACTTTTGTTGCCGTTCAAATTTTAAACAATTTTTTTGTTTTTATTAATAAATCAAACATTTTTCTACAAAATGTACATTATTTGAAAGACATAAGGGTGTTAGAATTCTGTATTTTCGCTTTCAAAGTTGAAATTAATGACACAAATAATTAAGACAAAAAATCAACTTGACGTAAATGTCATAATGCTTATTGACAACTAATGGTTATAAAATCGCACGAAAGTTTGTTAATGTGAATTTTTTAAAGAAAATGTCTGTTTATAATATTAAAGAACGAGTGGAAATTGTAACTTGTAACGAAACAAGGGTTCCGTCACCACCATTTGCTTTTCCATAACGTCGTTATCTTTAATTAATTATTAATTAAAGGAAATAACGACAGGAAAAGCAAATTGGTCCCGCCGACCGAGATACCAAATTACCGAGACGCCTGTGCGAGAGAGAAGATGTCGACAACGCGTGCGTGTGACGCCGCGCCGGGGTATATAGCCGACCCACCACTTCTACAGAAGAGATCCGATCCGACCGCCGAATGCGTATTATCGACGCCGAATACGCATTACCGAAAAACCATCCGCCGAAATAATTCATATCCGTTCCGACTGTCTAACTAACAACACCGATCCCGTCCTAAATAACAATTATCGAGTACGCCGGTCCGTATGGTCAGCGATCTTGCATTGTTATTAACCAGTCCGAATAAATAACAATCATCGAGTACGCCGGTCCGTATGGTCAGCGATCTTGCGTTGTTATTAACCAGTCCGAATAATAAACAATTATCGAGTACGCCGGTCCGTATGGTCGGCGATCTTGCATTGTTCATTACCCGTCCCGAAACTGTGTGATAATAAATTGGATACGCTAACGCGCTTCTATATTAGCACACATTCCGCCCTACATTCATCAAACCAATTCAAGATCCTCACCGGACAAATTATTTGTTTATTCCGAGAATGTAAATTATTTGTTTATTCCGAGAATGTAATTATTATTTGTTTATTTCGTTCATTCATTTATTACATTGGTTATTCCGTTCATTTACTTTGAGAAAAATTATTATTTCGTTGTTATTTGAGTTTTACTTATTTTGTTTAAATTATTTAAGAAAATATATTCCGTCCAAATCTGTTTCCACGAGTTTGTTTATATACCGAATATCTTACGCGGAGATAAATATACATCGTAAAACATACGATCCACCGGCCGAACACCTGGATACAAAAAACTCCGAATCGAGCAAAACCCGACAGGCTGAAAGAAACACACGCGCGCATCGTCCGATAAGTACGAGGTGCCGTGTCCGAACGGTAGCACATTCCGACGGGCTCGTTCGCCACGATAAAGCTGCGTCCACACTGGGACGCGCCGATTCCAAATCGCGTTAACAAAGAAAAGTCCAACGGAATAAATACCGGAACAAGGTTACAAAATGGCGCCCGAACAGGGACCGATTGATGCGTAAAACTAAAATAAAAATGACGGAAACAGATACCGACATTCCGACCCGAGTCAACTGGGTTTATAACCTGAAGAAAGAAGACCTAATTATAGTCGCCAGACAATTTGGGTTGTCAGGCGAAGGGACCCAGGAAGAAATAAGAAAAGGTGTCGTAGAATGGCTACGACGACCGACCAGTGCACCCGGACCGAGCGCGAATATAGTACCGGCAATGTCATCAGGTGTGATGACATGCGAACGCGTCCGGAAATGGGGTGTACACTTTGACGGGGAAAGTGATGCTGTGTCATTCTTGGAGCGACTGGCAGAACTACAGGAATGTTACCAAATAGCCGGAGTAGAGTTACTCGCCGCACTACCAGAAGTTTTCAGGGACGAACACTGCTCTGGTATAGAAATAATAAAGACCTATAGTCCGATTGGAACGATTTTCTATCCGATTTTCGAAGACACTACCTGCCCCCGAGGTACCAGGCGAAGCTGGAGGATGAAATCAGAAACCGGGCACAGAGATCACAGGAAGCTGTTCACGACTACGTAGTGTCCATGATCACTTTGATCAGGCGCTGTGGAGGATTTTCGGAGCAGGCCCGCCTGGACCGAACTTATGATAACATGAGACCCGAAATCCGCATGTACATCCGACGGCCCAATGTGATGACTCTACAAGAGCTGATAGATCAAGCTACGGAGCATGAACAAGTCAGCCAAGAAACCAAACGATTTCGAGAACCACCGCCACCGACAACAACCCGCCTGAATGAAACCTAGTACCGAAAGACAACGGCCAGACCGATGAATCCGTCACGTGAAGTTCAGGACAGAGGGGCGTCCGCAAAACCACTCACGTGTTGGCGATGCGGGCAGACAGAACATGTCCGGCAGAATTGCCGAAATCAACCCCGTCTGTTCTGTTCCAGGTGCGGGAAGACGGGAGTGTTATCCAGAATGTAAATGCCAGGGAAACGCCAGCCAGGTCGGTTTCCCGAGCTAAGCCGACCGAGAAAAGAGAAGACTGATTGATCAACAAGGGAGACCGACCGCTAGTCCAGAACAGAAATTAAAGCTGATTACCGACCTCGACAACCGATTTTGGGTAAGAATAAGAATATGGGAGAGAAACTCGATTGCCCTCATCGACACCGGCGCCACGAGCTCATTCGTGAGCCGAGAAGTCGCTGAGCATGGCTACAGGAATGGAGTGACCCGAGAAGACATCCTACTACCGAAAGTCCGAATGGCCGATGGATCCACAGGAAATCTGAGTGATCGAAACCGACTCAAGATTTCTGTGGGTCAACAGGACATCGAAACCCAATTCTGGGTGATGGAAACCGCCACCACTGAGATGATCCTGGGGATGGATGTCCTGAAAAGACTCAAATTGGTCCTAAATACCGGAACAAGGCAAATCTGGGAGCCGCCGCACGCAGAAAGCCCACCCAGAGTAGCAATGATGGACCCCGAACTGAACCCGACGTTGAAAAAGAAAATGGAAGAGGACATAGCCACAATATTCGAGGACACCAGTTGCAAATGGTAACGAACTCGGTACACCGAGGTGCTCGAAACACCGGAAGTCAAGACTTCGCAATCCGAGAAGGTAACCTTTACCGTTATTTCCCAAGCATGAGCACCGAAGTAGAAATCGACCCGAACCACGCGTGGAAACTATGTATCCCACGGCCTGACCGAGAGCGGGTACTAGAAGAAATCCACGACCGACCTGAGGCGGGACACCTATATCTCTTTCTACCATTTTAACCATTGCACTTCCTCCAAGTCTCTTATACGTTATTCTTTCTCCTTCCTCGCTCTTTTCGGTTTTCTCTTTCCCTATAGGAATTCCTCCCATATTCTATGGCCATGTCTTGCTTCCTTCAATACCTGCCTCAATTCTCACTTCACTCGCCTACATTTTTCATCAAACCATGATTTTTTCCTTTTCCCCTCCTTCACTCGTTCTTGTTATGGTCTTGTCTATCTCATTCATTACCTCCTATATGTTTCTTATTCCTTCATACTCCACTTTCTTAACTCACTCAGGTGCCCTCTTGCCGTCTCTTCATTCTAGACGTTTACAGTTCGCTCTTCCCTCCCCCTTGACCTTCTCACTTCCGGTCGCCCATAACACCTCTATCTGTAAGTGATACAATTCCATCCTGCCCCGTACCCTGAAACTGAAAACCCTCTCATATTAGGCACTACTACAGAACTTTACCAATAAATGCCTATTCCCGTTTCATATTACTTCAAGTAGTGGAATTGAAAATTAAAATTTATTGAACATGTCTTATGGCAGCATCTTTCCATCAGAATATGTAAGATCTTCGCATTGGCAAAGTATCTCATAATTTTAGATGTACATATATTTTTGCAGTATGCAGTCACTTCTTCCAATTTTCAAAAGAAGAGAAATCGTTGGTTTTGCAATAAACCATTATCACCAAATAATGAACCACCTATTCAAGACACATCAGTTACTACACCCTATGTGTCACTGGATGAATCTCCGCAATTAAGATTATTAAATCTTCATGAAAAGGTATAACAAGATATAAATTTACATTTTTTGATCCGTTAAAAATTCTTTAAGCAATGCCTTTGTTAGTTATATTGTGCATTTTTACAGAGCCCAGAAACTTCTCCAGCGTCACCGAATGATCCTGACTATTTCCCAAAGGTTAGTAGTAGTTCGTCAGATATAAGCGACGAAGGAGAACTTGAATTAGGTAGTGCTACGGACAATGAAGCTTCTGCATTCGCGCCAGATTTAGTAGTGGAAAGTAAATTTAAAGGTTCAAGAAAAAATAAAAAGTTATGTTATTATTGTGAGTCGGAGGTACTGAAACTGAAGTGCAAAAAATTATATCTGCACCTGCCGGTAGCCAACAGAAAAGGAACTGCTTTCGTTAGTACGAAAAAGAGGAATAATGATGACCAAGGCAAGCCCGTATGAACATCCTCGTTGGCGAATTACTTACCATGTCCAGACTGCTTAGGATTTTATTCCCGGAAAACTCTCTCGAAACACCGCAAATCTTGCTCTCAAAATCTGAGCAAAAGCAATAGTTTACAGGGAGATGCACAAAATATATTCGTTCGACATTTAAAAATAGATCCTCTATTGAGAGAAACAGTTTTTCCTCACATGCGAGCAGATAAGGTGTCATTGGTTGCAAAAAGGGCACTTTGATTTGTAGTTTTGCAGCTCGTTATATAAAATTGCACCGAGAAAAACATTTTGTAAGCGTAAGCTCGAAAGATGAGAGAACTTGCGAAAATCCTGATGTCCGTCCGAACTTCTCAGCCCCAGATAACAAACCTTTTTCAGGCATTAAAGCCACAGTACTACGACATATTAGTAGAAGCCACAAAAGAAGTATATATGATGCGGATAAAAATTGTTATGCAGCACCCACGTTTGCGATGAATATTGGTACATCATTAAAGCGATGCTGTGAAGTTGCACTTATTTACGTCTTAAAGAGAAAATCAGTCAACGGAATTATTGCGGCTGCGGAAGCAGACGCTGACATTAAAACATTAATACAATTAATTTCAGCGCATTGGAAATTTGACATTTCTAGCCAGACAGCTCAAGACTAAAACATTAATAAATGAAACAATGTGACTCTCATACCATTGGCTAGTGATTTAAAATTGTTAAAAGATTATTTATTAAGGCACAAGATGCAGCCAATTCTTTGCAAAGGAATAATTTTAATAGAGTTGCCTACACAAATTTATTAGAAACTTTATTTTGCCGTGTGATATTACTCAATAGAAGAAGACCTAGAGAACTGCAACGATTTTTGCTAAATGCCTACGACAATTACTCGCAATTACTCGCACACGTATGAAGAGTTTTCGGAAGCAGTTTCTGACAGCGAGAAACTTCTAATGAAATATTTCAAAAGAATCGACATTAGAGGTAAAACAGGAAGAGGCGTGCCTGTTTTATTTATTCAAAGTCTACATTATCTACATTTTCAGATTGAGTAATTTAGAATAAAATTTTGAAATAAAATGTCTGTCCTTTAACAACCCTTTTTGATTTATGAGTAGTAGATCGATCAACCATGAGTCCCTCAAACTCGCTACAGGTGTAAAAGGCCCCATACATCTGCGAACAATTGCGCAACAAACGCCGTTTTGCAAAAATTGTACAGTGTATGGTGATGTTTGACGAGTTGCGCAACTACTTGCAGATGTTCAAAACTGTTTGAAATGAATTACGCAACGAGTGGCGTTGCACAACTACTGCATCGTATATGAACTTGTATGTTACGTTGTGTAATAACGGCACGCGTGCTAGTCAAAGGTTGTAATTAAATGGGCAATTTTATAAATAATAAAGAATTTTGGGGCGGAATTTTTGGGGGGAATTTTATTTATTTATACCGCCAGTTGCCCTAAGTGTGGAAGGTAAAGAGCGATTCATACAAAAATAGAAATAACATAACAAATAATATGAAAAACTAATTGACAAATTGAAGGAGATCGAATCTAATACCGATAATGATATGGTGCGGAAAAAATCAATGTTCCCGCAGTGCTGATCGAAGAGAATTAAAAAAGTTATCGGAAGTTATAAATCTGGCATAGGAACTAAGGTATTTACGAACCAAGCTTATGGTACTTTGGCGAACTAAATTTCCGGAGGGATCAAGAAATTCAGATGCCAGGAACCTCTACCATGAACAACCCCCATGAGATGGAAAAAGAACGCATGGTAAGTAATTAATTTATATTTCAATGCTGTTAATATATTTTGACAAAAATTAATACATACAGACTTCAGTTTTTGAAAGCGACAAGAAATCATTATATGTTAAATACATGATATTTGTGTTAAGCACAAAACTTTTGTGGAAAAATTGATTCACAGTTTATTGTTGAAGTATGTTTTTGCCATGGAACGACTTCAGAAGTATTAAAGTAATTACAAAACTGTAGTCGTATTTCGTTGGCTGTACTGGTACTGTTTCTTCCCAGGAGTGGCTGTAGTGCATGTAACGTGGGGTCTGCTCTCTAATCACCATTTATAAAGTCTCTGGTCTGTATGTTTTCAACATCTGCGCCGCCCTGGAAATAATCTACTTTTTTATGACGCAAAAAGTTATGCAAGTAGTAACATGCCAATGCTATGGTCACAGCTTTTTTGGACATTTTGATAATTTGATTTAACAAAATTCTGAACCGTGGAGCTAGTATTTCAAACGCATTATCCACAATGCGGCGACTCCGTGACACCCTGTTGTTATAACTCTTTTCTTCGTTGGTGAGGTTTCTCTTGCTAAAAGGTTTCATTAAATTTCCCATAAGTGGGACAGCATAATCCTCTTCGAAAACATAGGGCACTTTGATATTGGTTGATGATAAATTTTCGGTTCAGGAATGCAAAGGTTTTTTTCTACAAGTTTTTAATATATATTGAAAACACCCCTTCATCAGAGACGCGTCCATTTGCGCCCACATCAACCATCAAGAATTCATAATTTGCATTTACGATTCCCATTAAGACAATGCTAAATGAATGTTTGTAGTTGAAGTAATATGAGCCTGTTCGGGGGGCTTAAATATGTTTATATGTTTGCCGTCTATCGCCCCAACACAATGAGGAAAATTCCATTTCGTTTCAAAATCTTTACTTACACTTCTCCATTCATTTTCGCTTTCTGGAAGCTGAAAGGAAAACATGTCATTAGCTGTGTTATAATGAGGAAAAGTATGTATCTTGTAATGTAAACATATTTGTTCTCTTTTATAGGATCCTTCACCACACGAAAGTATCTAAGTAACAAATACACCTCAGGAAGCAGATACAGATACACCTCGACGATTAGAAACACCGCATACTCCTATACAACATAGAGGTACAAAGCGAAAACAGACAACTGAGCAATCACAGACACGGGATGAATTATTGAAGATGGCTTATGAATATCTTCGCACTTCTAATAATGAGGTGGACGTTTTGGCAAAAAGTTGGGCAATAGAATTTATGAACCTCTCATCAGTTCAGCAAATTCATGCGAAAAAAGCTATAAACGATATTTTATATGAAGGGCGCTTGGGAACCTTGCATAGAAATTCAGTAAGAATAAAAACACCGAATTCACGTTCCCTCGCAGCAAATTCATCATATTACGCATCTTCGTCGCATTCAAATAATAGCTCATTGTACTCATACCCTCCAACCCCGGTACAGGTAACTACAATAGAAGACAGACCTGTACAATATTCTCGAAGAAAAGAGCTATTGTTATACGCAGAATTTCAAAACTTATTTCGTAACTAGGACAACTATTTCATTTGAAAGTTTCATTTATTTTATTGTTTAGTTTATATTTGTGTTATTTTTTGTCAAAATGTTACATGTTGTTGTTGTAGGTGAATAAAGCAATAATTACTTACTTTTATATATTTCTTCAAAACCTTTACGATCGCTTCGCAAGTTTCGATGACAATCTTTCCAAGTGTTTGAGCAGCTATCGCTGTTTCAAACTTTCAACCGTCAAAGGTCCAGACGCAAGATACCTTAAAGTACCAAATAACCTTTGCTTGGACGATATTGCGTCTCTCAATATCGTGTCTTGTTTTTGTATAGTACTGGGATCCATTCTTGAATATTTTTTATAATCTAGTGGTGAACTCAAATTAAGTTCTTCGATCAAATTCCCGTGGCCAAAAAGAGATCTTTTCTTTAACCACTCTTACATCCATAGTCTCTGCTTCCTTTTTCTTTTTTTAATATCAATATCTTCTGACACACCAGCAATTATTACAGCTAAACACGCTGCTTCATCAGACGGCATGTTTCCGTACGTACATAACACAAACAACTGAAGCTTGCATAAAACTGCGTATAGTGTATGAGTAATCTTGGTTGCACAGCAACCTGTTGTACAACGTCAGTTTGCACAATTTGTTCGCAGGTGTATGGGGCCTTTAAGGGGGGATCCTGCTTTAAGCAGGCTACTCACACGCCTGCCGCAGGGGCAATCTAGGGTATAAAAGTGGGGATGACCCTTGATTGCCTCCTTAATTGTGATGTGTATAGGCAAGCAGGGGCAATTTTGTAGATTGCCCCTGCGGCAGGCGGCAGCGGCGCGAGACCATCCTTGCTCCCTAGATTGCCCCTGCCGCCTGCATGGTTGCCCCGTCTGTAGCGCGATCGGGGCAATTTCTCAGTTCGTTGGTAACTATCTCAACGCGTGTGTTCACCTCAACTTATAACCGAACACTGAACGGCAGGCATGTGTGTAGAGACACGACTCGAATTGCCCCTGCCGCCGTGCGCCCTAGATTGCCCCTGCGGCAGGCGTGTGAGTAGCCCGCTTTAGGAGGCCTTAAAGTAGCGTTTTTTTGGGAATTTTTTTATGACAGAAAAAAATGAGCAAGTCTAGTGAACTTTTTAGAGCATTTTATTACGTATTTGAGCATTAAAAAAAATATGTCGAGAGCAAAATATTTAAACGGAACCGATTTTTATGCACATTTGTGCAACACCTTTCAATTGCAGTCTACAATCGGTGGAAAAGATGTAGCTTGTAATTTTTGTCTGAAACAAAAAAAACCAAAGAAACTTGCAATTCTTATATATTTTCTTCTATGTGAACTAAAAAAAACCCAAAAATTTTGAAATTTTTCTCAGGTTTGAAAATAAATGTGCTTTTTGCAGGTAAAGACAATCATTTCAACTTGCTAAAAAAGTTGTTTAGAATTTTTTTTTCATTAATCTTTTTAGTTCAAATCAAATAGGATGCTACTGAAGCTAACAAGAGCTTTGTTTCGTTTTGATTGCTTGTCTAGTTTTCTCGCAATCACGCCCACCAGTTTAGAAAAATCGTAAAAACGAAAACTCGAGAAAACGCGCTCTAAAGTTTACGGTCAGGAAAAATGTTAATTTTCGATTACTTACGGAATATCTCGTATACTACTATAGCTCTTACGAATTCAAAATATTATTGTTTCGAACGACCGATTGAACTTTTTTCAGTACATAGTTCGGTGTTATGTTACTGCGGGGAGGGGGCGCGTTTCGTTTGTCCGAGCGTTCGTGCGTTCGTATATTTTTGCTCGACATCTCACTGTGTTTAGTGCTGTATCTTTCAAAATATTGCGAATTAGCCGCTATAACTTTTTATACATATTATAGATATATTAGGCATAGATTTGAGCAATAAAAAACTTTTTGAGCCTTCTAAAACATGATCCCCCCTTAAGTGATAACGTGTAGCGTGAATAATAAATTAGCACTTCGTTTATAAATCAACACGCGCGCGAAAGGAAATAGCTGTCACAACTATCAGCTATCTTTTCACAAAAAATATTAAAAGCATTACTAACCAAACCCCATAATGGAAAACTTTGTAAACCTTATCAGTAGCACACCACCTATCAAGGGCTACGTCAAAAATAAACCTTGCTTTCGAGATTGCCATCAGGTCAAGGGTTATCCGACTAATATGGTCGTACACACAATCATTTACGTTAAGGCGTGCCTTTGATCTATCCCTATATACAGAATGCTCATATTAATTATATCAGATTCGTAGATATTAAAGAACAAATCTAATGGAGACTGTTCTTAAAGTTTAAACACGATTAAACGCAACTGATTAACGCTGATTAGCAAGATACAATCGAAAAATTACAAATGAAAGCAACAACGGGCAACGAGTTGCTCATCGGTTATTTTTTACGCTTGCTGTGTATTCTCCTTTTAAGTTTCAAAAAATTTCATATATAGTAGTATTGGTGGAATTAGACTTTCATAAATATTTACTATTTTTAATCGAAATCAATATTTATCAAAAATAGTATATTTTAATTTCCCGAGCGATATGACTGATATTTTGCACCTAACGTATGGTTCGAAAGTATTGGGAAAAAAATCACCTGATTCGCAAAATATCTTATAAAATTCACTTCGTCGCAGTGTTCATAAGCTGGTTTGGCCAATTATCGATCGATATGTATCGAGATCAAAACATATTGTTGTGTTTTTTATTAAAATATAAATTTTATTAGAAAGTATTAGTTAGATTAGAAAATACAATTTTTATTTAAAATTATGACGAGAAGGGAAAGAGGTGGTAGGGAGATCACCTGGTAAAGCAAGAGCAGGGATGCAGACAAGTGTGGGAAAAGAAGGTAGGGACTGAGCTATAAAAGCAGACGCACGGCGAATTACGAGGAGGTTTAACGCAGCGGCCAGCCCAAGGCAGAAGAGGAGTTCAACGAAGTGACCAGCCCGAAGAGGAAGGGAGAGGAGCCAAAGAAGGAAGAAGGAGTTGGGAGTCCGAGCCAGCGACCAGCCGAAGCAGAGAGAGTTCAGTCCAGTGACCAGCCGGAAGCAGAAAAATTGGTAAGAATATTTAAACTTGCTAATATTTTATTGATGGTGCCTGAATACAGGGCAACCAAATGGCTAGATAAGCGGTAAATGGAATAATTTGCAACTTGTTTGGCAAAATATAAATTTAAAATGAATTATGTTAGTTCATAAGGTGTTAATGTATTTGCATTTGATAAGCAAATATAAAAGGAACAACCTTTATTTGGCATTTCTAGTTATTCATGTTACATTGTGCCTTTTTATTTCTTTTATTCGTCCACCTCGTTCTCTCCACTTCACTCCATCTCTTCCACCTTCTCTTCGTTTCGTCCGCTACCTCCCTCTCCAGCCCTCGACTGCTCACCTTTCCTGTAACATGTCAATTTTCTCTCTCAATTACCCTCCTTTTCCTACCCTCAGCCCTCCTCCTTTTTAATTCCCCTAATATCTGTATCCCTTCCCCATTCTCTCCCAATGCCTTCCTCCAATCTCTGCCCTCCCGCTCCTCCTCCTTGCGCCACCCCATTTCTTCACACTCCTCCCACCAATGCTTCCATTCATCTCTTCCCTTCCCGCATGCTTCACATCTTCTGTATTCTTCTCCCATCCAATATTTATTTGCCTTCTCTTCGTTCCCGCATCTATGCCTTGCTATTAGCTTCTCTTCGTCCGCCGTTTTACATCCACCCAAATACCTTGGCCTCCTCCCAAATGTCTGTATTGCTCTGTACCTCCCATTGTACCTTGCATCCCGTATCTTCCCTTCTCTTTCCTGCGCTTCCGCCTGCTTCCACCTCTCTACCACCTCCTTTTCCACCCGTCTCCCCTCTCTTCTCCTCCTTTCCACCTCTACTGTCGACAGCCCCGCCTTCTCATAAAGCCTTATCCTCGCTACTTCCCACCCTGATAACTTTCCTCCCGTCCTCTCCCTCTTGTCTAATTCCTCCAATACCTTTCTCCCCAGTCTCTCCTCACTCCCCTCTCTCAATTCTAACTCATACCTCAGCATTCTCCTCCCCATCTCTACTGCTAATCTCTCGCACCCCGTCT
The DNA here is from genome assembly GCA_959613385.1 of Geotrupes spiniger. Lineage (NCBI taxonomy): Eukaryota > Metazoa > Arthropoda > Insecta > Coleoptera > Geotrupidae > Geotrupes > Geotrupes spiniger. Next base: position 38,590,374 of record OY390735.1, read on the forward strand.
CCTGTCTTATTATATAGTCGGGCGTCGATCTTTCCAGACGTAGTGACCTTTTAATCTGCCCTAAGTGTGCCCTCTCCATGCTCTTGTGCTCCTTGCCTCCCCATACTTCTACCCCATACATCAATATGCTTTTCACACATACATCCCATATCTTCTTCGTCTCCTCAAATCCCCCATTTCTCTTACCCCATAGGACGTTTCTTAAACTCGCTTCCGCCTTCCTCGCCTTTTTGCATATATGTCTAATTTGCCCTTCCCTACTGTTATTTTCTCGCAACACATATCCAAGATATACCCACTCCCTCACCTGTTCTATCACCTCCTGTATATCCTTTCTCCTCCCTCCTCCTTTCCTGAACACCACTACCTTGGATTTATTTGTGCTCAGCTCGAGCCCCCTCCTGTCCAGAAATCCTTCCAGCCTCCTCACCATCTCCTTCAATCCCTTCTCCGTTTCAGCGAGGATGGCCACGTCGTCCGCAAATGCAAACGTCCATATCTTGCTCCTCCCTAGCTTCACTCCTCCATCCTGCCCTTTCCTCATAACCTCCTCTAGCTGGGCTATATACAAGTTGAACAGTGACGGGCTCAGAGGGCACCCCTGCCTGAGGCCCCTCGTTGTCCTGAATCTCTCTGTTACCTCCTCCCCCGCTCTTACACTACACCATGTTTCCTCGTATATTTGCCCTACTCTCTTTACCAGCCCTTCCGATATCCCCGCCTTTTCCATGATCTTCCCTAACATTCTTCTATCTACCCTATCAAAAGCTGCTTTAAGGTCGACGAACATGATATACACCCTCCCCCCTTTCCTTGACAATTCCCTCTCTACTATGAAGTTTATCACATACAGGTTGTCCCTCGTCCCTCTACCTCCCCTAAAACCCGCCTGGCCCTCTTGCAGTATCCCCTTTTCCTCCAATTCTGTTTCTAGACGTGCCCCAATCAGTCCTGTGTATATCTTATACCCCACATTTAGTAGCGATATACCCCTATGGTTTTCCGCCTTCCCTTTATCTCCCTTTTTCCATATCGGCACTATTATTGCCGTCCTCCAACCTCCTGGAATTCCTCTCCTCCCCATCCATATATCATTTATCTCCCTCCATGCGCATTTCCATGCCTCTTCTGGCGCATTTATCCAGCCCTCCGTGTCCACTCCGTCTTCCCCCGCCGCCTTTCCCCTTCTTAGCCTATCCTTTATTTTCATTATTTCCCCCCACTTGAACTCCTCCATGCCCTCTCCTATCCCTCTGGCCCCTCGATCCCCTCCTCTAACCTCCTCCCAACATGTTCATGAAATGATCCCTCCATTCCCTCTCCCCGATATTTCCTCCCGCCCTCTCCTTCCCCTTCTTCTTTTTCCTGAGGTACTCCCATATTTCCTGCTCCCCTTTTAGGCCTTGCACTTCCTCTTCATCTCTTAACCTCTGTTCCTTCTTTTTCCTCTCCCACATATCCTTCTGTCTCCCCCTTTCTTCTATATACTCCCCCCAATCTGTTTTTCCTTGCCTTGTCTCCGTTAATATTTCTCTTAGCCTCCGCTTCCCTCTCCTGCATTCTTCGTCAAACCATGAACTTTTTCCTTCTCCTTTCCCAATCATCCTTCTTACTATTGCCTTGTTCATCACTCCTGTAAGTTCCTCTATACTCTTTCCTCTTCCCCACTCCATCCTCCTTAATTTATTCTGGTACTCCTTTCTCGTTCTCTCGTTCCATAAATTCACCAACCTCCTCTCGTTCACCCCTACCATTTCCTTATTCCAGCCTCCTCCCCATAAGTTCACCTCTATCGGTAAGTGGTCCGATTCCGCTCTGCTTCCCACCCTAAAACCGCCCACCTTGCCCCTCACCTCCTCACTTATAACCACCAGATCTATAACTGATCTTCCATTTGGTCCCACGTATGTGAATTCCCCCTCCTCGTCCCCCATCTCTTCCCCATTGAGTATTTCCCAATTCCTTTCCTCTAACCAGTCCATTATGATTTTCCCTTCGCCATTTACTACCTTGTCCTTCGACTTCCTCCCTTTCCTTTCCCCTACCCCTCTCCATTCCTCCAAATTCCTTTCTTCTCCCACTCTTGCGTTCATATCTCCGCCGAAAATCATCCTCTCCCCCTCACTCTCCACCAACTCGTCCATTTCCCTCGATACCTGCCTCATCTGTTGGTTACAATATACCGTATATATCCCCAATTTATCTCCGTTTACCCTTATCGTTCTTCCTTGTATCATCTCCGAGTCGTATCTTCCCTCCTTCACCTCCTCCCATTTGTCTCTCACCCCTGTTATTATTCCACCCTTCGCCCTCCCTCTTTTTCTCTCCCTCTTCGCTCCCCTGCATTTCCATGCATACCCACTGGGCATTTTATCTCTGTACTCCCGCCATGTTCCTATTTCCATCCATGTTTCTGTTAGCCCTATATAGTCAAACCGCTCCATATATTCCCTCAAGTCTGTATTGATACCCCCATCTTCTTTCACCCATTTCTTCCACCCCGCTACGTTCCAGAAACATATTGCCAATGCCTTTTCCTTTTCACTTCGCCTACCTCCCCTTTCTTCCTCCCCCTCTGCTCTGCCTTCTTCCCCACCCCGCTTGTCCCCCGCTCCCTTTAGTTTTTTGCTATCAACTTCTTGGTTTCTCCCTCCCACTCCAGCCACGTGTTATCCACCCTCAACTTCTTATATCCCATTCTGATTCTTTTACCTTGCTCCCTTTCCCTCGCCGCATACTTCCAAATCTCCCTTTGGATCTCCCTTTCACTTTCCGTCAAATCGTTATAAATGTATATTTTCCGACCAGCTAATTTCGCCTTTTTCTTCATCACTTCCTCTTTTTCCCTTTCTTTTGCCAATTTCGCTAAGATTAACCCCTTCCCAATTCCCCCCATTTTGAACGCGTCGTCTATTTCCACATCCACCTTAAGTTCATCGCTTAACCATTTTGTCACCTGCTCCCTTTCTTTTCCTCTCTCCACTTCTAATCCTCGAATTACTATGTTCTTTCTTCTGTCTTTTCTGTCCATCGCTTCGACTTTCTCTTCTAGCTTTCTCATTCTTTCGTCTGACTCCATTCTTTCCTTAGCCCATTCCTGTTCCACCTTTGTTCTCCATTACATATCCTCCTGCCTTTCCTTTCTCATCTCTACTATCTGTTTTCTTGTTTCCGCTGTCTCTTTTCTTGACTCCTTTACTTCTCTCATCAACTCCTTCATCATCTCCATCAAATTCTCGAGAGTCATCTCCTTCTCTACTTCCTCTTTTTTCTTTTCCCCACTCCTCGCTGGAGATCTTTGCATTCTCCTGCTCCTTGTAAATATATCCGTTCCTTTCCACTCCTCGCCTTTTTCTTTCCCGCCCCCACTCGCCATGCTTTATCACTTTCTCTTCCTAATCAGCCTTCCCGAGTGAGTTCGGCACTTTTAGTTTATTCCGCGATCTATTTTGCTTCCGCGTAAACAATTATTGTCGATTTAAAATTGATTTAAATCGACGCACTCGGCGAATTGTTTTTACCGAATAGTCTCTTTTTCGCACACGTCCAAAAAATGTTTTGACAAAAAACTCTCGCACTACAGTTTTGCGGATTCGCTTACCTGCTGTACGAAGTCGACGCACTTTCACTGCTCGCGCCCGGGCAAACTCTCACTTCTAACTATACCCCTGGGCCGATCTCTTTGGAAACAGGACCAAATTGCGCGGAATATCGCCGGCCACGCGATGATACTCTCGCCTCACAACACCGACCAGAAATATAAGAACAAATTGTGTCAATAAATTTTATTTGCACTTATTACCAAATAACAAAAATATAAGAACAAATTGTATCAATAAATTTTATTTGCAATTATTAGCAAATAACAAAAATATAAGAACAAATTGTGTCAATAAATTTTATTTGCACTTATTAGCAAATAACAAAAATATATATAACAAATTGTATCAATAAACAGTACTTGCACTTGTTAGCAAATAACAAAATATATATATATAACAAAGTGTGTCAATTAAATTGCAACTTATTGAGCACAGAGAGACTTTTTCACAACAAATAATTTTAAAATTAGAATATGCATGAGAAATAAGACAAATATCGACGCGGGATTAGATTATGGTAAGGACGGACCGGTCAACGCATCGGAGTCGCGCAGCATTTCTTGCTCATACCCGGCATGTGGAAATAATTTGCGTATACGAATTTTTTTTTTTTAGGCACCGAGAACTTTTTGACGGTAAACATTTAAACGTACATAAAGGAATATATATAATATTGTATATTAATTTGGAACATTTAGAGAATTTGATTTTGGTAAATATATTATTATAATATAAAATATCGTTGTATTATTTAACCCGATCAAACCTGAACAAAAGGATAGCTTTGACAAGAATGTTATATAGTTGTGAGTTATTTCCTAAATAAAAATAAAATTCAAGGCATAATTCATAGCAATATGCAAATCGACTTTTTTTCGCACAATCAAAGAATGGTAAGAAGGAACAGCTAATTGTCCCACAGCCGGAAAATGCGGTTTTATCTGTTTTCTGACTTGTTTGTTACTTGTACAACCCAAATAACTAAACTTCGTGTGTCGCTAACGTAATTTTCCACCAAAAAAATCCAGCAAAAACCGTGTAACAGAAGATGAGCAAATACGAAATATGAAATAGGCCATAGTCCTCTCCACTCAGAGAGGTCACAGTATTATAAATCATGTTAGTTAGTTAGTTGTTATGAGCGGGGCGTTTATCGCCCCTCCACTGCGACCGCAAGGATCTATTGTGGTTCACAACTCCAGTTTTCAAATATTGTGAACCTGATTTTGTCCCCGCCGGGGCAGGCACACATAACGTGCTCTGCTGTTTCTTCAGTTTCACAGCATAGTCTGCACTCGGTGGCCTCAGCCACTCCCAACCTATGCTTATGATGCCTTAGTCGGCTATGACCAGTAGCCAGGGCTGTCAGAGTGAGCAGGTCTTTCCTACCCAAGCCTAACAGTATCCTGGTACGTGCAGTAGATGGGCCCTTCAGTACTATCTTGGAATGTTTCATTCCCTGGCACTCCTACCAGTATTCCAGTACCTTGTGCTCCATCCACCTCTTATTCGAGCTTCTGGCCAGGGCTCTTGTAATCTCAAGGGGTAGGGGTAGCACTTCCATGGCTGCTGCCGGCGCACAGTGGTTCGGGTCTTATAGGCGCGCGGAATAAATTCATTATCTCGAAAATTACTCAACCAATTCCAATAAAACTTTTACCAAAGTAACTACATATTATTTCTCATTACAGTTGACGAAAGTTTGTGTCGTGCATTTATAATAGGAATTAGAAATGTCATAATATGTAGCTTTGGTACACAAGGTCATAGGTAAAATGCATAAATATATGTTTCAAATTTGAATTTATAACTGCTATAAATATAAAGTATTATTGCACCTCATAAAAATTATAAAAATGCGTCTCTTACCATATCGCCAACGCCATGAACAAGAATACGTGCTAGGGTAAGATCCCCAATTGTTGGCACTGCACTAGTTGTTGGCACTCTATTTTAATGTCTCTAAATAATTTGTGCACTGCATTTGCTAAAGAAACTGTTGTTACCATTAGATTACAGCATTTTTCCACTATACGAATACCTACATTGCCGACAGTATCAGTTGCAATAGTTGGGTCAGTGAGTTGCTTTTGAAAGAGGTGTTCCGCGACTGGTTTTTCTAGTGAATATGTGCCATTTTTAGAAGCGCAAGGTAAGTAAAAAACGATTCTAATAATGTTATCTTCGAGAATCTTGACTTGAAAATTTGTTGTACGCGCTTAAATGATCTAAATTCATACATTATTGTGCATAACCTTGTATTTTTTGGCGGGAAATAATAACTTAGCAGGTGCCAACTACTGGATCCTCTAAAGCGGCAAATCTAATTAATGGCACGGGTGCCAATGATTGGGTTTCAATGTGAATTTAGAATTGATCTAGTTGTTAGCAACAATAATATAATATTTATTTAAATAATGTATTGATAAATTCGACTTGAAAAGGCACAGAAGGGAAAGAGGTATTTTGCTGTAACAAATAAAATTTAATAAATAAGTATAAAATTTGGATTGATTTCAGATGCCGAAACGCAAAACAAATGACTTAAATTTAAAATCATATGACGAGGAGACAATCCAAAAAGCTTTGGAAGAAGTAAAGCAGGGGATGCCTAAAAAGACCGTTTCCAAAAAGTTTGGGATCCGCAGATCTACATTACAGTTTAGACTGAGCAGCAAATTAAAAAAAAATCGTCATGGCCCAGACACTTATCTTACTGAAGACGAGGAAACCGTCATTGTTTCCTGGATATTAGATAGCTGTCGGAAGGGTTTTCCATGCAGAAAAGATGATATTGTTGCCTCGGTTAAAAAAATTCTGGACGAAAACCCTAGAAATACCCTGTTTCATGACAATATTCCAGGCAAGCGTTGGCTTCAAAGTTTTATGAATCACCATCCTATTTTAACAAGTCGGACACCTGAGCCTGTAACAAACGCAAGTAGCAATGTTTCAGAATCTAATATTCGCAAATGGTTCAATGATATTGAACAATATTTGAAAGAGAAACAGTTTTTCGAAATATTGCAAGACCCCACTCGCGTGTTGAACAGCGATGAAACATGCTTCATGCTCTGCCCAAAGACGAGAAAGGTTTTAGCCCCTAAAGGTTGCAAAAATGTATACGAGGTGGACAAAGGCAATGCAAAAAGTAATCTTACCGTTATGTTCACTTTCGGAGCTTCAGGCATAACAACACCCCCCATGGTCGTTTATCCATACAAAAGAATGCCACCGCAAATTGCAGAGGGGGTTCCGAAGGGATGGGGTATAGGTAAGAAACAGTGTTTGCCAGAAATATTTTTTTTTGTCTAATGTTACCTGGGTAACTGCCTTATTACTCGTAATTTTAGGAATCTCCGACAACGGATGGATGAAGTCGGAGATTTTCTTCGAATATATCGACCGTATATCTAGGAATGATAAGCCATTTTTCGCTCATGTGTAAAGTGTAATCCGGCCTTGCGATTGGTCCGGGCGCGCGAGCACGTCGGACAAACGTCAAGTGCGAACATTTGACGTAAAACGGGCGTTCGTTTTTCGGGCCGCGACGGCGACGTTTTTGGGCTTCGCGCGGGCCATTTGCGATAGCCAATGAAGATCCGCAGTCGATTGTGGTTCGTTTCGCCACGATCGATGCCGTCCATCGGCATCGTCAATGAACCAAAAGTGCACTTTCGATCGATTTCGCGAAGCAAATAAGAGGCGGAGCCGATTACACGTCCTTGTTTCATAATGATCAATGTACGAGTTCCACATGACTTACAAATACACTTATAAACTGCGCATTGTAAATATTCGGTGAGAAAACTTTCAATCGATTAATTAATTTGGTAGTAGAGCTTAGTTTGAGTTCGTTGTATCTTCGATACGTTAACATAGTTTTCAAATGTGAAAAAACACAAGTCGTATACGCCAAACGTCAAACGCGCATATGACGTGCAGAAGTGGAGATTGACTTCAGTTTTGCAATGTGTAATGCGAAACGCTATCGTAATATGTTGCAAATTTCTATAGACCAACTACACGATACACATACAGCGCAAGCAACTTATCGGTTCATTTAATTATGATAACATAGTTTTGCAGCAAGATCGTCAGATCTTACCCCTATGGATTATTTTATATTTGGTTATTTTAAAAACACCATTTATCGCAATCGATTACACACAGGATGAATTAAGAGAAGCGACAGAATGTGCTGTGCAGAAACTATCAGCTGCATGTGGTTTTTGAAACCATGAAAAGAAAAGTAGATGCATGTATGCCAATGGTGGCAAACAAAATTCAAATACTATGTAGTTTTTTTTATATATTATGTAGTCAATTATTGCCAAATTATCATAATTCTTGTAAACATTTCCTCTTACTTGAAAAGAAATAATTTGACAATTATAAATAATTTTCAAATTGGTTATAAACTTGTAAGAAGAGAAGTTAGTTACTCTAATGCACACCCAATCTGTGCGGGGGGGGGGCACATATTTACTAAACGCATATTTTGTAAGAGCTGCCAAGTCGCCCATTATTGATCACCTTGTAGTTTCCAATTGATAATAGCTTGACACCTTTGAAATAAAACTTAGTTCAAAATGTAAATCATTGAAAAAAATCTTACCTCAAATGTATTGCACATTATTAACTTATTGTGACATATTAACAGATGTTAAAACTTAGTTCAAATTGTAGTTTTTCTTTAATTGCAACAACCTGAATCATTGAAAAAACTGGACCACTCATTAATATATTCAACAAAATTAAGGATAGTATTTTTATTTCTTTAACTGCAAGTGAATTTTATACTGCCATGCTAGCAATTCAAAACATTAATAATATGTAATAATATCGAGGGGTGTAATCGTTCAACCAAAGACTTCAGTCAAATCAACATTTTAATTTAGCTAATTAATAATAAATATATTAAATGGATACCAACAGTTTCTTTCGGTTCAATGTAATAATAATGAATGTCTAATTGTATATTTCGGCAATTGTTAAGAACATAAAACCACAAAATGTTACTGAATATTATATACCCTGAAATGCTCATATCAAACGCATATGAAGGTCAATTATCGCAAACACAAATATTTAAAATAATTTAAAACTGCAGTTAAACGTCATGGTTGGTACTTGCGGATCTCAAAGTATAATTTCCAGGTAGCAATAATTTTACGCACCAACAGTAAAAAAACTAATAATAAATAAATATAAATATTGGTTTCCATACTATTTTTTGATAGTATTGGATACATAATACTGTCCCCAAAACGCAGTTTTATTGGCAATTCAATGTCACCCGTTAGACAGCACAAAACCTTGGTCTGAACAAGTTAGATTTTCCCTAAATAAATAATTTCCCAATAGGAACTTTTTCGGCAGTTGTTAAGAAAAAATATGCCTAAAAAGTTGCAAATCACTACTTAACCTTAAAGGCTCATGTCAAACGCATAAGAAAGTCAATTGTCACAAACGTAAATATTTAAAAAAATTAAAAACTGCCGTCAGTTGCCGTCATCGTTGGTAAAACAACTTGAGGAGAGAATGTCTTTCATTACCGACAAAGTGCATGTCCCTAAAAACACAGTTTTATTGGCAATTCAGTGTCATCCAGCTGATACCACGCCTTGGTAAGAACATGACAAATTTACGTTAAATTAATTACTGTTTTCCCACAATATTTTTGATAGTTTTATATGTGCATCGATTACACAATCGGTGGACATATATAAATGGTAGAAAACTGTAAAAAAATTAGGGGAAAACAATATTTTATTTGATGTAACTTTTGCCTTTTTCGCGTCAAGGTTATGTGCTATGTCAAATGGATGACATGTAATTGCCAATAAAATTGTGCTTTTGACGACAGCAGTTCGTCGACAATTAGCGACATCTCCTGAAGCCGTTGTAAAATATTTCTGACGTTTCAAACCTCAAGGCATGGCGTTTCAAATGTCAAGGCACGACGTTTCAAACGTCAAACAAATTCACCAACCTGGTCGATCGATTAGGTAGCGCGTCGCGTTAGTCTAACGCAGCGACAAGATTTTGCCAACCGCAAAAAAACTAATAACGGCTAAATACTTTTTTCAAATTTCAACCCGTTAAGCCATAGCAGTGTTGAAAGGTCATTTAATACTTGCAAATGTCGTATTTTCTGAATAATTTTGTGAGAAGGCTTTAATCAAATAATAAATTATGTTGTAGAACTTTGTTTGAATCAGATATAGCTTTGATAGATAATACATTTTTAAACAAAAATTCAAATAGAATGCCCCAATTGTCAAACGTGCATTTTATCGACAATATTGTCGTTATATTATTTGATTTTATGAATGTAATTAATGTCTTTCTGAAAATCAATTTAACAGTAGTAAACTCAAAAGACAGTGGCATGCTGGTTTTTATAATTCTGAAAGAAAATACAACATACAGGAATATAATTGTAGTTAGGATAAAATTATGTTATATATAAATATCAAATTCTATAGACTGTTTGGAAATACTAATTTTGACGCCTGATAATAGTACATTTTATTACTTTAAAGTTCAAGTGAATTTTATACTGCCATGCTGGCAATTAAAAACATTAATAACATATAATATATCAAGCGGTGTAATTTCGCTAATTAATAATAAATGTAGGTAAACCAAAATTTCGGTTCAATGCAATAATAATGAATGTCGTATATATATTCCGCAATTGTTACGAACATAAATCCCCAAAATATTACTGAATAACCTGAAATGCTCATATCAAACAGATAAGGTCAATTGTCGCAAATTGGTAGAAAACTGTAAAAAAATACGAGAAAGCAATAATTTATTTAAGGTTTTGTTTTATGTCAAGTTGACATTGAATTTTTAATAAAACTGTGCTTTTGACGACGTACAGTTCGTCAGCAATTATTTACGTTGTCACTGTAAAATATGTTGTATTTTTTAATTTTGTTTTCACGAATTAACATTGTCAATTTGACAAATTAAAATTTTGCTTGATAAGAAGAGAGAAGCTTGTTTCACATTGCGGCATTTTCTCTCAGAAACATGCGCTTCGCTTAGGCTAAAAATTAGTGTAATTTTTATTCACATAGTGGGAACATTGGACAATAAACTATGACAAAATGCATGTCATTTTGAAACAAGATGGCGCCATTCTATCTCGGGAACGCGTGAACCTGTCAAGTTGAAATTTTGCATACACAAAAATGACACGATTAATTGCATCGTTGCAAAAAACTACGGCAAACGGACTACCCTTTTATAAAACTTAGTTACCTAGTCGACTGTATATCACCCGCATATAACCAAACGATAAGGAAAAATTCAGATACAGCAAAAGTACACCGGGAGCTACGACCGTTTTCGGCTGCGCGTCGAATTTCGCGGGTTTTATTGGCGGACGGGAAAAATGCGCGAAGCGCATTGGTTCGAGTTTGCGCGGTTCAAATTCCGCCGGAGACCCGACGAAAAACTTGGTTGACGAGGTTTAAGCGGCTGAACGCGCGACGCCCATTGGTCAGCGATTACGCGGGCTGAGGGTCAAATTCCGGCCGCACGCGACGGCTGTGTTCGAATCGGCGACAAAATTCGGACATTGCGTCGTTTTCGAGTTTCAAGGGCATTTCCCATTTACAAATGCGTATTCGAGCCCGATGCGCGGAAATTTAAGACCTTGTGTCTCAGGGTGGTGTCAAAGATGCAAATATCGGTATACTTTAAATCTATCATGCAGTGTAGGCTTCCCGCAAGTCACGTTGTGACTTGCTACGGTTTTCCGGCACCAAGCATACCGTGCCGCAAGTCGACGTTTCAAAATGCGTTCGGTTAATATTTATGCAGACACGAAACGTAGATTTTCCAATTTGCGAAGATTTTGCGTAAACTGCCGAGTCAATTGGATACAAGAAGCAAGAAACTGACAATCGTAAAACTTTATCAGTTAATGAATTAGGTTGTAGAAAATTACATGTAGTTTTAATAGATTCGCGGCCATTTAGGCCACAGAGACCCCGCCCGCAGTGCTGGTATGTTGCAAATGTCAAATGTGTTCGACGATACATTACAAATTATAAGAAGTGTTTGTTCAATAGACTGAGAATATACACGATCAGGTACGGTTTTTGGCATATACGTCTCTTCGGTATACAAAACTGGATGGAATTCTGTACGTGTATGAGCTATGACATTTCAAATGTCAAACGACGCATTGAACGCCCTGCTTAAAGAGCATCTTCTTTACAGTTTGGGCAGTTTTTATTTATGGATGTTTATTTGCACTCGATCAGGTACAAGGTAACGTTTTTCTGTACACTTCAAATTCATCGGACAGACCGTTTAATTGATTCAGGCCGCCTTCGGACAACGATCAGGTAAACGTCACGTTCTAAATTCGTGCACGTTTTTGAATTAGCCAAGAATTTATGGAAACAGCTACACAAGTGCAGCGAGAGCGGCGGAAAACGGACATATAAAACTGATATACTTAAACTTTGTCAAAATCATATTTTACAACGGCTTGGGGAGAAAATTGCTTACGAACTTCACGTCAGATATGGTGGCAATACCATCCGTTTGACAGCACATAACCTTGACGCGAACATGACAGATTTTCGCCAATTACGTTATTGTTTTCCTACAAAATTTTTAAGAACAAATATCCCTAACAAGTTACAAATCATTACTTAACCTTAAATGATTGTCAATCGAATCGTAATAAAATTAATTGTCACAACGGTAAACACTTTAAATATCACGGTTGGCATTCCCGGACGTTTTTCATGTTGCAAGATATTGCGGAATCTGCCAACGGCAAAGTAATACACGCATAACAAGCAGCTCCGTGAAATAATTTTTGATTGCCAGTTTTTACCTTTCTCGTGTTTTCAAAGTTACTCAATTCGTTTGTTTAGTGTTCATTGTGTTCAGTTCTTGTGTTTTCGTTCATTTTCTGCGCCCGTTGGCCGAAAATAGTGCAATTTTAAGTTTCGACATTTTTGACTACTGACAAGTTCCAAGTTGAAGAACTTTATTACCACATATCTCGAAGCCACGACCACCAAAGTGGAAGCAGACGCCGGAAAACTGAGGGCCATAAAGCGGCCTATCAGCCCGCAGCAAGCATCGCCGTCCAAAGTGGTTATTCCGAAAAAGAGATCTGTCGGGTTACGATCGAAGATCGCCGTAACGGACAGAGCCCCGACACCTAGCTCGAGCTGCTCGGTCACTGAATCAGTAGAAATGGACACATCTGAAACTCACGTAAGTGAAATTAACTTAATCACACCCACATTAAAAGAAAACCTTACCCAATTTGCAATCCCCATAAAAAATGGCTACAAAACGCTCCGAAATTTGCCAGCTGAACAAGAAACAACCACAACAAATCTGGATACATTAAAAAAGACAAGAAAACCACCTCCCATTGTGTTACACACGCTACCGATTCAACATTCCAAATTTATCAAAGGAATTGAAGACACCATAAAATCGAAAAATTTTTATATCAAATATGCCGGGCAACGTGTGACAATTCACACGTTCCATAAACAGGATTACGACAAATTAATAAGAAACTTGAAGGACGCAGAATTTCACACCTACACGCCAGCGAACGAGAAACTGCGGGCCCATGTGGTGCGAGGTCTTCCGGAAGGCGTGGAAGAGGAAGAAATTAAGAACGAATTAAAAGAAAGGTACGAGATTGATGCAAAGAAGGTAATGAAAATGCGCAATACATTCAGGCCACTCTACTTGATAACTGTCACTTCCAACGAGAGCACGGAAGCACTCAACATTAAATGCAAATATTTATTCTATACTAAGATACAGTGGGAAAAATACCAAAATAAGAAGAACGTAGTACAGTGTCACCGGTGCCAGGAGTGGGGGCATGCGACCAGCAACTGTCACGCTAGGTACAGATGCCTGAAGTGCGGCGAAGGTCACCCCACTCCGGAGTGTACGAAACCGCGCACCGAGGCGGCACTGTGCTCCAACTGCGGCGGCCCGCACCCAGCCAACTCAACGAACTGCTCGTCATATATTAAGGAGCTGGAGAGAAGGGCTCTGCAGGGAAACCCAAAGCCGTTGAAACCAACATACGTGCCTGCGCCAATGCCCAGGCAAAACGCCTGGACCGTGAGGGCACAAGCATCCACATCTGCCGCAGCGGAGAAAGAATGGCCACTGCCCGCGCCGAGAAGGGGGGAGCTGAGACCATCGCAGCACCAGCCGGGACCGTCGTGGAGCAGCCAGCCGCAGACGACGCAGCAGCAGCCGCCGAGGATGCCATCGCAGCAGCCCAAGATGTCGCAGAGAACGCAACAAAGGCTTCCAGAGGTGACGCAGCAAGTCCAACAGGACGACCTCAACGATCTCTTCTCAGAAATGAGAACACTCAATTCGTTAATTAACGTGACCCTTATGCTCAGCAGGGTCAAAATTTTAAATCAAAGACTTAAAAATGTTAATTCCGAATCCGCTCGATTCCAGGTTCTGGCCCAATTCTGCGCTGAACTTGATGGCTAGACTGTCGTTCTGCACGTGGAACGCCAACGGACTCAAGAACAAGCGCGGGGAACTAATCCAGTTCCTCGACAGACAAAACATAGACGTTATGTGCATTAACGAGACGAAACTGACAGACGAAGACAACGTGACCTTCCGGGGTTACGTGACAGAAAGAAAAGACCGAGACAGACATGGGGGTGGGGTTGCCGTTCTGATAAAGAACGACATACCCTACCTTCGCGTCTGGGACGATGCCACGCGACATCTGGAATTGATCTCGATCAAATTCCAGAACGACTTAACAGTGACGGCCTGGTACAACAAACCGACGTCACGTATCACGCAACGAGACCTCCAGGCGCTCCTGGGTATCTCTGCAAGGACAATAGTGTTGGGTGACCTCAACGCTAGACATTCAACTTGGAATTGCCATCGAAACAATGTCAATGGGAACGTGGTCTTCCGCCACACCCAGATGCACAATTGTTTCGTGGCTTTTCCAGACACGACGACGCATCATCCGACAAACGGAGCGACGGCAACGACGACGTCAATCGCCGTGGTGAGGAACGTGGGAAATCTCTCGGACCTCTTCACGGTGGATGACTTAAACTCGGACCACTACCCGGTCACTTTTGAAGTGGGCGGGGCCAGACACGAACGCAGACGAATCCGGATAGTCGATTACAGGACCGCGGACTGGCCGTCGTTCAGAAGAAATCTCAACAGCCGGGTACTGATTAACAGAGACCTTGACACGCCGGACAAGATCGAGGACGCCGTCACCGAGCTGACGGAGGCGATCAATTACGCGAAGGATCGTGCGATTAAAACTCGCATGATCGACCCGTACAAACCTGACATTCTTCCCGGGCACATTCTGCAGGACATATGTGACCGTAACAGACATCGGAAAGTTTGGCAAAGGACCAGACTTGACCAAGACAGACGTTACATGAACGCACTGACGCAACAGATACGTGAAAAGATCTGGACGCACAGAAACGAGACTTGGAGCCGCAAAATGACGGAACTGACCGCCAATGACGGATCCTTGTGGCGCATGGCGGCGAAACTGAGGAAGAAATTCCAAAATGTTCCGCCGCTTGTGCACGAGGGGAGGACGGAGATGACTGACGAGGGGAAAGCGGAGGCCCTTGCCAGCACGTTCGAAAAAGTACACGACATCGGGCTTGACGCACTGATGCAAGCGCAGGCGGACATTGTGGAGTCCGTGAGGACTTCCTTGTCACGCCGCGACGACAGGGAGCCGCTACGGCTGGCGACCCCCCGGGAGATTTTCCGCATAATAAAAAGGCAAGGCCCGCTAAAAGCCCCCGGAGAAGACGATATACAGAACAAACTTCTTCGGAACTTATCCCGTAAAGCCGTAGTGCAACTGACTTACGTCATTAACGCGATACTGAAACTACAGCACTTCCCGAGCCACTGGAAAAGTGCTGTAGTAGTACCTATCCTGAAACCCGGGAAGCAACGCGACCAGACCGAAAGTTACAGACCGATCAGCCTCCTCAACAGTATTTCTAAGGTGGCGGAGTCGGTAATAAACAACCGACTGAGGGACCAAGTTGAAGAACTTGGTCTCCTCAAGAACGAGCAATTCGGGTTCCGGTCCGGACATAACACGGTACTGCAAGTGGCGCGACTCGACATACGAACGGCATTCAATCGGAACCAGGTTGTGGCAATGACACTGCTGGACTTGCAAAAAGCATTCGACACTGTATGGATAGATGGACTTTTGTACAAAATGATGAATTACGGACTATCATTATCAATCATCCGACTCATCTATTCATACTTGACCGACAGAACCATGAAAACAAGACTCAATCAAACCATATCTGCGCTCCATTTCATAAGAGCAGGAGTGCCCCAAGGATCCGTCCTTGGCCGCAACTGTTCTCATTGTTCATCAATGACATACCGACGCACGTCAACACATCATTAATGATCTTCGCCGACGATACGGGCATTTATGCATCCTCATTCTCAGAAATCATAGCACATCGAAAGATCGGAATGCACATGAACGTACTGGAACGCTACTTTGTGGACTGGAAACTGAAAGTAAACGCGACGAAATGTGAGAGTATCACATTTACGCGACGCACCCGACGGTTCGTGGTGCCGAATCCAACCCGGATCAACGGCATCGCGATACCAATGAAAACGACAGTGAGATATCTGGGAGTAATACTCGACACAAAGACATTGTTTAATGCACATATACGTGAAGTAAACAGACGTACGTACGCTGTTCTTAGGATCATCTATTCGATGGTCGCTAAGAACAGCAGACTTTCGACCGACAACAAACTTCTTTTATATAGGACAATAATTAGACCTACGATGACGTATGCGTCGCCTGTGTGGTTTGGGGCTTCCAAGAGGAGCCTCAAACTATTGCAGACGACGCAGAACAAGTGCCTTAGGTTTGCCCTGGGCGCCGACAGATGCACACGCATACGCGACCTGCATGCCGATGCACAAATACCGCTACTGACCGATTACATGACCGAGATGGCGGACCGCTTTTACAGGCGGACCGTCACTCACGACAACGTACTGATACGTACAATTACTAACCAACGCCACCAACAAGGACAGAGACACGTGCACAGACTGCCGTACGAGACTCTGGACTTGTATAACGAAGACCCGGACAACTGAAAAGTGACATTAGGGCAGGACGTAGAGGGCGGGTTTTCGAAGTTTCCCGCCAACACAGACAAAAACGTCACATAGACGGACACTGGACACGGACATTGCCATTAAGGGAGGCGTACCAAAATTGTAATTTTCAAAATTTTTTCAAAGTTATTTGTGAAATAAGTGCTGAGCATAGGGGTTCACAACAAAATCTAAAATGTTTTATTTACTTTATTTTATAATGTAATATCTTAAGGAAATTTATAATAAAAGGATTTTGGCCAACGGCAAAAACTAATAATGGCCAAGTATTATTTGCAAATTTCAATCTATGTCAGCGTTCCGAGATAATTTTGTACTTGCAAATTACATGATTTGTGGTTAATTTGGTGAAAAAATTTGATTAACTATAACAAATTGGGTCGTCGAACTTAGTTTCAATCAGATGGAGCTTTGATAGATAACAATTAATTCAAATAATGTTCTTTTTACAATAATTGAACGTATCAAGTTATGAATAAGCGTGTGCGGACTAAATGAGCCACGAAGTTGACTGAAAATAGCAAAACTAATGGTAACAAAACGCAAATATAGCTATCGCACTGTCATTTGATGCAAGCTTGAAAATTCACACATGTCTAAAAAAGAAAAACTTAGTTCAAATTAATATAGTTTCCAATTGTTAAGAGTGTAATATGTTTGAAATAAAATTAAATTACTGATAAAAAAACTGCCACAGATGTGACTACTTAAAACTTAATTCAATTAATTAGTTAGGATGTATTTGGGGTGCAGGAAACCATGGCGTATTTCAACAGGCATCTATTGAAAGTTGGAGTATGGATTGCAGTATCCTGTAGAAAATTATTGGGCCAATTTTCTTCTCCAATATCGTTAATGCCGAACGTTATCGTAATATGTTGCAAATTTTTATAGAGCAACTATACTATGATGAGCTACTGCGGAGCTGGCTTATTTTCAACATGATATCATCACTGCCCAAACATGTCGGTTCATTGAAGCAGGATCGCCAGATCTTACTACTGTGGATTATTTTCTATTGGGTTATTTTAAAGATACAATTCATCACAATCGATTATACACACTGGATGAAATAAAAGACGCGATAGAAGGTTCTGCGCAAACAATAACGGAAGAACAGCTAAAAGCAATCTTTGATAACATAGAACAAAGAATCGATACATGTGATACATGTACAATGGTGGTGCACATTCAAACTTATTTCAAATTAATAATAGTTTAAACTTGTTTGCTTAATGTGAATTACCTTTGGCAAACTATTAAATGCGTTTGGTTAATATTTATTTAGAGGCGTTGTTAAATGTAAAACACGATCAAATACATAATCTGTAGAATTATTGCACTGGAAATAATGTACTCTGTAGAATATGTGTACTTTGATAACCTTATAGAAATAATACTTTTCATAAAATAGGTATATTTTGTCAAAAACATATTTTACAACGCTTGAGTGAAATGCTTACGAACTTCATGTCACAGATGTATAGGCAATTCATTGTCATCCGCTTGACAGCACAAAACTTTAACGTGAACAAAACAGATTTCCACTA
This sequence comes from Geotrupes spiniger, assembly GCA_959613385.1. Classification (NCBI taxonomy): domain Eukaryota; kingdom Metazoa; phylum Arthropoda; class Insecta; order Coleoptera; family Geotrupidae; genus Geotrupes; species Geotrupes spiniger. The sequence continues at coordinate 38,608,753 of OY390735.1, forward strand.
AATAAATTATTGTTTTCCCACGATATTTTTTGAGAGTTTCACAGTTATATGGACCGATTATACAATCAGTTGACAAATGGTACAAATGGTAGAAAACTGTAAAAAAACAATAATGTTCGCGTCAAGGTTATGTGTGTCAAATGGATGACATTTAGTTGCCAATAAACTTGTACTTTTGACGACAAGAAGTTGGTCGGCAATTAGTGACATCTCCTGAAGCCGTTGTAAAATATTTATGACGTTTCAAACGTCAAGGCGCGACCTCAAACAAATTCATTAATCTGGTCGATCGATTAGTTCGCGCGCCGCGTCACTAACGCGGCGACAAGATTTTGCCAACCGGAAAAAAACTAATAATGGCTAACTGCAAATTTCAACCAGTTAAGTCATTATCAGCATTCCAAGATCATTTAATACTTGCAAATTGCGTATTTTCTGGTTAATTAGGTGAGACGGCTTTAATCAATTAATAAATTACGTTATAGAATGAATCACACGTAGTTTGATAGATAAAAATTAATTTATAAACCAAAGTTCAAATAGACCGGTCTTTAGAATAATTGTCAAATGTGCATTTCATCCAAATTGTCAAATTGACAACTTTAATTCGTGCAAACCAAATTTAAAAATACCTTTAACAGTATTTACATGAAATATGGTCGAATCTTACACCTCAATGGTGTAGTGAACATTAATTAAAACAGGACCATGAAGACTAACTGGTGGATCGCTAGACAATATTGTTTCTGGGTTATTACCCTTCGTCAGTAGCGATTACCAAGAACCTTAGTTGTTGAAATACCTTTACATGTAGTGGCCATCAAAACTTCTTGGCGCGAGCCAATCACTCCTAACAAACCACCGACAACAGAACACTGACGAGACGATACCATGTCTAACACCTTGCGGAGACTAAACAAGAGACGACTGTCAAATATCCAGTGTCAACATATAAAAGGATTGCTGCAATTAAGTTCAAAAACAATTCAAATTGAAAATGCGTCTTGTCAAATATGACAGAAAAATGTAAAATTTACAGTTAGTCTTCATGGACCTGTTTTAATTAATGTTCACTACACCATTGAGGTGTAAGATTCGACCATATTTCATGTAAATTTTACATTTTTCTGTCATATTTGACAAGACGCATTTTGAACTTAATTGCAGCAATCCTTTTATATGTTGACACTGGATATTTGACAGTCGTCTCTTGTTTAGTCTCCGCAAGGTGTTAGACAAGGTATCGTCTCGTCAGTGTTCTGTTGTCGGTGGTTTGTTAGAAGTGATTGGCTCGCGCCAAGAAGTTTTGATGGCCACTACATGTAAAGGTATTTCAACAACTAAGGTTCTTGGTAATCGCTACTGACGAAGGGTAATAACCCAGAAACAATATTGTCTAGCGATCCACCAGTTAGTCTTCATGGACCTGTTTTAATTAATGTTCACTACACCATTGAGGTGTAAGATTCGACCATATTTCATGTAAATTTTACATTTTTCTGTCATATTTGACAAGACGCATTTTCAATTTGAATTGTTTTTGAACTTAATTGCAGCAATCCTTTTATATGTTGACACTGGATATTTGACAGTCGTCTCTTGTTTAGTCTCCGCAAGGTGTTAGACAAGGTATCGTCTCGTCAGTGTTCTGTTGTCGGTGGTTTGTTAGGAGTGATTGGCTCGCGCCATGAAGTTTTGATGGCCACTACATGTAAAGGTATTTCAACAACTAAGGTTCTTGGTAATCGCTACTGACGAAGGGTAATAACCCAGAAACAATATTGTCTAGCGATCCACCAGTTAGTCTTCATGGACCTGTTTTAATTAATGTTCACTACACCATTGAGGTGTAAGATTCGACCATATTTCATGTAAATTTTACATTTTTCTGTCATATTTGACAAGACGCATTTTCAATTTAACAGTATTGGAAAAACTTGAGGCGAAAAATCCCTAATTGCCGAAAAACTCCATGTCCCAAAAAACACAGTTTATTGACAATTTCATGTCATCTGGCTTGAGGAGTGAATTACTGACAAACTGTATGTCCCTAAAAATACATTGGCAATTCAATGTCATCCGTTAGCCACAATATTCTCACAATATTTTTTGACAATTTTGAACATACAGTAGGTAGAAAACTGTAAAAATTACGGGAAACAATAATTTATTTAAGGTTATGTTCTATGTCAAGTTGATGACATTGAATTTCCAATAGATCTGCAATAACTTACGTTGTCATTGTAAAATATGTTGTTGCAATTATATTAAAGGTATATTATAATTTTGTTTTCACGAATTAACACTGTCAATTTGACAATTGAGAAGCTTGATTCACATTGCGGTATTCTCTCTCAGAAACACACGCTTCGCTTACGCTAAAATTTAGTGTAATTTTTTTTATCTACTTTGCGTTAACAATAAGTCCATTATGATACTGAAATGGGCTTAAAACAGTTTTATAATAGAGGCTATTATGAAACTGTTTTTGGTAACTATTTGTTCTGTAAGATTGGCGACATTTCATTCCACTGCTCAATCACACGCGTCAAATATCGAATACATAACCACAATGCCAGAAACGTGTTAAATTTATTATAATTATCAATGCGCTATTTGAGCAACATACAAAACGAAAAGCTTGCACAAAAGCAACATAACTTGAATCCTTCTCTTCTGCCATATTTTTGTAGTTTTTTACAAAATTTAAAGGAATTTAAATATTTTAAATGTCATTGCCGCTTGACAAATATGACTTGACGATGTCGCCATCGTTACTCGTAAACATCCCTAGATTATAATGCCACATTTTTTTGTATTCGAAATTTTGAATTTATATTAAATCAGTAACGCAAAGTAGATAAAATAGTATATTATACTCGTTTACTAAGAGGCATTGTAGCACTTGTTCCATTGGAGCACTCCTCGCTTCGCTCGTCGTGCCCCAAACCCACGCGTGCTACAATAAGGCCTCTTAGTAAACGTGTATAATAATATACTATATTGACATAGTGGGAACGTTGAACAATAATACTATGACAAAACGCACGTCATCTTGACATAAGATGGCGCCACTCTATCTCGAGAACGCGTGAACCTTACAAGTTGAAATTTTGCACATACAAAACTAACACAATTAGTTGCATCATTGGAAAAACTACCGCAAACGGACTACCTTTCACAAACTTAGCTACCTAGTCACCCGCATATAACCAAACGATAAGGAAAAATTGCAGCAAAAGTACACCGGGAGCTACGACGGTTTTGGACTGCGCGTCAAATTTTGCGGTTCTATTGGCGGGCGGGAAAAAGGCGCGACGCGCATTGGTTCGAGCTTGCGTGCCGAAAGTTCAAATTCCGCAGAAACTCCACGGAAAATTTGGTTGACGAGGTTTAAGAGCCTGAACGCACGACGCCCATTGGTCCGCGATATCGCGGCTGAGGGTTAAATTCTGGCCGCACGCGACGGCTGTGTGCGAATCAAAATTCGGACATTGCGTTGTTTTCAAGTTTCAAGGGCTTTTCCCATTTACAAATACGTATTCAAGCCCGATGCGCGGAAATTTAAGACCCTGTGTCTCAGGGTGGTGTCAAAGATGCAAATATCGGTGTACTCTAAATATATCATGCAGTGTAGGCTTCCCGCAAGTCATGTTGTGAAATTGCAAATGTCAAACGAGCCGGTTCGTCAACAATGCATTGTGCATCATTATTGTGAATGTCGTTTACAGTGAGTGATTTAAGTTTGTGGATGTATATTTGGTCACGACTGGCTACGATTTTTCGGCACCAATCATACGGTGCCGTAAGTCGACATTTCAAAATGCGTTCGGTTAATATTTATGCAGACATGAAACGTAGATTTTCCAATTTGCGAAGATTTTGCGGAAACTGCTGCGTCAATTGGATACAAGAAGCAAGAAACGAACAATCGTTACCAATTCCGTGTTTTGTTGCTTATTTGGCGAGTAAAACTTTATCAATTAATGAATTAGGTTGTAGAAAATTACATGTAGCTTTGATAGATTAACTTTGTTTTTAAATTTAAAACAAAATAAAATTGTACATTTGATAGAATAAATAATGTTGCTGCATTGTCTTTTCAGACATTCATGACATTTGAAATGTCAAATGTGTTCGATGACATATTACGTGCTATCAAAAGTTTATCGTCGAGTTTGAGGATATGCATGTATATGATATATTCGATCAGCTACGATTTTATGACATATCCATGACTTTCGGTTATAAAACTGTGTATGTTGCATAACAATATTTGAACGAACAAATTTGTTTTCTGTGTAAGTATAGAACACCGGTTACATGACTTTTTACCCAACAAGCAATCGTTTTTCATTATATACTTGAATCGACATGTTTTCTCTACTTTCCTTCAAATTTCTTTTTGTTGATATAAGTTCACAGTTTTCAAGTTTTATTTTGTCACGTCATACATATCAAATTAAACATCAAAATAAGTCTTCATGAATATACTTTATTTTAGAAAATGGCTTTTACTATTTACAACCATTTATTGTAATGACTTACTTTCCGGAGCGCAGCGTATTGCGAAATTAAAATGTTAAATTAGACGTACACTCCGCAGTCGACCCATAATCATTTTATCGAAATGTACATGAAGAACAAATGGAACACCGTCTTTTCACAAAACAGTGTATCGAGGTTGTCCTGAGTGCCAGGAACGAGGAGTGACCACCACCGTAACGCACACTGGCAACCATTACCTTGCCATACACGTCGCAATCGACGCAGGTCCCGAGATGCGAAGGGGATATATCACCTCTCTTCGCTGGACCGCATCGAGCTGATGAGTAACTTGGTTTCACATTATCTGAAACTTGCGTGTATAAAGCCCTACGTTTTCATAGTGCACGTGGAAGGTGGTGGCATTCGCCGAATACCATCATGCCATCCAGCATTACAAAGCATGGACACGAACCCCGTCAGGAGACGGGTGGGTCCACCATAATGATGCCCAGGTACCGCCTGCACCGTGCGTGCCGTTCTACACCGCCGGTGGATCACATACTCCGCGATAAGTTGGACAGTCATCAGTCGACATGCACGATGTCATTTAAAAAAATAATAAATTATAAGGTTACTCATGGATTGTTCACAGCCACATTTGATGTGGGGGTGAACAGACCTAAGTGGACGATGGCGGTGGAGGATAAAACATGTCTTTTATATGAAGATTATTATACTTTTTTATAGTCATGATGTGAATTAATAAAATGTTGTTACTTTTAACATTTACAATTTTATTACAATTCCCAACATAAATGGACAAATAGATAGTAAATGAAGATTACGAATAATCTTTGTTCGTGTTTCTTACTTACAAACTTTGGTTTGCATCCACAGCTTATAAAGCATAATCTGTCTAATACATAAATAAACTGACAAATGACATAATAAGTTCAACAAAAAGTTTAGTCAACACGAATAACTGCTAACTGCTAATTTTGCACTAATAAATTATAAATACATAATCTGAAATACACATGTCAAACGTATAAGAAAGTCTATTGTCACAAACGTCAAAATGTAAAAATAAAGAGAATTAAAAAAGTATGCAGCAATATAAAAAAAACAAAAATACAAAAATTGCTAAACAACGTATACAAATTGCCAAAACAAAAGAACAAATAATAATAAATCAAAAACAATTAAGAAAAACAAAAATATTAAAAAAAGGATGAAGTGCAAAAATGTCAAAATTGATTGATTGTTTGCACAGCACATAATTTAGAAGTGTAATTTATAATTTTAATTGTAAATTGATTTCTGTGCGCATGCGCCATATGACGTCACAAAACATAATAATTAGGTGATTTTAATGAATAAAACTTAGTTCACATTAATAATAGTTTAAAATTGTTTGCTTAATAAATGTTTGCTTAATGTTAATCATTAGCAAATGACTACACTTACTTCAAAATTTAAATCATCTAGGTTCAAATTACAGTTTCAAATTGTTAACTTAGTAGATATTAAAACTTAGTTCATATTGTAGCTAAAACTGTAAACAACGGTAATTTTTTTAAAAACCATTAATAGATAAATTCAAATGTACAAAACGAAAATGTATATAAATATAATTGAATTATAACAAAACGTTACCTAAAGCAGTTCTCATGTCTTTGATTGGAACATGCAAATATCTACTCATTAACTTAGTAGTAAACGATGACAAAATGCATGTCATCTTGAAACAAGATGGCGCCATTCCATCTCGAGAACGCGTGAACAAATCAAGTTGAAATTTTGCAAATACAAAACTGACAATTAGTTGCATCATTGGAAAAAACTACCGCAAACGGACTACCCTTTCACAAACTTAGTCAACTTGCATATAACCACACGATAACGTCTCTCATCCGTACGCAACTGACGGTTAAAAATGCTGGACTTGAGGATTCCATTGGTCGCCGGTCTAACGCGCGAAGCGCGTTGGTCCGATTTTGCGCGCGAAACGTTCAAAATCCGGCGCCTAACGCTACGATTGGTCGGATAGACTCGCCTAATGGCGACTTCCGGAAATTAAACGTCAAAAACGTAACCTGCAAAATTCGCACTTGAACTCGTGTCTGCGTCATTTTGGAGCATAGTTTGAACAAAGTGCGTTTAGAAATATGTGTTCGGGACCGATTACTGGGCATTCGGGGTCCTGCCGGCGAAATCATCGAAGATGCAAAAGTACGTACTTTGAATCCATCACGCAACGCACACCGGCCGATGAAACAGCAGTGCAGGCTTCCCGCGAGTCATTACAAATGTGAACCGAGCCGGTTCATCAATGATACATTCTAAATTACAAGTACATTTCCTTTACGGTGAGCGATACAAGTTTGTGGATGCATATTTAAACTCGATTATACGTCAAAACGTAACCTGAAAATCCGTACTTTAAACTCACGTCGGCGTCGTTTTCGAGTGTAGTTTGGCCAAGACGTTTAGAAATACGTGTTCGGGCCCGATTCGCGGCCGCAGAAACCCCACCCGCAGTGCTGATATGGTGCAAATGTCAAATGAGTTCGACGACGCATTATAACACATTATAAGAAGTGTGTGTTCATTAGAGTTTGAGAATATACACATGTGGAATCGATCAGGTACGATTTTAAGGCATACACGTGTCTTTGGCATACAAAACTGGATGGAATTGTGTACGAGTATGTGTTGTGACATTTCAAATGTCACACCTGTGTTCTGCCAAAGACGCCTTATTCAAAAATCATCTTGATATGTAGTTTAGGCCGTTGTTATTTATGGATGTTTATTTGCACTCGATCAGGTAAGATTTGACGTCTTTCTGTATAGTTTAAATTCACCGGCCCGGCCGTTTAATTGTTTCACGCAGCGTTCGGACAACGCTGTCAGTTAGTTACGTTCGTGGACGTTAAAAATATGTATTTTAATTTGTCAAGAATTAATGGACATGGCCACATAATTGCAGCGGAAGAGCAGCGAGAAACGAACGATTGCCAGGTATTGTTGATAATGATAATGATCTATGTACGAGTTCCAAGTGACTTACAAACACACATGCAAATTGCGCGTAGTGAGTAATCAAAGGATTAATTAGACAGTAGAACTTAGTTTGAATTCGTTGTATCTTCGATACATTAACAGGCAAAGTTTTCAAAAGCAAAGAAGTAAAAGTCGTATATGCCAAACGTCAAACGCGCATTTGACGTGCAGAGTGGAGGTTGACTGCAGTATTATAATGTGTAGTACTTTTTCGGCAACTGTTAATAAGAAATATCCCTAAATATAATTATATAACCTGAAATAATCATGCCAAACGTATGTCACCTGTCCGAATCGTAAATATTAAAAAAAATAGGTAGAGATTTTACGGGTACTGCCAACAGCAAAAAACTAATAATTATTTCTTGTCTGTCACATAGATATCTAAATAGTGATATTCGTTTGGTTAATATTGAAACACGCAGAATTAATACACTGCAAATAGTGTACTCTGTAAAACACATGCACTTTGATAACCTTGAACAAGAAACACTTTTCATAAAACAGTACTATTTTAATTTTATATGTACAATCGGTGGACATGAAACTGACATACTTAAATTTTGTCAAAAACATATTTCACAATGGCTTGGGGAGAGAACTGCTTACGAACTTCACGTCTGCGGATATGTGGCAATTCAATGTCATCCGTTTGGCACTACATAACCTTGACGCGAACCAGACAGATTTGCGCTAAATAAGTTATTGTTTTCCCACTAAATTATTACGAACAAATATCCCTAAAACATTACAAATCATTACGTAACCTTAAATGATTATGTCAATCGCATTATTAAGTCAATTGTCACAAACGTAAATATTTTAAAATATTTTAAATTGCTGTCAGTTAAATATCACGGTTGGCATTCCCGGACGGAAGATTTTGCAGAAACTGCCAGCGGCAAAAAACTAATAATGGCCAAGTATTATTTGCAAATTTCAATCATGTCACCATTCCAGATAATTTTGTACTTGCAAATTACATGATTTGTGGTTAATTTGATGAAAAAAATTTGATTCATTATAACTAATTAGTCGTCGATATTGGTTTTAATCAGATGGAGTATTGATAGATAAAAATTAATTCAAATAGTATTCTTTTTACAATAATTGATCATATCAATTTATGAATAACCGTGTGAGGACTTCATGAGCCACGAACTGAAAACAACAAAAGTAATGGTAACAAAACCCAAATATAGCTATCGTCATTTGATGCAAGCTTGAAAATTCAAACATTTCTAAAAAAGAAAAACTTAGTTCAAATTAATATAGTTTCCAATTGTTAATAGTGTAACGCATTTGAAATAAACTTAGTTCAAAAATTAAATAACTGATAAAAAAATGCCACAGAAATAACTACTTAAAACAATTCAATTAATTAATTAGGACGTATTTGGAATGCAGGAAACCTTGGCGTATTTCAACAGAGATCGATTGAAAGTTGGAATATGGATTGCAGTATCCAGAAGAAAATTATTTGGCCAATTTTCTTCACCGATATCCGTAATGCCGAACGTTGTCAATATGTTGCAATTTTTTATATATCAACTACAGTATGATGAGCTTCTGCTGAGCTGTGATATTTCAACATGATATCGCCACTGCCCAAACATGTCGGTTCATTGAAGCCTATTATTATCCAGCAAAAACGCCAAATCTAATTGAATTATAACAAATCGTTACATAAAACAGTTTCTCATGTCTTTGATTGCAACATGCAAATGTCTACTCATTAACTTAGTTCAACAATATTCCGGTATTCTCTCTCAGAAACACGTGCGTCCCTTACGCAAAAATTTAGTGTAATTTTTTATTCACATAGCGGAAACATTGGGCAATAAATTAGGACAAAATGACACCTGTCATGTCATCTTGAAACAAAATGGCGACACTCTATATCGGGTACGCGTGAACCTATCAAGAAATTTTGCACAGACACAGCTGAAAGAAACGGATCATTGGTAAAAACTACGGCAAACGGACCACCCTTTCACAAACTTAGCTACCTAGTCAACTTGCATATAACCACACGATAACGTCTCTCATCCGTACGCAACTGACGGTTAAAAATGCTGGACTTGAGGATTCCATTGGTCGCCGGTCTAACGCGCGAAGCGCGTTGGTCCGATTTTGCGCGCGAAATGTTCAAAATCAGGCGCCGAACGCTACGATTGGTCGGATAGACTCGCCTAATGGCGACTTCCGGAAATTAAACGTCAAAAACGTAACCTGCAAAATTCGCACTTGAACTCGTGTCTGCGTCATTTTGGAGCGTAGAACAAAGAGCGTAGAACAAAGTGCGTTTAGAAATAGGTGTTCGGGACCGATTACTGGGCATTCGGGGTCCTGCCGGTGAAATCATCGAAGATGCAAAAGTACGTACTTTGAATCCATCACGCAACGCACATCGGCCGATGAAACAGCAATGCAGGCTTCCCGCGAGTCATTACAAATGTGAAACGAGCCGGTTCATCAATGATACATTCTAAATTACAAGTACATTTCCTTTACGGTGAGCGATACAAGTTTGTGGATGCATATTTAAACTCGATTATACGTCAAAACGTAACCTGAAAATCCGTACTTTAAACTCACGTCGGCGTCGTTTTCGAGTGTAGTTTGGCCAAGACGCGTTTAGAAATACGTGTTCGGGCCCGATTCGCGGCCGCAGAAACCCCACCCGCAGTGCTAATATGGTGCAAATGTCAAATGAGTTCGACGACGCATTATAACACATTATAGTGTGTGTTCATTAGAGTTTGACAATATACACATGTGGAATCGATCAGGTACGATTTTAAGGCATACACGTGTCTTTGGAATACAAAACTGGATGGAATTGTGTACGAGTATGTGTTGTGACATTTCAAATGTCACACGTGTGTTCTGCCAAAGACGCCTTATTCAAAAATCATCTTGATATGTAGTTTAGGCCGTTGTTATTTATGGATGTTTATTTGCACTCGATCAGGTAAGATTTGACGTCTTTCTGTATAGTTTAAATTCACCGGCCAGGCCGTTTAATTGTTTCACGCAGCGTTCGGACAACGCTGTCAGTTAGTTACGTTCGTGGACGTTAAAAATATGTATTTTAATTTGTCAAGAATTAATGGAAATGGCCACATAATTGCAGCGGGAGAGCAGCGAGAAACGAACGATTGCCACGTATTGTAGATAATGATAATGATCTATGTACGAGTTCCAAGTGACTTCCAAATGCACATGCAAATTGCGCGTAGTGAGTAATCAAAGGATTAATTAGACAGTAGAACTTAGTTTGAATTCGTTGTATCTTCGATACATTAACAGGCAAAGTTTTCAAAAGCAAAGAAGTACAAGTCGTATATGCCAAACGTCAAACGCGCATTTGACGTGCAGAGTGGAGGTTGACTGCAGTATTATAATGTGTAGTACTTTTTCGGCAACTGTTAATAAGAAATATCCCTAAATATAATTATATAACCTGAAATAATCATGCCAAACGTATGTCACCTGTCCGAATCGTAAATAATAAAAAAAATTACGGATACTGCCAACAGCAAAAAACTAATAATTATTTCTTGTCTGTCACATAGATATCTAAATAGTGATATTCGTTTGGTTAATATTGAAACACGCAGAATTAATACACTGCAAATAGTGTACTGTAACACACATGCATTTTGATAACCTTGAACAAGAAACACTTTTCATGAAACAGTACTATTTTAATTTTATATGTACAATCGGTGGACATGAAACTGACATACTTAAATTTTGTCAAAAACATATTTAACAATGGCTTGGGGAGAGAACTGCTTACGAACTTCACGTCTGCGGATATGTTGGCAATTCAATGTCATCCGTTTGGCACTACATAACCTTGACGCGAACAAGACAGATTTGCGCTAAATAAGTTATTGTTTTCCCACTAAATTATTACGAACAAATATCCCTAAAACATTACAAATCATTACGTAACCTTAAATGATTATGTCAATCGCATTATTAAGTCAATTGTCACAAACGTAAATATTTTAAAATATTTTAAATTGCTGTCAGTTAAATATCATGGTTGGCATTCCCGGACGGAAGATTTTGCAGAAACTGCCAGCGGCAAAAAACTAATAATGGCCAAGTATTATTTGCAAATTTCAATCATGTCACCATTCGAGATAATTTTGTACTTGCAAATTACACGATTTGTGGTTAATTTGATGAAAAAAAAATGATTCATTACAACTAATTAGGTCGTCGATATTGGTTTTAATCAGATGGAGTATTGATAGATAAAAATTAATTCAAATAGTATTCTTTTTACAATAATTGATCATATCAATTTATGAATAACCGTGTGAGGACTTCATGAGCCACGAACTGAAAACAACAAAAGTAATGGTAACAAAACCCAAATATAGCTATCGCACCGTCATTTGATGCAAGTTTGAAAATTCAAACATTTCTAAAAAAGAAAAACTTAGTTCAAATTATTATAGTTTCCAATTGTTAATAGTGTAACGCATTTGAAATAAACTTAGTTCAAAAATTAAATAACTGATAAAAAAATGCCACAGAAATAACTACTTAAAACAATTCAATTAATTAATTAGGACGTATTTGGAATGCAGGAAACCTTGGCGTATTTCAACAGAGATCTATTGAAAGTTGGAATATGGATTGCAGTATCCAGAAGAAAATTATTTGGCCAATTTTCTTCACCGATATCCGTAATGCCGAACGTTGTCAATATGTTGCAATTTTTTATAGATCAAGTACAGTATGATGAGCTTCTGCTGAGCTGTGTTATTTCAACATGATATCGCCACTGCCCAAACATGTCGGTTCATTGAAGCCTATTATTATCCAGCAAAAACGCCAAATCTAATTGAATTATAACAAATCGTTGCATAAACCAGTTTCTCATGTCTTTGATTGCAACATGCAAATGTCTACTCATTAACTTAGTTCAACAATATTCCGGTATTCTCTCTCAGAAACACGTGCGTCCCTTACGCAAAAATTTAGTGTAATTTTTTATTCACATAGTGGAAACATTGGGCAATAAATTATGACAAAATGACACCTGTCATGTCATCTTGAAACAAAATGGCGACACTCTATATCCGGTACGCGTGAACCTATTAAGAAATTTTGCACAGACACAGCTGAAAGAAACGGATCATTGGTAAAAACTACGGCAAACGGACCACCCTTTCACAAACTTAGCTACCTAGTTGCCTCTATACTTAGGAATGATAAGGGATTTTTCCGGGCAGCACGAAAAGTGAGATTCGGCAGGCGATTGGTTCTCGCGCGATTTTTGCGTTTCGGAACGCGGCCGCGCGACAGTTTAACGTCAAGCGCGAACATTTGACGTGAAACGGGCGTTCGCGCGCACGCTCGCGGCGCCGCAAAGGCGGCGTTTTGAGGCTTCGCGCGGGCCATTTGCGATGGGCAATGGGGGTCAGCGGTCGATTGTGGTTCGTTTGGCCACGTCCGACGTGTTAAATCGGCACCGTCAATGATCCAAAAGTCGGCACTTTCGAACGATTTCGCGAAGCAAAAAAGGGGCGGGGCATGTATGCATATGCGGCGATCCATGGTAACGCGGTATGTGTTTGGCGATGGCCGTGTCGTGACATTTCAAATGTCAAACGTGCGATCCGCCAAATACACGTTGACTGCCGCGCCGAACGTGCATATTCTTCGCTGTTTGGGCAAATTTTCTTTATAGATGTGTATTTGAACTCCATCAGGTGCGATTTCACGCGCGCACAAGGTAAAAAAAGTCTTACTGTACAGTTCAAATTCATCGACTTGGCATTTTGATTGGATCACGCCAGACAACGGTGCTAAACATTACGTTCGAAATTCGCGGACGTTAAACGTAAGTTTTCAAATTTGCGAAGGATTTACTAATCGTGCATAAAAAGCAGCAAAAAACCACCGTAAAGTATTGGCACATTTAGTACAGGCTTAGCCTTGACGACGTTTCGTAATGATCAACGTACGAGTTCCACATGACTTACAAATAAACTTATAAGCTTTACGTTGCAAATATATAATAGATGAGAAAAATTTTAATCAATTGATTAATTAGGTAATATGGCTTAGTTTGAGTTTGTTGTATCTTCGATGCATTAGCGAACAGAGTTTTCAAGAGTGAAAAAGTAAGTCGTGTACGTGACATTTTAAATGTCAAACGGGTATTTGACGTGCAAAATTGGAGATTCACTTCAGTTTTGGAATGTGTAGTGGAATCGATTAGCTACGATTTATTAAATGCTCCTGGCTACAATCTGTACAATTGGTGGATATGGATCTCCAATAAAACTGTGCTTTTGTCGACATGCAGTTCGTTAGCAATTAACGACCCTACGATGTTATGGCATTTTCGTGACTTTGGAACTCAAGATTGGACTGAATTTTGCACGTGTATATTGAACAATTGATAACCATATTTCACTAAATAAATCTGCTTGTTTTCTGTGTAAGTACAAAACCGTTAATATGACGTTTCACCCATAACTATGACGTTTCTTTGATCGGTCTATACTTGAATCGGAGACACGTTTTCTCATAATTTCGTTCTATGTATTTTTTGCCGACATTTAAGTTCACAGTTTTCAAGTTTTATTTTGTCACGTCATACATATTAAATTAAACATCAAAACAAGCCTCCATGAAGAATACGCGTTATTTTAAAAAATGCCTTTTACTATTGGGCACATTTATTGTAATGACTTACTTCCCTATTAATTAGGTATTAGAGTTTAGTTTGAGTTCGTTGTATCTTCGATACATCAACAAACAGAGTTTTCAAGAGTGAAAAAGTATCCTTTACGTGACATTTTAAATGTCAAACGCATATTTGCAGAAGTGGAGCTTGGAATGTGTAGTGGACTTGATTAGCGATTTATTATATGCTCCTGGCAACAATCGGGGGATATGCAAAGCTGGCAAAAAACCGTTAAAAATATACAATCTCCAATAATACTGTGCTTTTGCCGACATGCAGTTCGTCAGCAATTAACGATATCCTACGATGTTATGGCATATCCGTGATTTTGTGATACAAAATTGGACTGAATTGTGTACGTGTATATTGCATAATCTATAACAATACTTGTCTGAATATGTCCACTTGTTATCTGCGTAAGTACTCAAAATTGTTTATATGACGTTCCACCCAACAAACACGAACTTTTATCGGTATATACTTGAATCGAGACCACGTTTTCTCATAATATTCTATATATTTTCTGTTGGCATTCAAGTTCATAGTTTTCAAGTTTTATTTTGTCATGTAATGGTTCGCGTTTCGGAACGCGGCGGTCCGTTAGATAAACGTCATGTTCGAAAAATATTCGTTGAGAAAGTTTTCGTTCAATTGATTTATTAGGGAGTAGATATCGATCAGCTACGATTTATTACACCATATTCACGGACTACGAAGTCAATTGAAAACAAAACTAATTGTAACAAAACGCAAATTTTCTTGCGCGCAGTAATATCGATATCTACGTCTATTTTTCAGATCGAAATTAACACTTGGATGCATATATTCCGACTTTTGTTTGCCAGCTGTCAGTTCCATTCTGTGTGTATTTTGTGAACTCGTATTTTCCGTTCATTTCAATATAATCTTCAATAATAGTTCTTTTAAAGACAAACATTAACATTCGCGTTTACAAAAATAAGTAATTTTTGTGAAGTGGTAACTGCATTTCCACCGCTACAAGATTTCTTGTTGTCCAATAATTACTTCCATCATCATTAGGTTTTTACAAAGCAATTAATATTAAAAACCCAGGTGCTATAAACTATGGGCGGCCGTGCTTCTGTCGGCACAACTCACTGTTTGTCAGATTTGACAACTGCATAATTGATTTAAATTGCTTTGTAAAAAACTAATGATAAGGTATTAAGAGAAGAGAAGAAGTATCAATTGACGCCGTTTATTATTCTCTTTCATTTGATGTCATTATAATTTTTATCGGTGGAAATGGGGAGCAGGAATATGCATAAACGTATATTCCAATGCAATTCTGCTATGTTCGGGTTTGATACTTTCCACCCGGTATATAATTTTTTGTGGTGAACTATATAGGCAAATCTTTTAAAACTTAAATCTTGTAAACATGTCCTTTTACTTCAAACGAAATAATTTGACATTTATCAATGTATATCAATGTTTCTTTTCATGAAGTAAAATTGCCAGCTTGACAGTTTACGACTTTGATTGACAGTTGAGAAGCTTAATTCATATCTCCGTCCATTGCTAATTTTACATACAGTATTTCATCTTCAGTAGAAGAATCTGTCCAATTATTTTAAAACTTAATTCTTGTAAACATGTCCTTTACTCCAAACGAAGTAATTTGACATTTATCGTATACATTATTTTTAAGTTGGTTTTAAACTAAGTGAACTTAGCTACTGTAGTGCATACTCAATCTGTCATAAAAATGTTATCGGAAATGTATTGCAGTTTCACATTGTTAACTTATTGCAACACATTAGCAAATGTTAAAACTTAGTACTGCCGTGCTGGCAATTCAAATCAATAATATTATATAAAACGGTGTAATCGCTCAACCAAAGACTTCAGTCAAATCAACATTTCAATTTGGCTCATTAATAATAAATGCATTGTATGTATATGAACAGTACGCATAAGTAGGTCAATTGTAGCAAACATACATATTTAAAATCATTAAAAGCTGCCGTCAGTTAAACGTCGCGGTTAGTACTTGCGGACGTCAAAGTATACTTTTGAGGTAACAACGATATTACGGAAACTTCCGACAGCAAAAAAAACTAATAATTAATTTCAATGTTGGCAAAAACACAGTTTTATTGGTAATTTAACATCATCCGTTTCACGGCATATAACCTTGGCGTGAACAAGACAGATTTATGTTAAAAAAATATTGTTTTCCATAATATATTTTTTGGACAGGTAACAGTTTTGTACCGATTGCACCGATTGTACAATCAGTGGACATATAATTGGTAGAAAACTGTAAAACATTGCGGGAAAGCAATAATTTATGTAATGTAATTCGGTATTGTTTGCGCTAAGGTTATGTTCTGTGTTAAGTTGATGACATTGAATTGCCAAAAAAATGTGCTTTTATCAACATCTACATTCTACAGCAATTAAGGACGTTGTCGTTGTAAAATGTTTATGCAATTCTGTTAAAGACGTTTTTAAATTTTCTTTTCACGAAGTAAAATTGACAGTTTGACAGTTTACGACTTTGATTGACAGCTGAGAAGCTTAATTCATATCTCCGCCCAATGCTAATTTTACATACAGTATTTCATCTTCAGTAGAAGAATCTGTCTAATATATAAATAAACGGGCAAATGACATAATAAGTTCAACACTTTTTGTTTACATATAGTTAACAAGAATATTTTCTTACAATATAATGAGAATGTTACCAATTGTAAATATTGGAGTAATACGTTATAAGTAAAGACGGTTTTATAACAAATATAAAAATGGATTTTCAAACGACTAAAGATAAATATTGCAGTCATGCAACTTGGTGTATAAGAACACAAGATAATATAAATATAAAAATAAAATACAAGAATTGCTAAACAAGGTAAACCACAAGGAAACAAAAGATAAAAAACTCGAGGCTTATATATGCATAATTACATAATTC
Organism: Geotrupes spiniger; assembly: GCA_959613385.1. Classification (NCBI taxonomy): domain Eukaryota; kingdom Metazoa; phylum Arthropoda; class Insecta; order Coleoptera; family Geotrupidae; genus Geotrupes; species Geotrupes spiniger. The sequence goes on from OY390735.1 coordinate 38,625,969, forward strand.
TAAGAACGAAACTTTAAGGCTTTTCACAGTCGCACAATTTAACGGTGTGCATGTAATTATAATGTCATTATGTTAGTGTTGATGTTAACTTAGCACTTAAGTTAAAAATAAATGTAATGATGGAGCCTGTGGATCTTCTTATATTTCAATAACCCCTTAACTTAAGTTAAAACTTAGTTCAATTTGTAGTTTCTAATTGAAACCTTGAAAAAATCATTGAAAAACCCGGACCACTTAGTTCAATTAAGCTGAAATTTTGCATTCACATGATGGGAACATTGGACAATAAGTTATGACAAAATGCCTGACATCTTCAAACAAAACACTCTATCTCGGGAATGCGAGAACCTGTCAAGTTGAAATTTTGCATATACAAAAATGACACAATTAATTGCACCATTAAAAAAACTACGGCAAACGGACTACCCTTTCACAAAAACTTAGTTACCTAGTTACCTAGTCTAGGAATGATAAGCCATTTTTCGCTCATGAGAAAAGTGTAATCCGGCCTCGCGATAGGTCGAGGCGCGCGAGCGCGTGGTCGGCGCGTCGGAGAAACGTCAAGTGCGAAAATTTGACGTAAAACGGGCGTTCGTTTTCCGGGACGCGGCGCCACGATGGTGGCGTTTTTGGGCTTCGCGCGAGCCGTTTGCGATAGCCAATGGAGGTCCGCAGTCGATTGTGGCCCGTTTCGCCACGACCGATGCCGTCCATCGGCATCGTCAATGAACCAAAAGTCTGCACTTTCGATCGATTTCGCGAAGTAAATAGGAAGCGGAGCCGATTACGCGTCCTTGATAATCCATGGTAATGCAATGTGGATTTGCCGATAGTCCTGTTGTGACATTTCAAACGTCAAACGTGCGTTCCGCCAAATACACATTGAGCGCCGCCTCAAAGTGCGTCTTTTTTACAGTTTGGGCAATTTTTCTTTACGGATGTGTATTTGGGCAGGTGCGATTTCACCCATACATAAGGTATACGTCTTTCTGTACAGTAAAATTCATCGCCCCGACAGATTGATTGGTTCATGCCGTCTTCGGACGTCATGTTAAAAATTAAAAATTCGAGGACGTTAAAAGTACGCTTCTGTTTTTCCCAAGAAACAGTGCAGAGAAAGCAGCAAAAACCGAACGACCATGGAGTATTGTTGGAAGATTTAGTACAGGTTTAGCCTTGTCGACGTTTCATAATGATCAATGTACGAGTTCCATATGACTTACAAATACACTCATAAATTGTAAATATTCGGTGATAAAACTTTCAATCGATTAATTAATTAGGTAGTAGAGCTTAGTTTGAGTTCGTTGTATCTTCGATACGTTAACAAACTTCAGTTTTGCAATATGTAATGCGAAACGCTATTGTAATATCTTGCAAATTTCTATAGACCAATTACACGATGGTGACCTACGGGAGGGTTATTTTCAATATGATAACGCCAGTGCACATACAGCACAAGCAACTTATCGGTTCATTGAAGCCAATTATGATAACAGAGTTATCTGGAAAGAACGTTTTGCAGCAAGATCGTCAGATCTTACCCCTCGGGATTATTTTATATTTGGTTATTTAAAATACACCATTTATCACAATCGATTACACACAGGATGATTAAAAGAAGGGGCAGAAGGTGCTGTGCAGAAACTAACAGCTGCATGCGCTTTTTGAAAGCATGAAAAGAAAAGTAAATGCATGTATGCCAATGGTGGCAAATAAAAAATAAATCGAATACTATAATATAGTTTTTTTTTTTATATATTATGTAGTAAATTATTGCCAAACTATCATAATTGACAATTACAAATAATTTTCAAATTGGTTCTAAACTTGTAAGAAGAGAAGTTAGCTACTTTAGTGCACACCCAATCTGTGCCGGGGGGCACAGTCGAATGCAAAAAAAGTAGACAAGAAATTTTCGGCTGCTTGAACGAACTTGATATTAGCAATGTCATGTAAACGTCAGTATTGTCATTTCAGTGATATTTTAATGAAGTGGTGAGCCTAGGTACCCCGAACTAGAGCCCCGAATCACCGTTACTGAATAAATAAGTCAAATATCACGTGGATTAAGAAAACTTACTGAGAAAACCCACATTTATACAACAACAATTTGAGGAAAATCAATTACAGGAAACTGGTTTTGTCTACTTTTTTGCATTCAACTGTATTTACTGAAGGCATATTTTGTTAGAGCTGCCAAGTCGCCCATTATTGATCACCCTGTAGTTTACAATTGATAACAGCGTGACGCCTTTGAAATAAAACTTAGTTCAAAATATAAATCATTGAAAAAGATCTTAGCTCAAATGTATTGCACATTATTAACTTATTGTGACATATTATCAGATAAACTTAGATAAAACTTAGTTCAAATTGTAGTTTTTCTTTAATTGCAACAACCTGAATCATTGAAAAAACTGGACCACTCATTAATATATTCAACAAAATTAAGGATAGTATTTGTATTTCTTTAATTGCAAGTGAATTTTATACTGCCATGCTGGCAATTCAAAACATTAATAATATGTAATAATATCGAGGGGTGTAATCGTTCAACCAAAGACTTCAGTCAAATCAACATTTTAATTTAGCTAATTAATAATAAATGTATTGCCTGAATACCAACAGCTTCTTTCGGTTCAATGTAATCATAATGAATGTCTAATTGTATATATGAACTTTTTTCGGCAATTGTTAAGAACATAAATCCACAAAATGTTACTGAATATTATATAACCCGAAATGCTCATATCAAACGCGTATGAACGTCAATTATCGCAAACACAAATATTTAAAATAATTTAAAACTGCAGTTAAATGTCATGGTTGGTACGTGCGGATGTCAGAGTATAATTTCCAGGTAGAATTAATTTTACGCAAACTTCCAACAGTAAAAAAACTAATAATAAATCCATATAAATATTGTTTTCCAGAATATTTTTTGATAGTATTGGATGCATAATACTGGTACACCTAACATTTTACCAATGTGAATCAAGCTTTTCAACTGCCAATCGAAATTTTAAATTGTCATATTTACAATTTTAATTCGTGAAAACCAAATTTAAAGATGCCTTTAAGAGAATTGAAAAAACTTGAGGGGAGAATATTCCTAATAGCAAACTTAATGTCCCCGAAAACGCAGTTTTATTGTCAATTCAATGTCATCCGTTAGACAGCACATAACCTTGGCATGAACAAGTTAGATTTTCCCTAAATAAATTATTGTTTCCCCAATAGGAACATTTTCGGCAGTTGTTAAGAAAAAATATCCCTAAAAAGTTGCAAATCATTACTTAACCTTAAAGGCTCATGTCAAACGCATAAGAAAGTCAACTGTCACAAACGTAAATATTTAAAACAATTAAAAACTGCCGTCAGTTGCCGTCATGGTTGGTAAAACAACTTGAGGAGAGAATGTCTTTCATTGCCGACAAACTGCATGTCCCTAAAAACACAGTTTTATTGGCAATTCAGTGTCGTCCGGCTGATACCACGTCTTGGTAAGAACAAGACAAATTTACATTAAATTAATTACTGTTTTCCCACAATATTTTTGACAGTTTTATATGTGCACCGATTGCACAATCGGTGGACATATATAACTGGTAGAAAACTGTAAAAAATTATGGGAAAACAATATTTTATTTAATGTAACTTTTGGCTTTTTCGCGTCAAGGTTATGTGTTATGTCAAATGGATGACATGTAATTGCCAATAAAACTGTGCTTTTGACGACAACAGTTCGTCGACAATTAGCGACAACTCTTGAAGTCGTTGTAAAATGTAACTAAGTTTTTGTGAAAGGGTAGTCCGTTTGCCGTAGTTTTTTTAATGGTGCAATTAATTGTGTCATTTTTGTATATGCAAAATTTCAACTTGACAGGTTCTCGCATTCCCGAGATAGAGTGTTTTGTTTGAAGATGTCAGGCATTTTGTCATAACTTATTGTCCAATGTTCCCATCATGTGAATGCAAAATTTCAGCTTAATTGAACTAAGTGGTCCGGGTTTTTCAATGATTTTTTCAAGGTTTCAATTAGAAACTACAAATTGAACTAAGTTTTAACTTAAGTTAAGGGGTTATTGAAATATAAGAAGATCCACAGGCTCCATCATTACATTTATTTTTAACTTAAGTGCTAAGTTAACATCAACACTAACATAATGACATTATAATTGCATGCACACCGTTAAATTGTGCAACTGTGAAAAGCCTTAAAGTTTCGTTCTTAGAATTATGTAATTATGCATATATAAGCCTCGAGTTTTTTTATCTTTTGTTTCCTTGTGGTTTACCTTGTTTAGCAATTCTTGTATTTTATTTTTATATTTATATTATCTTGTGTTCTTATACACCAAGTTGCATGACTGCAATATTTATCTTTAGTCGTTTGAAAATCCATTTTTATATTTGTTATAAAACCGTCTTTACTTATAACGTATTACTCCAATATTTACAATTGGTAACATTCTCATTATATTGTAAGAAAATATTCTTGTTAACTATATGTAAACAAAAAGTGTTGAACTTATTATGTCATTTGCCCGTTTATTTATATATTAGACAGATTCTTCTACTGAAGATGAAATACTGTATGTAAAATTAGCATTGGGCGGAGATATGAATTAAGCTTCTCAGCTGTCAATCAAAGTCGTAAACTGTCAAACTGTCAATTTTACTTCGTGAAAAGAAAATTTAAAAACGTCTTTAACAGAATTGCATAAACATTTTACAACGACAACGTCCTTAATTGCTGTAGAATGTAGATGTTGATAAAAGCACATTTTTTTGGCAATTCAATGTCATCAACTTAACACAGAACATAACCTTAGCGCAAACAATACCGAATTACATTACATAAATTATTGCTTTCCCGCAATGTTTTACAGTTTTCTACCAATTATATGTCCACTGATTGTACAATCGGTGCAATCGGTACAAAACTGTTACCTGTCCAAAAAATATATTATGGAAAACAATATTTTTTTAACATAAATCTGTCTTGTTCACGCCAAGGTTATATGCCGTGAAACGGATGATGTTAAATTACCAATAAAACTGTGTTTTTGCCAACATTGAAATTAATTATTAGTTTTTTTTGCTGTCGGAAGTTTCCGTAATATCGTTGTTACCTCAAAAGTATACTTTGACGTCCGCAAGTACTAACCGCGACGTTTAACTGACGGCAGCTTTTAATGATTTTAAATATGTATGTTTGCTACAATTGACCTACTTATGCGTACTGTTCATATACATACAATGCATTTATTATTAATGAGCCAAATTGAAATGTTGATTTGACTGAAGTCTTTGGTTGAGCGATTACACCGTTTTATATAATATTATTGATTTGAATTGCCAGCACGGCAGTACTAAGTTTTAACATTTGCTAATGTGTTGCAATAAGTTAACAATGTGAAACTGCAATACATTTCCGATAACATTTTTATGACAGATTGAGTATGCACTACAGTAGCTAAGTTCACTTAGTTTAAAACCAACTTAAAAATAATGTATACGATAAATGTCAAATTACTTCGTTTGGAGTAAAGGACATGTTTACAAGAATTAAGTTTTAAAATAATTGGACAGATATTGTAAGAAAATATTCTGATGTTTCAAACGTCAAAGCACGACATTTCAAACGTCAAACAAATTCATCAACCTGGTCGATCGATTAGTTAGCGCTCCGCGTGAGTCTAACGCAGCGACAAGATTTTGCCAACCGCCAAAAAAAATTAATAACGGCTAACTACTGTTTACAAATTTCAACCGATTAAGCCATAACAGTGTTCAAAGATCATTTAATACTTGCAAATGGCTTGTTTTGTGAATAATTTGGTCAGAAGGCTTTAATCAATTAATGAAGTACGTTGTAGAACTTAGTTTGTATCAGATGTATCTTTGATAGATAATTCATTTTAAACCAAAATTCAAATAGAATACCCTAATTGTCAAAGGTGCATTTTATCGACAATATTGTCGATATATTATTTTATTTTGTAAACGTAATTAATGTCTTTCTGAAAATCAATTTAACAATAGTAAACTAAAAAGACAATGAGCATGGTTTTTATAATTCTGAAAGAAAATACAACAAACAGGAATATAATTGTTAGGATAAAATTATGCAATTATTTACGTTGTCACTGTAAAATATGTTGTTGCAATTCTGTTAATTTTGTTTTCACGAATTAACATTGTCAATTTGACAAGTTAAAATTTTGCTTGATAAGAAGAGAGAAGCTTGTTTCACATTGCGGCATTCTCTCTCAGAAACACGCGCTTCTCTTAGGCTAAAAATTAATGTAATTTTTATTCACATAGTGGGAACATTGGACAATAAACTATGACAAAATGCATGTCATCTTGAAACAAGATGGCGCCACTCTATCTCGGGAACGCGTGAACCTGTCAAGTTGAAATTTTGCATACACAAAAATGACACGATTAATTGCATCGTTGGAAAAAACTACGGCAAACGGACTACCCTTTCATAAAACTTAGTTAGACTTATCACTCAACGCCCCTGACAACGATTTTCAGGATGATGGCAAACATTTACCGGTTGCAGAAGACGACAGTTACCATGATATTGAAGACAATACAGTTTCTATTCAAGAGGCGAAAATATCTCCAACCACAACAGGTCCAGACACAAGATTTACAGAGGAAAAAATAATGGATATGCCTATTTCAATATCTACCAAAGAGGATGACACGCATCTAAATGATAATATAAGCAATTATTTGTTGTGGCAAAGAACTCCAGAGAGGTCTGGTAAAAGAAATACTGAAAAAATACGTATATGTAATAACTTCAACTGCATTCAAAAATATTTGTGAAGAAAAAGTAAAAATAAAAGATGAGATTGCTAAACAAAAAGCTATGAAAAAAGTAGTTAAGGAACAAACAAAACTAGACAGACAACAGAACAAGGGTAAACAAATCAAAAGAAAAAAGAAAGATGACAATGATAATGCAACTATAGTAAAACCTTTGATTGAGGTTGCGAGCCCAAAAATTAACGTACTAAGTAATATTCTTCTGAATAACGTGCAGGAAGCTGAACCACAACTTCTAAATAAATTTCCAATAGAAACGTCAAATCTCGCGAAAAGATTTTTGTTTCAACCTGGTGACGCAAATGAGGCGGCGCACAGTGGTCCGAGTGCGGAAAAAAGTCCAAATCATGAAAGTACGAATTTCAATTTTTTTTTCTTTTTTTTTTCTTAAAAGTACAATAAATGAACTATCTTTTGGTGAAAGCATTTTAAATTTAGTTGATGTTATCATATATTTAGACGCGTGCAAAGTTCATCAATGGCTAATGTGGTCTAAATTGTAAAAACTTAATGCAGATTCAGATTTAAATATCAACTAAAGTATTACATTTGGAATTTTTTATTTAATTAATTCTAAACTAGTTATATATAGATCTTCAAATGTGCAAAATAAAAATAAAATTCCACCACTTGATTAGTTGAAATTAAATCATTTACACAATTATGTTCTTACAAAGTTGAAATGGAACACTTTTAGAGTTATAAAGTGAGCTCCACGACCCTCCACGTAACAATTTACATGAGGACGTAGGTTATAATCTTGACTATTGTCTCACAAAAAAATCGTTTGCGGATTCTTGCGATCTTCGCTGTAATGAGGATTAACGTTTGTCGGCGCATGGTCCACAGGATTACGCGCGACCGCCCAATGTGGTCTGAGACTCTATTTCCATGAACGATAAAGATTTGATGCAATTACGGTTCTTTACCGTTTCAACCCCGTATTGTAACGTTACAGTACCGTTACAACTCCATATTATAACGGTACAATACCGTCATTGTTGATGGCAGTGCTCCGAACTAGTTCATCAATATTTTTCAACATGGTTGATTTTACGATTACGAACTTCGTTTTATCTGAAGAATTATTAAATTGTGGTCGAATCGTTCCTCTTTTACGTCCGTATATACGAGAAAATTATCTACGTATTACAGACACCGAAATTGAAATAGTGTTAGAAGCAATAAGTAAAAGATTTCTTCCACATTTAAATGTTCGTTTCAATTATGTGTCCCGAAAGAAGAAAACATTTTTTGAAAACTATAGTGAGTGGTTGAAGGGTGTATTCACAGTGACATTTGAGACTCCGGTAGATGCTACTTCCCCATCATCATCAACAAGCGGCAGACCGAGAAAAAACTTCGAAGAATGTTGCGACCGCACAAAACGCTACAAAATAAATGAACTGCGTGCATTATATCCGGAAGACCAACTTTCCCAAGCCAGCATGGATACACAGTCTTCGGAATATATTGGTTTCCATCCAGATGAGGCTCTAGCCTTTTTGTGCAAGTTCAAATGACAAGGTACCAATATCATTTATTACGACAAGTCACTAAAAGTAAGGGTTACGATATATTTCCTCCGTACCGCAAAATTACTGAAGCAAAGAAAAAGTGTTACCATGAAGGCATTGATGTTAGCGAAACACTTGCGAGTGTTAGTTTGCAGAGTTTGTTGGATCATACAACAAAAAGACTTTTCCAAGCTGTGTCAGAAGAAGAAGCAACCGCACTGCAGTGTACAAATTTAACCTTTCACACCAAATGGGGATGTGATGGGGCAAAAGTCAATATAAACAAGCATTCGCCCAAATGGAAGACGGAGATATTGCAGATGCTAGTATGTTTATGACGTCACTGGTGCCATTGACTATTTCATCAAGTGAAGACCGAAAAATGGTGATGTGGAAAAATAATCGACCATCGTTTACCCGTTACTGCAGAGCATTAAGGTTTGAATTTGTTAAGGAAACTGCAGATGTTATAAGAGCGGAAAATCTACGAGTTGAAGAAGAAATATGTAGGTTAAATGAAACTGTCATAAACATTCATAACCGAACATTTATTATAAAACACGAGCTGATGTTCACAATGCTCCATGGAAAAACAGCGCAAGCTGTCACGGAAACGCCATCTGCGGCTTCATGTTTCATATGTGGTGCTAAGCCTTCCGAGTTGAACAATCTAGATATTGTACATAGAAAACCCTGCAATGAAAAAGCATTAACATTTGGAATGTCACCTTTGCACGATAGAATTAAATTCATGGAATATATTTTACACATAGCTTATAATTTGGATTTCAAAAAATGGGCGGCGACAACTACTGACATGAAAGAATTAAAGAGGAATAGAAAGTCGGAAATTGGAAAAAAAATTGAGCTAGAGCTAGGATTAAAAATAGATGTAGTGAAACAAGGTGCTGGGATAACTAATGACGGAAATACTTCTAGACGATTTTTGAACAATCCGGCAAAAAGTGCAGAAATAACAGGTGTAGATGAAAATCTACTCAAAAGATTGGGAATAATTTTGGAAGTGATCTCAAGTACTGCTGCAATTGACGCAGAAAAATTTGGAAGGTATGGTTATGAAACAGCGGTGTTGGCTGTAGAAAAGTACGGATGGTATAAAATGCCATCCTGTGTACACAAGATTCTAATTCACTTGCAATAGATCATGGAAAGTGCTGCTTTTCCCATGGGCACTTTGTCCAAGGAGGCTCAAGAATGCAGAAACAAAGATTATAAACTTTACCGGAGACACCATTCAAGAAAATGTAGCCGAATAGCCACAAACGAAGATGTGATGCATATGATACTTATCTCTTCAGATCCTGTTATTACAAATTTAAGACCAGCACCACGGAAAAAAATGTTAGATCTTAGTGAAGAAGCGAAACTAATGCTCTCAGATCCATAACAGGAAAATTTTAGTCTACCACTGCGGAAGTGAATGTGATTCACATAGGGTAAGATCCCCAATTGTTGGCACTTTAAGGAAGCATTCAACTTTGAATAAACATTAAAAATATATGGTAGGCAACTATACATCGAATATTAATTTTTATTGATTCTATGCCATATTTTTACGTTGTTGTACCTACCTAGATACGGGTTTATTTAGATTTATTACATGTAGGGCATACAAATTCTGACTTGTACATGTTTTTTTTTTAAGTAAGCAATTATAATGGTAACTACGAGAACAGTGTTTACATTTAATTCCTATCTTGGCCTTATATATATATTAGTTACATAAATAAAACACAATCCCGAATACATTAATATGTTATTTTTTATGTCCAAGGTTTGACAGAGCGCCGGCGCCGGCGGCGTGGGGTTTTGAATATGAAATTTAAAATTACGCGGGCTGTGTATTTAATAATAACAAAAAACAAAAAACAAAATTAATGTGATTTTAATAAATCAATCACAAATTTGGAGGTGATTGCAAGAAACAGAACGCACTTCCAGCATCACATTAAAAATGTAGACAAAATTATATCCCCTATTCTAACGTTCGAGCATCGCGATAAAATTTGGAGGCAGTTGTGGGAGTACGAAAAGTTGATTAACGATCATTTACACACCAAGACGTGCGTTTCAACTGAAATTGGTCGCGGCGTCGAAGAAATCATCTCATCGGTGACGGTAGCAAATATATTTCAACTAAAACTCTCATGCGTATTTAACGCAAGAACACAATACCTGTGCAGAATTGAAGGGTGTGGAGGTGTGGAAATATGTTTAAATAAAAACATATTTAAACAAATACAGGAATTATGTCCTCTGTTAGAATACAGTATTGCTCGCCTGCATACATTGTCCTTTATGGAATACTATAATGTTATAACAACATCCGTCGCTGAGAATAAGATCGAGAACGAAACAGTGCGTGGTTTTCCAAAAACGCAGAGTGTATGTTAGAAACGACGATAGTGATAGGTGAAATGGTAAACAGAGACGTCGGTTTGAAAAAAAATTCGTTATTATAATGTTTCGAGCCAGGCTAGAAACACACATCTTAGAACTTGCACGTGTGAAGAGACAAATAGAAACTTATTCGCAAATGAAAAAAGTGATTGACATTTTGAACAAGTTATCGTTGAAATAATGTTAACAAATGAACAATTAGATGGAATCGATCGGGCAATTCGTGCATATTACGAACAAACTCTTAATGCGGAAAATATGAAATATTTGCCTAAATATTACGTGGAAAAATTGAGCGGCATTTACTTGCAAAGTGTGTGGCAGATTTTACCGGAAAAATATAAAAAGGAGGCTAAACGGAAATTACCTTGATACAAACACTGGAATTTACACGAAAATTCTACGCATGTCGACGGCTCACCTGATCCTATATGCATGTGTTGGGAATGCGATATCGATGCTCACAATGGGTGAAAACGTTGAAGAGAACAGGACGACGACGACGACGGTCGCGTACGGTCCGAAGAGCCAAAAAGTGACGTGCACATTTTGCAATACATCAGTCAGCACAAAGATCAAATCCAGAACGAATACAAAAACTCACATCTTTGCGATTCTACTATGGCTATGACCGCTCCAGAAACGACAGTTGCCCCTCCAAATGGAGAAAATTGGAAGTAGCGATAGTGAATGGTACAAATGTGTACAAAACGCTGATCGATATAACAAAATTGTCAAAAAACATTTAGAATATAAAATTAAATTTCAATTCAATTTTAAGCGTAATCAGTCTAAAGAATCAAATTGGAAAACGGTAGTGTATTATTCATACGATTCTAAAAAAAAAAAAATTAACGTCTGTCAACATTTTCATCATCACAGCTATCGCGACAATCGTTAATCTATTTATACTATTAATCCATATCTTTATTAAACTAATCAAATGTTAATGTATTACTGTAAGTAATAAATAAAAAAAACAAACGTTATGTTTTAAGATGTGTTTTATAAAAAATATATATTCCTAATAAGTAGAAATTTTAAACTACGTTTGAATTTATCCAACTGTTGTGGTTGTTTGGAAATCCCAACCACTTGACATACAACTTGTTTTTATTGCCTCGTAGAACTTTTTCCACCAACTAAACGTCATTGTAGCGAGCCTTCTGAAGTTCTTCGTTGTAAATACAACCTTGGATGGGTCTGCCTTCCATGTCCTCAAGCAGATATGACGCGGGGTTTGTAATTTGAAGTTTTGACACTTTAAATAGTTCTGTAGACCAATTGGGTGTATAGCCTTTATCGAACACCCCCTTAAATTTTCTAATACGCACAACGTCAACTTTGAAAAATCGTTTGCCGATTGTCTTGATGACACTGTAAACGGTAGAAAGCAATCCACCCATTTTTATCGTTCTATGCTTGGTATTGTTGTAGACGGCCGTAACCTGACTTAACATATCGATCTACTTGTATTTCCCACATAAACTAAATTCTTTGTAATGTTTTTCTTTAACGGATGCTTTCATTACGCTGTATGTTTTATAGTGGTTTATATTATATTTCTTCATCAGACTGTCAAAGTTTTTATTAAACAATTCTTTACCGGCATCTGTTTGCAAATTTTTCGGCGATCGCCCTTTGTGTAATATTCTATGCATGGCATTTTGCACTTCAACTCCGCTCTTGTTCTTTATGGCTTCGGTCCAGAGATAGAAGTGGGTATTTGCCAATTCATAAACCTCCCCTGGAACAATGTAGGTCAAGGTCAAGGTCACACGGAGTGACCATAACCTTGACCTACATTGTTCCAGGAGGAGGTTTATGAATTGGCAAATCGAGGTCGAGCGTGACCTTGACCTACATCGTTCCAAGATGGGGTTTATGAATTGGCAAATCAAGGTCGAGCGTGACCTGGACCTTGACCTACATCGTTCCAGGAGGAGGTTTATGAATTGACTAATCCAGGTTGAGGTCTAGAAAAATGTGCAGCCCCTCCACCCAAAAAATATCGTTTATAAGCGTGAACGTAAGTAAGTTGTAGACTATATTACAATAGAATTAGTTCAAATTTTGAATATGTATGTGTAGCGGCAACATCAAAGCATCACATTTCCATCAAAACCAACAACCTTCATCGGAAGAGAAGTCCTACAATTGATGGGATGACCGTTCGAAAAAGATGAGAAAAATTGTCAAAGCACAAAATACCGTACCTATGTCGTAAGTCATTGGAGAAGATTCCACCTATGAAGGTGATTTAAATAATTTTGTATTAACTCACGCTTTCAACGAAGATGGTGTAGTAACGAGAAGAGAGGAAAGTGGAAATCTCCCCGAAAATGTTCAACGAGGGAACAGAGGAACCCTCTATACAGAGACAATATGTTTTATAAATAAGAGTCGCACGAAGTAGGTTACCGTTGGGTTATGTTCGGAAATGTTCTTCGAACCCGTTGTGAGAATAATGGGGAAAGGTCAATGTATCACTTTAAAGGAGCTGAATTGGCAAAACATTTTGAGCTATAAAACATCCATAACAAGCAACTTTGGATCACGTGCACCATCCCAATTAACGTTGTGCGGTATAAACATATCATGTGAGTGGATAGAACATTCTCGAAATATATTAAAACTGTATGTATTTGGCATATGATTCGCTGCATGAATTGTGGAAACTAGCAGATGTTATAACTAGTCGAATGGAGATGTTAAAAAGTTTGGAGTACAGGAATTACTATGATGATGTGATTAGAGCAGTACGCTCAATGTCTGGTGAAATGAAGCAGAATGCGCTAGCTGTCATTAATGGTGTGAATCGTGAGCAAACGTTCATCACGAAAGAACTTATAATATATGGAACTGATAAAATATTGTGGGATATCGATCTGTATAATTTAATTAACAAGTAAATGAAAAGTGTAACATTTAATGTAGAAAATAATATAACGCATATAATGTACACATGGGCGTACGCGTACAGGCAGTCCAGGTTCAATAAATGGGAGGAGCAGTATTTGGACAATATGCGATTTAGGGATAGAATTAAGACGTTAGAATGTTAATTAAAACCATACTTAACCATAGAATTTAAGAAGAAAATTTACACCGAAAGATGTACGTAAATGTAATATATGGAACAATTGTAATTGCACATCACTACGTCAACTTTTCGTTGAAAGTATATCTGTATATAAATAAATATTCATGCTGAGGGAGAAGCGTTTCATTTCACACCCGTCGCTAAGGTAGTAATAGTAATTGTGTTAAACACGCTATCGCGTGAAGAAATATAATGTCAAGTAAACCGAAAAGTGGAAACAGTCGACGACGAATTGTCGAACGAAACGGTTGTGGTTTGATTAACAAATTGATAGACAAGTTACCTGTGGAATTGCACATCCCAGGATACAAGTTTTGCAGGCCTGGTACAAAGTTAATGAACAGATTAGCTCGGGGAGATCGAGGTGTGAACAAGTTAGACGAAGCTTGTAAGAAACACGATATCGTATACGACGCTACTTCAGATTTGGTTACGAGACACGCGGCCGATAGGGAGTTGTATAAAACAGCAAAGGAGCGATTGCTAAATAAAGACGCAAGTGTAGGTGAAGAAGTATCATCCGCCGCCGCAATGAAAGGAAAAACCATGCTCGGTATAAGGATCGTTAAACGACGCTCGAAGGCAAAAGCAAAAATGTTAGCCTACAAAAAAAGTAGGAAGCGTGGAAGTCAGTTGTCTTTTCAAAATGCAATAAAGATAGCTCGTCAAGCATTAGCACGCAGCGAAGCCAAAACATTATTCCAAAAAGCAAAAATTGCTCACAATGGGTCAAGGAATCTGCACAGAAACATACGTGAACAGCGCGGCAGTCATAAAGATCCGCAAGACTGGTGGCTTCCTACCGTTGATACCCTTATTCGCAGCATTAGGAGCCTTGGGATCTCTCGGAGGCGGAGCAGCAGCCATAGCGAAAGCAGTAACGGGTGCGAAATCAGCAAGAGATCCACTTCAAGGAGCAGAACGACATAAACGCGTAATGGAAGCAAAAGCTGTAGGGAGCGGTTTGTACATTAAACCGTATAAACAAGGGTGTTGATAATATTTAAGTAGCCATGCAAAAAACTAATAAAATTATCTCATCATCCATTAACGAACCTAGAATTGAAAAAGTATGTAAGCATGCTAGCAATAACTTACCGCAGGTATCAAAAGGATGCGGACGTCAATTGTGGACAATTGTGTCTACAGTTTTTAACAGATAAAACGGATCACATGTGACGTACAGTCGTAGTACGACAGCAATGGATCGACAGGGAAGTGCATCCTATACGTTCACATTAACTGGTAAATCGTCAGAATTATCCTGTAATTTTAATCCGCCATTTTTTTTAAACGAATCACGTAACTATGGAATATCCCTTTTAAACATTTAATTCTATTGCGAACGTTGACGAAAGCAATAATTTATTACATTATTCCGCCATCGGGTTATTGCTAGAGCCTATGGAGATCCCCGTGGCGACGTACGACGTGGACGAAATCATGAGATTAAGGTAACAAAAGGGAACCACAATACTCAGAAAACCGCAGAA
This sequence comes from Geotrupes spiniger, assembly GCA_959613385.1. Taxonomy (NCBI): domain Eukaryota; kingdom Metazoa; phylum Arthropoda; class Insecta; order Coleoptera; family Geotrupidae; genus Geotrupes; species Geotrupes spiniger. The sequence goes on from OY390735.1 coordinate 38,641,355, forward strand.
CAAGTTCGCGAGCTCTCGATTTCACTCAAGACAGAAGCGTGAGTTCTTTATTGGGATTTGAAAAGCGGAAGCTTCGAGCAGGTGTAGAGGAAGAATCGGATAATATAGTGAACATAAACAAAGTAAACGCATTGCAAATATATTGCAATTTGATCAACGGCTCCTACAACAACGGGCAACCGGTTCATGTCTTGTACCATTTTTACGTCCCGGCAGGATTCAAAATAATAGAAATCCCCCAACAACCTATTTATTTGCCCGTAACAGGTAATGTCATCAGTACGCTGACAGTGCGCGTCTTAGATCAAGACGGTAACTTAGTGAATTTCCGAGGAGAGGAAGTTACTATCAGACTTCATTTAAGATCAATAGAATAAAACGATGGGAATAGTGTATGACGATCGAAAGATACGAACGGACGATCGCGGGAGACAAAAGTATAAAGGGGAAGTGCAAAGGCAAGCAATTGACAGTCCGAAACGATCAATTGGGCGGTTAACAAGCGCGAATCGTATCTTCTTGAAAATGTTGGGTTACAGGGTGACAATATAAATAGATATATTAAACGTAACCGACAAAATAAAAGTCGACAATTCGATAGTGAACTATGAGTTTCACTCACATCAACCATTCGGCTCCACAAGTTTCGATAACAACGATGAAATTCGAATCTCCATTCCGGAAATAGACAATTACACGTTACCCAGCGAAAGTTATTTGTACGTAGAAGGCTGTGTACGGAAGATCGGGGCGGACGGTAATGTGACGAAAGAGGCCAGCACAACTACGAAGTTAATTAATAACCCGATCGCCTTCATGTTCAGTGACATACGATATTTGATAAATGGTGTGCAAGTAGGTTCCGTAAGAAACGCTGGGGTAACGTCATGTATGAAAGGTTATTTATCATTCCGTCGTAGCGACGTATTAAAATTGGAGAACGCAGGTTGGAGTGTTGAAAGTGACGTAAGTGATCCAACCAAACCTGGAAACATAAAGGCAACAGCAAGCGCTCTAGACAAGAAGGGGAATTTCGGTTTGAGCGTTCCGCTAAATACATTCTTGGGCGTCGCGAAAGATTTTAAGAAAATGTTGATGAACGTGCGGCAAGAGCTTGTATTGATTCGCAATAACGATGACACGGACGTAATCGGTAACAGCGTCGAAGAGAAATAGAAGTTAGTCATCGATAAAGTAGTATGGAGGGTGCCACATGTAGCTGTACGACTGCGAGAGCCCCTGAAATTATCGGGAAGGAACGTCGAAATGCACATACCTTTCAGAAGTTGGGAAATCCACGAATACCCATCTATACCCAAAAGCACAAAGCAATCATAGTCAGTGAAAACCGCCCCGCAGCTCGAAACACCGAAATTTATCATTATCAGTTTCCAAACGGGGAAGAAGGGGAAGAAAGCAAACATGGCGAAATTTGATAACATTGGTTTAACCAATATGACAGTGTTTTTAAATGGCGAACGATACCCCTACGACAATTTAAACATCGACTGTGACAGCAATCATTTTGCGGTGTTGTACGACATGTACGCACGCTTTCAACACTCATATTATTACAAATCGAACGAACCGTTATTATCACCAAGACAATTTCTATCGAACACGCCATTGATCAGAATAGATTGTAGGTATCAAGCAGAAGCCTTACATAAAAGTATTGAATACAGTACAAAGACGTAAATTCCAGACGGAACAACCGCCTATTGCACGATAAAGCATTTCAGTATTCCCCACTCACGAAGATAGTCAAGCAGTTCACTTGAATATAAGCTGGCACAACTATAACCCGATCGCGTACTGTTCGAGCGAATGTCAAATAGAATCGATCGAGAATGCAATATTTAATTTTGGACATACAAGGCTTTATGTGAACGGTGAACGACGAAGTATTCGTGCCGAAAGAATTAGCGTCGTACGATAGCAACAACCGCATCAGTCATTACGTGTTCCAACCAAGCCACAGTTTTACATTTTTGCCGAGGAAACTTCGCAACACAGCAAATTGGGTCATGAACCATCACCACTGCATCGAATGGGATGATGGGTTCGTACCTACGTCCCACTTCGACCACATTATTCGATATTTAACGACAACGTCGAGAAGGTGTACGTGAAAGGGCGTGACAATGTATACAATGTATGACAATACCTACAGAATATTGTTCCAACACGCATCATTGATGTAGACGAACAGGTCGGAAAACTATCGACAGGATCCCCCGTGTGTACATTTCACAGGGGCAGAGCAAGTATGTGTGCCCACTCGAATGTGCACTATCTCAATACTATTATGCGGAGAATACTCACACCAGTGGAGGAAGAATTGGAGAGGGAAGATTTGGAGTAAAAAGGAAGGAATCATCAATCCACTTGGTCAGTTCCCGGCAGCGATGGAGCGAATTGTTCGATGCTTAGACGTGTTTGGTTTTGAAACACGTTTTTCATCATTCATGTCTCAAAAAAGTTATGAGATATGTCGAAGATATGAGGTGGACGGATCATTCGTAAATATTTCGTCTACGGATTTGAAGTATATCCCGCTGACGTATTACATCGAAAGGGTGAAGTCTCGAAATTTGGAAACCGTTTGGATGCGGCTACCACGTTCATATCGAAAGAAGGCCGAATTGCAGATGAACCTTCCGTGTTTCGAGCATCACAATAATGAAGGATGGGAACGCACAACGATGGACCTACACCTCCAAAAATGAATGTATTGTATGTAAATATAAGGGGCGTTAATAAAACGTTTTGAATATTTTTTGTTTTCTTTTATTTTTTATTGAAATTTTAAATTTTTGAATTTTTTATAATATTTTTTCCAAATTTTACAAATTTCTTTAAAATTTTGAAATTTTTTTAATTTTTTTTTTTACTTTAAAAAAAATATTTTTTTTATCAAATGACCTTGAGTTAAGCCTCCGGGAACTTTATTTTCGTCTGGTGACCTTGAATGTAGACGATCTTTTGGTCAAATGACCTTGAATTTGGCCTTCGCAAAGCTGATTCTAGCAATGATCTATGCTGACCTTGACCCCGACCAGTCATTCAACCCGACTCATGGTCGTGATCGGTCAAGGTCAAGGTCAGTATATGGGTATTTAAAGGTGTTTTCTCCACTTATGCGTCAGTTCTATTCCAACCTCTACACCAGACGGACCGTTCAAAAAGTTGTGTAGTCTTTCGCTAGTTCAAGTGATTGTGTAGTGAATTACAAAGGTAAGTTTTCTAACACTGTTTAATTGTCTCACATGTCCCTCATCGGGTTATTTAACGAACTATAACGCAATCTTGTTTTACAGGTAACAAGATAAGTTCGCATTGTAAGAACAATATATTATTTTAAGAAGTAAGTAATTGAATTCTCATTTGGATGTTATATGTGTCAAGTTGCGTGTTTTAGGATAGAAAATTTAAAATTAAAAATTTTTTCAACCCCTTCGCAGGTTCAAGTTTGATTTCAACGAGCTCTATTATTCAGCAGTAAGTTATAACTTTTATATAATTACATTTATTAATTACATTAATGTTAAAATGTCTGTGAATAAGTGCTTTAGGAAAATTAGTTGAATTGAGTGTGTCATTCACTTAAGATATAATGCTAACAGTCGTTGTTCGATTTACAGAGCTCTTCATATCTTCGATTTTAATTCTTCATCACCCTGGTCGCACCTAAACAGTGAGGGAAATTTGTCTTGTGGAAAAAATCATTTGCTATCTGGATCCACATTTCTTTCGTTGGTTCTGGTAGACAAACTTCTTTTAAGCAAAACCATATTGCAGCACATACTTCTCGAACTATTTCTGCCACTATACTAACCCCAATTCTGAATGTATAATGCAAATCTGCAAACGAACACCCTGTAGCCAAGTATCTGAAACACGTTTTTGTTTTTTGAAGTAAAAAGAAAAGAAACCAAGAGTAGTTCTGCAGCGACATCTAAAAGTCAGTATGTCTTTTATAACTTAATTTTGTTTTTAAAAGACATTGTCTCCATTAATACTACGACATCAAATGTCACGAATGTTGATGAAACACAAGCTATCGACAAAAATATTATTAATACGATTGATGCAGAAGGCACTAATCAACAGGATTCTGGAAAAACCTCATGGGGACCAAAAATATACAAATAGAAAGAAAACTTAGAAAGATACTTCTTGGGATTATAGAAGACCATATGGTCTTGGTATTGGCCCAATTCGAGGAAGTGGAAGTATTTTTTCAATTGTTTAAAAAAGTTACAAACTGTCCGCTTTCACTTCGTGTTTGTAACAGGGGATGAACCCAGTATTGCTTTTTTTCTTTCGACGCTTCGAACGATCATAGATGTAAAACATTACTGCTGCTTCTTCGAGGTCTATATTGAAAATAACTTAAGGCACCAGACCACGGTGCGTGCGCGGTACGAGGGTGTATCTTTCATAATTATTTTCAAGCGAATGATGAATGCAATTCATTTCATCAATGGTTATTGTCAATATATGCATATAGAAGACTGTATACAAATTTTTATACTTGAATCTAAAGTATAGTTTGCGGTGTACGCCGCTCCTAAGAGGAGACTGCGGCGAAATTGCCGGACGGCGGTTGACAGCGATTAAGCCATACGGCTCATCGAAAAAATAAAATAAAAATATATTTAGAAACTAGACATATGTGTCTACAGCATCACGTAGGGGAATTTTGATATCTAGAAGAAAAAAAAATGGCGGACCAGCGAATTTTATTTTCGATTTTTATGCAAAATTTTCATCGTTCATATGAAAAAAAAATAGAAGGAGACCTAGTATAAAAAACCCCTACGTGGTGCCATAGAGGCTACATTTTCGAACAGTTTAAGACTTGGTGCATGCAAATCGCATGTACAGTTTTTCTAATATGCTGTCAACCAGGTTGAAAAAGTAGTTTTCGAGAAAAACGCGTTCAAAGTTTTGCTGAAGCATAATTCAACATACAAACTAACTATTTTCTTTGTCTATTTTTTCTTGTTTCATACGTTTAGTCAGCTATTCCTGGACCATACAACAGGTCCTCAGCGTCCAGAGAATCATTATTTTTTCCATGTTTTGCACGAAGACGACCCTCATGCGTGCTTCGGCTTCGCATATTCGCTTCTCGTCGATGTTTTGACAATATTGGTAGAGTGCTTCACCAATTTTGATGTCTAATATCTCCAATACATTTATGAGGCCAATGTGACTATTGTTAAAAAGTATTGATGCAATATTAGCGGCAGTTTCATGACGGCTTACGTAAAACGGGGAATTCAGCGCTTAATATCGGAATTGTATTGAAATAGATAACGTCTTGTACATACGTGGCCGTACAAGTGTTTTTGGTGTTTTAATTTGGAAAAATGAGTAATAAATGTAAACAATCGAATCGACCGTTAGCTGGCGCATCTGTCGAATTTTGTACCTGGACAGCCGTGAATTTGGGACTAATTTCGTATGCAAAATATTCTGAGGGTCGAAACGAAATAATTGTAGCGAATATTTTGCACTTGATTGCGCATATCTCAACTAACTTAATTGCTAATATATACATATGTGGGACCGAACATATCGAATGATATTATATATATACGAATCGTACGACTGCCGCTCGGCGTGGTCGTACGCTAGCAACGGTTCACATTAAATGCTGTATCTCCATCAATTTGACGAATTTCTCTAAAATATTCGGTGAAAGCATTCTTGACAAATGCATCTTTCAGAAAATGAATAAAAAAAAAACAAGAAAAAAATTATTTTTCACCGTGGTCTAGTGCCTTAAATAAATTTGCTATTTCTGCTAGTGGCGCGAAGAAACAAATGGGAGTTTACACATTGGGCGGTAAAAATATCGCCCGGAAGATTTGCAGCCGACGGTAGCTGTGCAGCCGTCGACTGCCACTGGCGCTGACGACAGTTTTACCGTCGCTGTGTAGTCAATGGCGCATGCGGATATGTCGCCGCTTTCACATTGAGCGGAACAGATTATTGCAGTCTTTTCCAAAGAAAATTGCTATCGTTGCAATGAATAATAAAAAAATTATCAAACCATTCGGCGGACATTTGGTAGAAATGAATTTCGAAGATATTGAGGAAAAAATGACATATTAAGTAGAGCAGCACTGATTCTACGTTCTGACATAAAAAATATTGAGCGGAAACATCTCACCAATATCACAGCAAATAGCATGATAGCTGGAGAATGTGAGATGCCACAACTTTTGACTGACGTCTTTATTTCATTAATTTCTTCAAAAAAGCGTTCACAGCGTAGCTCATATAAGCAACGCGTATCTCAATCTTTTTCCGAAGATATCATTTATGCTGTAACGAATGGTACTATCAAACCTTCCAAACATATCACTTTAGGAATGACTTTAAAAAGTCTAGCAAATAGCAAAAAGGTGATCAACATAATAAATAGACACGGTCACTGTTGCAGTTATACTGTACTCGAGGAACTTGAAACTGAAGCAACGTTCGCATCTGCTTCTTATACCGATATATGTCCTGAAGACAATACGCTTCTCGAGTCTTCAAGCAGGTCTTGCTTATAATTTCGACAGGTTTGTTGATACTACTAGTGGAAAAGATACTCTGCATGATATTGAAGAAAGTCAAGACGCTTCTTTGCTAAGTGATCGTGGAAATGAAGAACTTGTAAGTCAAAAGAGAAAAAGACTTAGATCTATGGATGCTGTGACTTTAGAATTACGACCATACAATAAAAAACCAAGATTTGCTGAGACATTGGTAAATTATGAAAGTGCTTTGCGATCGTGTGATGAGAGTATCGTAAAATTACACAAACAAGTAGATATAGCTTGGCTTTTATCATATTATTTGAGAATTCCTGATACACCATCTTGGATTGGATATAATAGTATCATACACGACGATCGTAGTTGCAAACAAAAAATCTCGTACTTGACAACTATAAATTCTTCTCCGACCAATGATGCAGTAGTATTAGACAGGCGAAAAAAGTAGCATCAGAACTCGGCAAATTATACATGGAGGTGACATATTGTTACACGGGGGTGAAAACGGATTTGAAAATGTTTATATTTTTGTGGGGAAATTTGGTATTATTTATAAATAAAAACACAAACACGATTCACTGTTTATTATGGGCATTGTAAATGAGGTAGTGTGATTAAGTTTATATTAATATCTACACTATCTAATTAATTAATTACAATAAAGAAGTATATCTTAACTAAAATATGAAAGGGGAGAATGTGAAGTAATATTTGTTTATGTTATCGCGTCTATCAAGTTTAAGGAATGTTGAGGGTTCTACGCGACGGTGGTGCACCGATGACTCACGCGGATGACAAGGTTGTATCCCTTGGGAACAAAGGAGATCGCGCACATTAACTTTGTCGCGGTTCTAATTAAATAAATCGCGGTTCTATGGTTTAAACAAATCGTCACTTATAATACCGTCACTTAGTTACTTGCGTTACTTAAGTTTACTCTAAGTTTACTTAATCTAAATCACGAGGCCCCGGTCGGGCTTCGATCGAAACTCTCTCGATACACTGACGACACTGTCCCGATACTTAATAGTTTTCGGGGGTGCCTTGACTAATAAGTTCTCCCATGATCGGGAGTGGCCGAGACGCGACCGTTCCCAAAAAGGTTGCTTGCGGTAACAATATGATCTAGCTATTGCAAAAAAAGTATTGCAAATTCAAAGTATGGAATGACAATTATTTGGCAATATATTTGTTCATATTGGATCATTTCATATTGCAATGGCATATTTCAAAGCTATTGGTAAGTTTAGCGACTGGCTGCGGACTTACATATATCATGGTAAATAGCGAATTATTAACAAATGGCTCAGTAAACAGCGTTATAACAGGGAAGCACTTTAATAGATGCAAGCGTTTGCATCCTCTAATGTCGTTATCACTGCAAATATTGCAGTAAGGATGACCGATAAGCCTTTCTCAAGGTAAGCTATTGATTTAACACTGGAGCAGACAATAAACGCCGACGCAACAAACAAGTTAACTGGGACAAGTTATTTAACTAATTCTATCGGCGCTCGACATCGGTGGTGCAGAAACCGCAGCATACTTTCAACAATAATTACTTTTATGGTGGACAAAACTGGCCTACGGAAATTGCAAGATATCACAGCAGATCTATCAAATAATAGAATAAAGAAGCATAAACATCAAATAGTAGCATTCAATTCACATATAAGGCAGAACTTAAATCCGTTTTCAGAACATACCGATAATGACCATTTATACAACATTTCAACTGGGCATGCTGTAAACGAAGATATTGCAAATTTTTTACTTAATGTAAGGAATTTGGCCATGAAACAACAGGAGATATTTATTATAAGAATGTTCTGAAGACAAAAACAGATTTGAGAACCCTATAAAGAAAAATAAACTCATAACGTTTGCTGACGCAGTGGCAAAACGAAAAATGGCAATGAATGGAAAAATAATGGAATTGAAGTTGCATCGAGATATTTTTGGAAAATTGCTAAGATTATTGATAAAGTTTTAGTGTACCCTCTTACTCCAGTTCCACTAGCTCTGTGTAATACAAACGGTATAATGTGCAAAACTGACAAATCAGTTTTGACTCGTACATTGGAAAAAGAAATCGCAACTGTAGAGCCTGCAAATTGTGACGTAATAATTTATGATGGTTTTTTCATGCTCCATTCATTAAAAGATATACCTGTAACATTCGGCAATATTTCTCAAAAAATATTACAAATGTTCGCAGCAACAAATGCAAAAAATATCATAATTTGTTTTGACACTTATTGTTCGCCATCTATAAAAGATAACGAACATTCAATGAGAGGCAAACTACGAGGCAACACATATGTCATCAACGGACCTGAGCAAAAACGCTCGAGTAATTTCAGTAAAGATTTACAGAACATTAATTTCAAAGATGCGTTAATCAAATTTTTATGTGACCATTGAAAGGAAAGTCATCTGGCTCCTTTCTTCGCAGGGAAGAGCATATATGTAAATCACGATAAATGCTATAAGTATGAAATTGTTAACGACAATGTTATACGAACGGAGGAAATTGAGTTGTCATGCCCCAATCACGAAGAAGCAGACACTAAAATTGTGTTTCACGTTTCCAAGCTAAACTTTGATGCTTGCCTAACAATAAGATGTTGTGACACTGATATTTTGGTAATTATGCTTGGGAACATGAGTAAATTTACACAAAATCTTCAGATCTCGATGCTTATGGGAACAGGTAATGGTCGCAGATATATTAACATCACCGAATTACATGAAAAATTAGGTGATGAGTTATATAGAGCATTACCAGGATTTCACGCTCTCACAGGCTGTGATTTTAATCCTTCCTTTTTTTAAGAAAGGAAAGAAAAAGCCTCTCGAAATACTTCGAAAATCGGCAAAATTCATTAGAACATTGATTGATATTTGTGATTGGTCGAATGAAGATTTAGATGAATCATTTAAATTTAAAGTATTGGAGGAGTTTGTATGTCGAATTTATGGATATAATAATAATTTATATCGTCCAATAAATTTGATACGAGTAGCGCAGTTTATGAAGACGTACATAATAAAAAGAAACGAAGATATTCTGCGAGTAGACAATAATTTCGATGGCTCTACGTTTCCTCCGTGTAGATCAGAATTACGCCAACATTTATTGAGAACAACGTATATCACTCGAATGTGGAGCCATGCTCACCATGACAATCATGTCATTTCATCTCCGATTGAATATGGATGGAGAGAAGAAGATAACAAATATTACTTTCAATGGTTCGAAGGTGACCAGTTACCTTCCATACAGACGATAACTGATGGTATAGATCAAGAAGAAAATATCATAGGTATTTCATTATGCTCATTCTAATAAGAATTATCGATATAATATAATATTATTATGCTCCTTATTTCATATTTATGCATTTTTCAGAAAATTTGAACGAAACAAAAACACAGGAAAATGAGGCTAATGGTTATGAAACTGAATATGATGAAGACGCATAAATTGTGATGACATCATAATTGAAATAATTTTCAATTTTTGTATATACCGAGAAAAATAAGGTCTTCCACAATACTGTATTACAATTTATACTTTATTCGTTTTCATTTATTAATTAATTTATTAATATTACTCCATTTCATGTAATCTAATTCTTGTAATATAGTCTAATACATTATATTACATTGAAAAACTCAAGAGAGGTAAATATAAAAACTTTATTTTCTCTATTAAAGTAATGGTTTGTATGTTAATTTTAGCTTGTATATTAATGATTCAATAAAGATGATTAGAGTAGTAGTATACAATCTGAAATTGATTGAAGTTATTATTCATAATTAATATAACATTAAAAAAATCACCAGACTGGATAATAATAGTTGAAAGTCCGTTGGGCCGGAAAAGACGCCGCGCGCTCAATGCTTTTGAACACTACGATACACTGTATAAGTACAGTTTTGGGACTTCTACCCAAACAGATTTAGCTATACATTACTTGTTTCAAAAATTTAAATGTGTAATAACATATAGATGAAATTAATGGTTTGTGTGTTAATTTTAATTTTCATATTAATGACTCAAAAAATATGATTATAGTAGTAGTAGTATACAATCTGAAATGGATACTGGTTACTATTTATGATTAATATAACATGAAACAAATTGTCAGACTGCATAATAATGGTAAAAAGTCCGTCAGTTGGACCCCAAAAGACGCCGCGCGCTCAATGCTATTTAATGCTGCGCTACACTCTATAGGCCCGACTGACGAACTTTTAACCATTATCATGCAGTCTGACGATCTTTTTCTTGTTATATTAATCATAAATAATAACCAGTAGCAATTTCAGATTGTATAGTATCACTTTTATTTCCAGAATTTTCCGACGACTACTTAAACATAACTGACGACGATTTTTCCGGCATATCGACGTCGGACGATTGTTTTTCTTAAATTTACACCATAAATAAGTAATGTGATAATTTGTAGCGTGTATACTGCTACTATTTTGAAGAGTTTTTCCGGCAACTTCGTCAGCCTCCTACACCATAACTTCCCGAGGTCGCGCGGTCTGACGCTCGGTTTATCATTAAACAATATATAAACTATTATTAAAATCATAACCTACTATGTATACTATTACTTATAAAAAAGGGCCCGTAGCTCCCGGACTATACAGGGTGAATCCTAAATGGCGGATAATATTTATAACATCCGATTCGCCATCAAAAATGGAGCAATAGAGTCTTATAACAATTTGCAGTGAATCTCATGGATGAGGAGTTATTGGCAGTCTTAAGTTAAATTACGGGTTGCTCATCGTACTATATTTTTATGAAATAATGTTTTTAGCTGTAGTATAATCAACAAAAGGAATCACCAATCTGTAATTATTGTAGTCATCATACTCTTGGTTTACGTAGAATTTTCATTAGAAGCTTGAACTTTCTGCAATGCTTGAGTTTTCCAAATATGTTGCAACAATGTGCAATACAATTTTCACATTTTGAAATAAACGTACGCTGTTACCTACTTTTTACTTTAAATAATTTGACGTTTAATGGCATATCTGTGACAATTTGCAGTAAAAAAGGACGTGTTGAATTGTCTTGTTTATTATCTTAATAATTAGCGTCATGGAGTACAGTTTTTTGGAATATGCAGACATGTATTTGATACTAGGAGAATGTCATGGCAATTTGTAGGCTGCTGGTAATTTATATTATATGCTGAACGGTATCGAAACAGAAGGCATCCAAATGCTAATGATATTCGACGACTAGATCAACGAATGCGAGAAACTGGAAGAACTGCACCTACTCCAACAGCTAACAGAGGCCGTCCTCGTCGAGTATCACCACAGGTTGAAGAAAATATCTTACATGTAGTGGAAAATGAACCAGAACAAAGTACCCGGTCCATTGCCAGAATGTTTGATATTAGCCAAAGAAGCGTTCATCGCTTATTACAGCAAAATGGCTTGCACCCGTATCATTATCAGCGAGTCCAGGGATTATTGCCACAAGACTATCAGCAAAGAGTCAGATTTTGTAGATGGCTACTTCGTGAGCAAGAAAGGAATCCTGGTTTTATTGGACGTGTCTTGTGGACTGATGAAAGTACGTTCACCAGAAATGGAACATTTAATATCCATAATATGCACCCATGGAGCGATGAAAATCCCCATGCATTGTACCAAACGAATCATCAAATTCGGTTTAGTGTTAATGTGTGGGGTGGTATTATTGGTAATAGGCTCATAGGACCACACATTTTGCCTAACAGACTACACGCGAATAATTTTGTTGAATTTTTAGAAACTGATTTTAAGGATTTATTAGACGATGTGCCACTAGATTTAAGAAGAAATATGTTTTTTCAAATGGACGGAGCACCAGCACATTGGGGAATTCAAACCCGAGAATGGTTAAATCAGGAATTTCCAGAGCGATGGATGGGTAGTGGCAGTGTTGTAATACCTTGGTCACCAAGAAGCCAAGATTTTTTTCTTGTGGGGAACATTAAAAGCATTTGTGTATGAAGTGGAAATTGATACCCAAGAGCAACTTCAGCAACGAATCAATGAAGCTGTTATAATGATTCAACAAAACAATATGCTTGAAAATCTAGAACATAATACGTAGGTGTATGAAATGCATACAGGTTGGGGGTAGCCACTTTGAGCACTTATTATAATTTCAAATGTATTTACAAAATAAAAAGCTTATGGCGTAATCGATATTTCCTTAGTAGTTATGTGCTGTTAATCTCAAAATGCAAATAGCACATTAAAATTAGAATATTACTGTGAAAGAAGTTTAGTATGCATGTGTACATACATTCTCCTTAGGCTCCTAATTAAATCAAGTGCGTTGTTATGTGAATCGCAGGAGACAACACTCAGATTAGTACGACTTGCCACACAGTGTTGACTAGTTTGTAAAACTTTAATTAAGAATTCTTCAAAAACTAAATGGTTCCAAGCAAAATGCTTGTAAATATTTTTGGCTCAGTTTTTGATGCAGAATCACGTGATGTAAATATTATCCGCCATTTAGGATTCACCCTGCATACACAGCGCACAGTTGTACAAAATGTACAACCTTTGAATTAACTTTCGGACATACTACCGCAAAAGACCCTTTTGACTTAATTCCTTTAACATTTTATTCAGATTAGGCAGCCTCTCACAAAATCAAATTAGACAACTTATATCAATCAATCAATTAAACACGAACCGCCCAAAAACAAAAGGTAATCGATAAGTGAAACGAACACTGAGAAACGCAGTTACACCTAAACAAAAAGTTTATAAAAAAACACTAGCTAAAACAATACCAAAACTAATAAAGAAGAAACTATACATCTGAAGGAATTGAAGAAATCTGTTGTTCCAAATTCTCCCTCTTCGGATACAGAGCAGGAATCACCATAAACACGCCTGTATTTCACAAAATAACAGATAATCCAGGAATATTACCATACAAATTAGGAAATGCCCAAATATTAGGGGGACCGGAAAGTGCATATCAATATTCAGTTGCCATCTATCGGCTCATTTTTTACTATAAAATTTGTGTATAAGTTTGTTTATTTTATGATAATTTTTGTTTCATAGGTAGGTAGGTATTTTATTAAAAGTTACAGTGATGGCTGAAGCATCCACATCAAAGAAAGTTGGCGTGCAGGGCAAAATAATACATAGTCGAGGGAGAGAAATCATTGCTAATGTATTAAATTTTATGAAGGAAGAAGCCGCAGTAATGCACCGACAATACCACTAATTCGATTCAAAGAAAGGCTACTTACAGCAACCGGAGTATCGTCTTTTGTTTACAGGAGTATTGTTAAGGAATCTGAAGATGTAAGAACAGGAAAAGTTGCAGGATTTTCTACTCCCATCAAAAATCGAAACAAAAAGAAACCCAAAAGCACTCTTCGTGTAGACGAACAAGAAACCATTAGGTCAATTATACATAATTTTCACATACATGAAAAAAGACGGCGAACATTAAAAGGTAAAGAATAGTAATATTATTTTGTGTTATTCTTTAAATTAATACCTTATTATTTTCTATATTGTAGGGATTTACGACAAAATTCTTGAAAATGGTATCCCATTTGAAGGAGCCTTGTCCACCCTACGAATTATTTTAAAACGGGTAGGATTTGAGTATGTATATCATTGTCATATATGAAATCGGCATATAGTAAATATAATATTCACTTGTAGATGGCAAAAGACGTCAGATAAACGAAATGTGTTAATGGAAAGCTACGATATACGGAACAAACGCATAACATATTTACGTCAACTGCAACGCCATATTCAAGATAATAGACCGATTATATTTACAGACGAGACGAGATTCATAGTACCCATACACAACCAAAGGAGTGGTCAGATAATACTTTATTAGGATTGAAGAAACCAATTTCGAAGGGCAAAAGATTGATCATAGTACATGCTGGTGGTAAAATAGGTTTTATATAAAATGGATTACTCATGTTTCCATCAGGTATTTATTGAAATGTATTTTTAATTAAAGATCAAATGTAATATTAATTAAAATATGAATACGAATCATTTGTGCATTTTTGTTTATATGTGCCTTCGTATCGTTTTCTCATTCTATAACTTGTGCTGGTTGTTAAGTGCACTAAACGTTCTTTTTTTTTGTACAGGCACAAAATCAGGCGATTATCATGATGATATGAATGCGACCAATTTTATGAGATGGGTAAGTACACAATTATTACCAAATATTCCACCTAGAAGTGTTTTAGTGCTGGACAATGCATCATACCACAATGTAAAAGTTCAAAAAGAAGCCAACTTCAGGAACAAGAAAAGGTTAAATGATTGAAATGCACGAAATACCGGTTGATGCAAATTTTACAAAACCTGAGCTTTATGAAACGATAAAAATATATACATGTCAAGCACCGCAATATAAACTGGATACATTGATGGCATCTCATGGATACAGTGTGCTTAGGTTACCACCATACCACCCCGAATTCAACCCCATTGAAAAGATATGGGCCATAGTAAAGAACTGGGTCGCTTCGAGAAACGTTACATTCAAATTTGGTGATATAATGACATTAGCTAGAGAAAAACTTTCTTCAATGACTCCTGAAGAATGGTTATCTGTTTGTAATCATGTTGATAATGCTGTAGAAACCTACTTGGCGAAAGAACATCTGTTGGATAACGCAGAATAAGTGCTACATTGACATGTGAATACTGGTGAATCGGATAGTGATGAAGATTCTTACACTGACTACGATAATGAGGATTGTTTAGTCTGATTGTTTAGTCTATTTAACCAGAGGCTTGTAATTATTTATTAGCAATACTTGAAAATAATGTTTTTTTTTCTGACAGTACTTGGAATTATACGTATGTTTGATGACAATATGTAGGAATTTGGGAGGTATGATAAACAACTTACTGCCACATGTATGTATAATGTTTATGTATTTACACAACTTTTATTACTATATGTATCTCTATTTCTCGTCAATTATTGACTGAAATAGAATAAAGGAATTTTACAATAAATACTGAAAACAATAATGCTTTCATTTTCCCTGCTTCCATTACTATTTCAGTGAACATGTTATATACACTTATATAAACGTAGAAAGGATATATACCTACAATAAGCAAGTCACACTACAAGGATCTTAATTAGGTAATTAATTAAGTAGAGGGGAGTACACAAACATACAAATATCGTATAGCACAGGTAATTCATTACAAAAATTCATTAAAAATAATAATGACAAAACGAACAAGGGGTCAAATTCAGGGGTATATAGGCTGGATTGTACAGATTGTACCAAAGTATATGGAGGACAAACAGGAAGGACTTTTGAAGAAAGAATGAAGGAGCACGAGAGAAGCTACAGAAACAAGAAAACGGACTCAGCATACGCTAACCATTGTTTAGAATATAATCATAGTTTTAATTCAAATTTCAAAACGTTGCATGTACAAAATAAAAGTAAAAAAATTAACTTGTTAGAAACTTTAGAAATAAACAAATATAATAAATCAGGTTTAGCACTAAACGATCAACTAGAATTAAATAACTCCCCTCTACTTAATTTGTCACTAAAATAGCCCCCGCTGGAATATGTATATAAGTTACCATCCACCTGATGAAGCCATTGTATGGCGAAACAATTGTCGTGTATAATAAAAACATTTGAAACCCTCCAATTATATTAATTTTCTTAATAACTACTGAAATATCTGCATTTAAAATCACTAACAATAAATCTTGTTACTTATTATGTAAGAATGTTTTAAAAGATTAATGTGTGTAAGTATATATTAACAGATAACTTACATTTATTTTACTGCTAATTACTTTTACCAACACTTATTTTCAATAATATTCCATAATTAAATTACCCCCCCCCCCGTTTAATATTGCCCCTTCACGTTCTTCACCTCCGCCTATGGCTACTTGTTGTTTGCGCAGCTTGTGATGAGTCATTGTGTATTTCTTAGACTGAAACATCTATATCTCTAATTCACCAGATATTGCATCAGATCAGAGATCAATGTCCCATCCCAGGAGCTATTTGGGACGCAAATGATTTATTGTTGAATGCCGATGAAATCATGCCAGATGGATACACGGATGATATGCTTGCCCGTGAAGGATTGATAATGGGAATGTATATGTTATCATTGCAAAAGTCGTTGCCAAAATTGGTGGCAGGAAACATCGACTATAAGTCTGCTGGTACATTATCCCAGTTTGTCGCAAATGACATGGAGACATTAAGAACAGTACCACGCGGTGTCGGTGAACCTCTAATCGATTACTATAAACGTTGCGTACCATTGGGTGATGTGCGTGGATTTAGAAACTATATCAAGTTAAGCGCAGCTGATCGAATGGAAGGTGAAGGATCACTTCTTGGAGAATATCCTGATACACTCAATATAGCACATCCAATATACAGTTTGAAGGATGATGCAGTGTGTGTTTCACTATATAATGCTATATATATATATATATATATGCTATAATAGAAAAAGTAGAAATTGCCATTTCTTTTGCAAAATTAAAAACTTTGCACAAATCAATTATTAAACCAATCGACTTACTCATAGAAATAAAATCCATGCAACACTCACTACTTAACGTAAAACTACCGTTTGAACCTATTATAGAAAATATTTTAAATTTTGAAAACATATTAGAAATCCAAAGTTATGCTAAACAATATGAAATAGTATTTTTGTTAGAAATCCCATTAGTGGAAATTGAAAACTATCGATATAACCATTTATTCGCATTACCGATGTCAAACAATAAATCCTACAATATTACCGAAAATCCAACACCACATCCTTAATGAGCACGATTATGTGTATTTTTAAAGATCATGTAATGAAATCTCGAGTAGTGAATATTTGTGCAACAATACAAATTTGCATACATAACAATGTATAGTGTACTCACGCTAACAAGACGTGCGCGTCATTAATAGAATTATCGGACTTACCAACATAAACAAAATAAAATTCCTATGGAAGTGTAATATCAACATCACTGCGGATGTTTTATGTTGGTGCGAAAATACAGTGTTGACACATACCGCTTTGTTATTTGTCGTATTTGTATTCCACTAAAAATCAGTTATTATCATAACTAACAATGCCTAAGCCGTTTTGCAGCCAATGTAAGCAACTCGTTGCATCCGCGATTGTGAACTGTGAAGCAGAACGCGTTAATAATGGACCTCTTCTACCTGTGTCTGCAGTGCGACAAGTAAAATCGTATTTGTATTGTGCTAAAGTTTCATTTTACATATTGCACTTTTCTTTGTAGCGTGCAGCAGGAACCCTAGGAATAAGTGTTGCATCTGTCAGCAGAATTTCCTCGGCTATACAAAAAGGACACGCACTTTGCAGCCCTAAACGAAAACGTGACACAAAGAGACGTGCCTTGGAGATCGATAACTTCACTGAATGTGCTATAAGGAATATTGTCTACGAGATGTACAGAAATAGTAAGATTATTGAAAAAAATTACATAAATATGATATATCACCCTAACATCCTTAAATGTTTTACTCCACGAAAGGGATATTTTCATGGGTGGTAGAACATCTTTGTGGAAAGTGTTGCGAAACATTGGGTTTCATTACAAAAATGATGATCCAAGAAGAGCGCTAGTGGAATTACCACATATAGCTAAAACGAGTAACTTTTCTCACTGAGTATACCCGCTTGAAAAATTCGAATTCCTACGAATTTGTGTTTACGGATAAAACATGGATTTTTAAAGATGGAACTGTTACACGTTCTTGGCAGAAGGATGATCATCGTAGCGTTCGCAGAAATAAAGTTGGTGATAAAAGGTATGACGCTCGCATTTATTTTTTTATTGGTAGTATTATTATTTAATTGTAGACTTATTGTATTGCACGCTGGCAATACCAGGGGCTTTATTAATGGAGCGGAACTGGTATTTCCTTCAGGAACTGACTACGGTGACTACCATGGTGAAATGAACCCAGTAAATTATTTACACTGGTTTGAGCACCAATTGTTGCGCAGATTAGATACACCTCCTGCAATTATTGTTGATAATGCAAGTTATCACAGCACTATTTTGAATAAGCCACCAACAACAGCCTCGACCAAAGCAGACATACAGCAATGGTTAAATGATAATAATGTCCAGTACGAAGTTAATTTATTAAAAATACAGCTTCTGGCATTAGTCGAAAGGTACGTACTATAAAGAACGCATGATGTTTGTCATACTTATTGTTAAAATCCTCTTTAGGCACAAATCTGCTCCGGTGTATGAAATCGATAATCTGGCCCATCAGTAAGGCCACATAGTACTCCGTCTGCCACCATATCATTGCATATTTAATGCTATTGAACACATCTGGGGCATTTTAAAAACATACTATGCACGACATGTAGGAGAATCTGGTGGATCCTTGAATGATTCTCGGAGGATATGGAGCGACGCAATAAAAACCGTAACATCAGATGTTTGGAATAATACTGTGCGCCATACAGAGGCAGAAATTCAAAGATTGTGGGAGAGAGAGAGGTTGGAATTGACCGTGAAGATCCAGGTGAATTTATCATAAATCTTGACGAAGACTCACAGAATGAAGATGATTTATAGGCCGTTCACGAAACGAAGTTATTAATAGAATTATTGGAATGATTCTTGATGCAATAAAGACAGTTAAGACAGTTACATGAGATGTTTGGAACAATACAGTACGACGTACAGAGGCAGAAATTCAAATTGACCATGAAGATCCAGGCGAATTCATTATTGACCTTGGCGAAGACAGAGTGAAGACGATTTAGTTTATAATTAATGTGTCATTTATTTTCTTGTTGTTATTGATTTACAATACCTTTCATTTACTTCCAACATATTGATGTAATACAAATACGTATTTTTATGTCTGTTATAATAAAATATGTAGAAAGTTTTCACCTGTTTTTATTATGTTTGTTTATTTTGTAAGTGTTAATAAATGTGGTTATTTATCTATAAAAATTTACTTCAGAGCCCCAATTTTTATTACAATTCACTATTTTTAATCGGACATTGAGATTTTTAAGGTTATAACCTACATATTGTATTATGTATTATATGTTAGACATGAGCATGTAAACAAGTCGATTTGGCAACATTGTTTTAAAGTCGTTGATGACGTGCACGCCTTGTTAGCGTGAATACAGTATACAATGTGAAATTCAACTGCAATAGAACACCGCTAATCCGACCTCGGACGGTCCGACTCTCCGTGTAACTCGACCGTGAGCGTGAGCGAAACCGAAAAACTTATCGAGATTACATACGCATTTCTACAGAAGAACAAAGCAATCGCTGAGTCTGCAAACCCTATCTTCCAGACCACTATCTGACACTATCAGACGTATTAAATGCACCTGCGTCTGCTCGTAGCGTTAAGTCTTATTTTGTACGTTGTAGTTAGTACATTATAATTTCTTGTATTGTTCAACAATTATTTTATGTAAATAAAATAGTTTTTAAAAAGGGATAATTTCAAAGCCCGTATATATTTGGCGCAGTCGTGCGGATAATCACCGAAATTTAAATTTCGTTTTGTTTTAACAAATTAAGTGATAAAACCTACAAAGAACCTGCAAGAAACGAAAACCTGGTAAACGAATCGTTGGAAGACTCACTGAAGGATCCACCCTTTCCAAACCTAGGAACCGAACACCCCAGTGGAAAAGAAATCAAGAAAAGACGAAATGTCCGGCATTCCAATGCTCCTGATACTACTGTAAGTGTTTTTGTTTTTCCTAAAACGGTTTATGTACGCAAATAGAATTGCAACAGTATCATAATAAGCTTCAATACGCAAAGAGATTTGCATAAATCTAAAATAAAATAATAATTTACATTTTGATGTGTACGAAACACATAATAAATTCATAAGCGATATTCGCAAGTTATTTTGTGAAAACTTAAAACAAAGTTATTACACTTAATAAAAATGGCAACAGCACAAGCTCCGGTTGTACCAGTTTTAAAACGCGACTATCTTGACATGATAGCGGAATATAAGGGAGAACCCGAACTATTACCTCGATTCATAACAACGTGTGAATCTTTGATAACTCGATTTTTTGACAGGCACGATCCTGACAATTTTCAAAATATATACTTAGTAAATGGCATTATTGCAAAAATCAAAGGTGACGCGGCAATAGCAGTTGCGAATCGCCAAATTGATAACTGGCAGGACATTAAACTAGCTTTATTAGAAGCTTACCAAGACAAGCGAGATTGTTTCACTTTAAATCTAGAAATATGCTCGTTAAAACAAATGAACGACTCTGTATTTGAGTATTATAAAAAAATAATTCATTTATTAAACTTACAACTTAGCTACGTAAATCTACATTATAACCCACAAGAAGCACCTATCATCAAAGAAGTGTTTCGTAAAGCGGCTTTAAAAGCTCTTTTGTTTGGATTAAAAGAACCCATCGGTTCCCAATTAAGATCGAAAAATCCCGACACCCTCCAATCAGCTCTAAACATTCTTACGAACGAGATACAATACGGTATTACGCAAAATCCAAATGTATCGTATAAAAACAATTCACCCTTACATAATTCAAATTATGTCATGAAACGACAAACGCAACCAATTAATAGCCCTGTACATCAAAGACCTTATCCTACACAGATAAAACAGACGCCGTCATTCTTTCAAAAATTCCCGCAAAGACCCCAATTTCAGTGGCAGAATCAAAATCAAAACCAATATCAACAAAGACCACAGAACTTCAAGCCTACCCCAATGTCTGGCGTGATGCATCAACAAGCGCGAACCATCACGCGAAAGCCATTTCAGAACTTCCAAAGACCAGTTCAACGAACACCCGCAGAATTACATGCGATTGAACCAGAAACAGAGGAATTATTCGAAGAAACAGAAAATATGGAAAATCAAATCACTGACCCGTTCGAGCAAGAAAATCTCGATTACGAAAATTTTCAAGAAATAGCCTCGATACCCGACATAATAGAATGATAGAACACCTGAATTTAGATCAGATACAAATCAATAGATTACCCCATATAAATTTTCACGGTTTAAAATGCCTAATCGACACCGGCAGTACCAAATCATTCATGCATCCCCGAATAGCACATACAAAATACCCCGAAAACATTTTTCCAGACCCATTCTCTGTGAAAACCTGTCACGGTCACACCAACGGTGAAAACGCAGTGAAAGTCCCTTGCCCGGAATTAAAAATCCCAAATCTTAAACTAAAATTTAGCATATTCCACTTTCATAATTACTTCGACACATTAATAGGCAACGATCATCTCAAATTCCTTAATGCACAAATCGATTATAAAAACGATACGATTACGTTAGCCAATACGTGTTATAAATTCAAAAAATACAGCGAAGACGAACTAAATAATATACAATATGACCCAAAAAAAATAATGAACCCCGAAAAAATTCGTCTAGATCATTTAAACTCTGAAGAAAATAAACAGATAATAAAACTATTAAATCAATACCCCGATATTTTCCACGATGATACGAAAACATTGACCTTTACGAACGCCATAAAACACACCATTCGAACAAGCGACGAATTTCCCATCTACGTGAAAAGCTATCGCTACCCGGAAATTCATAAAAAAGAGGTAAAAGAACAAATATCAAATTTATTAAAACAAGGAATAATTAGACCTAGTCAATCACCATGGTCAGCACCCATTTGGATTGTACCAAAAAAAATGGACGCATCCGGTAAACGCAAATGGAGAATTGTGATAGATTACAGGAAATTAAACGAAAAAACCATACCAGATAAATATCCTATTCCAAACATTTCCGATTTGTTAGACAAACTAGGCAGATGTCAATATTTTACGACTATTGACCTCGCATCCGGTTTCCACCAAATTGAAGTAGATGAAAAAGACATCGAAAAAACAGCCTTCAACATTGAAAACGGTCATTACGAATTTATTCGAATGCCATTCGGTTTAAAAAACGCGCCCGCTACCTTCCAAAAAATGATGACAACGTTCTACACGGTATTCAGAACGAAATATGTCTTGTGTACCTAGATGATATTATTGTTTTCTCCACTAGCCTACAGGAACATCTGGAAAGCTTAAAAATAGTTTTCGAAAGACTCAGGAACGCAAATTTAAAAATACAACTAGACAAAACGGAATTTTTACAAAAAGAAGTCAAATACCTTGGACATATAATTACACCCGAAGGAGTAAGACCGAATCCAGACAAAATTGCCATTATAAAAAACTCCAAATTACCCACAACGACGAAACAAATTAAAGGTTTCCTCGGTTTAGTCGGATATTACCGTAAATTTATTCAGAACTTCGCAAAATTAACGAAACCAATGACTAACTATCTAAAGAAAGGACAAGTAATTGATGTTAAAAAACCCGAATACGTAAAAAGTTTCGAACTATGTAAAGAAATTCTTACAAATGACCCTATACTTCAGTACCCTGATTTTTCAAAAATATTTAATTTAACCACAGATGCTAGCGACGTAGCAATCGGTGCAGTATTGTCGCAAGGACAGATAAATAACGATCGACCAATAGCTTATGCTAGCAGAACGTTAAACGAACATGAGAAAAACTATTCGACTATCGAAAAGGAATTATTAGCCATCGTATGGGCATGCAAATATTTTAGACCATATCTTTTCGGCAGAAAGTTTAAAATTATTACCGATCACAGACCACTCACTTGGCTCATGTCAATTAAGGAGCCGAATTCAAAGTTAATTCGCTGGCGTCTACGTCTAGAAGAGTTTGATTACGAAATAATATATAAGAAAGGCAAACAAAATACAAATGCCGACTACCTCTCTAGAATCGAATTGAATTGTATAAATAATCAGACGGATATTACTTATGATCAATACAAATTAAGAAAACAAAATTTTGATACGCCTAATATCCAAGAAATAAACCAAGATGTATTTAAGATGCCAAATAATTATGCTCTAGCACATTGCATATCAAAAGACATCCATATGAACGCAGGCATAGCCCTAGAATTTAAGAAAAAATATGGATCAATTGAGAAATTAAAACAACAAAATAAAAATGTCACGGAAATTCCGTTCATAACTTCAAATGAACGCCACATCTACTACATGATCACAAAGGAGAACTATTATGATAAACCCTCGTACAAAAACATTTTTAAAACCCTTGTAAACCTTAAGCAAATATTAAAAACGCACAAAATTAAACAATTAGCTATCCCCCGAATATGTTCAGGTCTTGACAAAAAGAATTGGATAAAGATTAAACGAATGATTCAATATGTATTTTATGACGCAAATATTGAAATAAAAATATGCCACATTAATAGAAAACCGAAAGACCAAACCCCCTTTATCAAATATATGGAAAAATTCAATGAAGAGATAAATTCACAATCAATAGACGCACAAGTCGACCCACAGGAAGATAATACCCTGAACACTCAACACTCGAATATCGAAAATCCTATCTTCACAATTCCAAATACCGAAGATAACCTAAATAAAGCAAAAAACCAAATTATAGTATCCATAGTTAACCACATTCCTGCAAAAACAAAAGTTACAACGTTATTTAATACTAAACAAAGAATTAAGGTTCAATTAAATAAAGATAGAATGGAAGAAGATATAAAGAACTTTATAAAAGAATATATCGTTCCAAATGTATTGTATGTAATATATTTCGAACAACCGATTTATGAACAATTCAGCCAGATAATGCAAAAATATTTTAAAAACTCTGAGATAAGATTCAGAACAAGCAATTCACTACTTGAAGACGTTCTAGAAGAAAATGAACAACTCGACCTGGTAAAAAACTATCATGTTAGTAAAACAAACCATCGAGGAATAAACGAAACCGAGTTGAAATTACAAAGAAGATACTATTGGCCTAAAATGCGACAGACAATCACAAATTTTATAAATGATTGCGAAATTTGTAATGTTGCAAAATACGAGAGGAATCCCCTAAAAATACCTCTAAATTTAACGCCTACACCACTGAGACCCTTCGAAACTATTCATTTGGACACTGTATCCATTGAAGGACAAAAATTCCTTAGTATAATAGATTCATTTTCGAAATACGCGAATTGCTACTATTTAAAACTAAATACAGGTTTATTAGTGACCCAAAAGTTAATCAAATTCTTCAATCACCATTCAATTCCAACTAAAATAATCTGCGATAACGGAACTGAATTTAAAAATTCCATAATTCAAGATTTCCTAAAATTGTATAAAATAAATATTCACTACATCAGCATAGAACACCCACAATCTAACGGCATGGTAGAAAGATTTCACAATACACTCAAAGAACATTTGAGATTGCTAAACAGTCAACAAGAATACGCACATACAAATATTCGCGTAAAAGTACAACACGCATTATTAGCATATAATAATACAATACACTCTTTAACGAAATTAACTCCTTTCGAAATATTAAACGGACATATATCAGAAAACAATATAATATTGCCAAAATTGGACCAAACATTAGCAAGCGAATATATGAACTCACATAGGGAAAAGATGAACAAACTGTATGAAATGATCAATGAAAGATCATCACAAAATAAAGAACAACGAATATCAAATTATAATCAAAACAAGAAAGACGAAATTACGGAACTACCGACACAAATATATGTGAAAAATAGACAGTACGGCAAAGGTAAAAATAAATATCAAAAAGAACAAATCGAAGAACGACGCCTTGATAAAAAACATGTGATAACAAAAAAACAAAAGAAAATTCATGTAGATAATATCAGAAAACAGAAATCTAAAAAGAAATCATCTTCTTTACAGATGCCTGGCCCTAGCCATTCCAGGGATTAAAATACGAAATATTACGCATAATTCCGGATTGTTACCCATTCGACTAGGACCCGCAAAATTAGAAAAATCGCACCATACCCTAATTCATTATTACCAGATAACACCAATAATTGAAGAGGTTAATAAAATTAATACTCACTATAATAACTTATACACAACGATAAAAAATAACACCATAATATTAAAAGAAGTAAGCAATTATGATAATGTTTTACAAAGTTTGCAAATACAGGTTCACGAAAAATTAGAACATATACTTCTGCATCAGAATGAATCGCATATCCGAAAGAAAAGAGGATTAATTAACGGACTAGGAACATTTGTTAAATTCATAACCGGAAACCCAGATAATAATGATGAAGAAAGAATAACTAAAGCCCTCTCGAAATTAGAATCGAACCAAGTATTATTGCAAGATCAAATAAAGAACCAATATTCGGTAAATTCTCAACTAGTAGAGGAATTTAACGACACAATAACAAAAATCCAAAATAACGAAAATTTATTAAAAAGTCGTATCTTACAAATGAGCGAAATAATGAATAGAGAAATAAACTTTACAAATTTGTTAATATTCAAAGAATTATTTAATCAATTGGTAATGTTATTACAACAAATCTTATACGTCTTAAATGTCCTGGAAAACTCGCTAACATTTTGTCAAAAGCATGTTATGCATCCGAGCATCATTAATTCATACGATTTATTTACCGAACTGTCTAAACTAGAAAGCTACTATAAAAATAAATTGCCATTTGATGTTAAGTATGATAATATGTTAAAGTATGAACAAATAATCAAAATAGATTGCGTTTCGAAAGAAAAAGAAATAATGTATTTCCTGCACATCCCAATATATTCAGAAATAGAATACACCCTTTTTCAATTACAACCACTACCTACGATGTACGAATCTGATTCGGAAATATTAAACCCATTTTATACAATAATCCCCAAAACATACTATTTGTTGCAATCAGAGCGTGACATATTCCCAATGAAAAACAAATGCATTAAACAGGACACGTATCATTGCTCCGATCAATTGATCTCCCCAATCACAACATCATGTGAAGCAAACATTGTCTTGAACAAACCCAGTAAAAATTGTACATATACTAGAATCCACGAAACAGAAAACGAAATTTCCTTCATTGAAGCTACAAATCAATACCTAATATTCTTCCCAAAAGAAGACACATTCACCACAAATTGTTCATCAGCCCAAGAAGAATACAAAATGCAAGGAATTTATCTTATGGAAGTAGAACACTGCACAGCCATCTACAAAAACCAAGAATTACGGATAAATCAAGTATCAATTGGAATCCCGATTATCTACGATGCGACTATTTTACCCAAAATACTACAAAGAAACAATTTAAGCATCTCCTTGGAATCGCTGCACCTAAAAGAGGTCCGTCGACCACCGCTGATTCCCATAAATACCGAAAATAAGAATTCAACATGGACATTCATCCTAACTTCTCAAATTTTGTGTATATGTTGTATATCCATATACATAATCTACAAAATATATAAATGGAAACGACGACGAGAAACGAAGAAAGAAATTCCAAATAAAAAAGATGGACCCCGAGTCATTGAACCGTCTCTTCATCTTCCCGATGACGTTCCTTTCTAAGGATGGAGGGATTACATACGCATTTCTACAGAAGAACAAAGCAATCGCTGAGTCTGCAAACCCTATCTTCCAGACCACTATCTGACACTATCAGACGTATTAAATGCACCTGCGTCTGCTCGTAGCGTTAAGTCTTATTTTGTACGTTGTAGTTAGTACATTATAATTTCTTGTATTGTTCAACAATTATTTTATGTAAATAAAATAGTTTTTAAAAAGGGATAATTTCAAAGCCCGTATATATTTTCGATGCTGTGAGAGAATACGTTTTCTTATATGATACCAGTCACTGTAACTATAAAGACGTAGTGAAGAAAGGAGAAGCTTGGAAGGAGATTGCGCAAAAACTTGGTAAAAGCAGTAAGTGGCAGTTGTCAAATATATTTAATTGCTACATATCATACATAATTTGAAAATTACAACAGAACATTACAGTAATGAATCATGAAAAGTACAATGAGAATGATAATATAGTAATTACTTGTTTAATTCATTCACTACTGTTCATGAAACTGTTGAAGTAACGAACAAAATGGTTTCGTACTGCATGGGAAGCATCACTCGATCTTTCTCTTAAGCGAGTAACAGTGGAGAAAGCATTGATGGGCTGATTCGTGATGTCATCTAATAATTGTCTCTCATCGGTAGTGACATTTTCCGTTTTAGATCTAATAAAATTATGAAGGCAACATGCCGCTTGGATAACTTGAACTTTTTAAGCTAAAATGCGAAGGCATTTTCGACGATTCGACGCGCTCTGCAATGTCGTTTATTGTAAATTCTCTTTTCTAAATTATCAACCACTGCATTCCTTGGGAAAGGACGCATTAAGTAAGTTTGCAACTTAAACCCTTCGTCACCTACGAACACATGAGGGACGGGGATATCTGTTCCGGGTAATGGCTTTGGAGGCCATATTATTTTGTTATCAACGAAATCGCGATAGAAGGACGAATTCTCGAAGATGGCGCTATCACTGTGCCGTCCACAACTGCCTATATCAACTACAATGAAATTGTAGTAAGGATCAACTATGGCTAAGAGAACAATCGAAAAATAGTTTTTATAACAAAAATAACTCGAACCAGTCTTACACACACACGTTTCCCATCTATGCTCCCTATGCAGTTTGGGAAGTTCCATCGTTCTCTAAATCCAACTTCAGATTTTGTCCAAACCTCCTCCGTTGGAGTTGCCAAGTACAGCGGTTGTAGAATGTTCCATATCTCTACGCATACTTCTTTAACTATGCTGGAAACAGTAGTACGTCCACCGCGTAAGGACAAAGCAATAGTGCGATGGGAATCACCTGTAGCTAAATACCTGAAATAATAGAAACATAAAGGTTGAACAGCAATAATATACATAAGCAAACATGAAATGAAAATGTTAAATATAAACATTCTTATCAGGTTTTATTTTTCACGTTGTTTATTATTATTTTCGTTCATTAGGAAATATTATTTTATCCTGTTTCTTACAGGTGACGCTATTAAGCTTAAATGGAAGAATTTAAGGGATTCGTATATAAAGTATCTCAAATTCTCGAAGGGAACTACTGGTTCGGCGAAGAAATTTAAAAATTGGCCTTGGTCTGCAAATTTGGTGTTCCTTCAGGATACAGTTTCTCTACGGCCAACTGCTTCAAATATTGCACAGTCTAGTGAAACACAAGTTGTTCACGAAGACGAAAACAGTGATGTTGATCTTTGCGCGACAGCTAATACTGAAATGCCGCCGCCTCCGAAAAAATTCAGGAATAATGAAGCGAACAAGGATGTTGACAAAATTTTAAAATATCTGGAACATAAAAAACAAAACAGAGAAAGACAAAACCTCGACCGTATAGATTACCTTTTTTTAAGTTATGCGCAGACATTTAAGAAATTTCCATATAGAACCCAGGCTGAGATAAAAATGGAAATGGCACAAATGTTTGGCCGGGCTGAGCTACATAATATGGGTACTGAAAGTGCAACCCCATTTTCTCCTTCAGACTCAAGTTGTCAATCCTGGCCACCGACTTCAGATAACAATTCATCCGTTGAAGTGACTTTCACTGATCTTATTAATACGAATAGGCCAGTACTTGAATTTCGTTCATCGTCTACAGATTCAGTGAAGGAGTGGTACGAAAATTTCAAGGATGGAACGTTACAGGCATTTCAGTGGAAAGCTTATTTATTATATTTCCAAACGATTTAGAATGGTTGCATAATTTTGCTGAAAGGAAAAAGATTTTCCAAAAATAATAAACTGTATTTTTCTTAGTCGTTTCGATTTTTGAGATTTTGTGAAAAATAATAAAAATAAACCGATTTTATAAAGATGTGTCTTCCGGGTGTTGCTGTGGTGGTTGAGATAAACTTGACGTTTCTCTGATTATGCTGTGTGCATTGTCAGCTTCTTCAGAAGTTTTCTAAAGTCTTTAGAAAACTTCAAGTTTCAACCACCACGGCAACAGATACAGCCTACATTCGACTATTAAACCGATTTTACTTACCTCAAGCAGATTGCTAGCCTTTCCTTCGTCCCAATGGGTTTCCTCCAATTGGTAATTTGTTTTGATATTCTAAAGTACCCTAGTAAAGTATGTAAGTTCTCGAATTGTTCTCGAGACATTCGAAAATATGCGAAAAGGCGATCTTCGAATGAACTCAATTCACAGCACAGGCGATGAAACTCGCCAAACGCATGTCTTCTCTCATTAATTTCATGTGCCCACTTTCTCGTCCGTCTTGCTCGACTCAGAGCGAACATAAGAAGCGATTCTTCTTCGTCGGAGGAGCTGCTCGACATTTTGAACCGACGACGCACTGGTACGCACTTGGTCGCAATTGCACTTTGGTTCGCCCTCGCCTTGTCCGCATTCTGTTTGACAATCTCAGTCCGCGATGGACTGCGGACATATTTTTTACGTTTGTTTCAAAATTTTTCATTTTTATTTCGTTTTTTTTCTACGTTATAGTAAAGATCTGGAATGTTTTATTTTTTACCAAATAGTTTATTTAATTACCAACATTTTAAGCGTAATTTGAAAAAAATCGGATGAAAAATAAAGTTTTTTGTTAAGGATTTTATGGAACGACAATATTTTCATTTTCATTGCTCACACACTATATTCGGCGTCCATCAGTTTTAATGTATTTTAAAAAAAACGGAATTTGAATCTCTGTATATGTTGGTAGCCCTGATTGACGAAATATGACATTTTGCTCTCTCTCTCTGTCACAGTAAACACATGTCAGTTTGGCTTTGTACGTGCAAGAAGTAAAATGTGTTCAATCGATCCGAACGAATTTTGTTATGTTTGTGGTGTTCTTGTGAAAAAGAAATCACAACATTTGATGCGAAAAATGAATACGAAAAATTTATCTGAAGCGTATAAGAAGTATTTCGGCTTTCGACCTGCGTCTCTCGACAAACCGTGGACACCGAATAGTGCATGTAACAACTGCCGAACAATATTAAATAAAATTGGTAAGGGTCAAGAGTGTTTCTTCACATTTGGAAAGCCAATGCAATGGAGAAACCAGATCAACCATACAACAGATTGTTATTTCTGTTTAACGGAAAAGGCTATTGGACCTAGAATTGAACCAGTTTATCCAGTTGTCAGCTCGGTGACCCTGCCAGTGCCGCACTCAGTATCGTGCCCCAAACCGCAGCTGATTGTAGCTGGCCCCACAGAAATACGAAAAAGAACAATAAAAATAATTCATCAAATGAGTGCAGTGAATCAGAAATGCAATCAAATAAGAAACCCCATTTACTTACTCAGGCCGAGCTCAATGATTTGTGTCGAGATTTGTATTTGCCGAAATCGAAATCTGAATCACTTGCATCACGATTGCAACAGTGGGGATATTGTGCTCCTGAGACACGTGTGATATTACCGTGATCGCAGCAAACAACTTGCACTTTTCTTCGCAAAAACGGTAAACTTTTTAAAGTAAAGTTTTTGTGCCAACATATGTGGTCTTTGCTATACTCTCCAACAAAATTATGACCCAGAGGAATGGCATCTTTTTCTGGATGGAGGCAATGATAGTTTGAAGGCAGTCTTGCTTCATAAAGGGAATACGAAACCAACAATTCCAATCGCATATGGAAAATACATAAATGAAACATATGAAGCAATGAAAGAATTTCTCGACCTCTTACATTATGACCAACATCAATGAAAGTTTGCTCTGATTTTAAATTAGTTGCCATACTATCTGGATTGCAAGGGGGCAATACGAACTTTCCCTGTTTTCTATGCCTATGACACAGGCGTGACCGTCAGAATCACCACACCCGAAAAGTTTGGCCCGAGCGAAGTTGACGTACGCACGGAAAGTACAATATCAAAAATGACCCACTCATTCCTCAGGAGAAGATAATACTTCCTCCATTACATATTAAGCTTGGGATATTTACAAAGATTGTAAAAAAGTTGCCAAACGACAGTCTTGCCATGAATTACCTTAAACAAAAATTTCCGAGAGTCACAGCGAGCAAAATTGAAGCTGGACCTCAAATTAGGGCTCTGTACGGTGACCAAGCATTTAATGAGTGTTTAGGTCCAGCTCATTTGGAGGCATGGGAAGCATTCCAGGACATCGTTCACAACTTTTTGGGAAACTACAGAAGTCCTGATTACACTGAGAAGATCGATACATTACTGCAAAATTCAATGCCATTGGTAAGCGTTGAGTGAAAACATGTATATCAAAAAGGCCGGTATCCTTTGAAAATTTATTCTTTTTAACTTTTAGGTTCAAATATGACACCTAAATTACACTTCTTATTCAGTCATATGGATATTTTCCCCACGAACTTGGGCTCCGAAAGTAATGAACAAGGTGAAAGATTTCACCAGGAAATGGAAGAAATCGAGAGACGTTACAAAGGCTGGTGGGATGAACAAATTATGGCGGACTATTATTGATTCCTCATTCGCGGAGACCCATCCGGAAAAAAACGCAAAAGTTCAAGTCGCTCGTCATTTTAATTTAAATTTTTTGAATTTACGCCGAATATAGTGTGTGAGCAATGAAAATGAAAATATTGTCGTTCCACAAAATCCTTAATAAAAACTTTATTTTTCATCCGATTTTTTTCAAATTACGCTTAAAATGTTGGGTTGGGTTGGGTTTTCCAGATCTTTACTATAACGTAGAAAAAAACGAAATAAAAATTAAAAATTTTGAAACAAACGTAAAAAATAGGCAAATTTTGAATTTTGAGGTGCCATAACTCAGCCATTTCTTAACAGATAGAAATTTGCAGCATATCGACGGAAAAGGCATTTACCTTTCCAACGATATGCCATTTATCTCGATCGGACGATCGGTTGGGCTCCACAAGGGTTTGAGTGGGACCATACACCGAAAAACACAAAAGTACCGTTATCTAAAAAACGGTATTTACATTTGAAAAATGTATGTAAAAATATCAAAAATAAAATATTTTTTACTAGAGTTTGGAAAACTTCGATATTTCCATATTAATTTGAGTTAGGAAAAGTGGAATATTTCCTAATAAGTGCGGAAATAACATTTCAACACTGAAAGTTCAGTTGCCAAATTGTTCGTACTTGCCCTTTGATTTCACAGGTAATAAAGATTGAACCGCCAACGCAGCCGATTCTTCTACATCAGACACTTCACTTGAATACAAGAGGCATCGGTTTTGGATTAAGCATAATGGCTTACCATGCTGCCATGAGCAGCGATAGAACAAACATCCCAAGCATATATGAACAGTACAGAGTGTGCTTAGGCTTGGTTGAATGTAAGGTAGAAGCAATTAGAAGTACATTTCCCATCCCAAATAGAGCGGCGGAACGTTTATATCAAATGAGAATTACCGCAAATAGAATGAAAATCGCAAGAGCGATCACTGTAGTGCCAGAACCAGTGAAGAAGGTTATCAACGCTATTATAAAATACGATGAAAAATTGTATTATCCTGGTTTAGCTCCTTTGTTCAAAAGACCAAATCAAAGAGTTGTACCACAACCAGAGAGCTTAGTTTTGTCGAAGCTCAGAGAAACAGTCTTGGCATTGAGCAATGTTAACACTCCCATACTTGAGAGACAACGATTTAAGAACAACTGCCCAATCCCTGGAGCAATTTGGAATGATGTTGATATACTCCAAAAGCCAGATGAGATAATTCCGGATGGTTATGATGATGACAGGTTTGCACAAGAAGGTGATGGGTACATATATGACAGTACTCCAAAAGATAATGCCTACCTCATTACACAAATAGCTATTTCATATTCATTTCCTAGATGATGTAATTGCTTGCTATAGTTTTTTTTAAGTTCAAGATAGTCAATTTTTTTCGGACGTTAATGCCTCATTCAAAATTGTTTTCCCCGAAAAAAGTCGAACGTCGATGTAGCGATAGTGAAGATGAATTTACTGAGCAGTTTGAGTTTGATGTTAGGAAGGAATCGGAAGATGAATCAGGACCAAGTAAACCTAAAAGAAAATGAGGCAACATACATTTTATAACGGCAAACCTTGTAACAGTTTTGGATAAATGTAAAGTTAGTGACCGTGACGCTGCGCGAACACTTATAGCAACCGCTCAAGCTCTAAACCACGAAGTAGACGAGTTAGTAATAAATAAAACTTCTATTCGCAAAATCCGTTCAAAACTTCGAGGTGAAACTAGACAAATTTAATGAAGAAGAAATTCGAAGCATTATAGTTCACTGGGATGTTAAAATTTTGCCATCGTCAATAGGAAAAGAATCTATTGATCAGATTCCAGTAGTCATATCAATGCATATACAATGACAAGAAACAATTACTTGGGATCCCAGCAATGTCATCTGGAACGGGAAAGCAACAAGCGGAAGTAGTGTATGACCTATTGTAAGAATGAAGCCTAATTGAAAAATTAGAAGCTTTATGTTGCGATACCACAGCTTCTAACTTAGGCCGACTTCAAGGTGCTTGTGTTCTTTTAGAGCAAGCTATCGGAAAAGATCTTTTATATTTACCATGTTTTCGATGAAGAAATGCAAAAATCATCAGGCCCTAACGTACAAAGATTCAGCAGATTTAAAGATGCTTGGATCAAAATTGACAAAATTAACTTAATGGGTGGAGTTGAAGCTGAGAAAGTGAACGGTGCAGTTGGGAGTGTATACGAGATTATAAAATCTCTCAAAATCTTGAAGTAAAGCAACCACGTGATGATTATAAAGAACTTCTTCAATTAAGTATAGTTTTTCTTGGTGGTACAGTTCCGGACTTTACCTTCAAAAAGCCTGCAGCATTTCATCACGCCCGTTGGATGTCAAAAGCTATTTATTGCCTTAAATTATATTTATGTCGAAAGAAATTTAAAATGACAATTGGAGATAAATAGTATTCGAGACACTTACATCTTTGTTGTAAGGGTGTGTTTAAAAAATTAGGTACAAGCACCAGTTGCAGCAGAAGCCCCTATGCAGGATTTAAGATTGCTGAAAGATTTACATGCTTATAAAATTGTTGATCAGAAGATTAGTCGTGCGTCATTTAGCAAATTAAGTAATCATTTGTGGTATTTAAACCCAGGAGCAGCGTTGTCTTTTTTGATCCAAAAGTTACATATGAGTCGAAGAAGTTTATGGTGCAAGCTCTGGATAACCCTACTGATTGCGAATTAAAAAAAATGATCGTAACTCCTCACACTATAAGCCAATATCTTAATAAGAACATTGAATATTTTATATCCCAAAAATCACGTCTTTTTTCAAAAGGTTTGGTATTCCAACGGACGTATTTATCAAATGATCCAAAGGAGTTCGAAATATGAATGTTGTTAATGACTCGGCAGAACGGGCAGTTAATAATGGAAGATTTTAATTTAGTGTTATCCAAAAATGAAGAAGCCAAGCAATTGATAGTGCAAATTGTAGCGGATTAATACTACCCGAATGTGAACAAATATTTCTTTTCAAATAACATAACATATAAATAACTAAAAACAAAGCATTTTTATTTATCCCTTTTCAGACAGAAATCTTGTAACATTATCAAATCTGTGGCACAAGGAATAAGTCCATGTTATGTTTTTTCTATTTATTAACTTTTCTTAAGAAATATGTCTCCATATAGATACATAATTTTACTTTTTATTTTAGCTACAGTCAAATATATTTTTTAAATATGTTTCTTAATATAAATATATTCTTTAGGCGAACGACACGAAAAAATGAAATTTCAATCGTCAAACACGCTTCCATTTTTGGCCGCAATACGGTGGCAACATCTACCGACAGTTTCCGAAATTATATAAAAATAAACAATTTTACCGGCAACATCAAACTGTACATCTTGTTTTCAGTAGTAACGTGTTGATACTCGACTTTTCAAGAAATTATCCGGTAATTATTGTTTATAACGATGTCCAGCAGTGACGAAAGTGTATGGAATTATCCAACACCCCTCCCGACGTAATAAACGAAGCCAGGTTAGATTTATTGCCCAAAAAGTCAGCACAACTCTACGAGAAACATTATAATGTGTTCCTGCAGTGGTGTAATAAGAAGAAATTTAACAAATACAGCTTCAATAAACATTTCAAATGTTGTAGGCGGCTACTGCAAATTTACCGCCGCGGTAAAAATCGCCAAGTGTGTAACAGTGGCGGCTCGTGAGCTCGGGAATAAGTGAAGAATCGGTGGCAGGAGCTCCCCCCTCCTATAGCGAGTCATGTAAATAATTTTTTTCCCGGTTTGAAAAATATATAGTTATATAAAAACGAAAATAAAAATACCGTTATGTTATGGTTATAGTTTATTTTTTTATTTTTTGTCAATTTTCCTTTGCTTTAAACTTGCAAACTTATCGATTACGTCGTCGAAAATGGTTCTGCATTAATTAACTTATTTAACTGTTCCTTTTCAATTGAAAATTTCTATAATATTTTTTTTAAAACGTCGATTATACATTTTGTAATGCATTTGTAGATTTCCAAGAATCGTTTCCAGAAGTAATCGTTTTCACTTTGATAAATTTAGCCGAACTGTACAACGTCTTGTAAAGTTATTCAGGGAAACGAGAAGTGTAGGACGTAAAGAAGGTAGTGGGGGACCAAAAGTGAATTGAAGAAAACATTGAAAGTAATTGAGGAACGCCCAAATACTTCAATACGCCATTTACAACGAGTGAATCTGTCATATAGCACTTCACATATAGCATATTCTAAAACAAGATCTTCATTTACATCCTTATCGTCTACAACTGTTTCATGAATTATTTCCTAATGATCGTCCTCGAAGACAACAATTCTGTCAGTGGTTTGTGGAGAACTTTCATGACAACGATGAGCTACTGGAAAAGACATTCTTCATTTATTCATACCATATTATTAGTTTTAATATGCCACAAGATCTGGGATGTTGTGATTTTTGTGGGCATACATTAAAAATTTAATTTATAATACACCTGTGGTTGTCAAGGATGATCTTCGGCGAAGTATAACTAGCAAATTTGAAGAAATGAATAATTCGCCATAGATGTTGATAAATGTTATTGACTCCAAGAGAAAAAGAGTTAGATTTGTGTTGGTTTTATTTATTAAAGTTGTCAATAATTATGTTTAAATCAATTACATTGGTTTCATTAAAAAGCCGTTCTAAAATTGAACTTTGAAATTGAAATACGCGCTATTAGTGAGGTTATGTGTGAGGTAGATTAGTTTTGTTTGCATCCACCGTCCTATCCACTATCACGTGCAACAAACTAGAGTAGCCTTATATTTTTGTGTAACAGACTTTTTGAGGACTTTATCGGTCGTGGACGACGTGCAGATTTATAATTTTGGAATTGATTGAGTTAAATAATTACAAATAGTAAGTATAATATAATAATTTGAGTTTAACTGATTTAACCTCAATTTAGTTAATGGTTTTAATTGATTAATCTTCGCGTTTCAAATTCAAGTATATTATTAATAATGTTATACATTACATTTTGCAGTGTCAGAGAAGCATGTGTAGCGCAGATATTTTTATACGAATGCATATTTTCAATATTTAATTATATTCCCTAAAATGAATATGAATACACACCGTTTTGTGTGTATTATTGGCTAAGGGTTGAGTGGAGGGGCCGTCTGAGCGATAAGTAAGATATTGCATGAGATCTAGAGAGGGGGTGTCTTACTTTTAGGACAGTTACTAATAGCATGCGGACTTAACTAGTCGATGCACGTGTAGACAATGGTAGTCTAGAATGCAGTGGCGTAGTTAGTGAGTGCGAAATGATGAGTTGTGCAAAACAGTAGCGAGGCGAGGTATATATGGCAAATACAGCGTTGGTAAAGTAGAGTTGTATACATCTGAACGATTTATTATGTGATAGCCATTGTGTTATTATGGATATATATA
The DNA here is from genome assembly GCA_959613385.1 of Geotrupes spiniger. Lineage (NCBI taxonomy): Eukaryota > Metazoa > Arthropoda > Insecta > Coleoptera > Geotrupidae > Geotrupes > Geotrupes spiniger. Next base: position 38,678,886 of record OY390735.1, read on the forward strand.
TGCATGTGGATATATATATATATATATATATATATATATATATATATATATTGTTGTGTTGCCAGTCACCTTTGTGGTGTCTATGGAAAGTCGAGTAGTGAGGGCCCCCGCTGTGTGCTACGGGGGTCGGCTGATCATTTAGTCAGAATGGAATGACATGTCATTGTCCTTGGTGAACCAATAACAGGCGTGGTTATCGGCAAGCCTCGACCCGTTGCCGAAGTAATGGGGACAGTGATTCTGGAACCGTATGTCCAGAAGGCAAGGTATGCTAATATCCAAAGTTGCCTGTCGAGTACGCCCATGCCATTCTTGGGTGCGACATGGGGGCTGACGCCCATTGGTTCTCCTGTAACTCTACAGGAGAGCGACGAGCACGTCGAGTGCATCTTTCAGGTACACTAGCATGCGAAGATATCCGGAAAATGGTAAAGGTGTCCAAAGCTGATAACATGACCGATTCGAGGATAGCTACGTGGGACCGGGCGGGCCCCCGAAAGGGGCCCTTTAAGTAACTCTATGTATCGTAACCGCTGTATTGTAAAGGGTGCTATTTATATTTTCATGTGGTGCCATTGTTGACATTGCTTTTGCCATGATGTGTGTATTGCGTTTGGAATGTGCTACCGCTGAATGGATGTAAGAATGCCTCTCTAGTACTTGATATAACGAGATGATATCAGTTTGGCGATAAACGGTGAGTTAACAATTATTCTGCTGGGTCCATTTGATTATTAATAATAATCGAGTAAACGAAATAAACGCCTATCTAACACATGTTATCAAGTTTTACCACATTGCTCAATTTTTTGGGCAAGATATGAATTACATAGCTCGGGGGGGGAAATGCCTATACAAGTGGGCACGTGCAGAGTGTTACTATGCTATTGAAAGGAGTTGTGCAAGCCAGCATGTAGAAGAGAGCATATAATGTTGAGGTACGGTACTTTACTAAGCTAGTTTTTCTTAAGTTTCATTTTTTATATGCTTCAGATGGCTTACAACCCCAAGGAAGGTATTAAAGAAGCCTATTGCACCTGTCCACGGGGTGCAGTAACCTGCCATCATATGTCTGCACTGCTATATCATGGGCATTATAACATAAGTGCCACCGATACTGCATGTCAGTGGAAAACAGTACGTGGGTCCGCCTGAAACATCACAACCTGTGAAACTGAGTGACCTGTTTGCAAAAAAAGAAAAATCAAAATTATCGGGCCACTAAACGCGATCTGAATACAACATTTGAAATGGAGAATTGGAACTTTTGCACAGGCTTTGGGACCCACTAATGTTGTAGGGTTTTCTTGGTTGCTAAGGGCAGAACCCTCTGTAGAAGCTGCTACAAAAATACCAAACATCGAGGAAATCATTTTCAGTGAAGAATTTCTGGCTGCAGTGGATAAACGAACTTTCATCTTGGAACGAAGCAAGATCTCAAAAGAGACCATTTTGGAAATTGAGAAGCTGACAAGGGGGCAACATTTAAATTCCAATTGGCATCTAGCACGAAAGCATAGGTTGACAGCTAGTAAATTTGGACTGGTTTTAAGAGCCTGTCAGCGAAATAAATATCCTCCTTCCTTGCTGAAAAACCTGATGGAAGGTTATAGTTTGGATCGCGTAGCAGCAGTACAGTGGGATGAAGAACATGAAGAAACAGATTTGGAGAAATTTAAGACAGCGACAGGACTTTCTGCGGAGCCTTTTGGCTTATGGTTACATCCTTCTGGCTTATTAGGGGCCAGCCCAGATGGTGTAGGGGAAGATTTCATCGTTGAAGTGAAATGTCCATACAAATTCAGGAATGCTGCAAGTCTGAAAGATGTAGTGGACAAGATTTACTGTTTCAGGTATGAGGACTATGTGACGGTAGTCAACACAAGTCACCTGCACTACCACCAAGTTCAAGGTCAGCTACATTTGTTGCAGTGTGTTATATGGTGATATGGACCCCAAAATACACACATTTTCTCAATTTTTAAAGATGAAGAGTGGGTGGAAAATTTAAATAAGTTAATTGAATTTTACTTAGAAAAATATGTAACACACATAATGAAATAAAACTAATTATACATCGCATCTACATACCTCAAATCCATGACAAAAAAATCCGCGGTGGTCCGCACGAAACTTACTTATACTTAGTTATACTACGGTTTTCGAAAAAACTTTTCAATGAAAGTTGTTTAAAATAACTATAATTTATGTAAGAATATTTTTTTCCGTAACGTGTACCCTTTTCGAGATATAGAAAAAGGTGATAAGAGTAAACCATCACTTCCGGTTGAGAGATTGCGTTCAAAATAGGACGCTTTCCTCCTTGCTACATACAAATGTTAAGTTTAAAGTTTCATAGCTCTAGCTATAATCGTTTGGACGCTAGAGCGCGCACAGGCACACAGACAGACACACAGACGTCATTCCGAAAATAGTCAGAAACGATTCAGGGGACCTCAAAACGCCTATATCCGTTAAAATCTCGAGGTCGAAATTTTTCATGATTCCTATACTTACTTATACGTAAAGTATAAGTAAGTAAAAATCAGCGGTGGTCCGCACGAAACTTTCTTATACTCAGTTATACAACGTTTTTCGAAAATACTTTTCAAATGAAAGTTGTTTAAAATATCAATATCTATAATTTATGTAAGAATATTTCATAACAGTACACACACACAGACGTCATTCCGAAAATAGTCAGAAACGATTCAGGGGACCTCAAAACGTGTATATCCGTTGAAATCTCGAGTTCGAAAATTTTCATGATTCCTATACTTATACATAATGTATAAGAAAGTAAAAAAATTACATTACATTTGTTTGGAAATTAATAAATCAAATCATTGCTCTACGTCATCTACGAATAAATGTTGCACTTCCTTTATCAATGGATATTGCAGATTTGTAAAAGCTGCAACACCTTTGAATATAACGTCGCCAAAGGGGCATAGCGGTTCAGGCAGATTGGTCAATATTCGAAATGATTTTAATCTACAAATCGCTCGTTCCACGTGAATTCTTGCACGTGCTATAGATTGTGTTTATCTCACTTGTGCAGGCGTGAATTGCGGAGTTCTGAGGAAAGGTGGAATGTTAAGATTGACCCCTGGTGGTAGGATATCTTTTATTAGGAAACCCTTATCGGCTAAAATTAGGTCTCCTGTTTGCAGTGTGTTAAGTATTCCACAATCCTGAACGAATTTTTTATCGGACGTTGACGTATCCTCGCATACAAATCGGTTACATATGTATTTACGATTTTAACACTAAAGGCTTGTTCTGACTAGGCCAGTAATTTAGTCAAGTGGCAAGTAATTTAACCTCTCTGAACTTGGCAGCCGACTTTCGAAAAATAAATATTTTAAATTACCACTAGATTATCTATCGTTTGTACCCGTTTGTACCACTTTCATTTTCGTTTGCACCTCAAACCAAAAAAAAAAAATCGTTTTCAAAATTTGACCCGCAGCCGACTTTGGAAAATCGAAAATTTTCCAACGGGATCTGATTCAAGGTCGTTTGTACCACCTTCGTTTTCAATTTTTCTCGAAACCCAAAAAAGATACCGTAATTTGAAAATTTCGAATGACTAACTTCCACAATTTTTGAAATTTCGGAAATCTGTAAACGGGAATCGACGCGGAATCGTTTGTACCCGCAGGAACCACTTTCCTTTTCGTTTGTACCTCAAACCAAAAAAATTTAAGAGCCTTTTTCCATTCTGAAAAATAAAATCCGCTTAATTTCCAAGATTATTGAGATATCTCAATTTTGTAAACGGGGTTCGGTTACTGACGGCGGCGTGAGGTTTGTACCGCTTTGCGTTTCGTTTGTACGTCAAACCAAAAAAAATTACGAGTGTGTCTAAAATTTCAAAAAACTAACTTCCACAATTTTTGAAATTTCGGAAATATGTAAACGGGAATCGACGTGGAATCGTTTGTACCCGCAGGAATCACTATCCTTTTCGTTTGTACCTCAAACCAAAAAAAATTAAGAGCCTATTTCGATTCTGAAAAATAAAGTCCGCTGAATTTCCATGATTATTGAGATATCTCAATTTTGTAAACGGGGTTCGGTTACTGACGGCGGCGTGAGGTTTGTACCGCTTTGCGTTTCGTTTGTACCGCAAACCAAAAAAATTACGAGTGTTTCTAAAATTTCAAAAAAACTTAACTTCCACAATTTTGGAAATTTCGGAAATCTGTAAACGGGAATCGACGCGGAATCGTTCGTGCCCGAAGGAATCACTTTGATATGCTTTTGTGCCTCAATTAAAAAGTTGTGCATGAAAATTCAGCGCAACGTGAGTCAAACCTCTGCCTCAATATGCACCGGGTTCCACGCAAGCCAGGCTCGGAGCTGCAATCAGCTGACCGAGTTCACCGTCGCATGAGCGATGAAAAGTGATACTGCTGACTGCAACCCGCTAAAGATCAGCAACAGCTTTCCGAGTTGGTTGGAGCGAATTCCTTTGGGTGGTGTATCCGTTTGTACTTTTTGATTGTTTGCTGCTGACGAATTCCAATCGATACGACCAAAAATGCACTCGACAATTAATAATTTTTCAATAAAATATTTCGTCAGCTAATATAATAGAAATCCTTCAGCAGGGTACTGTAGATTATAGCTGCAGATATATTTGTACAAGGTTAATCCTATCTAGAAAACAATATCGCATGAGTACAAGCGGACTTGGTTATGTGATCGGTAAAATACAGGTTAATTTTTTCTTGTGTTTTCTACCCGTGTAGCTAATTGGCGATTTCCACGATACTCCCTATTGATATGTATGCCATTCTCGAGTGTAAGATTCATACGTTCGTTTAAATATTGGTGGAAAATGGCATAGGTACAGAGCGTTCTTCACATGATGTATTGGTACGAACAAAGATTTGACTTTGAATAATTTTATCAAAATGGTAAATCCAGATAGCCCGGATTCAATATGAACGCACGTAGACTATATGTTATCAATTTTTGACGTAATATAACATATGTATCCTCTGTTTTTGGAGGAGTTTTGGACTTCCCATTTTCCCATTTTCCAGTGATCTAGTTTCTAGTACTAGTTTGTATTTTTTGGTTTGAGGTACAAACGAAACGCAAAGCGGTACAAACCTCACGGCGCCATCAGTAACCGAACCCCGTTTACAAAATTGAGGTATCTCAATAATCATGGAAATTAAGCGGGTTTTATTTTTCAGAATCGAAAAAGGCTCTTAAAATTTTTTGGTTTGAGGTACAAACGAAAAGGAAAGTGATTCCTGCGGGTACAAATGATTCCGCGTCGATTCCCGTTTACAGATTTCCGAAATTTCAAAAATTGTGGAAGTTAGTTGTTTGAAATTTTAGAAACACTCGTAATTTTTTTTTGGTTTGAGGTACAAACGAAAAGGTAAGTGATTTCTGCGGGTATAAACGATTCGGCGTCGATCGCCGTTTACAGATTTTCGAAATTTTCAAAATTGGAAAAGTTAGTCATTCGAAATTTTCAAATTACTGTATCTTTTTTGGGTTTCGAGAAAAATTGAAAACGAAGGTGGTACAAACCCTCAATCAGATCCCCTTGGAAAATTTTCGATTTTCCAAAGTCGGCTGCGGGTCAAATTTTGAAAACGATTTTTTAATGTACTGTACACGGCTATGGTGCGAACGATATTTGATCAGTTGTTAGTCGTTTAGTTACTAAATTATTTGCCACTTGACTAAATTACTGGCCTAGTCAGAACAAGCCTTAACACACTGGATGGGCATGACACATTCCATTGTATGGGAGGGATTCAATGCATAACTCCATTTTACGCTCTAGAAGCAGATGATCCGTTACATCGGCGCTCTGTAACAAATACTTCCGCTGCTATTGCAGTAGCTGGAGTTGTGGAAATTATGTATTACAGAAAAGAAAAATTAAGTGGTCTGTCAAAAGTAACAGTTCAAGATATTGCAAATATCAGAAATATTTCATGAGAAAGCCTTCCATCCATTGGTGATTTTATGTGGTTATACGGAAAATGGACCTGCATTCCCGAGATACCAGGTTCAAATGGGTTCATGGAAGAAGTCACTGCCAACAAACCCTTCGTCAAATCGAAAGTTATATTTCTTCCATTCATTCATGCTCCACCGTCCGACTATGAATACACAACGCTTCACTCTGCTCTTGAAAAAAGCAAGGCATCCCAGTTCAAATCGTGTATAGTAACATTCGATCAGCCGCTCTTCTGGAAAGCACTAGACATTGTTTCTACTGCAGATCCATTGGGTATATCATTGTTCGCCTTAGAGGATTCCATATTTTAATTTCATTTATGGGTGCTATAGGTTACATAATGAGCGGGAGCGGTCTCGAACATGCGTTAAGAACAATTTACGCCGAAAACAGCGTTGGAAAAATGTTGTTGGGTCATGCGTATTCCAGAGCTATACGTGCTCATTTTCTCGTGCATTTATCATTGGCAAAGCGCATCATGGAGACAATCGAATTTGAAGATCAGAAATAGACCATCTTTTAATTGACTTGGATCGTACCGTCGTTCTCACAGCCAACGAAACCAATGTGGTGAAGAACGTTGTTGCGAAATTCCGAATAGCGCTAAATCGTCTGGAAAGAAATGGACCTACTGCTAAGTTATGGACGCAGTACTTTAAACTGGTCACGTTGCTGAAGCATTTCATCGAAGCTGAGCGTTCCGGCAACTGGGTGCTCCATCTGGACACGATTCAAAGAATGCTGCCTTTTTTCCATACCAGTAGTCACTTTTTATACGCAAAGAGTGCTCATTTGTACCTTCAAGACAAGATGCCAACCGACGAATTTGAAAAGTTCACTGCACAGGGTTACTTCACAATAAGACACTCCAATAAATTTTGGTCTGGGATAATGTCTGATCAGATCATTGAGCAGACATTAAGTCTAAAATTAGTAGAAGAATTTTCAACGCGGAGTTAATGAAGACGTGGCTGCAAAATGGACTATGGGCTATGTACGGATGCAAAATATTTTTGAACAGATTGAAGACTTCTGCGATATTCTTAACAGCACCACCGAGCAACATGTCGACATTAGGCCTAGTCGTGTGTGCAGAGACAATCTGGATATGGAAAAAATAGATCATTGGTTTGATGCGCACGATCCATTCCCCTTGTTTTCTGACGTAACGTCTATTAGCACTAGAACAATTGGTCATGAAAACACCAATTGCCATCTTGCTGAGGAAGTTGGAATGAAAATATTGCACAACATGATCGGGACAACCTATGACACAATCAAGTTTCAAAGAAAAAACAAAGTGGCCCCCTGTCGATAATTTCCAGCAGCATAATTATGAGCAATACACCTGTCGTAATCAACCCATTGTTACTTTTTCAACGAATGAACATTAAAAATGAATCGATCGAGGATCTCCGGGCTTGTTTCGCGTATGAACTTTCGCCGTACCATTTATCGATGTTCAATGAGGGAGGAATGAGACGTAGTCTACGCTTTACAGTTGCTTCATTCCTCTCAATAAATCTGAACCATTGGGCGCGAACCGCCTCGATGTGGTTGATGGGGGATACTTATTATATAAAGTTATATGGCCTTGTACAAATACAACCTTCAAAACCATTTGTGAAAACTACGTTTCATACGTGAAGCGACACTTCCAAAAGAACGTTATTGTCGTATTCGACGGTTACTCGGACGACAAAAATTCCGTTATCTTGAAAGATTGGGAGCGGCGAAGACGTGCATTGCTCAGCAGATATCGTTCTCAATTCAGCATCAACGCCTTGTACAACGCAGGAGAAATTTTTGGGTAATAACGAGAACAAGGCTGGACTCGTCAACCTTGTGACAAAAACTTTGCAACATGCCGATATCGCTGTACGGCTGGCACCAGGAGATGCAGATCCGTTCATCGTCGGAACGGCAATTCAGGAAGCTGTCAATTACGACGAAGTCATGATCATCGGCAAAGACATTTGGATAAAGTTTTCTTCAAGAAACCAAGCCGAGAGCGTGTTCCGCTAGGTTCCGCGACATACGAATCGTGTGGGCCACCTGGGCTTGTGAATACCTCCTCGTCCCGAAGGAATAAGACAGGACGCACTGTTTGCTTCTTAGGGGTGCAAGTTCGACAACGTTTGAATCTTTTAAGTTTCGGCAAACCTTTATCATTCATATGCTCAGAGATGTTTGGATTATCGGGAACATTATCCGTGTCAGAGGATACAGAGGATATCGAAGAAACGTTTGTTGAATACTCTTTATGATCGTTTTTTGGATGAGTAGGTGACTTGGCTGTTAATAAATTTATTGTGTAAATTTTTTTTGAAATATTCTTAAGTGGTTCCTGAAGCGGTGCGTAGTGAGCTTCAGTACGAAGTTTTGCTTCACCCTTTAAGGCGCGAATCTTCTGTTGCACGTCCTCTCGCGCATTGATTAATTGCTGAGTTAACGTCATATTCATAATGAGTTAGCACGTTGGCGGGTCGAAAGACACTGATACACGTAAGTCATACGATCGATCTTAAATCACAATGTATTCATCAAACCCTTTCCGATAACGACCGATATTTTTGAAGCAATCAAGTTCAATGACCAAGATTTCATGAGGTACATTCCAACAAGCTCTGCAAATTTGTGTGAGTTCATCCCACGTTATGTTACCCACCGGGTGATCATTATGGAAATGCTTGAAATTTGTATCTAGACGAAATAAAACTAGAAGGTTGCAATTATCACGAATCCGTTGTTTTGGAATGGCGCTATAGCTTTGACAAAGGTAGCAATCAACATTTTTATGTCGACCGTATGAGAAATATTCCTTTATAACATTTTGCTCCGTAGGATTTATATCATCATTCTTTGACTTGTGATGGTGGAATAAATTCGTCCGCAGTTGAGCATTCAACATATCCGCAACCTGTCAATGGCTTCAATAATCGACGGAGATATTCGTATTTGTTTTGATAAAGGGAGCTGCAGCACAGATATATGTTAAGGTAACGCAAACCTGTAGATGCAGTTAATAGTGATATCATGACATTGGTTTTTCCCGACCCAGATGCACCTAGTATCAAACAACACTTAGAATTCCAATTGCAAGGATATGGGTTGTGTAATAATTGTGAGGTCTTCCATTACGTTAACCAAAGATGGATATTGTCAATATGGTGGGTTAAAACTGAAAGTTGGCGCCGCTGTTTTCCGGGCGCGTTGCGACCTGTACACCGTCTCCGTCTTTCGGGAGACAGATGGGAGTGATCGCGATGCTTATATCGGTTAGGGGGCGGGGGAATTATTCTCGTTGTTTCGACTGCTTATAGAGAACAGCGCGAACAAGCTAGCTATTGGGAGGAGGATGTCGCACGTTCAAACGTTCAAAAAAAAGGGGTCCGGGCGCCACTGGCTTTACATAGTTGCACGACAAGCCAGAGTCGGGACCGATGGTCTGTCCACCGAAACAACTAAGAAAGAAATTTAAAACATTAAAACATAAAACACAAAAAAAATATATTATCTAATAGTGGCGTGACCGAAAGTATAACGGATACAATTATTTCTAAATCTACAAAGATATCTAAATGAGAAAAAGAAGAACTAAAAAAAAAGAAACCCACCGAAAGTAAAATAGTATATTGGAGTTGACTTATTTTCCCTTTACAATACAACAAAACTGAAATACAATAAGCACAATCGAAATGGGTATGTCGCTCGTCGAATCGGCGACTCTCGCAACTACATAAAGTGCGACGGGTTGTCCGCGATTATATAACTTACAGCACAAAAAAATGAATGAAAATGAAAAGGGTTTCCCAGCGCGATGGCGGGGAACTGTTAAAGCGATGCCAGGTAAGTTATATTGCACATCCACATAATTGGGTTAGTAAAAGATTAGTTCTTACTATATTAATATTCGAATCTGCAATGTGCCTCAATGATTTTTTTTCTGGATACTTCTAATAACAAGTTTAATTTATAGCACACCTTAAAATTATTACGTTGATACAAGAAATATTCGGCATCTTGCAAATTTCAGCCGACTGGAATATCCGTTTGGGTGATTAATATAAAAAAATAAAACAATATTACATACCTCCGTTACACTTAGCGGTTAAATAGTTGGGAACCAAGCTCCTAGAAGTTCCTATCCGAACTTGCGCACGGCGTCTCAATGTCCAAACGATAACCGGGACCGAATGAATTTCACCGACTTCCACACAAGGCTCCAGAAGAATTAAACGATCTTGAGGGACCTTGACGATCGGGCACAATATTTCACAAATACTCGACGTTAACAAGTCCAAATCATAACTTGTAGGTTGCCGGAATCGTACTCCGAGCGTACTGCACGTGGATGCGATTAATGGTTTCCACCAGCTAGTCGACCGACCACGAGTTCCATATATCCGAATTAACGACGTTAGTTCCTTTTCCAATCAAATTCCACACCAGATTCACCCAAAGGACACTAACTTTTGTTGTAACTCCCATTAATCCGATAAATCGAACGCCACAAATATCACCTCACCGGATATCAAAAATGGCCAAATCAAGACGGGACGAAACAAAACGGTATTCCTCGATGCTAATTGTACACACTACTCTCCGCAAAAACAGCATCGTTCCGACTAACTGACCGTACCACAAAAAAACAACCAAACCAGGCGTTGCATCAATAACACCTTATTCGCAGCCTAAACGAATCGACAAAATTTTACATTGAGCGGCCAGTGGCGGATCAAAACACGGGCGGAAAATTTACAGGGGCGGACAACTTCGCCTAAATTTAAAACTGTACAGAAATTGTATTCACTACTAGGATTGTGTAATAAAAGTACAACAACAGGGGTAAGGACTACGACAAGAAAAGTACAACAAAAATTAACCGTAACCAAACGTCTCGTTCCCAAATAAATCAACAAAATATTTTTTTTCAAAATCTGACCGTAACAAGTTGACGAATAACATCTTTATTATTTATCTACAGACATGTATACTTATTTACACATCGTACGTTCCCATCATGAAACGAAAGAACAAACGCACGATATTATATTATAGGTCGGCTTCAAAACATTCGATTCTATTCCCTTAACAGACCTGAAGATGATTTTAAACCAACAGATTGACACTAGCAATATTAATGACAATGAAAAAACAGAATTAAATATTCTGATTAACACTTGCTTAAAACAAAGTTACTTTCAATTCAATGATAAATACTTCCAACAACGAGATGGTCAACCCATGGGTTCACCATTATCCCCACTTTTGGCTGAGATCTTCATGGATAATTTTGAGGAAAATCTCTTCACAACGAATCACCCTTTGTTGAATTGCATTAAGTATTGGACAAGATACGTGGACGATATACTACGCATATGGACTGGATCTAATCGACAACTGGACGTATTTCTTAAGCTCCTTAATTAACGGAACCAGAAAATTCAATTCACCATCGAGAAAGAGGACAATAGAAGTTTAAATTTCCTGGATCTAACACTAACACGAGGTAACAACAACAAGATAGAATTTAACATCTATCGGAAACCCACCTGCACGGACATGGTAATACCTGCGGACTCAAATCAATCGAAACCCATAAAAATGGCAGTTTATAACATAGACTACTTAATACACCATTAAGTACAGAGAATTATGAAAAAGAGCTGGATACTATCAAACAAATAGCCACAGAAAATAAGTACAACAAGAATATTATCGACAGAATGGTCAAAAAGAAACAAAAAACCAGCTATACTCAAACACTTTTACACAGCACACGAAAATACCGAGAAAAATAGATAAAACCTCATTAACCACGTGGACAATCTCAGCTACAAAATAAGCAATAGACTTCAAAAACATAACGTCAATACTATCTGCGTAAATAAAAACAATATTGTCAGTATGCTGGTCAATAACAAAGATAAAATGGACAAAGAGAACAAATCAGGTATTTACCAGATCGATTGCAAAGATTGTGACGCTTTTTATATAGGTCAAACTGGAAGAAACTTTAAAACCAGGCTAAAAGAACATAAAAAGGACATTCTTTATAATCACGCAAAAACAGAATTGCAGACCATTATGCAATGGTCAAAAATAACCATTTTATCAGTGAAGAGGTGAAAATATTACATACGGAAAACAAAGGGCGAAAATTAAACACTTCCCTTTCATCCAGAACATGCACTGTAAATAAAGCTCTGCGTACACACATGGCACACCAGCAACGTTTGTTTAAAAGAATGGTGAGCAGTTCCCGCGTCTGTTTGTTGTCGCGGTGTACTACGATGCGTGTCCGCTGACATTTAAATACATTCCCAGGCAGTGCAATATGTAGGTATCGATTACATCTGCGACATAAATTACTAAATTTACTTTCATAGTAGAAGAAACTTACAAGATAATATGTATCTGCAGGGAAACGTGCCTCGAACGCCCAATCAATTGGGATGCCGTGGACAATTTTCGCGATCGTGCGATGTGACATTTTCTTACCGAAATTTTCCACCGGCGGTAAGACATCTGTCACCCGCAGGGGTTGTCCATCATCCGCATTTCTCAATCTTCCCCCAGCAGTCGTGCGTCCACCAGTGTACTAACTGTAGTAGGAGTGCGATCGGTAGCACACCCACTAGCTTTAACGCGTAACGCTTATTAGCGTGGTGCCGCCGCTCGTACACGAGGGTGAGACACACATGACAGACGAAGGGATAGCGTAGGCGCTCGCAACTACTTTCGAAACGACACACGACATCTGACTCGACGACCCCACTGACGAACAAGCGGGCGTAGTCGAATTCGTAAGAACGACTATGTTCGGCGCGGACCGAGACCGAAACTCCGAACTTGTTACCAACCAATCACCGCCTTACGATCGCGACTCAACTTGACCGTCGAATACAGGTCGTACACGCGCCAACGACGACACGTGCGCTCGGTCACAACATATTTTCACAAACACACACGTGCCCACGGGGAAGCACAAATTGTGAAAAATATGTTGACGACACCGCAAAACGCACGCGCAGCCACGAAAACGGGCCTATATAACGGCACCAAAAACGTGTAATAAATCAGTTCTCTCCGAGCCAGCAGTTCACTCCGAGCTAACAGTTCGAGAAGCTCATTTATTACAGATCAACGCTTCGACCAAGAAACCAGCCCTTGCACCCCGCAAGCATCTTATAAGAACACATCTGTAACGAAACCTCTTCGTCGACACGAAGACAGACCCCCAGGTCTCACCGCATCGAACCCCTTTCGTGTGGCATAAATCGTGGTGGCTCGTAAACTAAATCCTACGACTTTTTATTTCCGAGCGACCCAAAAACCCGAACGTCCCGAATTCGACACATTCGACGACAACTTCTTGGTGCCCAAAGTGATAAACCTAATCCGACCCCAAATTCCTCGTTCTGCCCAAATCGATAACTTCCGAAAATCGCCCCCGTGTAACAATTGGCGCCCAGAACGTGGGGTTTGTGCTTCTGGAAATCCAAAAACACAGCCGTGAAGCCACTGGCTATTCCGGATTCCAGAAAAACTCAGGTGACCGACGCCACCAGAACCTACCCAATCTCCAACTGAGCTAAGGCGAACGAGGAAGATGGCACCCAAGAAGGCGAAAAAGAGGAATAGCACCTCATTTTTGGAGACATCTCCAATGGCGCCCAACCCAACCCAAAACGTGACCATGACCGAGGAAATGCTAGAGCGTATCCTCGGCAGGTTGCAAAACCACAAACCAAAATCCAAAATGCCCGAATTCAAAGGCCTCTCGACAGAGGATCCATGCGCCTTCCTACAGGGCATGGCGAGGTATTTTGTGGAAAACCGAGTCGAGCCAGAAGACCGAATGTTATTGGTTGCGGACCAGCTACTGGACCAAGCCAGAGCTTGGTATCGCCCGTTAGCCCACCTACGGCTAACATGGAAAATCTTCGCCGAAAGGCTGGAAGAAAAATTTAATGGAGCGGAAGAAACCGCTGGCCTTATGGCGGACTTGTACGGCGGCCAACAAAGAACAACAAAAGGAACAGAAGCATTCCTCCTCGAAAAAAACGCGCTTTATGACCGGCTGCAGCCCCAAGTCCTGGAGGAACAGAGAGTTGTCCAAATGGTGGAATGCCTTCACCCGACCATCAGAATCCAGCTGCGAGGAAATCGACAAAAAAATCTGACCGAACTACTAAAGGTGGCCTGTAGCGTGGAAAAAGACCTGATGAACCAGCCGAGGTTAACGAACCAGACAACGGTAAAACCAAATCCCGCAACTCCAAACCAGCCGAAGTGCTGGCACTGCCCTAGCTACCATCGCAATCGGGACTGTCCGGTGCTGGCGGCGAGACAAGCGAATCCGGGAAACGGACCAACGATCGGGACTTGCCCAGAGGCCCGATCGTGAACCAAAAAGGCATATCTCCACTGCCCAGATTGGAGGTGACCATCAACGGGCAAAATTACAGGGCACTGTTAGACACAGGATCGAGCGGCAATTTCATCCGAGGAGGATTGGAAAAAAATGTGAGACCTGGGGAAGTGACAGTGGAACTAGCAGACGGAGGAAAGACTTTTACTACCGAAGGAGTCGCCACAGTCCAATTCACCATCGTTGGTGAAGTAATGAGTGACGAGTTCCTGGTCACCGGAGTCCTCCGAGAAGATATGGTGCTGGGCCAACCTTGGCTGAGGAACCAAAAAGCGGTGATGGATGTGGGCAGAGGATGCCTCCATTACGGTACCTCTAGCCGAAGGACCGTGTACTGGTCCCAGTGCCAACCGCACCAGAAAACAACACCGCCAATTGTTGAGATTGACCATGGGCTAGCGCCGCCATTTGACCAAGTAGCGGACAAAATATTTCAACAATTCGGCCAGGTGTTCGCTGAAGGAAAAGGCCAGACCATGACGGCGACCACGAAACATAAAATCCGACTGAGAGACCACGCACCTGTCCAGGTATCACCCTACCGCTACTCGCCGATAAGAAACAGGTCATCTCGGAGCAAGTTGAGGAGATGCTAGCTAACGGTGTTGTTAGGCCGAGCACGTCGGCTTATAATTCTCCAATAGTGATAGTGAAAAAAAAGGATGGCAAACCCCGCTTCTGCGTGGACTACCGCCGCCTGAACAAGAGCACCCATGACGAATCCTCGAACCTACCCCTAATACCAGAAGTCTTACGCGATCTGAGCACAGCCAAGGTCTTTACAACACTGGACCTCAAGGCAGGATATTGGCAGATACCAATGGACGCAGCATCGAGAGAAATGACCGCCTTCACGACCCCTGATGGGGCCGCATACGAATTTAATGTGATGCCGTTCGGGCTGAAAAACGCACCGACAACCTTCCAAAAACTGATGACCCACGAAGTACTCGCTGGATTTTTACGGAAGTTTGCCCTGGTGTATCTGGATGACATCATCATATATTCAGACAATATGGAGGACCATCTAAACCATTTACAATTGGTTTTGGAAAGGCTTGAACGCCATAATCTCCGATGCGCTCCCGAAAAATGCCATTTTGGGGTGTCGCAACTCGATTACCTGGGACATCATATAACAAGCACCGGGAACACGCCACTGCGAGAGCACGCGGAGAAAATCCGTCTGGCCACAGTGCCGAGAACGCGACGTGAACTGCGAAGCTTCCTTGGAATTGTTAATTGGCTGCGCGACTACATCCCGAAATGTGCCGAAATAATCGCACCCCTGACGGACTTGTTAAAAATCACGCGAAAGTGGAAATGGGAGAGAGCCGCTGATGATGCCTTTGAGGAGATCAGACGGGTCACTGGAGAGCCACTTAAATTAGATCGGCCAGACTTCACTCAGGAATTCGTGCTCCAGACGGACGCGAGTGCAAAAGGGATAGCCGCGGTGCTGTATCAAGAAAATCCACAGGGACGAAGGATCGTTTCCTACGCCAGCGCGAAGCTATCTCCAGCAGAATCAAGGTACCACTGCAACGAGCAGGAATGCCTTGCAGTGGTATGGGCTTGCAAACGCTATCGGCCATACCTGGAGGATAAACCGTTTACTCTCCGGACCGATAGTCGAGCCCTGCTATGGCTGGATAAAGTCAAGGACAGCAGGTCTAAACTGACAAGATGGTCCCTCCTTCTGCAAGAATTTAAAATTCGAGAAGTCATCCACTGCGCAGGGAAGGAGAACGAGCTCGCCGACGCTTTGTCTAGGAATCCCTCTGACAACATCACCACCGACGAGGAGGAAGCCACGGAACGACTTCTGCCGCCCATCAGCGAAGAAGCCATCGCCCCAGCTCTCCTTCAACTGGAGCCCGCTGACCTGCCGAGACTGGTCCAGGAAGCCCAGCAAGCCGATCCATCCGTCAATCGAATAATAGCCAAACACGAAACTCTGCAGCGAACCGGCCCCTTACATCCGGGAGACAAAACTTTTCTCGAGCTGTACCTAATCCGCGACGGATACCTACGGAGAAAGCACGACGGCGGCGAAAAACTCGTGGTGCCACTACAACTCCAGGAGCAAGTGATTTACCGGTTCCATGACGACCAGACGGCCGGACACCCCGGTGCAGAAGAGACCACCAGAGCCATCCTCCGTCAATACTACTGGCCGCGCCTGGAGCATGATGTGCGCACGTACGTGCGTGGGTGCTTGCTCTGCCACTGCGCAAAACGAGGGCACCTGCAAGCCGACGCACCGTTGAGGCCCCACCAATCCAAACAACCGTGGGAAACCATCTCAGTGGATCTAATGGGACCCTACGTATCAAGTCGACAAGGAAACCGAAACATCCTGGTCATCAGTGACCTCTGCACCCGGTGGGTCGAAACGTACCCCTTAAAAGGAACTAGCGCCGAAACGATAGCCACCGCCTTAGAAGACAATATCTTCGCCCGTTATGGATACCCGAAATCCATAATTACCGACAATGGACCACAATTCACGTCCATTACGTGGGACGCAAAGGTTGGGAACTGGGGAGCAGTCCACTGGACAACTGGCATCTACCACGCCCGGGCGAATCCGGTGGAGCGGCGGAACCAGGAGATCAAGAAAGGTCTCAGAATCCACCTCGAAGGGAGGAACGCCACCGCCTGGGAAACAGCCCTTCCAAGGATAATGTTTAACCTGCGGACCAGGAAAAACGCCGCAACCGGGATGAGCCCTGCCGTGGCTCTCCTCGGGTACGAACTACCCCGCCCCGGAGACTGGCAAGCAGACCCCGTCGATCCAGACCAGGACCGGCGTGGCCTACCGAACCACGAAAACCGAGGTCGACGCATCAGGCGCATCCACCAAAATGAACACCGGTATCGAAATCGATACGCGGATCACAGAATTCCACCGGTCACCTTCAACGTCGGGGACTTCGCCATGGCACGCGCCCATCCGCCACGAAAGGGAGAGTTTCCCCAAAAGTGGACCGGGCCCCATCGGATCATCGAAGCCGCTGGACCGACCGTCTGGTGGATCGACCGCCTAAACCAACCCACGAAGATCCACGTGAACGACCTACGCCCCGCCCCAGTGCAAAGACGCTAAACAATACCCCACCCGTGACACTTAAGTGAAGTGACCCCCCGTGACACTAAGTGCACCCTACTATAGATAGTGTATATTTCTTTATTAGTTGTAAAAGCTTATAACCTTGATATATATTTTTTGTAAATAAAATACAGCCACTACGCCACGACGCCACAAATGCCACACAAATCGAGCCGCGATCTAAATGGAGAGGGGTGGTGTTACCAACCAATCACCGCCTTACGATCGCGACTCAACTTGACCGTCGAATACAGGTCGTACACGCGCCAACGACGACACGTGCGCTCGGTCACAACATATTTTTCAAAACACACACGTGCCCACGGGGAACTACGAAAATTGAAAAATATGTTTACGACATCGCAAAACGGCAACGAAAAACGTTAATAAATCAGTTCTCTCCAAGCTAACAGTTCGAGAAGCTCATTTATTACAGATCAACGCTTCGACTAAGAAACCAGCCCTTGCACTCCGCAAGCATCTTATAAGAACACATCTGTACCGAAACCTCTTCGTCGATACGAAGCCAGACCCCCAGGTCTCAACGCACCGAACCCCTAATTCTACTACTTTTATTTCCGAGTAACTCCAAAAACCGAACGTCCCGAATTCGACAAACATTCAACGACAAACTTCTTGGTGCCGAAGTGATAAATACAAATCCGACCCCAAATTCCTCGTTTCTGCCCAAATCAATAACATCCAAAAATCCCGCCGTGTAACAAACTTGTTACCGTTCCCCAATTTTTGTACGGTCGCAACACGCGACATCTCCAATTCCGTACCGCCAAGCCAAGCCGACCCCAATGTGCAGCGCTTCAACTCGGTTGCCATTGGTCCTCATTTCCGACCGCGGTACAACGCCATCCGAACATTGTCGGTACAACGCCATCCGAACATTGTCGGTACAACACCATCCACCACGCGGCACAATACCGCCTGTGACAACGCCGCCTTCGGAGCCGAACAACATCCGAACATTGTCGGTACAACACCATCCACCACACGGCACAATACCGCCTGTGACAACGCCGCCTTCGGAGCCGAACAACATTCGAACATTGTCGGTACAACACCATCCACCACACGGCACAATACCGCCTGTGACAACGCCGCCTGCGACAACGCCGCCCTCGAGGCCAACCAACATCCGAACATTGTCGGTACAACATCTCAGCACCCCATTTCATAAGGGCAGGAGTGCCCCAAGGCTCCGTCTTGGGACCACAACTGTTCTCACAATAAAATAGACACACATATGAGGGAACTCGAACGGTACTTCACTGACTAGAAACAGTATATATTAATTTTTAATAAAAAAAACTTTGAATTTGACTTTGTTGTGAAGAAGATATTGCGTAAGTATAAATTATGTTCTACATGCATATTAAACGTATGCAGTAGTGGGGAAAATAGAACGTCTTCATTCCATGATTTTGCAAATTGTAAGGAGTATGGAAGTGCAGTTGCTCACAGACTCCAATATAGTACTATAAGTAAGGTATTGTATAATGCAATGGTACATTTATATCATTCAGTTCGTACTATATTACCTCATATAGTGCATCATAGATGATTTTATAAATCCTTAAACATTGTTTAACAAATATAAATAAAAAATGTAACCACACAGATGATTAATAGGTGATATAGTGCAAGGTTTTCTGAAAATTATGATTTATAATTATATACGCCATATAAATAATATCCTACAAAACAAAAACAGACAGAATGTATCAACTTCTGCCGATGCATTATTTATAGCAGCTAGAAGGATGAATCATATAAGAAGATTTGAAGGTAATAAATATAAGGAATTGGAGGAAGAAAACAGCAAAAGGAAGAGAATTGACAGAGGTATAGTACTTTCAGGA
This sequence comes from Geotrupes spiniger, assembly GCA_959613385.1. Lineage (NCBI taxonomy): Eukaryota > Metazoa > Arthropoda > Insecta > Coleoptera > Geotrupidae > Geotrupes > Geotrupes spiniger. Next base: position 38,698,304 of record OY390735.1, read on the forward strand.
TGTAAAATATGCGGCATGAACAAAATGCAATGTCATAATTTTTATTCCCTTGGCTATTTTGAAAAGTTCGGAAAGATGGGGATGTTATCGCCAATCATGTTTAGGTAACATATCCTTGTTTTATGTGTTCAATTATCAATTACGTTAATTTTCTAGGTTTTCATGCTACATGGCATCAATAAGATAGGGACCCAACCTGTATTTTATAGTTTCGTTAATGCTGCAACTAAAACCACAAGTATTGTAAGAATTTTAAAGGAAGTAATTCGTGCTACACAAAATGTCGGTCTGCATATAATCGCCACTGTTTGTGACCAGGACAGTAACAATGTAGCGGCAGTACATTCTTTAATTGTTTCAACAGCATCCGAAATGGTAAACAGCTTACCGATTCTATCTTTGAAATTGATGGATCGGTTATAATACCTTTATTTGATGGCCCACACTTAATAAAAGGTATAAGAAACAATTTTTTAAAATACAATGTTCAGTTCACAATGGACGGTAAGGCAATGACTGCAAAATCGGAACACCTTGTTACAGCCTGGCAAATGGACTATGAATTAGGGAACTTGAGAATGATGCCAAAAGTGACAGAGAATCATGCTCACCCTGTCAAGATTCGAAAAATGTGTCCTGTTGCACTCAGGCATTAAGTCGATCGATGCCATTAATATTATTGCAAAAAAAGGTATGTATTATTGGTTCTGTTTCATCAAAATGTTTTTTTCTGTTCAACTGCAAATATAAATCATTTTCTCTTGTGTCAATATTTTGATTGCTATAATTTTTTATGACATTGAACTTTCTTTATTTACAATAAGACTTTCTACAATATTATAAGTATATCTTCAAATAATTATTTGCCTGAAGTGGCGTCTGAGACAACATTCGTCCATTTTTGTGATGAACTATTTGACAGCATTAACGAAAGCAAAATGTACAGTAGAGATGGAAAAGCTGTAACTGCAACAAGCCTACATGACGAATTTCCGACAAAAGCTATCAAAGTTTTATCATGCGTTAAATTTCAAAGAATAAGGGGTAAAGTATTCCACCTACAATAAAAAATTGTTTACTTATTGCTTTATAATATGACAAAGTACGGATTTAAAAGTATGGCACCCCGTACATATAATCAGGATTGATTGGAGAATTTCTTTGAGAGCATTCGACAGAGAGGGGCCCGCGTTGTTTATCCGACTGCTGCAGCGTTCACTTCATTTTATAAAAGCTTATTGGTTAATAACTTAATAAAGAAGCATTCAATTGGTAACAATTGCGAGAACGGCAACCTAAATATCAGTGTTACTATGGAGAGGCTACTGACACAGGTAATTGTGATTTTTTTAATTATTAGATATATTGTAATGTTATAAATATTTATACTACATAAATAATATATTGGTAAACAAGAATCGGCAAAGAAAAGCACCTTTCCGCAGTTAACGGACATACATTTCATATACACGGAATGTCTCAAACATAAACATAGTGAAATAATCGTCTTATATCCTCTTATATATGTATAAATGTTAATAACGTATTCATTAAGTTGTTTCCTTACATTATTTAAAATAATAGCCGTACAATTTACCTCGTCAATGTTTGTAAATTAAGTTAAAAAGGATATATACTGGATCTAAGTAGTTCATTTTACATTGCTATCGAATATAAACATTGCGTAAGCCAATCCCATTTTAAATTGATACATCAAGGCAGCTTTCTAAACAATTCGGTATGCTATGGAATTATTTTTCACCGACAATTGAGAGTTGGCGTCCTTTGCTAAAAGAAGACAGACCTGCTTCCGTTTAGTGCGCGATATAAGCCATTTTCGTTGTTTAAGAGTGCTAAAAAGTTAATTTAAACAATTTATATTAATAACGACATAATACATACCGGTGACTACGACGAATAAAATTTCCATGCCGAAATCTGGAAAGGACCCACCAGTCTCACCAGAGGCTAAGGAAGTACAGGCATGCGTTGCAGGATTTGTTGTGAAGAAGATATTGCGTAAGTATAAATTATGTTCTACATGCAAATTAAACGTATGCAGTAGTGTGGAAGATAGAACGTCTTCATTCCATGAGTTTGCAAATTGTAAGGAATATGTGGGTGCAGTTGCTAGAAAACTCCAACATATAAGTAAGGTATTAAATGCAATGGTACATTTATATCATTCAGTTCATACTATATTACCTCAAATATTGCATCATAGAGGATTTTATAAATACTTAATCAAACATTGTTTTACAAATATAAATTTAAATTTTGCAAAATGTAACCATACAGATAGATTAATAGGTGATAAAGTGCAAGGTTTTCTGAAAATTATGATTTATAATTATATACGCCATATAAATAATATCCTAGAAGGCAAAAACAGACAGAATGTATCAACATCTGCCGATGCATTATTTATAGCAGCTAGAAGGATGAGCCAGTATAAGAAGATAACAAGGTAATAAATATAAGGAATTGGAAGGAAAAAACAGCAAAAGGGAGAGAATTGATAGAGGTACTGTACTGTACTTTCAGGATGTAAAATACACGTGCGGCATGAACAAAATGTCATAATTTTTATTCACTTTATTTACAGGTATCCAAATCCACCAACAACATTAGGAGCTCCATCCCTACACTGTACAGTACTGATATGTTGCAGAAAATATTGCGCAAGTATAAATCCTGTTCTACGTGCAAAGTAACGGCCCAAAGTATCAAGATTAATATTTAAGATAAAGAATATATTTAAATATTTGGATATTTAATGTTACTTCCCTGGTCTTTTTCAACTTAAGTACTTTAATATTATATAATATAATATATAATATTGTATTAAATGTATTTAATGTTTGTAAAATAAATATATATATATATATATTAAATCTTTATGTTCCCTGTGTAAGAAACATTTAAGTTTAGCAAAAATGGTAGATCTGACGTTTTGGTGGGTAAAATAAAATGTAATCTACTTGAGCCAGACAGAACTTCATTCAAACTAAATATACATTTCGGACAACTATGTTGTCATCAATGTACTGTATATACAAGCGTTTCTGGAATACTTTGATAATCTAGTCACTGTATATTACTGTATGAAAGGAGCGCTCGAAAAAGTCTGATCGCATTGACTACCACTTACACGCCTTCTTGGAATTTGAATCAAAAATCTTTGTTGCCGAACTCAGAAACATCATTAATGTTCTGTAGTATCTATGTTTAATAATAGTTTATATTAATTAATTATTATTTAAAAAAATTAATTTATTAAACCATTATTTCTGCAAAATGTGTCTTATGGTAACGTTATTATGCAAAACTGGCCAAATCCAAGTTGATGCTGCAAAACTTGTTTTATCCAAATTATTATTTATATTTTTGCAGAACTATGATGCCCGTCGTTTAAATACAATGAAGTTGTTGATTTGCATAAACATGTTGGACATGACGCAGCAATTTATTATCATAAATACGGTACAGTTACTCTGCAGAGGTTTTTCTCGTGGTTCTCAACATCGGTTAAAATGGATACGGCGAATTTTGCATTTACTTGCCTCAAATAATCGAAACAAACACACCGTTGTTATTAACAGAAACTCCATCGAGGCCTTTTCAAATATTACACATAGACACATTCTTCTTTGAAAACGACACATTTCTTATCGACAAATTTACAAAATTAGAACAAGCTTATAATTTCGAAAGAACTTCGAAATCAGTATGCGTCAAACTAGTTCAATACATTTCAACTTACGAAAACCATCGTATCAGATAATGGTGCTGAATTCAAAAATGAATAATAAAAAAATTGCTGCAAAGCAATTAGATTCACTTGACGACACCAGGTCATCACGAATCCAATTCACCAATAGAACGATTTCATTCTACTCTAATCGAACACCTGAGATTACTAAAAGATAAAGACAAGAATAAACCCTTGACAGATTTGATACCGTATGCCATGATAGCTTATAATAGCACTATACACAGTAGTGATGCAGAAAAAGTAACTATCCGTTACTTGAGTACTCGGTACCCGACGAAATCCGAAGTAACGAATATCAAGATAGAAACTTATTCGTGATTAGTTACGATCGCCACACTACCTATTAAGTAATTGAAGGGTAATTGGTAAGTATTTTGTAGATACCGATGTTAGCACTACATTTTTACTGTGTGGTGCCCTCTTACTTCGAGTAAGTGAAGTATGAAGATCTCTGTTTTAATAATGAATTGCAGTTTACATCTTAGTTTAAGCAATTTTTATTTGAACCGCTTGAATGGAAATATGTATGTTATTTCCCGAATACCCGAAGCTATACAAAGAATCTTAAGCGTTTTTTACCTTAAGCTACCGTTGCAACTAGCGTCATATAGAAAGCGATTTTGTGAAATACCTGTGATTTTGTGACAAGATTTCAGTTCCAATTGAATATTTACCTGTATCAAAAATAGGTGAGTATTACAAATAATGTATTTAGGTTCCCTGAAAATATAATTTAGTACATAAAACAACAACAATTTAATAATGATGACTTAACAGTCATTTTGCAGTTTTACATTTTAATTTTTGAAATATGTTTCATCAGAGGACAATGACTACATCTTTATCGCAACCGCAATCCAGATACAGAAGAAGTTCAATTTGGATTCATTTCACTGCTGTTTCAAATGAAAAAGCGAGGTGCAATTTATGCAAGTCAACATATTCATATAAAGGAGGCACAACCTCGAATTAAAAAACACACCTTCAATCCAGGTATCCCACGATTCTATTAGGCGAAACTACATCTAGTGATCCTGTGTTTTCACCTGCTCTGGAACAAAATTTAGGCACATCAGCTGAAGGTATAAAATATAACACTTTTTTATTTTCTTATTCTAATTAAATCAGGGCATTTGAATTACAGCTGTCCCATCTACATCTGCCTCTGCTTGCTCCTTATTATCAGATGTATCAGATGCACCTAGCTCAGCTTCCACGTCAACTTCAAATTGGCCAACAGAAACTCATCCCAAGAAAAGAAAGCAACAGGCAAGCTTAGGAGGTTTTTTTCTCGCCCTATTACTTTGTCCCGCCAACAAAAAATAAATAATCTTATTTTAAACATGATTGTGAAAGATCTTCAGCCCTTTTCAATTATACAAGATGAGGGCTTTAAAGAATTACTTAGAGAACTTGAACCATCATATAAGATGCCTAGTAGATTCACTTTTACTAGTTCCCCGTTGCCTCAAAAATACGATAACCAATCCGCATGATAACCAAAATACACCCACATTCCAACCGAACCGCCGCACTATGGGACAGAATCGTGCGTACCGTCTCAAAAATAGGTTTTGCGAATGTAGGATGTTGAATATTTTGTTAATGCACATATCTAACTGAATGTCTAATACATATTATATAGAATTTAAAATAGATTATTTCTCATTTTTTCTTAATAAAACTTGACTTGCAAGTTGACGCTCAAAATAATGTCGATTATGTAGAACAGAATTGCGTCAGTTTACATGGTCATATTTTCATTATTTTTAATGCAAATATATAAGTGTGATACATGTTTAGAATGGTTATTAAGTACCTTATTTAGAAAGCATTTAAGTAGACGTTTATGTAAAACCTGGAGAGGTACACGATTGTTTTTGCAGTATCTAACATCCTAACCTTATTAGAAACTTTGTCTGCCAATGTCGTAATTTTGATACCATCACATAGAGCAGCTCATATAAAAGTCTAGGCAAAAAAGAAAAATTGCCCGAATCTGCCCCCCTTTAAATGAGATGACGTCGGTAGAATTTTTTTTTGTTTTATATAAAAAGATATATACCGGGTACATACAACATATGAAATCCCATGTTAATTTCGAGGCATACAAATATTTTCTTTCCTAATGATTTTACAGCAAAATTGGACACTTTTTTCTAGGCTCAGTTCGGAAATACTTTATGAAATGTATTCGCTAAATGGTGAAATTTTACATCAAAACATCAACTCTGCCTTGATCTCAGTCTGTTAAAATTGACATTGTCTGTCATTTACCAGTACTTTATTGTGCTTCGACATATAGTCTTCAAAAACCTCTGTAAAAACAATATTTGTGAAGTACCTATACAACAAAATGAGTGAATTTGTTGTGCCTCGACGAGTATTATGCGAATTTTTCATTGGCTATGGGACAAAAAGAGAATATATTCAAAAATACTTAGAACAACACCATTATTTGTCGTCTTCAAAAACTGATTTAGTTGTGAAAAGTATTCAAAAATTCGTTATATCAGATTTTAACAATCGCTGGACCACATCTAACCGAACAAAAGAATGTTTCTTTAATAGAAATACAACGTGATTAGACGGTGAATTTAAGGTACAGTTCGAGGAAATACCAATGGATATCACACCTAAAACATCTGGAGAACGTGGACGTCCATCAAAGTCTTATGAAGATCTATTAGAGAAATCGAAAAAAGGAAGAATATGGAGTTAATTCAAGAATGGACTCGAGAATATACATAACGCATACGTCCAAGGATTGCGGTCTGAAGGAGAATTGGAAGAAGCTTTTGTTGTTGCAATGATGCGGAATTGTGATAGAAATAAAAAAAAGATCATAAAGGAAACATTATTGCATGAAACTCGCAATGCAACATATTTTACGGCAGATGAAGCTTTAAGTCTTTTTGCGGATTTAGATCTTTCGAAATCACAATACGGCTTACTTCGAGCAAGTCTGATTAAAAAAAACTTCGATATATTGCCGTCATATAACACATTAACAAGCGCAAAAAAACTGTGTTATCCTCCACCCTCCAGCATTGTAATAACCGATACAGGCGCTAAAGTAAATCTACAAGATTTGCTGGATCACACTATTGCGCGTATCTTGTAAATTGAAAATATTTACAACCCAACAAGAAGACATCTTAAATTGTTTACGAAATGGGGATGTGCTGGTTCATCGGGACAAAGTGAATATAAACAAATTTTAACACATGAAAGTAACTTGGTCTCAGATGCAAACTTATTTATAGCGTCTTTGGTACCAATAAATCTGATTGATACAGAAACAAAAGAGGTTCTTTGGCAAAATCCGGCGTGCTCTTCTATTCGATATTACCCCCGCAAGTCAGCGGCTCGCGTTAAGGTTCGTATAGAGACATTGACCGCGAATCAGAAATTTCAACGCGACGCCAATCGTGACAATCGGCGCCCAAGAACGTGGGGCCGACTGCAGCAGAGCGCTGCTAAAACCCAGAACAACGACCGCATGAGAACGAGAGCCTACGAGATGAACGCCGAAGAATCGACCCAATCCTCTCTTGGAGGGGGATCCGAAGACTCCCAGTGGCGCCCAACAACTTCTTCAACGAGTACATCAGCGACACCAACATTAATTATGGCCGACGCACTGGCCGCTTTATTTCAAATGGCAAGACCACCCACGACGACGCCGATCCGGCCGGAGTTCCTTCAGGCGCTGGAGGATGCATTCTGCATTCACTCGGTTCCTGTGGAGAACCGAACGGGCTTCGCGTTCCGCCAGCTGCGCGGGGATGCGGCGGCATGGTACGAGCCGCTTAAGTAGCACGGCGAAACGTGGACGGCATTCCAAGCGCGATTCCAGCGCAAATACGCTGGTGATTCCGCACGTGCTGAACTGCTGGTTCAGAGGAACAACTATCTGGAGAAGGTGTCGAAGGATTCATCCTTCGCAAGGCGATGCTGTTCCGCCGGGTGCTGCCGCACGAAACCGAGGCGACTGCAAAGGCAGTCGTCCGCCGGCTTATTAAGCCGGAACTGCGCCGCTCCATGGACGCAGCCCATGGGCTGCGTCCGTGCAACGACGTACGAGTTAACAGAGGTAGCCGTCAACGTGGAGGGAGAAGGCCGCTCCGCAAGGAAACCCGCCGCGACGTCCCAAACCAAGCCACAGCCGCAACCGCAATAGCTTCCGAAGTGCCACTTCTGCCCCGGCCGCCACTTTAACCGGGATTGCCCGGACAAGCCGGCGAATAACTGGCGGAGGGCCGCGGCACCGAACGCGAACACCAATGCATTGATATACACCGCTTGCTGCAGGTACAGGATTTATCAACCATAAGTGTACATACAATTTTTTTGTTGACAGACTTGGAATGAATACAAAGCTCACACTAAAAAGAAAGCAAGCAACATCCGCGTAGCCCAGATGAAAAGAGGCGGGGTACTGTTAAGTGCAAGAATTTGTCCTATCATGATGAAAGATTGATGGCCTAGATGACGTCATTGAGCCTGACTGCATTGCCGTCCAGGAAATTGAAGATGCTACTTCAAATGTAAACTTATTTGAAGCGATCACTGAAGACGTGTCAACGTTTTATTTTGATGATATAAGTGCTAGCACCAGTGTCGTTGCTAGCACCAGTTCTGTTGCTAGCACCAGTGCTGTTGCTAGCACCAGTGCTATTGCTAGCACCAGTGGTGATGCAACAACTCCGACCACACACAAAAGAAGAATGACGGCAACAGCTACACCAGCAAAAAAAACTGTACTTCTGCAGAGCAAGCTACCAATGTTTACGCAGAAGCATGGCAGGTCGCAATGCTGAACTAGCGGCACATGCCGGTGAAATAAATAACTTGGCGTCAGCAATCGAAAAGCTTTCTGCGGCTGTGCTAAGCATTGGTAGTTCGCTAAAGAAATAAAGAATATTTTTTTATTAATAAAGTGTTTAATATATAAAGTGGTTGCTGTTTTTAAAGTATTTTTTCTACTCCCGTGTCAAAATTGTCATTTAACACATTACAGAAATGCGTGATAGTAGATTGTCATTTCGTCGACTAATTCTCGTGCCAGTTCTCTGATAAGTCGAAATATACCAATAAAATTTCGCACCGGCAACGATAATGGATCACTAGTGTGTCTCAATTGCCTATACATTCGTCGAACATGATCTCTAAAAAATGAGGTTAAGATAATAATTTTTAGTTTTATTCTTATGAATTCCAATCACATACCTATTTTCTACTGCTTCTAACTCGTCTACTAAAGCCACAAATATTTCACCTTCCAAATTCATGTCGAAAAATCTCTTTAATAAAAACGCAAAAATTGTAACCAAAATCGATTTTACATTAAATTTTAACTTATTTACTATTTTAAATATAGCGAAATATAATTCAAACTTACCACCAATGCTATTTAAGAATAAAAAACCAGTTTTAAAATTCCCAAATGACAAGTAACACACGTAACAACAGCTCATTTATCAATTGATATGACATTTCAATAAATTGTTAGCTTCTAACAAAAATTGAAGGACTCGGAGCATACATAATACCATTTTGTGCATCAAGCTTGTTACGATTGATACGTAACAACTTAACAACTTAACAAAATTGAAAAGATGCTTCGAGAATCGACCTGATTGTAGTATGATATGCGTCATTATCTTTCATATCGTTAAAGTAATATCACAAAACTGATTTTCATTGCGAAGTATGACAATATTTTTACAATAAAATGCTAACGTTAGAGCAAAAAATATATCTAGTACTGTGTTATGGACATGGATAAAGTGACGTTACGTGATTTAAAAATTTCCAAATATTTATGTAACACGTATAGGTGCACAGAAGCTTATTAAGAAATTTTTAAGAACTGGCTCATTACTAAATGCAAAGAAAACTAAGAGAATACATAATGAAGATGATGCAACTACTCTGCTAATTTCAGATTCGGCACAAAATGATCCTAAATTGTCTTTGAAGAAGCGGTCGTTTCGCTTAGGCATTACTAAATCACACACAACAAGTTTTGAAAGACCGGAAGATGCATCCCTTCAAACCCATTTTTAATCATACTTTGGAACTCGGAGACGAAGCAAAACGTCTAGATTTCTGTTTATGGATAAGAAGCTAAATAGCAAGTAATCTTTATCGAAATATTTTGTTTTTCGACGAGGCTACATTTTCTACCAATGGAACTGTTCCTCGCAACATGTTCGGTATTGGAGTGACACTAATCCCTTTTTTAAAAATTACTAATCATCTGCAATATTTTGTTAAAGTGTGTAGCTGATGCACAAGTATTAGGTTTTCTACTAATGTTGCTTTCGTTGTTTTGTTGTGTCAAACGACGTTTAAGCTGTTAGCTAAGCTAGTTTGGCCTATGTAAACACCCTCGCAACCGCTGCATTGAAGTTCATAAATCACATCAGACTTATTAAGAATATCAGTGGGGTCCTTAACATTTGAAAATATACTACGAATTGTTTTTACATTTGACTTAGCTATTGTAATATTTCCATTGGGCAAAGATTTAATAACGTGATTTGTGAAATTTTCAATGAAAGGGAAGGATCTATAAATTTTTAAACGTAGTAAGAGTTTTTGCTACTTCTTCTGTGATATATTTCTTATTCTTTAATGCAAATCTACTAAATATAATATAGCATGGACTGATGTAAAAATCCTGGCCACTGAACCCAATTATCAAAAAGGACCTTTCTTGAAACGTGTTGCATTAATGAAAATAAACATAGCATCAACTCTAAACATCACATCAATAACCTCAGCATAATTGACATAAACATACTTAATTTATAACATTCACACAAAATTTTACCCCACAAACCACTTTTCAAATTTCCCGCATATTCATCTACTATCGGTGCCAAAGTAATAGTCCCCTGTGTTTGAAGAACTATATCAAAGAAACCGCTTGGCGGAAAAAAATTAAATATACATTGTTACAACCGGCAATTATTTCTACGTAACATATTGTAAGTTCAGATTTTTCCGCCCTTGCGTTTAGACGTAATCATTAGGGAAGTGCAAAAAAAGCATCCGATTTTTGCGATATCTAACGGGTAGCCGACTTTACAATTTTTTTTCTACTTAACCGTTCAACAAAAAAAATTGAAACTTTGACTGGACGTAATCTGATATGGTGTGCACAGATGGGAATTTTATTTTTTCAACATTATAAATAGTTTAGCAGCAATTTGTAGTTTTTGTGATCTCTGTTATCTCCGTTACAAGATATCGCACGAAAGCTGAATTTATTTCTAAGGAAACATCAACTTGTACCTATCTCGGTACACGAAATGAAATTTAATTGTACCCGTTATTCAATATTTTTAAAGTGAAATGAAGTCTGCGTAATTTTTGGGCGACTGCGCAATCTCTTATCGCATATTTACTGCCGTGACCAACACTACGATATGCAACATTTGTATAGGAATTAAATTCAAAATTTCAAACACTATGAAATATATAAATATTAAAATGAAATTATTAAATTTGTGAATAAGCGTGAATGTATTATTTATGTATAACAAAATCCACTGCTCTGTTAGTGCAATTATTAAAGTTTACATTTTTTTTGCCAAACCGTTTCTTTGAATATAGGCCTTCAGTCGATTATTATTTTTGCACCGGTAGTAAACAAATGCGGTCACTTTTAATAACATGATAATGAATATCCATGTGGTAAATAATGATAACAAATTCATATAAAAGCACGAAATGTTATTTATTTGCGTTACTGAGTATCTTTATTTATAATCAATGTACTATTATTTATGCAAAAATGCCGAAGCATTGCACTAGAGAAGTCAAACTTATAATAAATGTAAGACAGTTTTTTCAAGACGAAAAAGATAAGAATGGACCAACTATTGATGTGAAGAATGTCGTGGAAAGAACGGCTAAAGCTGTTGGGGTCACCACAAGAACAGTTAAAAGAGTAAGTATTGAATTCAAAGGTGAAGATAGAGTAAATCATTTTATACCAAAAACTGGTAGAAAAAAAACGAATTTTTGCAAAGGGTAATAAGGAGAAAGGTATTCAACTTTTATATGGAACGCAAATTTCCGACAGTAAAAGAATTGTACTCTGAACTTACAACTACCAAATTTACCCGAATTTTCGCAGAGAACATTGTACCGATGGTTAAAAACATGTAATTTTCATTTAGAAAATTAGATAATAAACCAGTGTTAATGGAACACTCTTACATAACTGCTCAGAGAGCTAATTCCTTGACATCTCGTCAAAGGTACAGGGAAATCGTATCTACACGGACGAAACCTGGTGTGGTGCAAATCATGCTCGACAGTTCGGATGGGTTGAAAAAGTAAACCCGGATAATGAGGATAAACGGTTATAGAGGTGGTATAAAGCGACCATCTGGAGCAGGTAAAAGGGTAATTATTTTGCATATTGGTAGCGAGAATGGATTTTTGGAAGGAAGCCGTAAATGCTTTATAGGCGAAAAAAGAAAGCAAAAGCCGATTATCATCACGAAATGAATAAGCAACATTATGAGGAATGGTACCGGCACGTGCTGTCGGTAATTCCAGCATAATCAATAATTATGATAGATCAAGCTCCTTATCATACAATGCTAGATCCTGATTTTAGGAACCCTACATTATCCTGGAGGAAAGATGACATGATTGCTTGGTTACAGAAAAACAAGTACTTCCGGAGGGCATTACTAATTTTTCAAAATTGACTAAACCACAGCTGTTGCTATTGTTTAAGCCGGATCGTTATCAAAAGGTACTACTATTAGAAACTATTGCAAAGCAAGTAAGAGGAGACGATGTGAAATTACTGTGGTTACCTGTAGCTCATTGCGAATTTAATGCTATTGAGTTAATTTGGGCATACGTGAAAAATAAAATTGCAACAAGAAATAATACTTTTAAAATAAAGGACCTATTGAATTTATGTCAGGAAGCTTTGAACGACGTTTCAACGGAGATATGGAAGAATTGTGTTGAGAATTGTAAGAAAATTGAGATATCGTACATAGAAAAAGAACACCTTGTAGACGAAATTATGGAACCATTTATAATTAACGTATGAGAAAGTGACGATGATGAATTGTCGGACGAGTCAAGTGATGGTGATGGTGATGATGATGATGATGATGAACAATGCAATGGTGAAATTGATACCGAGGATGCTCCCTTTCCTCATTGCATCATAGAGGATGTTACACAAGGTAGTCGTACTGCTAACAATTCCGTTACGATCGAGTCCGTCTGCCATAAGCAACTCTGCTCAATTCGTGGGTAACGTAATCGACGCCATTCAAAGGTTTGCGCAAATACTAATCTAACTATAGGACCAGACCAATCCAAACAACCACTTCGTTCAAAGACTTTATACCGAAATAATGCGACTATTAACAACAATATGAATATGCCGATTTGTCAAGAATTACTTCGTTCTTATACTGGACCGCAGTCATGACACATTTTAATTGCACATTTACTTAGACGATAATGAATATACATTGAGTTAAATAATGATAATAAATGGAGTGCAAGAAACATAAACAAGTCAGAATGTTTTGCGAAAAGCATTCCCTTGATTGTATTTGAGTATAGACAAAAAGAGTAATTTTATCTACGACGTATCACACGACGTGTGAAAAAAACTCTAGAACTTGTATTTATTATTTATAACGTAAATATTTGTATAATTATTTTATAGTTTTTATTATACGATCTGAATCTATGGTCATATTATCATTATTATTCTTATATTTAATTTCATTCGTCGGGTACAGGACACATTGATATGTTGTAGTATTTTTTATTATGTATGTAAGCGTCCATTATAACTATTTTCTACAATAAATATTACATTACCGTTATGACTAATTATTATTTAGGCTGTTAAAAAATAAAATAAATGAGGTCTGAAAATAATCCAAAAAAGTTTGTAGTACCGCTCTGGCAGATTACACAGCGCTAGACCGACACCGCTCCCTTCGGGGGGGAACTATGCGCGAACTTTATTGGAATACGTATCTCGCTCCCAATAATCAAATAATGGGTACAATTAAATTTCATTACGTGTTCCGATATAGGTACAAGTTGGTGTTTGCGGCTAAACTATTTATAATGTTGAAAAAATTAAAATTCCCATCAGTGCACACCATATCAAATTACGTCCAGTGGAAGTTTCAATTTTTTTTGTTGAACTGTTAAGTAGAAAAAAATTGTAAGGTCTGCTAACGGTTAGATATCGCAAAAATCGGATGCTTTTTTGCACTTCCCTAATGATTACTTCTAAACGCAAGGGCAGAAAAATCTGAACTTACAATATGTTACAAATGATTGCCGGTTGTAACAATGTATATTTAATTTTTTTCCGCCAAGCGGTTTCTTTGATATAGGTCTTCAAACACAGGGGACTATTACTTTGGCACCGATAGTAGTTACTTTCACTCCTAATTTTTCTCAGTTTTCACTTAACCCTAAAATATCACAGCTGTTTTCCACCATTAAGTAAACACGTGCACTGAACTAATGTAATAGTTTTAATTTAGTTTTTATCTTATTAACCTAGTTTTATATCAATTTTAAGTAATCAAACAATGTTCAACTTATATAAGTGTTCAACGTCAATGTACTCAAATAGTACATATATCATGTAAAATTTTACCATACTTAGTTTAACTCAGATTTGTATGTCAACCTTTTTAAAATGTCGTTTTGAGTAAGTCATCACCTATTTTTAAATATTTCTTTTCCTATTGTTACTTAACTTGTAGATGTCCTGACGATGTGATATATTACTCACGAAATATTAACAATTAATAAAGACATAACCAACATTATAATAATAATAATAAAAAAAAGGTCTTTATTGAGGCGAAGTCCAGCCTAAGCTGTTCAACTTAATCTTGAAATAGTACATAGAGAAATATATATATATATATATATATATATATATATATATACGAAAGATGGTCTAATCTTACACCTCAATGGTGTAGTGAACATTAATTAAAACAGGTCCATGAAGACTAACTGGTGGATCGCTAGACAATATTGTTTCTGGGTTATTACCCTTCGTCAGTAGCGATTACCAAGAACCTTAGTTGTTGAAATACCTTTACATGTAGTGGCCATCAAAACTTCTTGGCGCGAGCCAATCACTCCTAATGAACCACTGACAACAGAACACTGACAAGACGATACCTTGTCTAACACCTCGCGGCGAGGCCACTACATGTAAAGGTATTTCAACAACTAAGGTTCTTGGTAATCGCTACTGACGAAGGGTAATAACCCAGAAACAATATTGTCTAGCGATCCACCAGTTAGTCTTCATGGACCTGTTTTAATTAATGTTCACTACACCATTGAGGTGTAAGATTAGACCATCTTTCGTGTAAATTTTACATTTTTCTGTCATATTTGACAAGACACATTTTCAATATATATATATATATATATATATATATATATATATATATATATATATATATATATATATACACGAAATATGGTCGAATCTTACACCTCAATGGTGCAGTGAACATTAATTAATACAGGTCCATGAAGACTAACTGGTGGATCGCTAGACAATATTGTTTCTGGGTTATTACCCTTCGTCAGTAGCGATTACCAAGAACCTTAGTTGTTGAAATACCTTTACATGTAGTGGCCATCAAAACTTCTTGGCGCGAGCCAATCACTCCTAACGAACCACTGACGAGACGATACCTTGTCTAACACATGTAAAGGTATTTCAACAACTAAGGTTCTTGGTAATCGCTACTGACGAAGGGTAATAACCCAGAAACAATATTGTCTAGCGATCCACCAGTTAGTCTTCATGGACCTGTATTAATTAATGGTCACTGCACCATTGAGGTGTAAGATTCGACCATCTTTCGTGTAAATTTTACATTTTGCTGTCAGATTTGACAAGATACATTTTTAATATATATATATATATAAACATAAATAAAATCAGTATAAGCTTAAGAATAAACAACAAAAACAAAAGTGCACATATGTAAGGGACGTTTAATGTTAAATGTTAAATGATGTATGTTGGATGTTAGATCTCTGCTCCAACATCAAATAAATTTTGTATTCGTATTTAAATTTTTCTGTATTAGGGCCAGTTCTACAAGTGCAGTATAAACGACCAAATAGCTATCGGCCGTATAAGCAATACCACACTTTATACTAAGAATAAAAACGCTTGCGTTCTACAAGTATGTTAGAGGCACGGTATAACTATCTATTGAAGCATGTTATAAAGCATGTTAAAGTTCTTCCGTTGGCAATGTATCGGCCTGCGACGCACGCGCAAATCATATCACCAGACGCCATTATATTTACGTATTGACAGTTACTCGTGTATAACGCTTGCAAATAGTTATGGCAGAAAAACGAGCACGTACACAAAATTTTTCGGTGCATGAAGTGGAGACATTAGTCACACTTGTGGAAATCTATAAGGACATAATCGGTATGTTGAAGTGTAAAGTAAGTAAAGATAAAATCCTTAATTAAAACATTACAGATTGTAAGAAAACGGACGAAGTGTCCAACAAAACAAAAAATGCTGAGTGGGACGTACTTGCCCACGAATTCAACAGTACCTGTGGCACAGGAGGAACGGCGAAAATCCTACGGAGCAAGTTGGATTCTTTAAAAAAAAACCAAAAAGGACTTGGCCCATGTTAAAGCCAGTACATACCAAACTGGTAGTGGCCCGGCAATAGAAAAAAAAACTGGATGTTGTCGGGGAAAGAATTTTAGGGATAATTGGAGTGAGTGCCACGGGTACTGTCAATACATGGGATTCAGATTTCATAGGTGAGTTTGCACATTCTAATTCTATTCGTTATTACACAATGTAAGAATTGGTTAACTGAATTGTTCATTTTATTATAGTAGTATCACCAATGTCTAGCCCTGGTCTGAGCTTTGCCTCTGTGCCAAGCCCTGGTCCGAGCTGTGTCTTCACGTCAAGCCCTGGTCCCAGCTGTGCCTTTGTGTCAAGCCCTGGTCCCAGCTGTGCGAGCATGACAAGCCCGGTACCCACCGTCGACATAAGCGCGAGGGAACTTCGTGAAGTTATGGTAAATTAAATTGAGTTTTAAATTATACTGTCATTAATAATAAAGCAGTATATCAAATGTCGTTCATACTGTTATGGTAACGTATATTATTTGTAGATTCCTGAAACGGAGGTGGATTGGACGAGTTGGAAGCCTGCATTGTTAAAGACGCCATTACACAAAGCGCTAAATCCAGTACAGGCTTCTGCAAATATTACAGGTATAGAGATTCGTAAACATACGCACTGAAATTCTTATTTCTTTTGTTCTATTTTCCAGATGCGACCCCTGATGGCGAGGCATCAGACCTTCCCCCGGCAACGAGTGGATCTGGTGAATGTATGGAAAATACATTTTACTTTTGTTGAAATAATTTCATTACATTTGTATTCACATACTTATATAATTGCACATGTATGGCTAATTACGAGTTTATTACTTACTTGTCACTGAATTATGTCACAATGTTTTTAAAGCCTGTGAAATATACCTTACTTCTTGAATTTTACGAATATTGGAATGTGAAGGTACTTAAAAGACGAGTGCGAAGAAATATATTGAACAGACAGTGAATGTAATATTCCTTTTTTGTAATATACAAACATTTTATTCACATGTCACTTTTTGTAATGACCTAGGTGTATTTTGTATTTATAATTATTATACAAATATTTTATTTACAGCAAGCAAGCCAAGAAAGCGGAAGTTTGTACCAAAAGTACAGAAAGACTCCACGACTTCTTCAGCTACGGACCTCATAAAGAAGAAACTGGAATTGGTTCAGCTCCAAATAGATATTTTTAAAAAAAGAGCACGAACAAAAGGAACGCAGGTTCTAAGAAAAACACGCAGCAGAGATGCGAATATTAAACGAAGAACTGGTATTAAAACAAAAATTGAAAAACATTTAATTTTAATTTCAAATATAGATAAAGTTACAAGTTGGCAAAATGTGTATTTATTAAGGTTCCTCTTCGAATGTTATTGCGCCTGTCAAGAACCAGTACATTGTCGACAGGTTGTTGTTCATTGTTAATGTCTTCCTGGACAATGTCTGGATCGTATGGTGGTAGACCGTCCTTCTCGGCTAGATTGTGCAGCACCGCTATTGCAACAATTATAGCTTTTAATCGCTCCAAACTCACACGCATTCCTTGTGAAAGAATTGGGAAGCGTCTTTTCCACACACCATAACTTCTTTCAACAACATTCCTTCTTATTTGAGACTCGTTAAATAAAGATTCAATGCGAGTTTGTGGATTAGCGAGTGGAGTGATCAGATAATTGGTTAAACCATACCCACTATCTCCTAACAACAGAGAATCTCCAATTTCCCTATTTTCAAATCTTGCTTTAATTCTACTGTTATTGAAAATTGTTTGATCATGTGTTTATCCCGGCCATCTTGCAACAATGTCCAAAATTCGTAACTGCGCATCACACACCGTTTGCACATTCCATGAAAAGAAGCCTTTTCTGTTTCGATACAACTCAGCATTATCACCTCCCGGAGACTGAATTTTTACATGTGTGCAATCTATAGCTCCAATTACATGTGGAAAACGAGCCACATTGTAAAATGTTCGCTGCAGTTCTTGTTCTTGGCATACGAATGTATCGGTCCTTTAGACGGGCAATGCTTTCGCTAACTTCCTTTATTGCCATGCATGCCTAAGTCTTGCTGACGCCTGAAAAATCTGCTCCAACAATGAGCATTGATCCAGTTGCATACAATCTTAGCGTCAATAACAATTTCGTTTATGTCGCCTTCGATCTGTTGCAATAACTGGAGTACGGTATTTTTTTTTTAAACGAAATCGAGTAAAAAATTCCAAATCGTCCAGTTCTTGGAAATAATTTAATCTAAAACAATTCAACAATACAATCTCTGTGTTGAAAGAACAATATACATAAATTTCAATAAAATATGATTTTGAACCTAGACAACGCTTCTTTTTTTAATTTTATCATTAACTTTATAACATCAGTAATCCAAGCCGCTTTCGGTTTAGTAATGCGAACAGTCTTCAAAGGAGCGTGTATATCAAAAAGATTAATGATGTTATTTGTAATAAACATGGCCATATCGTCAATATCATTGATCTGATATATGAGATACCACGGTACATTATTAAGATCGGACGAAAAATCAGCATAATCAAAGAAATTAAAATCTCTGTAATGTGTGTTACCAATTTAGGTTTTGGGCGAAGAATTTCAAGTGATAATTCAGAAGATACCAATTTATGATCGCTGATATCATCAATATCAATAATATTTACATCAGATACTAAATCTCTATCCGATACAATAATATCTAATAAGGTGCTACTAATGTTAGTAACTCTTGCAGAATCATTCACAATTTGCTCAAAGCCATATGTATCACACATAGAATTAAATTTATTTACATTCATACTGGCTAAATTGTATAAATTAATATTAATATCTCCTACGCATATAATGTCATCAACTACCTGCAAAATATCAACTAATACAGATTCCAATCTGCTAAGAGATTCTACAACATTTGAATGTGGTGGTCGATAAAGAACACCAAACGCGAAAGTTTTATTTTGCACCATAAATTTAATCCAAAGTTGCTCAAGACAATTAATATTTTCCTCAAACAAAACAGTATATTCAATATTTTCATCCAGATATATTACGACACCGCCACCCCTGCCCTCCCGATCACTTCTTACAATAGAGTAGCTTGGAATATTAATCGCTTCAGAACTTATTGTACTCGATAACCATGTTTCAGTTACACCGACTACTGTAAAAGATTCCCCCAAGACAATATCCCTAAATTCATTAAAACCTGAAAGCAGAGATCGCA
Source organism: Geotrupes spiniger (assembly GCA_959613385.1). Taxonomy (NCBI): domain Eukaryota; kingdom Metazoa; phylum Arthropoda; class Insecta; order Coleoptera; family Geotrupidae; genus Geotrupes; species Geotrupes spiniger. The sequence continues at coordinate 38,718,021 of OY390735.1, forward strand.
CATTCACATTACCTATCTTGAATTTCATTCAAATACTAATTAAACAACGTAGTAAAAATAATTAAAGTAACTTAAATTAACTTTCAAAAATAATCAAAATAAAGCTGGAAACCTTATTTGTTTTCTAAATCATAGCCTACCTGAATATATAACAATAATAACTGTAGGAAAAGTATATAAATTACTGACAATTATACATTTAAATCGGATAAGGAAATATTTTTTCCACACAGATTTTGAACCGACAATTTTCTCGACATTCTTGAATAATTTTAGACGGTGTTGTGTGAGATCATCAACGACTGCCATACCTGATCCTTTGAGACTGCTCTTGTTGGCCATGACCATCATTTTGTATGCATAACTAGTGAATTTAACTATTATGCCCCTAGTTTTCTTACTGCGTCGATCTCCAACACGGTGGCTGCGATCTATTGATTCCTTGGTTAAATTAAGCTTCAGTTTATCACTAATCAACGACATAATAATTTCATTTGTATCTTCATTTATTGTTTCTGTCACACCAAAAACACGTATATTATTACGACGCGTGTATTGTTCCAATACATCGTTTTTGTATTTAAGGTTTTCAATGTCCGTTTTTAACACTTCATATTTTTCATTTATACCCTTTAAATCCCCTTTCATGTTATTTATTTCTGTTGTTAAAGTTAAAGTAATGTTTTCTACAATAATTTGACTTAGCGACTGTGCAAGTTTATTTAAAGTCACTAGAAAATACAACCTCCATTATAGTGTTTTTTATTTGCTCGGCCATGTGCTCGCTTGATTTCGTACGCCTAGGGTCTAATTCATAAACGCTCCTTAAGTGGACCTTACACTCCACTCAGTTTTCACTCACCTCGAACTCAACTTAGCACGTCCTCACCTTAGACTCATAATTGGTATTCAGAGACGATTCCTTATGTGAGTAACGCTCGAGGAGACGGTAAGGGTTTACGTCATTAATTGCGTCATAACCAAGCAGATATTTTAGTGGTTATGGTTGGCATCACTGCTATCGTTCGCCGTTAATGGCATTAATTCTGTGTTGAACGTTACCAGTTATAGGTATTTGAAATAATATGGAGTTCAACACTTTTCTCTGGTAAAGAGAAATTGTTTTTAAAAGAGTTCGTCAGTAAGGAAAAATTAAAAAAGGAGCAAATCTTGGCAAAAAGAGATAGAAAAACAAATTAAAATATCATTTTGTGAACTAAGACAAGAACAAGAACTAAGATGCACTTGTAAAACGTATCACAAAAATTAACACGTATATTATTGGACAAAATGTCGCTGTATAAATGCTGCCGAATCGATATCCCCTTTGTTCTTCCGGGGCTGCAGCCACTGCAACACCTCTGTCTTGAAAATGCGGGTCGCATATAGAAGGATACACTTCTGCTGTTGGACTTTTTATTTCTATGCGCTTACTGTTACTGCCGAAAAATGTGACAATGCATAAAAATTGTTGTGATTGACTGCATACAGGTGTACTTGGAAATTTGATGTACACCGGGAGAGCATCTGCGATAGTTCTTGACACTTCACTGATTATTCGGCAACTAGTGCTTCAACTGATGTCTTGCAGATCACCGCAAACTCTCTGCAAAGAAAAGACAATTGAATATTACCCTGCATTTACAGATTTAAGTAAACATTTACCTGGTAACTACCTGCAGCATAAAAATGCAAAGCAACACATAATTCCAATATCGGTGGCACAGGAAGTCCTCTACGTGTATGCTCGGCTCGATTGGGATACACTAACGGTAGCAATATTTCTTGTATGACGTGCCTCGAAAACCGAAACCGTTGTTCTAATTTTGTTTGTGTACCTCTCCAAGGGATTTTGCACATCCCTTAAAATTAACCTAAAAATAATTAATAAATTTGCATAAGAATTGAGTGTCGTCTAGGTATTATGTTTGATAGAGCCCTATAATATAACATGTATGTTAAATATTTGAAATAAACTTACTTCGGTGCACATAAATATACGTCCTCGTATTCCACATGTTGCACAAAATCCAAAAAATCTTTTTCCATTTCAACAATATAAACACAAATGGCAAATATTAACGAATAACAAAAATAACACTAAAGGCAACAAATAGTATTAATTTCACGATAAAATATGACAATTTATACGCCAAATGCCACAATAAACATACGAAAGGAACGCTCAAGGTGACAGTTGCGCTTCCTTACTTTTCACTCAGTTTCAACTCACAATATGGCCGACACTTGAGTGAGAACTGAGTCGAGGAACGTTCAAGAATACGAAAATTTACTTCGAGGTTGAGGTGAGGATAAGGTGAGTGTGAGGACGCCTCAAGTAGCGTCTATGAATTCCACCCCTAGTCTCCGCACCAGGCATTTTTAACTACTTGTTAAATCACTGATTAAAGAAACACGTTAATTAAATAATTGTTATAATCGGTTCAATTAAATATTCCACTTTTCCCTTTACCTTTACAAATTAGCAGGAGCTACGATCAGACGGACACTCACACCTTGCACATGCGTATTCTTATGGTTATGGTAATGCTGACAAGGCGTATAAGATAATTAACCCTCTTGGTTCCTCCATGTTATCTACTTCGGTTTTAGCGTACTTAAATAAGCAATATGAAAGATTTATAATTAATAGCGTTACGGTAGATTTTTTTGATTTTACACTTTGTCAAGGCTTTTCACCGGACCCCAAAACAACTGAGCAACCCAATCCTCGCACTTGGCAGTGCTGTCAGGGAGCATACGATATGAATAGCATACGATATTATGTTTCTAAGGGGTCTGGTGGATCGTCTCCGTGGGCAACTATGGATGATGAATTAATAACTAAGCGATTTAAGGTTAGGCGAGGGAAAAACATTAGACATTATTTTTATCCGCGTTGCAGAAATCCAATTGCTGTGACTACTAATAATTTGAAGGTGTCGTTGGCTGGTTTGATTGGTTCAATGGGTTCACCGAAGACCCTTAACGATAAATGTATTTTCGGTTATGAGCCAGCCGATCCGGTCACCAAAGTTAGGATAAAAATGTTGTCATTCAGACGGAGATGCGTTTTAGATATAAGACTACTGTAAAATGTACATAATCGCAACGAAATATTCACCGTTTCTTCTAAATAAATGTATTAAATGAAAGAGGCCTTTTATTTTCCAAGCGAATGAACGTTGAACCGAGTAATAATAAGTTGTATTATGTGGACAACGGCGATGAGAAAGTACTGACAATTCCACCCGGTTCTTACGAAATCAGAGACATTGAATATTATTTTCAGCATTGGCAAACGATGAAGGAAAATCACACACTTTATCGCTCAAACCAAACAATAACACGTTAAAATGCGAAATTAAATCCGTTTTTGGCATAAATTTCGAGCACGATGATTCTATTGGTCGAATGTTGGGATTCAGCCGAAGAATATTGGAGCATGGCGTACTGCACGAATCAGACTTACCCGTGCAAATTATAAAAGTTCTCACAAAACGAATAGAGTGTAATGCTCGTATTACGACGGACGCCTTCTACGACACGTCGCACACAACCTACAAATGTGGCAAAAATTGTAAAATTCGAATGTGACCATAATGACTCCCTTTTAGGTAGAATCTATCATCGGGTAAACTGGCTAGCTGGAACCTTCACCAACCGCGCGATATACCCAAACGGCACCCCTAACGAATAGTCGAAACTTGTCCTTCGTACAGATCACTCGGCACTGATATTTTTGCGTTCGTGACCGTTACATTTGTGTGGTTGTTAGTTTATAATAGAGACATTTATTTAGTGTGATATTAACATGGCATCATTAGCTACAGGTAAATACACAATTATTTCTTAAATACGTGATATTTAACAAAGTAATTGTGTTTTAATTTGCGTTTAGTAATATTCTCCTGATGAGTTATTTTACGCAGCACAAATGAGTCTAAGATCTTCAGGTCTGGTTGATGCGTCAAAACTTGTAAAAGAAGTTACTACTACATCGCCTCAACGTGCCACTCGCTCCAGGATCGCTTTAGAAAAACTCAAGACTGGAACACGTGTCGAACTTTCACTAGAGGAAGTTCTATCTATGTTTGTGGATGCAAAACTTACAAGGAGCCAGTATAACATTGTACGGGAAAAAGATAAGGAGCGATTTCCCTCGTATAAAATAATTCAAATGGCCAAAAAATATTGTTATCCTGGTAAAGACCATATTGTATTAACTGATGTAGTAGCAGAGGTCAAACTGCAAGGACTCTTGAACCACACAGCTAGCTTTGCGTCTCATGCAACTACAACGGGAAGATATTAGCAGCCAAGAAAATTTACAGCGCGTGCATTTAATCGCCAAGTGGGGTTTTGATGGTTCTTCTGGACACTCAGAATACAAGAAGAAATTTTCTAGTGTGCCCGCTAGTGATGAGGCCATTTTTTATCTTCGTTTGTGCCATTGAAGCTGATATCTGGCGACACTGATGAATCCGCAGAACACCAAGTTGTAATTTAGAACAATCGGAGGCCTTCATCAACGAGATACTGTCGACCAATCAGGTTTCAGTTTGCGCGCGAAACAACTGATCTTGCTAAAAATGAACGGGATTACATAGAAAGTCAAATAAACGATTTAGATCCTTCATTGTATAACGACGGCGATAGCGATTCAATTAATTCACCATAAATTGTTATTTACAATGGTTGATGGCAAGATTTGCAACTCGTTAACAAATACGACGTCCACCATGAAATGTTACCGCTGCCGTTTAACACCAAAAGAATTTAATGATATTGATAAATGCATAAAAGCCAACATAACTGAAGGAAGACTCGAATTCGGTTTATCGATACTCCATGTGTGGATACGTTTCTTCGAATGCATATTACATGTAGGTTATAAATTACCTCTAAAGAAATGGCAAGCCCATGGAGTCAAAAACAAACAAGCCGTCGAAAACGTAAAGAAAATATATACTCAGTGACATATAAACTGCACCTCCTAGAAGGGGTATACATTTTTGGACCAAATTTGGTAGAAACATTGGACTAGTCTAAGGTAACAATTGATTCAAATTTGATAAAGAAAACACTTCATCTTTATGATTTTTCTTTAATAATGTGTTGGTCCACCCCTATTTCTGATACACTCATTGACCCGCCTTGGCATTGATTCCAGCAGGTGATGAATGTCTTCTTGGGGTATGGCATCCCAAGCAGCCTGTACTTCATGCCGTAGAGCTACTATTGTCAACGGTGGGTTCGGTAGATTCCTCAATCTTCTACCCATCATGTCCCACACGTGCTCAATGGGCGACAAATCGGGAGATCTTGGCGGCCAAGGCAAAAAATTAACATTGGCCTCTTCAAAGAAGTCAAGAGAAACCCTTGCTACGTGAGGTCGTGCATTATCTTGCTGAAAAAGTGGGTCTTCCAGCCCTCGAAGATATGGAATAACATGTGGTTCTACCACTTCGTCAATGTAGCGTCGGGCGGTCATACTGCCCCGAATGAAGAGCAAGGGTGACCTACTGCCGTAAGCAATAGTACCCCACACCATCAACCCCACAGTTCATTTTTACATTTTGCTGTGCGCATTTCAATGTATTGTCAATATTGTGTTGGTTGCAGTGGAATTTTTGAGCCGCTGCTGCTTGGTACTTCATCAGTGTTGCGAGATTAGGACATTGTAGCGAGTCAAGGTCCAGTATGATGTTCGGCGATAGTAATTTTTCGAGCACTTTCTTCTTTTTAGCTTCAACGCCAAGTATTTTTTGCGAATAGCTCTGGCTTTTATAATTTCCGATTTGATCTTCGGATCTGACATTTGTACAGACAGACAGACAGACAGCCAGACAGGTGGACAGACATATCGACAGACAGACCAGTTGACAGGTCGAACGGTACTGAAGCGCATGTGGTGTGTCATAGACGGATAAAGGTATCGAAACCCTTACGATATCTACCGTTCTCAATTTCACTATCTTTATCAATGACTAAAAATCCATATTTTTGCTTCCAACATTCACTGCACAACGATTTAAATTGGTCGAATAGCATGTCGGTATTCACGTGATCGTCATATACATGTCTTAAATTCAAATCGTCTTGTTTGAAGAGGACGACAAGGTTCGCATTATCTCTAATTAAATGTTTCGGCATCCGCGTATAACTTTGACACAGATAAAAACTGTCGACGGACTTGCTAAAGCCATGCTAAAATACTCTCTAATTTTATCCTGTTTGTCGCAAGCGACGTCGTCAAATATATATATATATATATATATATATATATATATATATATATATATATATATATATATAGAATCAAGAATTATATATCAGGGAAACGGTCAGCTATTGGGTAGTAATGAAACTCAGTTGATTATTCTTTTCAATATTTCGCAATAATTTAATTGCTTCTTCAGGCTACAAGCTACAAGAATTACATTAAGAAAAAACAGTCAAGAATTTAAAATAAGTTAAATTGTACTTACATGATATAAGAGTTACATGTAATTGGCTAATTGTTAAAAAATGGGCTAACCTTAACACCAAATTGGCTAATATGTTGAACAGAAGAATTTTCCTCCTTCGCTGCCGAAGATCCAATGTTGTACCAAATCACATCAAGAATGGTGCCACCAATTTAATGGCCCTGATCCATGGAACAAGAGGCAGATTAACACGTGATATTAACAGATTTAGTACAAGGTTAGGGTCAAAAACTTTAAATTTCGAAATTAAGATTACAATTGCAAATATTAATAATTTGACATCACTTATCAACAGTACCATTGATAATCTTCAATTATGGGTACCTATACATGTTTTCAATGATTACAAAATTTATCTTCATAATTCATTTAATAGAAAATTTACAAATATTCAACTTAAAAATATTTCTAAATTCAACAACCTAAGAGATAATGCTGTCACTAACGTTTTATTTAATAACAATAACAAATGGTTTGTTAACAATTCTACGGTGGTTGTACCTGACGATGTTAAAGATTTTTTGTCATTAGGACCTAAATTCAGTTTGAATTGCTCCCCTCAGGACTTAAATATTGGTTTGTTACTCGCTGATGTAGAGGACATAATTTCATGTACCCCGGTACATGGTAGAGACAGATTAAGGGCAAAAATCACTAATATCATTACAAATTTTTACATAACAGATCACAACAATAAAAATCAAAATTCACCTTTTCAACACATTTTCAATAAAACTAAATATTTCTTAAAAAGTCATAACAATCTATTAGTTCTCCGAGCTGACAAAGGTAACGTCACTGTAGCAATGGACAAAGATATGTATAACCAAAAAATGACAGAGTTGTTGGATGACAGGTCAACATACGAACCAATAAATAGGGACCCGACGTTCATGTTACAGAAGAAACTCAACGACTTACTCAAAGAGTTTAAAAACAAAAAGTACATATCCGAAGTACTATATAAACAACTGAGTATAAACAATTCTGTAACATCCAAGATCTATGGTTTACCCAAGATACACAAAATCAATGTCCCACTCAGACCTATTGTGTCGTTTGTTGGCTCTGCCACCTACGGTTTGTCTCATTACATTTCTGATGTTCTAACTCAATCTCTATCCAGTCGCACTAATCATAATGTGCAGGACTCCTTTGCTCTGGTCGAGGAATTTAATGGTTTTCTTTTACCCCAAAATTTTGTACTTATATCCCTAGATGTAGTTTCATTGTTCACTAATGTACCCCTTGATCTTGTCATTACCGTCATTAAACATAATTGGCCTAAAATAAAAGAACATTGTAATTTAGATTTAGACTCTTTCGTTTTATGCATTAACTTCATTTTTAACAATTGTTTTTTTACTTTCAATGACAATACGTACAAGCAAGTCTTCGGTACACCTATGGGTTGCCCATTAAGCCCCATTGTCGCTCAGATTGTCCTTGATTATATGTTTGACTATATCATTCCTTCTCTACCATTTAACATACCATTCATTAAAAAATATGTCGATGACATAATCTGTGCTGTTCCGATGGACTGTTTGGATGATACATTAAAAATTTTTAACGAATTTAACCATCACATCCAATTTACCATAGAAACTGAGAATAATAGATCTGTTCCCTTTCTTGACACTTTAGTTATCAGAACCATCGATAATTTTATTAACTTTGATTGGTATTGCAAGCCTACTTCCTCAGGTCGATATATAAATTATTTTTCGAATCACCCTTTAGGACAAAAAATTAACATTATTTTAGGTTTAAAAAACAGAATTCACCGTAGTAGTAACAATAAGTTCATTAAAAAAAATCTTAAACTTTTGGCCGATTCGTTCGTCAATAATGGTTACCCTCGAATGTTAGTAAACAGTTTAATATACAATACACGTCGCGAACATCTCGATGTACACGCACCTGTTGACGAACCAATTGTCTATAAAAGATTACCTCTAATTAATAACATTAGCAATAACATAGAAAAGGTCTGCACTACCAATGGTTTAAGAATAGCTAAATACAGAACATATATATATATATATATATATATATATATATATATATATATAGTTTATATATATATATATATATATATATATATATATATATATATATGTCAAGCAATAAACATTAATATGACAAATGACATTAAATAAAACCTATCGCGGTAACAAGGCCGACTTTCTATTGCCCCAGTATTTACTGCAAGAACTAGGGAAAACCTTGTAAAAACCTAGTTAGGGTATTCGACCAACATTTAATTCACTACAATACAATTTAAAATCACAACGATAAAAAAAATATATATATGATAAGATAAAAATAAATTAACCCGCAATTGTAATAATAATGATCAAAAAATTGTATTGTAATGAATGAAATATTGGACACTTGGAATTTTGTGACAATATTAATTCAATATTAATAAATCAAAATTAATATTAGAAATTAATATTAAAGCCACAAAATATTTTTTAAGAGGTCTGACCAATGTTGAATTCATTTTAATCATTTTTAGAAATTTGCTTTGTTTTAATGTTAATTTTTTTTAATGAATTAAACATTGGTCATTCTAGTAGATTCTTATTAATACTTCTCTTAGCTAGCCTTTTCACAATGGGAGTTTTGTGGCTTTAATATTAATTTCTAATATTAATTTTGATTTATTAATATCGAATTAATATTGTCACAAAATTCCAAGTGTCCAATATTTCATTCATTACAATACAATTTTTTGATCATTATTATTACAATTGCGGGTTAATTTATTTTTATCTTATCATATATATTTTTTTTATCGTTGTGATTATAAATTGTATTGTAGTGAATTAAATGTTGGTCGAATACCCTAACTAGGTTTTTACAAGGTTTTCCCTAGTTCTTGCAGTAAATACTGGGGCAATAGAAAGTCGGCCTTGTTACCGCGATAGGTTTTATTTAATGTCATTTGTCATATTAATGTTTATTGCTTGACAAGGGTTTCCGAAACACCTTATTGCAAAAAAAGGTGTCGCAATAAACTTTAATATTGCTAAAAGTGTTTTATTCAACGACTGACTGCTCATGATACAAGATAAGTATATATATATATATATATATATATATATATATATATATATATATATATATATATATACACGAAAGATGGTCTAATCTTACACCTCAATGGTGTAGTGAACATTAAATAATACAGGTCCATGAAGACTAACTGGTGGATCGCTAGACAATATTGTTTCTGGGTTATTACCCTTCGTCAGTAGCGATTACCAAGAACCTTAGTTGTTGAAATTCCTTTACATGTAGTGGCCATCAAAACTTCTTGGCGCGAGCCAATCACTCCTAACGAACCACTGACAACAGAACACTGACGAGACGATACCTTGTCTAACACCTTGCGGAGACTAAACAAGAGACGACTGTCAAACGTCCAGTGTCAACATATAAAAGGATTGCTGCAATTAAGTTCAAAAACAATTCAAATTAAAAATGTATCTTGTCAAATCTGACAGCAAAATGTAAAATTTAAAAAAAATGTTCGTTAGGAGTGATTGGCTCGCGCCAAGAAGTTTTGATGGCCACTATATGTAAAGGAATTTCAACAACTAAGGTTCTTGGTAATCGCTACTGACGAAGGGTAATAACCCAGAAACAATATTGTCTAGCGATCCACCAGTTAGTCTTCATGGACCTGTATTAATTAATGTTCACTACACCATTGAGGTGTAAGATTAGACCATCTTTCGTGTAAATTTTACATTTTGCTGTCAGATTTGACAAGATACATTTTTAATATATATATATATATATATATATATATATATATATATATATATATATATATATATATATATATATATATATATTGTTGGTGCGTAAGTTCTCGCGGCTGAAATCTGTGCTTCTTGGTTCTCGGGTTGTGAACCGGGAGGCAATAGAATAGAGAAACGGAAAGAAATCCTCAACACACGAGATGATGCCCAACGATTGCCTGCAACATGGAGACCAGTATTACAACAATACAATTCAAGCAGTGTTCAAAGGACAGCGCCACAGGAACTACCCCAGGAACCGCTACAGGTCATCACACACCAAGGTCCATTAACCAGGAGCCGAAGTAAGAAGCAGTCGAGCGTAGTCAACCCCAACGACAAACCGGAATATAAGGATCAACGAGTAACTCCGAACGTCAGTTCTTCTAAGTCAGCGAGACCTAGAAGAGCTTCCTGAAGATGGCAGATGGGACTCTGCCGAAACGTCGAAGCGACCCTTCGGGGAAGATTTCTACAACGCGGTTCACAACCCGAGAACCAAGAAGCACATATATATATATATATATATATATATATATATAAATATGGAATTCTCCATTGCTTCGCTCGGATCTAATATATCATCGCTTTCCCTATACGGAAAATATTTAACACTCCGTGTGTCGTTTAGGACATTTTCCAATAGTTTATATTTCGGCTGGTGGAGAGACTTCGAATAGAGATAGACATTGGCGAATTTCAGACCGTTGACGTCGCAAAGCTAACTTAGCATTGCGTTCGTCTTTCCACAATTGGACGGGCCGCAGATGACACGTGTTTGGCAATAAAACGCCGTGTTTTCGTCGAACGCCGGCGTTCGACACGTCAAGCCCATCCCAGTTGCACATGGGCAATTCACACTTTTGTTTTATAAAACGCATGATCTCTCTCTCTCTCGCACGCCCTTACATGTGCTGTGCCGTTGCACGACTGCACCCTCATTCCGATGTGGAACGCGGTGAAAGACAGAGGTGGGGTATTTAATTCTCTCTTGAACAAATTACCCTTTGAACTACATTTACCGGGTGGTTATCAGTATTGTGGACCTGGTACGAAACTCCAAGAAAGATTGAAACGCGGCGATCGCGGTCTAAATCGCCTAGATAGATTCTGTAAAGAACACTATATTGGTTATTCTCAGTCGAAAGATTTACGTAGTCGACATCAGGCAGACAAGGAGCTTGAAAATCGCGCCTGGGAAAGGGTGAAATCGAATAACGCGACCGCCGGTGAAAAGGCAAGTGTTTGGCTCGTGACCAGAGGTATGAAGGTTAAACGAAAACTCGGAATGGGTGTGGATGCAGAACGTCGTCGCCGCCGCCGCCATCGTCGTCATCATCAGAACCGACAACATAAAGTAGCATTGAGGAAAGCAATAATTGCAAAGACAAGATTTGCTCTTAAAGATTACAAATCACACGATTTGAAGGAAGGTGCGAAAATTGCGCTTACAGCCGCTAAATTGGCCGTGAAAAATGCCGGTGGGAAAAAAATATTCGAACTCCGCGTGTCATTCCCATCCCGAAGACGGGCGGCATTTTACCTTTTCTCATACCGTTAGTCGCCGGTTCGAGTGCACTAGGAGGTCTGGCAGGTGGTGCCGCAGGAATCGCTCAAGCTGTGAATAAAGCCCGCAATGCGAGAGAACAATTCCTCATTTTCGCGGTGTGTACATGCGAAATACTTTACCGCAACGGCCGTTTAAAGTGGAATGTGCCGCCGTCAATCTGGATAGTGTCGAGGGTGCCGGTACCCGCTGGGTTGCATATTGCAAGAATGGCAACATCGTACATTACTTCGATAGTTTTGGTAATCTACAACCGAGTCGCCAATTGACACGTTATTTGGGGAACGGTAGCATTTAAATGTTATCTTGGGTAAATTTAATTTAAACGTTATCAATTACAACAAATATTTTGTGTACGCGTTTTCGTTTATCATTTGTGGTTTCACTCGTCAATAATCGTCTAGTTTCGTTGTAAGATTTTTTTTGTTGTGGCCGAGCGTATTCGTAACATTTACGACCGTTTAGATATTTTGTCAGTTGAACTCTTCGTCTCAACGACGACGACGACGCGTGTCTTTACCAATTGCAACTTACCTATTAATTTCATTTCATTTATTCAGAAAATGGAAAGTTTTAAAATTGCCCGAGATCACACTGTGATGGTGAAACGTTTCGTCGTGCTTGGACGCAGGGTGGAATTTACCATCAAGCCGATCCCTGACACCAACAACGATCCGACAAAGTGGATCAAGGAGGCCATAGAGGGTATTGTTAAACATGCCCCTATTGATCCCCATCCCACCGATCAAGTTGGCATTACGTTTTGCGGGCGCTCTTTTTAAAAAAGGACCCGGTTGGATGGCGTTTCGACAGGCGAGCGACGTTTCAATAGAGGACGTGTGGAAGATGATTTCTTGCATTTTCCAATCTAACTCCGCCTGTTTGAGCACGGACACGTTTTGCCTATCGGTAACGTCGGTCCGCCTGCCTGCAGAGAGAGGTGGTCCGCGAGGACGAAAATACCACAGCTTCGACGAGGAGTGCACTGCACGAAGAGGGGTCGTGATTATCAAGAACACGGACAATTTGTGTTTGCCTCGGGCCCTCGTTGTAGCTAAGGCCTCTGCAACAAAAGATCCCGAGTACCGAAAGGTTCGTCGGGATATTGGAAAAATTCAGTTTCGCTCATAACCGCTCCACGCCATTGCACGATGATCCCACCGATACTCGATGAACGTCTAGAGCTCTACGGCCCAAACGATTAAAGCTAGAGATCTGAAACTTTAAACTTGAACGCAATCCTATTCGCACCTCCTACAAAGTAATTTTATTTCATATCGACATACGCCAGTTATTGTAAGCTTTTATTGGTTTAATGTACCCCTAAGTTACTGATTCAATTGAATACATATTTTGCAAATATTATAGACTTACGTTGAGGAGCTCGTAGGGACACACCAGCTGAAATAGAAATACATAACAATGTTCAAATATAAATTTCCAATAGTTTAACTCACATTGCGATACAAGGCGACGACTTGGTATATATTCACTAGTAGTATTAGCTTGCGACTGATCTTGCACAGACTTGCCTTGCGACGAAACCTTAGACTTTGTCCTACTACTTTTCGCCTGTTGCCAACCTTCATCGCACTGCAACAAGCGAAAAACACATCGTTGATTTTCAATGTACAATTTTTACATCGGCAGAAAACGTACTTGACTATCGGTTTCCAGTTCCTTGTAAACGGTACTTTCAGAATCGGCAATGCTGCTAACTTCAGTCACTGACGACATTCTGGATTCGCTTCTCGTGTATCCAGTTCCACTGGCCTCCGGTGTAGCATAAAAGCTTGTGCTCTGCATCTACAATCACACAATTAACTAGACACCGGGGTGAAGATTATAAAGCAAACCTCGTCGATCGACGAACTCAGTTGGCTCGGCAAAATTGAAATCGAATTCGATGGAACGTGTTGTCCTGGGGATGGCATTAATCCCCAAGTCACCGATACAATTATCATATATAATATATATATAATATATGCGAGCCGGATAACCCTAGACTTGCTACAATACACCGGCGTTTCGCAGTTATCATGGAACTAAAAATTGTAATATTCAAGTCAAAAATACATAAATACGCTTTAGTTATGTTTCATAAGAATTAAATAGATGTTTATGCATTCTTCATGCCAGGAGATACACTTCAATGGTATAATGAGGCTTTGATCTTGACGTAGACAGTTATTTTCACATTTTCTGATTTGTTGAATTTAGCTACTAATATTAATAATTTATTCATCAGAAAAACCAGTTTCCACAGTGCACAATGTACAAGAATGGTATAGTTTAAGTCATGAGGTCCTACAATAATTACTATAATTATAATACTTCAGATTTCAGTCAATGGTGGTTGCTTCTATTTATTCTTTTATACTATAAAAGCAGTGTTTCAACATTAGCGAAGTTACGCGACGTTTGAAACAATTAATATTCGTAATACTTTTGATGCCTACGCTATTTTTACTTAATTGTAATAATTCTCACATTGGGATGACACACTACACCTGAAATACTCACATCGCACGCTAGATCGCTACAAAAGTCGTACACGTCCTTCTGCAGTTCCAGCTGACTCACAGAGATGCTTGGTCACGCATTTTCTGATCTGCTGATTCCATTTCGCAACGTGTAGATCAAATATTGCAATGAGTACACTTTAAATGGATATTCGGAGTCTACAAAATCAATCAAATATCTCAACATCGCAGCGTCTGTGAGTTTAGAAAAGCACAATGAGAAACGTCGAAAAGAACATTGGGCCCGAGACATCTGCCAATAACGATACAGGAACACACTGTATCAATACGGAAGGTGCATTGATGATTATTAACTTCACGGTAATTATTGTTTATTTATCTTTTTACAATTTATTAAAATGTAACATATATTTCTCAGGTGGAACACCTGCATTTGTATGCGGGGACTGCTGAGGAGGAAACCAACATTATAATAATTTACGGGAAACTCTAGAATTCATGACAACTGATGGTGTGACATTCCACAGAGTTCCCTCACATCAATTAATGTCATTGACGAACACACGATGTTGCTTTTGCAACAAATTTATTTTAGATATTCTAGGTTCCGACCAATGTCCGTGTACAAACAAAAATCAATAAAGAATAAAATAAATAAAATAGATAATTTTATTACTTTTTAACTCATATTTCAGTGTGTTATTATTGGCTTTCACGATATTGTTTTCCTATGCTTTTCCTTCAATTCCATATCGGATATTTGCAATTTAATATATGCTTCAAGATCTGCAAGTTCATACGACCCTTAGTAGTGGGTATTTGCCAATTCATAAACATCCTCCTGGAACAATGTAGGTCAAGGTCCAGGTCACACTGGGTGACCATGTCCCTGACCTTGACCTTGACCTACATTGTTCCAGGAGTAGGTTTTTGAAATGGCAAATCAAGGTCGGGGTCAAAGCAGGTCGCGTCGTATTGTTGACATTGAAACGTAACCTTCAACGTTTTAGGAGGAGGTTTAAAAATTAGTAAAAGTAGAAAAATGTTCAACCCCCCCACCCAAGAAATATCGTTTATAAGCGTGAACGGTATAGCAGTGAAAAGTATAGTTCCTTGACATAAAGTCGAAGTGGTAGTGTCCTTGGAGTAATAATAGCTGATCGTTGAAGTATTACAAGTAAGTTGTAGACTATAGTACAATAGAATTTGTGCAAATTTTGATTATGTATATGTAGTGGCAACATCAAAGCAGCAAAGTTCCTTCCAAACCAACAACCTTCATCTGAAGAGAAGTCCTACAATTGATGGATGTAGTCGTTCGAAAAAGATGAGAAAAATCGTGAAAGCACAAAATACCGTACCCATGTCGCAAGTAATTGAAGAAGATTCCAGCTTGATTTAAATAATTTTGTATTAACACACGCTTCAAACGAAGATGGTTCGGTAACGAGAAGAGAGGTAAGTGAAAATCTTCCGGAAAATGTTCAACGAGGGAACAGAGGACCTCTGTATTCAGAGACAATTTATTTTATAAATAAGAGCCGCACGAAGTGGGTTACCGTTGGGTTATGTTCGAAAATGTTTTTCGAACCCGTTGTGAGAATAATGGGGAAAGGTCAGTGTATCACTTTCAAGGAGCTGGATTGGCAAAACATTTTAAGCTATAAAACATCTATAACAAGCAGGTTTGGATCTCGTGCACCATCCCAATTAACGTTGTGCGGTATAAACATATGTGAGTGGATAGACAATTCTCGAAAGATATTAAAACTGGAGAGAAACGCGGAATGCGTATATTTGGCATATAATTCGCTGCATGA
Source organism: Geotrupes spiniger (assembly GCA_959613385.1). NCBI lineage: Eukaryota > Metazoa > Arthropoda > Insecta > Coleoptera > Geotrupidae > Geotrupes > Geotrupes spiniger. Next base: position 38,734,197 of record OY390735.1, read on the forward strand.
ATTGTGGAAACTAGGTGATGTTATAACTAGTCGATTGGAGATGTTAAAAAGTTTGGAGTACAGGAATTACTATGACGACGTGATTAGAGCAGTATGCTCAATGTCTGGCGAAATGAAGCAGAATGTGATAGCTGCCATGAACGGAACGAATAGTGAGCAAACGTGCATCACGAAAGAACTCTTAATATATGGAACTGATAAAATATTGTGGGATATTGATATGTATAATTTAATTAACAAGTAAATGAAGATAGTAACATTTAATGTAGAAAATAACGTAACGCACATAATGTACACATGGGCGTACGCGTACAGGCAGGCCAGGTCGAATAAGTGGGAGGAGCAGTATTTGGACAATATGCGATTTAGGGATAGAATTAAGATGTTAGAATGTAAATTAAAATCATACTTAACCATAGAATTTAGGAAGAAACTTTACATCGAAAGATCCGTACGTAAATGTAATATATAGAACAATATGTAAATTCACAGTGCATGACTATGTAAACTTTTTGTTAAAAGTATATATATATATATATATATATGTCAATAAATGTTCATACTGAGGGAGAAGCGTTTCATTTCACTGCCATCGTTAAGGTAGTAAATGTGTTTAAGAGTGAAAGCGCAACGAAATATAATGTCGAAGAAACCGAAAAATGGAAACAGTCGACGACGAATTATCGAACGGAACGGTCGAGATTTGATTAACAAATTGATAGACAAGTTACCTGTGGAATTGCACATCCCTGGATATCAGTTTTGTGGACCAGGAACAAAATTAGTGAAAAGATTAGCTCGGGGAGACCCAGGAGTGAATAAGTTAGACGAAGCTTGTAAGAAACACGATATCGTATACGACGCTACTTCAGATTTGGTTACTAGACACGCGGCCGATAGGGAGTTGTATAAAACAGCAAAGGAACGATTGCTAAGTAAAGACGCAAGTGTAGGTGAAAAAGTATCATCCGCAGCCGTAGCTGCCGCAATGAAAGGAAAAACCGTGCTCGGTATGGGGATCGTTAAACGACGCTGGAAGGCAAAAGCAGAAAGGTTACCCTACAAGAAAGGTAAGAAGCGTGGAGGTCAGTTGTCTTTTCAAAATGCAATAAAGATAGCTCGTCAAGCATTAGCACGCAGCGGAGCCAAAACATTATTCCAAAAAGCAAAAATTGCTCACAAAGCGTTAAGGCATCTGCACAGAAACATACGTGCACCGCGCGGCATAAAGATCCCCACCGTTGATAACCTTATTCGCAGCATTATGAGCCCTAGGATCTCTCGGAGGCGGTGCAGCGGCAATAGCGAAAGCAGTAACGGGCGCAAAATCAGCAAGAGATCAACTGCAAGAAGCAGAACGACATAACCGCGTAATGGAAGCAAAAGCTGTAGGGAGCGGTTTTTACATTAAACCGTATAAACAAGGGTGTGGATTATATTTAAGTAACCATGCAAAAAACTGATAAAATTACCTCATCATCCATTAACGAACCCAGAATTGAAAAAGTATGCAAGAATGCTAGCAATACCTTACTTTCGTGGGATATATATGAGGAATAGCCTTCCAAAAAAGATAAGAAAACGAGAAAACGGAATTGTCAATTTGGATGATGCGCTCGGTCGAGGTACCCATTGGGTAGCATATAATAAGCAAGGTAAACATATAACATATTTCGATAGTTACGGTGATTTAAGACCTCCAGTGGAAGTGGAACAATATTTATTATCGAACGATAGGACGGGCATTATAAATTACAATTATCGCAGATATCAATTTTTTTAAACGAATCACGTAACTATGAATTATCGCTTTTAAACTTCGACGCATTTAATTCTATTCCGAACGTTGACGAAAGCAATCATTTATTATATTATTCCGCCATCGGGCTATTGCTAGAGCCCATGGAGATCCCCGTGGGGACGTACGACGTGGACGACATCGCCGCCTACGTGAATAAAGAAGCCGCAAGACGAAATCATGAGATTAAGGTAACAATAAAAGGGAACCACAATACTCAGAAAACCGCAATAGAAAGCACGAGTTCTCGATTTCACTCAAGACAGAAGCGTGGGTTCTTTATTGGGATTTAAAAAGCGGAAGCTTCGAGCAGGTGTAGAGGAAGTATCGGATAATATAGTGAACATAAACAAAGTAAACGCATTGCAAATATATTGCAATCTGATCAACGGCTCCTACAACAACGGGCAACCGGTCCACGTCCTTTACCATTTTTTCCCGAACGTCCCGGCAGGATTCAAAATAATAGAGAGCCCCCAACAACCTATTTATTTACCCGTAACAGGTAATGTCATCAGTACGCTCACAGTACGCGTCTTAGATCAAGACGGTAACTTAGTGAATTTCCGAGGAGAGGAAGTTACTATAAGACTTCATTTGAGATCAACAGAATAAAACGATGGGAATAGTGTACGACAATCGAAAGATACGAACGGATGATCGCGGGAGGCAAAAGTATAAAGGGAAAGTGAAGAGTCAAACAATCGACAGTTCGAAACAATCAATTCGGCGGTTAACACGCGCGAATCGTATCTTCTTGAAAAAGTTGGGTTACCGGGTGACAATATAAATGGATATATTAAACGTAACCGACAAAATCAAAGTCGACAATTCGATAGTGAGCTATGAGTATCACTCACATCAACCATTCGGCTCCACAAGTTTCGATAACAACGATGAAATTCGAATCTCCATTCCGGAAATTGACAATTACACGTTACCCAGCGAAAGTTAACTGTACGTAGAAGGTAGTTTACGCAAGATCGGCGCGGACGGTAATGTGACGAAAGATGCCAGTGCAACTGCGCAGCTAATTAATAACCCGGTCGCCTTCATGTTCAGTGACATACGATATCTGATAAATGGAGTGCAAGTTGATTCCGTAAGAAACAGTTATCATTCAGTCCTAGCGACGTATTAAAATTGGAGAATGCCGGTTGGAATGTTGAAAGTGACGTAAGTGATCCAACCAAACCAGGAACCATAAAGGCAACAGCGACCGCTCTAGACAAGAAAGGAAATTTCGGGTTGAGCGTTCCGCTAAATACATTGTTGGGCGTCGCGGAAGATTTTAAGAAAATTTTGATGAACGTGCGGCAAGAGTTGGTATTGGTTCGCAATAACAATGACACGGACGTAATCGTCAACAGCGTCGAAGAGAAAGTGAAGTTAGTCATCGATAAAGTACTGTGGAGGATGCCACACGTAGCAGTAGGACTGCGAGAGCAAGTTGCCTTGACAAAATTATCGGGAAGAAACGTCGAAATACACATACCTTTCAGAAGTTGGGAAATCCACTAATACCCATCTATACCCAAAAGCACGAAGCAATCATGGTCAGTGAAAACCGCCCCTCAGCTCGAAACACCGAGGTTCATCATTATCGGTTTCCAGACTGGGAAGAAGGGGAAGATAAAACATGGCGAAATTTGATAACATCACCCCCCACCCTTTGGAAAATGTTGGTCCAAATGGCCCTCAGAACTTGCATTTTTAAGTCCTTGTTTTCTTCAAATGGCCTTGACCTTAATCTGCAACGAGTTATCTCAAATGGTCTTGAATTTGACCTTCTACGCTGACCGGTCATTCAACGCGGGCCGTGGTCATGAGCGGGTTCGGTCAAGGTCAATGACAGTATGTGGATATTTAAACGAGTTTTCTTCCAATTATACGTCAGTTGTGTTGCAACCTCTACACAAAGCGGGCCATTCAACAAGTTCAACAAGTGCAGTCTTTCGTTCGTTTTAGTGATTGTGTACTAAATTACAAAGGTAAGTTTTCTAACACTGTTTAATTGTCTCACATGTCCCTCATCGGGAGTTGTTATTCAACGAACTATAACGCAATCTTGTTTTACAGATTTTGCAGACAGTTAAGTTCGCATTGTGTAAACAATATATTATTTTAATAAGTAAGTAATCAAATTCTCATTTGTATGTTATATATCTCAAGTTACGTGTTTAGGGTGCAAAATTTTAAAGAAGTAGGAGAACCCTTCGTAGATCCAAGTTTAATTTAATGAATCATCACCATTGCATCGATTTGGATGATGGGTTCGTACCCACGTCTCACTTCGATCAAATTATTCGATATTTGACGCGCAACGCCGAGAAGGTGTACGTGAAAGGGCGCGAGAAGGTAAAATATCTACAGAAAATCGTTCCAACACGCATCATTGAGGTAGACGAACAGATCGGAAAATTGTCGACTGGATTCCCCATGTGTGCATTTCACAGGGATAGAGTAAGTATGTGTGCTCTCTCGAATGTACATTATCTCAATACTATTGTGCGGAGAAGACTCCCACCGGTGGAGGACGAATTGGAAAGGGAAGATTTAGAGTTACAAAGAAGGAATCATGAATCTACTTGGTCAGTTCCCGGCAGTGATGGAGCGAATTGTTCGATTTTTAGACGTGTTCGGTTTATCATCGTTCATGTCACAAAAAAGCTATGAGATATGTCGAAAATATGAACGGGACGGATCATTTATGAATATCTCATCTACGGATTTAAAGTACATCCCGCTAACGTATTACATCGAACGGGTGAAGCCTCAAGATTTGGGAAGCGTTTGGATGCGGCTACCACGTTCACATCGAAAGAACGCCGAATTGCAGATGAACCTTCCGTGCTTCGAGCATTACAACGATGATGGATGGGAAACGCACAACGACGGACCGGCACCTTCTAAAAAACAGTGTATTTTATGTAAATATAATGAACGTTAATAATACTTCATTGAAAAAATTTTATTTTATTTGAGTTTGATCACAACTCGGACTTCCGGGGGGTCCTGGGGGGCGGGCAGGCCCCTCTGGTGGGGGTGAAGGGGCAAAGCCCCTTGCCGGGGGGTTGACGGGGGGGTCATCCCCCACCCTTTGGAAAATTTTGGTCCAAATGGCCCTCAGAACTTGCATTTTTAAGTCCTTGTTTTCTTCAAATGGCCTTGACCTTAATCTGCAACGAGTTTTCTCAAATGGTCTTGAATTTGACCTTCTACGCTGACCTTCATCCTGACCGGTCATTCAACGCGACTCAGGGCCGTGGTCATGAGCGGGTTCGGTCAAGGTCAATGACAGTATGCGGATATTTAAACGAGTTTTCTTCCAATTATACGTCAGTTGTGTTGCAACCTCTACACAAAGCGGACCATTCAACAAGTTCAACAAGTGCAGTCTTTCGTTCGTTTTAGTGATTGTGTACTAAATTACAAAGGTAAGTTTTCTAACACTGTTTAATTGTCTCACATGTCCCTCATCGGGAGTTGTTATTCAACGAACTATAACGCAATCTTGTTTTACAGATTTTACAGACAGTTAAGTTCGCATTGTGAAAACAATATATTATATTAATAAGTAAGTAATCAAATTCTCATTTGTATGTTATATATCTCAAGTTACGTGTTTAGGGTGCAAAATTTTAAAGAAGTAGGAGAACCCTTCGTAGATCCAAGTTTAATTTCAACGATCTCTATTAGTCAGCAGTAAGTTATAACTTTTATATAATTTCATTTATTAATTACATTAATGGTAAAATGTCTGAAGAAGTGCTTTAACAAAATTAGTTGAATTGAGTGTGTCATTCTCTTAAAATGTAATGCTAACAGTCGTTTACAGATCTCTTCACGTCTTCTATTTTAATTCTTCACCATCCGGGTCGCAGCAACGAACAGTAAGTTTGACTTTGAGTAATCATTATGTAACTAATTATATTATGAAGCTTTGTGATAAAGATGTCTCAGAAATCATCCTCAAGCTGGTCAGTGTTGAACGCGTGAATCGCGGACTTGGCGTGGAACTCCGCGGAGGATGATTTCATGGAAGCTTTAGATAACATCGACCTAGACAAATTCGTGTTTGAGAACATGTCCGCCAAAAATTGTACACAAACAAAAAATATAGAGCGCGGACGTAAAGTCGAAGCATCGCGGTCAACACCGTTATCTAGCGCGAACTCACCGGTTGATGTATGTGTTGATCGTCTAAGCCCGATTATGCGTTCGCTATCCGGCTCGAGCCGAAAACAGACTTCTCAACAACGTAATGCAAAACGGGCGTCATCCGAATTGCACGTTGTTGAGAAGTCGACAAAGACAGTCACCGTTTCCCAAGAGGTATTTGATGAACAACATTTAAGTTGCACATCAATTTCCTCGCACGAAATGCTGAGTCAGACCCGTACTACCGTGGCGGTGAAGGAAAAAAAAGTTAAAATATTATCTAACCATTGTATCAAACCCGCAAAACATAACGTTCCAAACATTTTGAAGGCTTTACTAACAGCACCGGTAAATGAAAAGCTTCGCAGACCCTATGCTATTCTTCCACCACCAATGGTTGCACCTCACGTGCGTCTTGATGGTGGGAGAACAACCACGTCGAGCATTCTACAACACGTAACGTCTAGAGTGCCACCAAAAGTCGTTAAAGTTGATGTATTTGCTCCCTCACCGTCCAAGGTTTTCCAACCTTGCAAGTCGAGGGATCCATCCACCAACATTAACGCACAGGTTGGCACCCCTTCGACGTTGCGGGTTGTGAGAGATCCTATGAACGTCAACGTTGATGTAGGAGCCTCCTCAGTGCCCAGTGTGGTCGCGCCTCACACTTCGGAGGTTCAATCCACAAACATGAACGTTGACGTCAAGTCACATGTAATTCGACCCTTAACGTCAAGGGTGTCGTCAGCCAATATGGATGCTGAGAGATCTTTGGCGTTGAGAGCTAACCCACTCCCTCTGCCGACCGAGGATTTTTTAGATAATATTGTAGCGAACAGTGAGGCATACCTTTATGGTGTAGATCATAATGTCAAAAAAAGCATTAACGACGCTAAACAAACTTTTAGAACAATTTTACAGGAAAAATTAGAACGTTTACAAAATTCTTTGAAGCAATATCAAGCATTTAAAAAATTCTGCGGTTTGGTGGAAAGCACTAACGCGGTAGCTGCAATAACTGCTTCGATCGCTGAGGTGGAGGCGCTTCTCTTACACTTATCTTAGCTTATTGCAAACATTTATAACATTTTTTTCCTTTGTTACTACGTTTAGTTACACTTTTCTTTGTTTTTTGTTACAGTGGAAAATCTGAAGAATCTGTCGCTAGGAGTAGTTAGTTCCGCCATCGCGAATAAGCGATTTGTATTAAATTTAGTAGGAGCAATCCCGATCGCGCTAGTACTAAATTTAATAAATCGGTGGACTGACGATTGCTGGAGGCAGATTAAGTGCGGGCGTCCAATTATGCGGGATGTTTCATAATCCATGCGGGTGGAAGATGTTCTCCCTCCCTTGGAACGTTTCGGAAAGCAAATGTCGTATCAAACCATTTCAAAAATTTTCAACACCATCCCACATGATTGGACGATCCAGACACGTGCCTATAATGATAGATGCTTTCTTGTAAGATTTTTGTACTATGAGAGTAAATTGGGTAAAATATGTCGTAGATGTAATCGACACCTACATATGGCACTGAGAAAGAATGGGAACGTATTTAAATACGAGCGTGCTCGCGTAATGGCACACCGCCGAAACTATGCATATGTGGAAGAGGTGCTATCATGTGTGTTAAACGAGCGGTTTTGGTGTTCCATGTGCGTGCGCCGAACATTATTTACGGTTCGTGTTGTTGATGATAGCGAATTGTTTGATGAAACTACTTCAGACATGGATGTGGAATGAATGGTATAGGGCAATATTTAGAATTTGTAGTATTTATCATTGAATGTTTGAATGATTAAACTTACGCGGTAGCATGTATACATCTGTCACTCATATCTTGGATTTCTTCTTTCACGTCTGTTTAAATCATCATATATATTTTTATATCGTAGAAATTAAGTTTAAGCTGTAGTCATATATTATATTTTTTAGTATTTAAGTTAAAGGTGTAGGTATAATTATAGTCATATAGATTAATTAATTTAAAGTTAATCAGTCGGAATGTAGAATTTAGAATGTTTTGACTGTAACTTATAATAATCATATGTTTCAATATATATTAATCTTCGCTATATGTTTTAAATTTAGAATGTTTTGACTATAACTTGTATTGTACGTAGATATAATAAACAAGTAATACGTAATTCCTCAGTTGTTTTTAATCTGCCTTATTGACAATATCCATCTTTGGTTAACGTAATGGGAGACCTCACAATTATCACACTGTGATATGACACCATTTAGCGTAACATAATTAGAACTATATAAACTAGTTCACGTTACTAATGTCATAACTGGGTCATATTGCATTCAATTAACGGGGACAGTAAACAATACGCATAAGTATATGTACCTCATTTAAATCACTTAGATCAGCATTAGAAATAATATAAATAGTTAGTTCTCATTCTAATTGAGATAGTCTAATTAATATAGTCTATTACTATAGTTCGTAGACATATAGTCTTTAAGATAGTGTACGATCGATGTTACGACGGTAGAACAATAAACATCACATTTTCTACAACGGCTTTCATTAACATGAACGACGATAAGTAGTGACCTTCCTAGTCACGATGTAGTGACTTATCACATGGCGATCATGCCAGGATGCCATCATAGTGACTTATCACATGGCGATCCTGGCCATTCGAACCAGATGGATCTTCGCCTGTAACATCTCATAGTGACTTATCACATGGCGATCCTTCCAAACGAACCGACGTAGAATCTTCTGGAATCATCAAGATGGGCTACAAGAAACCATCACATGGCTGCCGGTGCAGGGCTCGAGGACGTAAGAGAAATAACTCATCGTAGGACAACCACGGGAAGCACCATGGCTTCAACAAGTTCTGGGAAGAAAGTGTAAGTGGACAAAAACAATTTAAGTAAGAAGTTTTAAATTAATAAGGAATTAAAAGTAATGGGGTTTTTAGATTGTATAAATAGTATGGGTAAGAATGATTTAAAAATGTATCATTAACTTTTCTTGCATTAGATTCAATTGGTTAAACGCGAAAATATTTAGTCGGAAAAGGCAGTGTATTTTTTTTCTTTAACAATAATAGGACTGGCCAATCGAATTATTGTTTAGGTCGTTAGAACCTTTAAAGTAAAGTAAGCACTGACTGAAAAAGTAATCAATGTAAAAAGGGTATATCTCGGACAAAAGGTCTGGAGATAATGCAAATTAACTGAGCTTATGCCCTAGACGCTAAGTTGAGGTTTTTGCAAGGAATGAGTGAGGACAGGGATCCCACCATTACGCATGAAAGAATGCGATAAAAATAATAATAATTATTATTATTAAATACCCAATGCAAATGATCAAATAATATTGATTAAGCAAAAAAGCATTAAAAATTGATTCAGTCAGGAAGAAGTAATGCCGGAGAACGTAAAAATCGAGATTAATTATACAAAAAGACATTGTAAAGTTGAAACAAAATTAACGCAATCGAATCTAAAACGCAAAAAAGGAATAGTTAAGTTAGTTTGAAAATGTAAGTAAAACTTTAAGTAAAAATGTTATACATTAAGACATATGAAATGTTAAGATATATGAATTAATAGGAAAATAAGTTAAAGTATAACATATACAGACATAGTTTACATAAGGTTGCATAGAATTTTAAGGTCTTGTCAAGTCTTAGATAGGAAATGTATTAATAACGAAAAGTGATAAATGAAGTGAAAAGTGAAAACGCAGTTACTTAGAATAAATAGGGATAGGACATATATATATATATATATATATATATATATATATATATATATATATATATATTATATATTATCACAACACAACCCATATCCTTGCAAATTCAAAACGTTGAGTACGGTAAGGATGATACATCTTTCAAAAGACATAGTGCCCTATTCGGAGGGAATTGTAAGCGTTGTTTGATAGTAGGTGCATCTGGGTCGAGAAAAACCAATGTCATGTTATCACTATTAACTGCATCTGCTGGTTTGCGTTACCGTAACATATATCTGTGCTGCAGCTCCCTTTATCAAAACAAATACGAATATCTCCGTCGATTATTGAAGCCATTGACAGATTGCGGATATGTTGAATGCTCAAATGTGGACGAATTTATTCCACCATCACAAGTCAAAGAATATTCAATCATCATCTTCGATGATATAAATCCTACGGGGCAAAATGTTATAAAGGAATATTTCTCATACGGTCGACATAAAAATGTTGATTGCTTCTACCTTTGTCAAAGCTATAGCGCCATTCCGAAACAACTGATTCGTGATAATTGCAACCTTCTAGTTTTATTTCGTCAAGATTTTACAAATCTGAAGCATATCCATAATGATCACCTTGTGGGTGACATAACGTGGGATGAACTCACGCAAATTTGCAGAGCATGTTGGAATGCACCTCATGGAATCTTAGTAATTGATCTTGATTGCTCCAAAAATAACGGTCGTTATCGGAAAGGGTTTGATGAGTACAAAAAATTTCGATGACTTGAAATTAGGTTTTGCTACTAATGCTTCTACACCAGCCCGTCTAAAACGGTTCCCCCAATGGGTCACCAATCGTATGTCTACTCGATTTTCGACGTTTTCCATCGTTTTTCCGAAGACTATGTTGTTCATGGCTTCATAGTGGTTTTTTTCGAACTCATTCTTAGCATTCTGACGTTTTTCTGAATTGAAATCGATGTATTCTTTCATCCAATCTGAGTGTCGAAATGTTAATGCTCTGTGAATATTTTTCAGTTTCATTCCATTTCTTAAACATTGCCGTAGGTTCTCATAATGAATTATATATTTTGTTTTGTCACACAAATTCGCCATTAATCTGGTATGTTTTGCATTCTCACCATATGTGTTCTCGGGGCAAAATGGTAAATCGTTGTGCTCGTCATGCACAGTTTCTGGATACTCAAGATCCACTTCGAAGACATAGCCGACTTCAACATCGTCTATATTGCACACATCTAGCTTGTTAATATCTTCTTCTGACAACCAGGTGAAGCCACCCGTTGGTAATTTACACCTCATCGCATGACCGTAGAGATTAGTGGCGTCTAAGTATAAGATGTATGAGGATGGTTTTGCACTATCGTAGTCATCCAGAAATCGGTTGTTCGCCACAGCAGCTCGCTTACAGCACATACTAAGACCACCTCTAATACCTTTCTTGAAAAAATGCAACATATCGATATCTGTCAAAAGTTCGAGTTTGACACCTGTCATTCTTAATAGAGCGTCCCAACCAAATCCTGGCGCGGTAAAGTAGTGGCACGGGTCTAGCGTATAGAATTCCATACATATTTGTCTAAAATTTTCGACGTTCTCACGTTCGGGCAGGCGAGGATCTAAGAATGAATAAGGGAATATACCTTTTTGCCGCATAAGTGCGAATTGCGTGGGATCACTGAACTGTTTTTTAATTTCAGAGCATTGACCATCTTCTAAAAATGAACCTAACTTTTCCAATGAACACGTCATGAATCGAAATGAATCAACAAATCGCAGTTTCATGAATACTTTGCGCTGTTTCCCTTTGGAATCTGTTTTTTCACCAACGTGCACTTTTTTAGAGAATGTTATGTATTTCTCTTTGTTTTGTGCTATTACATCCACTTCTTCTTCCTTCAGGGCAATATTTTTAATAAACATGTGCGTATCGTAATTGGATAGATTGTGGAATATTGATATGAATTTTGGAATTTGGTAATTTATATTGCAGATTGAATGTGCAGGACCCCTATATGTTCCAGTCAGGTGATCATGATCGTATACCTTTTGCTTCGAATCAATTATTAATTTATCACAAATGTGACATGATGATCTTATATCGTGCAGAAATTGATCCAAACAGTCTAAAGGGATCGTTGGTTTTGTTTTACTCAAATGGTTTTTATAAATTTCTATGACATCTTTTTCCAGATGTGTCATAAATTCATTCGCCGCGTTTCGCCCACAGTAAGTTACATATTTCGATAACGCATCGTCGTACGAGGATTTAATGAAATAGGCAAATACGTAGGGCTCGTGTTGAAAGCATTTTTCTGTGTACGACTCATTTTCTTTATATACTTTCTTATCATCATTTACCGGTATTAATAGTGCCTCAAAATCAGCATAGATTACAAATGGGAGTTTCAATTGTTTTTCGAAATTTTCAAACTGTAAGATGTTTGCCCTCCCAGCATTTCCATATTTGTTAATTTTTATGTCAGTGGTCGGTACAATAGCCCCCACTTTTGTACAGTCATCGCTCTGGTGGCGTATCAAATTCGTCTCCGATGAAAAGTGTACCAAACATCCTTCACATATGAATCTTACATGCCCATTTTGGGATGATTGTGAGTTCACAAGGCGAGATAAATTTTTGATCCAGCAGTAATGACTGTTCCCATCGTCGTCATTAATCATTAATAAATTTATATGGCGAGGTCATTTACGATGGCAGATGTGAACGGTTATCACGTCGTGCACCATTCTGTCACCATCAAAATGGGAGTTTAATCCGTACACGTTGATGGATATGTTACTCCTTTCCTCAAACTTTGGAATTTGTTTAATACTTACTGGAAATTCGAGATGATCGAAATTGATGTCAGTGCTTGAAAAATGGGGGTACGATGATGTTCGCTGTGGTAGACCGGTGGGTTGATGCAGACATGCAGACGTCACCGCCCAGGCGAAACAACAATTATCCACATTTTGTTTATTATCGCTTTTCTTGCTTTAATCGAGGCTGGCAAATCGATAAAGCTGGACGCCCTCGTCGGGTTGAATTTGTTGCAGTTAACTTCAATGTAACATTATAACCTTTATTGGCATACCCATGATACATTTAAATCTATTTACATCTATTTACATGTATACAATAAATCCCCTTCATTGCTCCGTGGTGCGTGCGGCCTGCCTTCATACTCGACCTCCGCCCGTGTCCGTCCTCTCCACACCTCCATTCTTCTTCCCTCTTTACCATTGCCCCCTTCTAACTTTAGACCTCCTTGCCTGAAACATACTAACTTTTATTTTCCCCTTCCCTCCTTTTCCAAGCCTCTTCTCTCTTCCCCTTTAACTTCCCTAGCCACTCTAGTCCCTTCCCCTTCTCTCCCAGTACCTTTCTCCAATCCCTCCCATTTTCTCTCTCTTCCCTGCTCCACCTCAATTCCTCACACGTGTCCCACCAGTGACTCCAATCCTCCCTTTCTTTTCCGCATGCCGTACACCTTTGATACTCCTCCCCCATCCAATACTTATTCGCTTTTTCTTCATTGCCGCATCTAAACCTCGCTATGCACCTCTCTTCCTCCGCCGTTAGTCGTCCATCCAAGTACTTAGGTTTCCTTCCGTACACCTGTATGCTCTTGTATTTTGCATTATATCTTGCCTTTTTTATTTTCTCTCCCCTTTCTTGGGCTTCCACTTGTTTCCACCTCTCTACTATTTCTCTCTCCACCTTCTTCCCCTCCATTCTTCTTCTTTCCACTTCCCGTCCTGACATACCTGCTCTTTCATACATCCTTATTCTTCCTTCTTCCCATTCAGATCTCACCCTGCCCTCCCTTTCCCTCTTCTCTACTTCCTCCATCGCCCTATATGCCAAACTTCCTTGTCCTCTCCCTTTCGTCGTCACCTCATATCTCACTACCCTCTTCCCCGCCTCTAACCACAGCCTCTCTCTTCCTGTCTCCTGCCTTACCACATAGTCCGGTGTTGATTTTTCTAGACGTAACGCCCTTTTCATCTGCCCTATGTAGGTCCTCTCTAGCATTTTCTGTTCTTTTGCTCCCCATATTTCCGCTCCATACAGCATTATACTTCTTACGCACGTGTCCCATATTCTCATTGACTCCTCGAAACTCCCTTCTCTCTTTCCCCACAGGACCCTCCTCAACCCTTCTTCAGCCTTCCTCGCTTTCTTGCACATATGCCTCATATGCCCTTCTTTACTATTGTTGTCCCTCATCACGTATCCTAGGTACATCCATTCCCTCACCTGCTCTATTTCTTCTCCTTCCCACATCATCTTTATCTCCCTTCTTTTTCCTCCTCCTTTCCCGAATACCATTACCTTCGTCTTTTTCGTGTTGAGCTCTAGCCCTCTCCTTCCCAGAAAACTTCCTAACCTTCTTGCCATCCCCTTCAAACCTCCCTCCGTTTCCGCCATTATTACCAAGTCATCCGCGAAAGCCAAAGACCATATCCTTTCCTTATCTAGCTTCACTCCCCCGTCTTGCCCTTTCTTTAGGACTTCCTCTAACTTGGCAATGTAAGTGTTAAATAATATAGGGCTCAGTGGGCACCCCTGCCTTAATCCCCTTGTGGTCCTAAAGCCTTTTGTCGTTTCCTTCTTCCCTCGCACTCTGCTCCACGTCTCTTCATAAATTTGTCTTATCCTTTCCACACTATTCCCTTCCAGTCCCATCTCTACTAATATCTTCATCAATTTATCCCTATCAACGCTGTCGAACGCCGCCCTCAAGTCCACAAACATTACAAATACCTTTCCCCCCTTTCTTGCCATCTCTCTCTCCACGATAAAATTTAAAACATATAGATTGTCCCTTGTACCTCTTCCCTCCCTAAATCCCGCTTGCCCTTCCGGCAGTATTCCCCTTTCTTCCACTTCCGCCACCACCCGCGCCCCTATCAGGCTTGCATACATCTTATACCCAATATCTAGCAGCGATATCCCCCTATAGTTTTCCACCCTTTCCCTATCTCCTTTCTTCCATATAGGGCATATTTCCGCCATCCTCCACCTATCGGGTAGCTTCCTCCTCCCTGACCAGATGTCATTCAACCATCTTAATGTCTCTCGCCATAGCTCTTCTGGAGCGTTTAGCCACCCCTCCGTATCTATCCCATCCTCCCCCGCTGCCTTCCCTTTTTTCATTTTACTCTTTACCTTCATCAACTCTTCCCATGTGAATTCTTCTATTTGCTCCACCCTCGCCCTCTCTCCCCTACTCTCTTCTCCTCTTCCCTCCACCCCTCCCAGCAATTGCATGAAATAATTCCTCCACTCCGTGTCCCCAATGTTCTCCTCTTTCTGCCTTCTTCTCTTCCTCCTCTTCAGATACTCCCAAATCTCCTTCTCCCCTTTTAGGCCACTTATTTCCTCCTCTTCTCTTTTCTGCTGTTCCTTCTTTTTCCTCTCCCACATCTCCTTCTGCCTTTCTTTTTCTTCCATGTACTCTTCCCATGTTCTCTGCCCTTGTCTTGCCCCATTCAGTAACTTCCTCAGTTCTCTTTTCCCCCTCCTGCACTCTTCGTCAAACCAAGTTCTTTCCCCCTCCCCCTTCCTCCTGTATCTTTTTACTATTGCCTTATTCATCTCCCTTGTGGCCTCTTCTATACTCTGCACCCGTCCCCACACCACCCTTCTTAACTTGCTTCTGTACTCCCTTTTCGTTGCTTCATTCCATATATTTTTCAAACTCATCTCTCCGTCCAGCTCCTTTTCCTTCTTTGTTTGCTCTCCCCTAATCGTCACCTCTATCGGTAGATGGTCTGATTCGGCCCTGTTTCCTACCTGAAAGCTTTTCACCTCGCTCCTCACCTCCTCACTTGTGAGCACGTAGTCTATCACCGATCTTCCACTCGCCCCTACATACGTGTACTCACCCTCCATGTCTCCTTTCACTCTCCCGTTAAGCACCCCCCAGTTTCTGTCATCTAACCATTCCCTCAAAATTTTCCCTTCCCCATTTACCACTTCATCTCTAGATCTTCTTCCTTCCCTTTCCCCCACCCCTCTCCACTCCTCCAACCTTGCTTCCTTCCCTATTCTTGCATTGAAATCTCCTCCAATCATTATTTTCTCCCCTTCCCGCTCTACTACTTCGTCCATTTCTTTTACCAATTGCCGCATCTGCTGGTTACTGTAGACCGCGAACAGTCCCCACTTCTCCCCATCTTTGTTTATCCATCTACCTTGCATCCTCTCCGTATTACAACCCCCTTCTTCCCCCTCCTTCCAAGACTCTTTAACCCCCGTTATTATACCCCCTTTCGCCCTTCTTCTTCTTCTGTCCCTACTCGCTGTTGTGCATTTCCATCTGAAACCCCTCGGCATATTTCCCTTGTACCTCTCCCATAGGCCCTCTTCTACCCATGTCTCTATCAGTGCTATGTAGTCGAAGCCCTCAATATACACCCTTAGGTCTCTGTTTAAACCTCCCTCTTCTATCATCCATTTCTTCCACCCCGCAATATTCCAAAAACAAGCCCTGACCCCTTTCCTCTCCTCTCTCCCCTCCTCCTCTCCTCTGCTCACTTTCTCCCTATTCCATTTTCCCCCTTCCCTTTCACCCCCCTGACTCAGTTTTTTGTTACCAATTTTTCCTCTCCTCCATCCCATTGTAGCCATTTATCATTCACTTTCAACTTTCTGTACCCCATTTTGACTCTCCTTCCTTGTTCTCTCTCCTTAACCGCATACTTCCAAATTTCTCTCTGTATTTCCCTCTCCTTCTCTGTGAGGTCATGGTCGATGTAAATTCTGCTGCCTTTCAGTCTCTCTTTGTTCTTCATAATCCTCTCCTTGTCTTCTTTTGTTTCCAATTTCACTAGCATTATTTCCCTTCCATTACTTCCCCAATTATTCACTTCTTCTATTGCCACTTCTACCCGTAATTCCTTTCTAATCCATTCCTTCACTTCCTGCCTCTCCATTCCTTTTTGCCCTTCCAACCCTCTAATCACGACATTATTTCTTCTCTCTTTCTTTTCCATCTGCTCCAGTTTTTCTTCTATCTTTCTAATTTTTCCTCCCATCTCTGCCTTTTCTTTTTTCCACTCCTGTTCTATCTTCTCTCTTCTTACACTTTCTTCCTTCATTTCGCTCCTCATCTCTGCATTCTCCTTTCTCATCTCTGCATTCTCTCTCCTCAATTCCTTTAATTCCTTCATGATTACTCGTAACATGCCTGCCACCCCTTCATCGTCAATGTTTTCCACTTTTCTATCTCCTTCTCCTTTCTCCCTCTCCACAGACCTCTGTATCTTCCTACTCCAACTTCTATGTAACTTCAATGTATAAAATTTCCACTAGAGCCCATCCTATAAAATTTTAATAATTACTTTTTATTTATTTCTTTATATAGACATTCTTACCTGAATAAGTCCGCCGTCATCGTTATAATTTTATTTTTGGTATTAAAAGATTTTATTTCAGCTTCATCGCTCGTATGTAAAAAATAAATAGCGAAACATTCTAGGTTTACTTTTAGGCTACCATGCATATGTAGCACTGATTGTATAAGAGCAACAACTTTTTCTCTTATTCGATTTGTAAAGTCTGCGATCTCCACTAAATGATCAGGTTCACTAACGCGAAAACTGGTGATCCGATCTCCAAATGCACTCGCTATTTTCTCGACTCCGTCATCAATAATAACGAATGCATTGCGTTTATGATCATTGCTACGCAGATGTGCTGAATAGCAGGAAGTATTTACACGCACATTACAGATGCCACATACCGTTGTATTTGAATTATGTGCCTCACCAATTTTTTGCCGTTTACCAATGCAACTGGTTTGTTGATGCCTTCGTAGGTTGTCTGGGCGGGTGAATTCTTTCCCACAATGATCACAAAGCAACATTTTGTTTCAGCAACACACTGTTCACTACTACTACTACTACTACACTTGTCAGAACTGATTACTCTATAACGACCTATGCGTAGCAGTTCTCTTATATTGCTTCCCTCCTTCATACTCGAGTGGGGCTGATCTTGAAATGTTTCTTATATTCAACCTTCGACGTGGCCTTGGTCTTGTTTGACCTTGACCGTAGCCTTGGTCATCGCTATCACCTTCACGTTACCCTTGACATTGACCGCGACCTTGGCCTTGATTTGCCAATTCATAAACCTCCTCCTGGAACAATGTAGGTCAAGGTCAGGGACATGGTCACCCAGTGTGACCTGGACCTTGACCTACATTGTTCCAAGAGGAGGCTTATGAATTGGCAAATACCCACTACTACCCTTCAGGTATCGTTATAGTATGTGAGTCGTCAATATGAAATTTGTTATTAGATTCGTTGATATTATGAATTGAATTAAACGTAACCAAAGTCAACCAATATTACCGAATAGGATTTGTCATTCTGTAAAATAATAGGTGTATATTTTTGCCGATAACGCTGATTCGCAACCGGACAGCATGAATGTATACGACGACACTGTAATAGATCAAAAGTTATCTTGGGTTTTCACGAAAAAGTGCTGTAACACTCTTTTGTTTTTATCACTGTCCGCAAATATTTCAGGTAATTGATACCGTTTAAATCATCTCGCAGTTTCATATCCATACACACATGACGCTTCACTTCAACAATGCCGTGGTGGCTCGATCGTTAGAGCAGTCGGCGCTCTTCCATCACAGCTAGGGTTCGAATCCTACCTACGGACGACGACGACAAACATCAGGAATTTTGAAGTTCCCGCCACATCGGACCACTTCCGGAAATTTTAATTTCCCGCCCATCGGACCACTTCCGGGAATTTGAATTTCCCGTCACATCGGACCACTTCCGGAAACTTGAATTTCCCGCCCATCGGACCACTTCCGAAAATTTGAATTTCCCGCCCATCGAAACACTTCCGGAAATTGAATTTCCCGCCCATCAGACCACTTCCGGAAATTTGAATTTCCCGCCAGGAAATTTGAATTTCCCGCCAAGCGGGCTCGACCAATCAGGAGCCAGGATTTGGATCCCACGCACAACCGCCGCAATACCTACTCACGTTCTGTTAGGAATGTGTTTCGTGCACTTCGCTCAACTTATGGTCAACATAATCGGCCTACTGAGCGTACTATTCGCAACACCATCACCCATTTTGAGACCCAGCATTAATTATTGGATAATATTCGACCGAATAGACCACGTCCAGCACGCTGTGAAGAAAATATAGCGGCCGTAGCTGAGAGTGTCTCAAAGACCGTGGAGAGTCGATTCGGCGCCGTTCGCAGCAACTCGGACTGAAGTATGGAACGACTTGGCGCATTTTACGTCGAGATCTCGACCTTCCCAAGCGACATCGCTTCGCTCTATGGGCTCTTGAAAAGTTCCAAGAGGCAAATTTTGTTTAGCGATGAGGCCCATTTCTGGCTCAATGGGTATGTAAACAAACAAAATTGCCGCATTTGGGACGAAGAGCAACCTGAAGAGATTCAAGAGCTGCCACTTCATCGAGAAAAAACAACGGTTTGGTGTGGTTTGTGGGCCGGTGGAATCATCGGTCCATATTTCTTTAAAAACGATGCAGGTGCGAACGTAACTGTCAATGGCGACCGTTATCGTGCCATTATAACCGACTATTTGATGCCATAAATTGAAGCTCGTGATCTCGGCGACATTTGGTTTCAGCAAGACGGCGCCACACATCGCATCAATCAATGGATTTATTGAGAGAACATTTCGGTGAGCACATAATTTCACGTTTTGGGTCGGTCGATTGGCCACCAAGATCGTGTGATATCACACCGTTAGACTTTTTCCTCTGGGGATATGTAAAGTCTAAAGTTTATGCGGACAAACCCGCTTCGATTCAGGCCTTGGAGGAAAACATCACGCGTGTCATTCGCCAGATATGAGATTTCTTCAGAACCACACCCGACGTTCATTTTGTCAGGACATAAATTCCGTTTCATCCGGAAAGGTATGGCTAATTAATGTAGTTTTCGATAACTTTCGTCTTCGTTACACGTCCGTAATTGTGATATTCATACGCGAACCTCTACGGCACAGAGTGGTCGGAAAGCGTAAAAAGCTGGCTAAAATTCGAAAACTAAATAAATTATTTTAGTTATTCCAACCCATGTAGTCAATAAACAAGGGACCTCTGCCGGCTGTTGTAGATGCCAGCGGGAGCTCAGTGCCTAATCCTCACGTCTCGTTTCAGTTAAAATTTGACCATTTTCGCGCTGCATTATATGCTTTAGCGATCGATAAAGTGCGTCACACCGAATTTGCAAACAAAATAAATTCGATTTGTCGATTTTTAATGCAACAACATGGATTCTTTCAATGAAGGTGTGTTCAATTTGATTCTAAAACTCTGAACGTTCTGTCTCATTGACATACTTCTATAAATATACTATAACTGTGTAAAATTATGTAAACAAAATGTCAATCAACTGGTTTGACATACGATGGAAGTTATTTATTCTGTCGTATTCTGCCTAATAATACTTTGGTGGTATTCGAAAAACGTTTTTCTCCACATTTGCGAAAAAATCAGTTGCGGATAGCTGCGGATGAATAAGTTATTAGAATTTTTATATAGGACGTCATAGTTGCAGTACATTCTAGGTTACGCGAACAGCGAGCCACGGTCTTTGCGGAAACGGTTTACAATATCCCACAACGGCGAACGAAGAAAATATTTTAGGGGAGGGTATTTTTAAGGGGGTGTGATAACTGTAACTCCGTAAAGAGACATTTCGGCGAGGTTAACCCTCCGCCCTGCTATCACGGCTTATATTCGATATTAGGATGTCTTAATGAATACATTTTTATGAATGAAACAAATAATCATTTCTTCAATAAATAAATAAATGTTAATATCGTATAAAAAATATGAATATAATGTAAAAATATTTTCAAAAAATATACAGTCGACTCTGGCAATAGTGCCGCAGATTGTTCACCTTTTACGACTTTTCTTGGAAGAGTGGCGCCCCCACCCTTCGCTAGTTGCACCCCATCGAAACATGCGCTCTGGCAATAATTCCAGGCGGACAGTTGCTTTCTGTTTATTGTATTGTGCAGCGCCCGGTACGTACACGGAAATATATTGTTCAAGTGCAAATCAAAACTGTATTCGTGGAGAAAAATCGCAAATTAAATCGAACTGTAAGTAAATAATAATATTTAATAACGCGCGTTTCAAAATATAACTATATTATATAGAAAAATCAATAGCATGTAAACTGTTTCCAGAATCCAAAATGAATAAACCAAAATGTCCTTCTTCGGATTACACCAGAAGAGAACTCTTTCATTTGCTGAAAGAACATTTGAACGAAGAAGCAAAAAACATATATGCGATTATTGAATCGGAATTGTACAAAAAAACTTAACTGTAATTTGAAGTTGACAAATGAAAAAAGACAAATCGTATCGAAATTAGTACATGATTTTCGAACAAGGTGGCAACAAGTTTCTCGGAAAGAATAGCATTTCTTAAGAAAAAATCAAGATTGGCTGGAAAAAATCGTATCCCTTATCGATGCCCATGGAAAAGTTCCGGATTCTCCAGTAATCACTACATCAGGGCGTCGTTCAACAAGTTTCGTGCTGAACACAATTGCGAAGAACTTGTTTATGCAACCCGAATGACTCTTCGAGCCACAGGACAACTCGATGCCGCGAATGTTTTAAAAGACATTTCCACCGGTTCAACATCAAAACCATCAGAATATCGAGACGCTCTAAAACACGCTCGAGAAGAAACGTTATCCGGAGATGAAGCATTGTCACTTCTCGTTGAAAATAATCTGTCGAAAAAGCAGTACAAAGGTAAGCGCGAAGTAAGTTTAGAAAAAAATTGTTGCCTGTATCCATCTTACGATAGTGTCCTTGAGTCAGGTTGTTATCCGGAGAAATCTGCAATCACTATTACGGAAACTGGAGCTTCGGTTACTTTGCAAGCACTCAAAGAATTGTATTCACCCGAATAGAAATTATTGAGAGACTCGCTGCTGAAAATCTGAACGAATTTATTTTGATTTGTAAAAGGGGATGTGACGGTACTTCCGGTCAGAGTCGATACAAACAAAAATTCACCAACGAAAAATGTTCCGACGAAAATTTTTTTTTTTCTTCATTAGTGCCTAATTATGGAGAGAAGAGTGCAAAAAACATTGTTTGGAAAAATCCGCGTCCTTCCTCTCCAAGATTTTGTCGACCAATTTCAATTCGATTCATGAAAGAAACAGCCGAATCAACAATTGCTGAAGTCAATAATATTAAAGATCAGGAAAAAAATCTTGTGCCTTTTGTAATTACCGTCAACGACCTCGAAATTCGCGTGAAATACAAGCTTCAGTTTACGATGGTAGATGAAAAAGTTTGTAATTCCGTAACAAACACAGCATCAGCCATGCGCTGTTATCTTTGTAATGCAACATCCGTAGAATTCAATAACATTGATGAAATGCTGAAGAAAACAATTGATGAAGAGAATTTACAGTTTGGTCTTTCATCTCTTCATGCATGGATCAGATTTTTTGAATTTTTCTTGCACTTATCCTACAGATTAGAAATAAAATCGTGGCAAGTAAGAAAACAAAACAATGTAGAAAAAAGAAAAAAAGGGATACAAGCAGAATTTTACAAACGATTAGGCTTGGTGGTTGATCAACCAAAACAAAATTACGGTAAGTTCCAATGATGGTAATACCTCCAGACGATTTTTTGAAAATTCAAAGATATCTTCTGAAATTACTGGAATTGACGAAGATTTGATCAAACGGTTCCATATCACCCTTCAAGCTATTTCCAGTGGTTTCGAAATTGATGCGCAAAAATTTCAATATTACGCTACCGAAACTGCGAGAAAACTAGTTCAGTTATATCCATGGTTCAAGATGCCAACAACTGTCCATAAAATTTTAATTCATGGACATAAGGTCATTGAGTCTTCGTTGCTTCCAATCGGACAAATGTCAGAAGAGGCGCAGGAATCGTGTAACAAATACATAAAGAAATTTAGCGAGCATTTTGCACGAAAATGTAACCGTACAAAAAATATAGAAGATGTTTTCAACGGGCTTCTGATTGCATCAGATCCGAAAATTTCTAGTCTACGAAAACTTCCTGAAAGAAAAATGAAGTCCTTTTGGAAAGAAGAGTTGGAATTGTTAATTGAAGTCAAAGCTCCAATTTCTGACTCCAATCGTGACTCCGCCTCCGGTGAAAGTGATGACGCTTTTAGTGTTAACCTTCCGTGATTGGCGCGCGGACTCACACTCCGCAACCGAATGTTATCCGGATTTATTTCAATATTACCTACCCTAGACATCCATCACTTTCGGTATTCCTCTAGCATGTTGCTGTTGTCCTCAGTACATCGTGTGATCTATATAAGTGCCGTCGTTTGTTTTTTATGGCAGATTGCGGAGCGAGAGTCCGCCGCCAGTAACAATGTTCGGTCCCACATATGTACATATTAGCATTTAATTAAGTCAATTTAGATCCGCGCAATCCAGTGCAAAATATTCGCTACAATTATTTCGTTTAGACAATCAGAATATTTTATCTCTAAAATCCTGGTACAACTAGGAGAATATTTTTGCATAGACTTTCGTCCGAGTTAGCCGAACATCATATTCGTTCTCAAGCAATGCAGGATTATATACAGAAAACCATAAGTCTACGAATCAAAGAAATGTTTGCGATTGAAGATGCCACTCCTGAGCCTCCCAATCCTGAGAATACTAGAGGTTGTTGCAGTTATTGTGACAGGAAAAAAATCGACCAACACGATTCTCACGTAAGAAATGCACCAAATTCATGTGCCTTGAACATTTAACTTGTGTTTGTGCAGAATGTAATATGGTTTCTTAACTTTTGCTGATTTTGGTTGTCTAATTATTATGTACAGAATATTTGTTTTGTTAAATGTTCAATGAAAGCTATGTCGGCTTAACCGCCTACTTTCTAAGTATAAATATATTAAAATAAATAAGTAATTATTTAAAATGTCTTTGTATACAAACAAGAGACGTATTATATATGTATATCCCTTTTCATGGACAAAAAAAGCTATGCGGACTCACAGTCCGCCGCCACTGCCGATGTGTAGAAATGAACCGCCAGTCACGGAAGGTTAACTAGGATTCGTCCGAAAGTGACTAAAATTATATTAAATAAAATTGAAGTTCTAAAAATAGTGTATTTTACTAAATAAACCTCCTGAATTGACCATTCCTGAGTTACGTACGCACTGAGCGACCTCAAAAACCCAGCCATACCGGGTTTTATAAAGGTTGAGAATGTTTTTGCGCCATACTGAATTCGTTATTTTACATTTTGTTACTCGTAATTCAATTTCATAATCAGCGCCCTCATAAACTTCTAAATGCCGAGATTCAAAAATGACGTTTTCCAAAATTTGTGCGCCATATTGGATTTGCGATTTTGAATTTCGAAAATCTGAATTCTGTATCGCAATCAGCGACCTCGAAAACGTAAGTATACTAAAATTTATGGAATTCTAATAACTCCTTCATATTTGGGCCAGCTTTTTCGACTTTCCGACCACTGTGCGGCGTCCACGAAGTAGCCGTACATCTTGTTGAAGCCTTACGCAACTGAACCGTGTGCGCGTATCGAGTTATTTGTAAAGAGTGTTTTTTATAGAGGTATAGAACTTTAAGTTGGCATTACTTTTCAAGATGGCGACCGATTTAACAGCTGTCAAGTGATTTATTCTCAGTTTGGTTTGGCAATTCATCATGAATAGACTCACGCCTGAACAACGCTTGCGAATAGTGCAATTTTATTTCGAAAATAATGGTTCTGTGCGGAAAACGTATCGCGCACTACGTCCATTTTATCGTCGACAAAATCGTCCATCAGAGCAGTTAATTCGATTAACCATGCAACGTTTTCGCACCACGTTTACTCTTGTTGATAACTCGCACCCCCAGAGACGCCGTACGGTGCGTACAGAAGAAGCTATTGCTGCTGTAGAGCGTAGCATTGAGGAAGACCCGAATGAGTCCATCCGCCATCGAGCACAGGAATTGGATCTGTGTCCATCCACTTTAAGGAAGATTTTGCGGAAGGATCTTGGTTTGCGTGCTTACAAAATCCAACTCGTGCAAGAATTGAAGCCAAACGATCATCAAGTAAGGCGTAGATTCGTCGAATGGGCCCAAAACGAGGTTACCGTTTTCCCGATTTTCATAAGCGAATTTTGTTTAGCGATGAAGCGCACTTCTGGTTGAATGGCTACGTCAACAAACAAAACTGCCTCATTTGGAGTGAAGGTAATCCTCAAGTGTATGTCGAAACACCGTTACATCCAGAAAAACTGACTGTTTGGTGCGCTTTATGGGCTGGTGGAATCATTGGTCCGTACTTTTTCAAAAACGATGGTGGCCAGAACGTTACAGTCAATGGTGATCGGTATAGAGCCATGATTACTAACTTTTTCATTCCTGAATTGAATAACCATGATGTCCAGGAGATGTGGTTTCAACAAGACGGCGCAACATGTCACAAAGCTCGTGCCACAATAGATTTATTGAAAGACACGTTTGGTGACCGCCTAATTTCACGTTTTGGACCTGTGAATTGGCCTCCAAGATCTTGTAATTTAACACCGCTAGACTACTTTCTGTGGGGCTATGTAAAGTCATTGGTCTATGCGGATAAGCCACAAACGCTTGACCATTTGGAAGACAACATTCGCCGTGTTATTGCCGATATACGGCCACAAATGTTGGAAAAAGTCATCGAAAATTGGACGTCCAGATTGGACTACATCCGCGCCAGCCGTGGCGGTCATATGCCAGAAATCATATTTAAAATGTAATGCCACAAGATTATCTTTCGGATAAATAAAATTCATGTCAATCGAATAATCCGTCGTTGTTTTATTGCAACTTAAAGTTCTATACCTCTATAAAAAAACACCCTTTACTTATTTATCCGTGTTTCGGCCGAACGTGGCCTAGTCAGATTGTTCAATTGTACTGTAGTCAATTTTGTCATTGCTTTATTTTGTTGAAACCATTGTAGTTGTACTTAATTCAACCAAATTCGGGACGCGAAGCCACCGCTTCCTCCGGAGCTTTGAGGAGCATTTAAATGTTATTTCCGAGGTTTTGTTTACTTGATTTTCCCCATTTTTACTTACTTATACATAAAGTATATAAATAGTTAGATTCAGGGGACCTCAAAACGCGTATATCCATTAAAATCTCGAGGTCGAAATTTTTCATGATTCCTATACTTACTTATACTTTATGTATAAGTAAGTATAGGAATCATGAAAAATTTCGACCTCGAGAGGTCCCCTTAATCGTTTCTGACTATTTTCGGAATGACGTCTGTGTGTCTGTGTGTGTGTGTGTCTGTGCGCGCTCTAGCGTCCAAACGATTATAGCTAGAGCTCTGAAACTTTAGACTTACATAAATTATAGATATTGATATTTTAAACAACTTTCACTTGAAAAGTTTTTTCGAAAAACGTAGTATAACTAAGTATAAGTAAGTTTCGTGCGGACCACCGCGGATTTTTTTTTTCTTCTTCGTTTAGCGCCCACATCTAGCTAAATTTGGGAGCACTTTCCCAAGTTTCCTTTTTGATTTTATTTTGTTTATGTTGCCAAACCATTTGGGCAGTTTACGTTACGTTCAAGTCAAATCGGAAATAATGTTATATGCAAACCGAGTACGATTTGCGGAGGTTGAACCGTCCAGGTTTGTTTACGCCGGAATTTGAACTTGGTGTCATCACACCGAATAAAGCACGCATCCCGTATAATTGTTGTTCTTATTTTTGATTTTGTTCTATTTTTGGGTCAATAAAGTGGTTGGTTGGAAAATTTCTTGGGTTAAATTTATTGCTGTATCATCATCATCGTCGTCGTCCCATATCGACACGCGTAGACGAGCTGGCCACAGAGGTTGTCTTTTGTAGTAGTATAGTACGGGTGGCGCCCAGTTTAACATCCTCCCTTCGACCTACCCCACTCTCCTGAGTGAGCCAGTGCAACAGGGCCACTGTCGACGCGCTCACCCCATGAAGGACCGACCGGCGTCTTTTGTGGTCCCAACCATAGTTTTTGGACCCCGCGACAACTCCACCTTTTCTCTTATATTTTTTGTATATTTTGTGGAGGTTACACACAACTTGGTCTGATAGTAGACAAGCCAAAACCCGGTTATGGCAACAGCAATGACGGGAACACTGCTAGACGTTTCTTCGAAAACGCTGAGATATCAAGCACTATCACTATAGTCGATATAGAAATAATAAAAAGATTTCGAACGATATTAAAAACTCTGGCGTGTGGACATAACATTTATAAGTTGCTCTTTAAAGCGTACACCTTGGAAACGGCTCAATTATTTGTTGAAAATATTCATGGTATCCTATGCCCCCCACTGTACATAAGGTGCTTATTCATGGACCCATTATAATAGAGAAGGCGTTACTTCCTATTGAAATAATAACAAAATAATAAATAATTTAAAAACTACCGAGAAAGGTTTTCTCGCAAATTTTATCATGCTAAAACCAATACGGATGTGCTTAATCGATTATTACTGTCTTCGGATCCTGTAACTTCAAGTATGCACCAACCACCAAGGCGAAAACGTAGTTTAGAGAAGAATGTTATACAGCTTTTGGAGCCTTCTCCATATGTGAACGTGTCAAGTGCATCCGAAGAAAATGAGGATTCACACAGCGACGTCTCCTCAAATTGATTTGGTAGACAATAATTTTATTTAAGAATATTATTATTACATTATATATTTTTTTAATATGTTTAAAATCTCCGATAAACATTATTTTTATATTGTAATGTTTTTTATTTACACAATGGAACATCAAAACCACCGAAAATAATGTTTGCCAACTTTTCATGACATAGGACCCTCCGTACGTCGCTTTCACACACGCTTTTTGAATTCGCAGCGCAAGTTGGACCCGGATTCGCTATAAATATCGAACCAAGAAATATAATGTATCTACCCGTAAACGTAAAATCCATCGATAATATTACGCTGTGGCTTATCCATCAAGACGGGAACACGGTAAACTTTCGTGAGGAAGAAATTGTGATTAGACTAGAACTAAAAAAATGGGGTTAGTGTTTAACAACAAGCGCAGTATCTCGTCAACGTAAGAAGTGAATTCTTTCATTCGTTCGCTTTCCTCGAAAGTGTTAACACAGAAGAACCGGGCATATCTGCAGTCTTTAGGCTTGAAAGTTAAAAAGTAAAATGTCGACGTCGACGAAAAAGTTAAATATTTTCGAAGGACTCAGTTTTGACGAAGTCATCAAAGCAGAATATCACACCTACTGCCCCAGAATAAGTACGTTCAACTTAAACGATGAATATACTCAGTGACATATAAACTGCACCACCTAGAAGGGGTGGGAATTTTTGGACCAAATTTGGCAGGAATAGTGGACTAGTCCAGGAAAATAGTTGATTAAAATTTGAAACCCAATCATCAAGTAGTCATGGGATTTTTGTCATTTTTTAGAGGTGGTGATAGACAAGCAATTATCGAGTCATTTTTTGAATTTGTTCCACTTTTTCGGATCCCGTTCTTTAGTTTAAAGTGTTTCGAGTGTTTAACGATGCCTAGAGGAAGGAGACCTCAAGTTTACCAGCAATTGAGTGACTTTGACTGAGGGCGGATTGTTGGTTTACGAGAAGCAGGTTTTTCGTTTAGAGAAATCGGCAACCGTTTGGTACGGCACCACTCAACAATAATGCGCGATTATCAAGCGTGGTCTGAACATGGGGTTGAACGTCGGAGAAGAGGCACTGGGGCTCAAAGACGAACCAATGAACATCAAGATCGTCGCTTAAGACTAATGGCCTTGAGAGACCGATTCTCTACAACTAGATCAATAGCTGATCAATGGTTATGTGAACAAGGTCGTCAGATAGGCTTGCGAACAGTTTATCGTCGAATAAGAACCTTTGGCTTGCTGTCTTACCGCCCACATCTTGTGCTACCCCTCACTGCTCAACATCGCCAGGAACGTTTGGCCTGGTGCACGGAAAGACTTCAATGGAACTTGGAGTGGCATCGAGTTGTCTTTAGTGACGAATCGCGATTTTGTTTAGGAATGCATGATGGTCGGATGATTGTTAGACGAAGACGTGGAGAAAGGCGCAAACCTGATTTTTCGATTGCGAGGCATGTTCACCGAACTGTGGGGTTGATGGTGTGGGGTGCTATTGCTTACGGCAGTAGGTCACCCTTGCTCTTCATTCGGGGCAGTATGACCGCCCGACGCTACATTGACGAAGTGGTAGAACCACATGTTCTTCCATATCTTCGAGGGCTGGAAAATAATGCACGACCTCACGTAGCAAGGGTGTCTCTTGACTTCTTTGAAGAGACCAATGTTAATCTTTTGCCTTGGCCGCCAAGATCTCCCGATTTGTCGCCCATTGAGCACGTGTGGGACATGATGGGTAGAAGGTTGAGGAATCTGCCGAACCCACCGTTGACAACAGTAGCTCTACGGCATGAAGTACACGCTGCTTGGGATGCCATACCCCAAGAAGACATTGATCACCTGCTGGAATCAATGCCAAGGCGGGTCAATGAGTCAATCAGAAATAGGGCGGACCAACACATTATTAAAGAAAAATCAAAAAGATGAAGTGTTTTCTTTATCAAATTTTAATCAATTGTTACCATAGACTAGTCCAATGTTTCTGCCAAATTTGGTCCAAAAATTCCCATCCCTTCTAGGTGGTGCAGTTTATATGTCACTGAGTATATGAATACCCATACAACATCAGGATATTTATACGGCTCCGTGCGAAAGTTACATTTACATAGAAGGTAAAGAAGGAATCTGTCGATGGCACGGGTACTTGTAGTCTTACAAACAACGTGGGATTACGTCCGCTCTAAAAGCCTACCTCTCATACAGCGATAGCAGGTTGGATTCATCCTGCGAAAACTCAACCGGTATTACTCGATAACAATTTAAGCGCATGCATTTCGTTAAAATTTCTTCTCAGATTTGCCGAAGATTACGACAACATCATAATAAATGCAAGTCAAGAACTTGTATTGCTGCGGAGATGGAACAAAAACGCCAAACTCCAAATAGATAAAGAAATAGAGTGGCACGTTCCACACATCATGGTCAACGATCAAATGAGATTGGTGCTGTTAAAAACGTTAAATGATAGCAAATCTATTTTCATACCTTTCCGAAAATGGGAATTGAATTGCCGGACAGATATATGGTCAATCAATACGTTATAGTAGCGTTTCAAAAGAAAAGGAAGGAAACCACTGGGGCCGATAACTCTGCATTTGATCACTCAAACATTACAAATTTTAACATCCGTCTCAATGCGGAAAAATTCCCATATGACTCAAAGCATTTGGAATTTAGTACCAACATTTAGTACATGCGATATGCCGTTCCATATCGCATGTACGCAATGTTCCAAAATAGTTACAATGGCAGAGCAAATATAACACACCTATTAAAGAGTGTGCCATTTATGTGTTCGATTTTTCGAAACAAAGGAATCGGTCAAGTCTTCTACTGTCGACATTAAGCTGGAAATGGAAAGTAGTGAATTATTTGACGAACAGACAAGAGTGCAATGTCTCATTATTCACGACAACGTGGTCGAGGATAATCCACTCACGGAAATCGTAAGAAAAATCATATGAGTCGTCTCTCTCTCTCTCTCTCTCTCTCAAGGGGCGAATTCAAAAATTGTAACTTTTGCCGAAACTCGACGTGTATTAATAATGAACAAATAGGCAGGTGATTATAATTTAACGCGATGCGGTGAGTGGATGTTGCAAGAAATCGAGAGCGCTTTCGAAGAAAAATTTAAACTTTTGAACCCCCCACACACAATCATGAAATAAATCCAACTTGTAATGTGTTAGATTTTTACGCAGAAATTACTCGTGCAATTCTAATAAAAATTGAGGAGTTTCAAGAAAAAGATAGCGGGTGGGCCTTCGAGGAAATTATGTACTTGGGGGTAAATGTTAACAAATAGAATCCCATAGCAGATGATGCATATTTAGAGTTACCGAAATCGTTAAACTAAAAGTAAAAATTATAAGTGTAAAAAATATCGATAAATTATGTTTTGTATGGGCCATCTTAGGAGGGATTTATAAAATATATTCACCTAATGTAGCAGATTACCCCGATATTTGCAAATTTGAACGTCAAAATACGACTATTTCGGTTAATGTTTTCGGCTTAAATAGACAGCATAAAGTGATAGGTCGTTTATACCACATCAAACATAAATCCGACAATCATGTAAACTTATTATATGTATATTCTCATGGCAGAAGTCACTTCTGTTGTATACATGATTTATCTAAATTTTGTTACAAAAATTGCACCCTAATCATAAGTTCGACCGGTGAAAATTAAATTAAATTACCAATGGTGTGGCAAAACAGTTTAGAGCTCCTTTTGTAATATATGCAGATTTTGAATGTTTCACACAAAAAATTTCGTCGACCAGATTCGTCAAAGTCTTACTCCATGAAATATCAAAATCATATTCCATACAGTGTAGCCTATCAAGTGGTATGTTCTTTCGATCCAAGTATCACACATTTTGAAATTTACAGAGGCGATCATCCTGAAAAGTGGTTTGTCAAAAACTTATTACAAGAAGCGAAGGTATTCGTAGAAATAATGAAACTTAATATTCCGTTAATTCCTCCATCTGAAAGATTGAATCTGCAAATGTTGCACCTCTTGAACGTAAAACAATGTGAATTTTGTGAAAAAGAGTTTAGTGATGAGAATCACAAAGTCATAGATCATGATCATTTTACGGGTCGGTATAGATCAACACTATGTAATAATTGGAATATAAATTATAAAATGAGTAAAACAATTCCAATATTTTTCCAGAACTTAAGCGAATACGATGCGCATTTGACATTTCAATCTTTAGATTTTGCATTACAATTGCAAAATCACTCTCAGATGAAGATTTTATTTTACTGCAGAACGAGTTTCCAAACGATTTAGATTAGGTAACGCGTTTTTCCATACGTTGATAGTGAAGAGAAATTTGCAAGACACGCAAATCAGCAATTAGACCAGGGGTAGGCAACGCGGCGCCCGCGGGCGCCATGGCGCCCCCGATCGATTTTTAATGCGCCCTTCGCTGGACTAATGTAAATGTATGATAGCCATGGCGATTTACTTACTCTTGTCACACGGCGATATACAGCAAGTAGTCAGTTGACTTTAGGATTGTGCATAGATTAGCAGTTTGCTAACCTTGAGCGTATCGAATAACACGCACGTATTTTTGTTAGTGTGTGGTCATATTTCGAACAGACCACGCGTAGACCGTGCATTTAAAACTACCAAGTAATCCGAAATATTTTTTTTTTCAAAACCCTTCCTGCCTTTTCACACACAGCCGGTCCCGGACAGTCGGTACCGAAATTTATAGAGGTGGTACCGACTGTCCGGTGGCAAGTATATCGAATCTTATGAGAGCCGGGTAGTCGCCAAAATTACAACGTGTAAAAGCTCTCATAAGATTCAATACACTTGCCAGTCGATACCGACTGTCCGGAACCGGCTGTGTGTGAAAAGGCACTTCATGGATAAATGTAAAAGAAAAAGAACATATTATTTTAACGATGAATGGGAACATCTATATTGTTTCGTTGATTACAAAGGGAAGTGTATTTGTTTGTTGTGTAATAATAGTGTTGCGATTCCCAAGAAAAGTTATATTGAACGACATTTTAAGACCGTTCATACCAATTTTGATAGTGACTATCCAATGAACTCTGAAATTATAAGAAAAAAAAATATTTCTTTAAAATCTTCAATAACTAACCAGCAAAGTTTTTTTAGTAAACCACTGCAACAACATAAAGCAGCAACGATCGCGTCCTATAAAATATCGAATTTGCTAGGTAAGAATAAAAAACCATTTACAGATGGAGAATTAATGAAAGAAGCCATATTAGAAGCTGCTGATTCACTTTTTGAAGAATTTAAAACTAAAAAGGAAATAGTTTCAGCTAGAAACACGTTGCAATTATCAGCACGAACTGTTACTAGAAGAATTGAAGTAATTGCGGAGAATTTGGAGGCAGAATTAGCAAATGATATGGAAAATTGTATTATATAGGAAAATCCTTTCGCTACAGGTGGATGAATCGACAGACGTGACAAATATATCACAATTAGCAATTTGCGTGAAGACGGTATTTTCTAATTTTACAACAAAAGAAGAATTCCTTAAAGTTCTGCCATTAAAGGGACGCACCAGAGGAGAAGATATCTTTTCTACTTTTAAAAAGTATATAACAGATGTAAAATTACCTGTACAAAAGTTATCGTCAATTACAACAGACGGGGCACCAGCGATGACTGGTAAGAAAAAAGGATTTATTGCCTTATGTAGACAGGATTCCTTATTCCCGAAATTTATTTCTTATCATTGCCTCATACATCAGGAAATGTTATGCGCAAAAACAATCGGTTGTCAACACGTATTTACGATAGTAACAAAAATTATTAATTCTATCAGATCGGGAGCTATGCAACACAGATTGTATAAATTACTTTTAGAAGATGAGGACGTTCAGTTCAGTACAGATCTTCTTTTACATACTGAAGTGAGGTGGCTGAGCATAGGTAAAATACTTGAGCGGTTTATCATGCTTTTGCCACAAATAAAGGAATTTATTGCATCAAGAGGCGAATTTTACGAGCAATTAGAAAATAAGGATTGGCTAATTGACCTCGGATTTCTGACTGAGATATAACGGCAAAGTTGAATGAATTAAATTTAAAAATACAAGGGAATATACATATCGCTGACATGATTAGTACAGTAAATGCATTCAAATGCAAGTTAGTGTTGTTGAAATGCCATCTATTGAAAAAAATCATTATGACATTTCCCAAATATAAAATATACTGTTGAGAGTTTAAATTTGAATAATGAGAATTTTACTGCTACATCATATTTAGAAATTATAGATAAGCTAATAGACCAGTTTTCTTCTAGATTTGAAGATTTTGCAGCATTAGAACCCGTTCTAGGATTTTTCGTAAATCCATTCAATGTTACTGAAGATGATGTCCTTGAAAAGTTTCAGTGTATTTCGAGTTTCATAATATCGAAGACCTACAATTAGAAATAATAAACTTGCAAAGTGATATTATTTTAAAAGCGCATAGTAATGATAAAATGTTTTGGAACTTAGTCGATGAAAATAAGTATCCTATTTTAAGGAAATGTGCGTTAAAAATTTATTCATATTGTGCAACAACATACAATTGCGAGTCTTTGTTCTCAAAATGAAATATTTGAAATCAAAATACCGAACAAAGCTTAATGACTCACATTTAGATAATTGTTTAAGGACCGGGAACTCTAAAATATATCCCCAAATATAAGAAATTAGCTGAAAATATGGACACCCAAGTTTCACACGGAATTATATGTATCACCAATAAAATAAAGTTATAAAAAATCTGTTTTTGTTAATGCCTATACCTCTTGATTATCTATAAAATATGCGCGCTCGGTGACTTTCAAATTTAGTATTGCGCCCTTAAGGACAAACAGGTTGCCGACCCCTGAATTAGACTATAAGCACGCTCAAAAAAATTGGAAACGTTTTAATTTACTCACGTTAGGATATTATTCGGATATCTATTTAAATATTGACGTACTACTCCTCGCTGATATATTTGAACGTTACCGTAAAATTTGTTTACACAGCTATGGTGCGGATCCTGCAAAGTTGTATGCTACAGCTGGATTTTCATGTTAAAAATGACAAAAATTGAGCTTGAAGCACTCACCGACATGACATATAGACATGATATTATTTATACAAAAGGGGATTAGAGGCTGATTGGTACATTGTAGTAAAAGATATGCACGTGCAAACAATTAATATATGTCCAAATATGAAACAGATAAACGCGATTCCTATATAATATATTTTGATGTAAACAATTTGTATGGGTGGGCAATGAGTCTCCAATTACCAATATCCAATTTTTCATGGGTAGATGACGTAGAAACAACCATCAGCGAACACCCGTAAGTCAAAGGAACGCCATATCGGCCGAGAACATTGCCGCGGTCCATGAAAGTGTAGAGGAGAACCCGAGGCAGTCAATTCCTCGCCGTGCACAGACCTCAACTTGGCTAATTTTGCGTCGGGACTTGGGCCTACACCCGTACAAGATTCAACTAACCCAGGAGCTCAAAATTAATGACCATAGACTACGTCGTTTTTTCGCTGACTGTGCTTCGGAGTGGTTGGAAGAGGACCCCAATTTTGGCCGAAAAATCATCTTTAGCGACGGGGTGTATTTTTGGATAAATGGCAACCCGCAAAATTGCCGTATATCGTACGTCGCCAACCCACACGAGGTTCACCAGGTGGCAATGCATCCACAAAAAGTTTCTGTTTGGTGGTGATTTTGAGCCGGCGAATTTTTTTTTAAATGATGGTGAGACCATCACCATCAACGGCGAGCGCTACAGAAAGATGCTAACTGATTTCCTTTGGCCCAAATTGCACGATATGGAGGTAGACGACATGTGGTTCCGGAAGGACGGGACTACGTGCCACACAGCAGACGCCACGATGGACATTCTGCATGAACGATTTGAGGGTATGGTTATCTCTCGTACAGGTGACGTAAATCGGCCACGAAGATCGTGCGATTTGACCTAGACTAGACTTTTTCTTGTGGGGTTACCTGAAGTCACAGGTCTATGTCAATAAGCCGCAATCGACCTTAAAGCCAACATAACTAATGTCATCGCTGAAATTCAGCCGGAGCTATGCGGCAGAGTCATTAAAAATTGGACCACTCGGATCCGTGCCACCGTGAGAAGCCGCGGCGCACATATGAATGATATTATATTCCATAAATAATGGCATACATGGACCTTTCAAATAAAAGAAAAATTTCGTTAATACCTCACATACAACTTGTTTTGTTCCATTTCAACATCGACCCGTCCTTATTGAAAAACCCTTTAGCACACCAATCATGTAATATGCTAATGAACACGCAAAAACATGTGTTATTTCTATCAGTGAACATGAAGTGGAATATAAATAATTTCAACAAGTTTCTGCAAATATACGAACATTTTCCTTTGTTACGTAACAATTTAGACAATTTAGATACAAAATTGCGAGAAAGTGCATTTGAGCAATTTTAATTATTATTCCAAAGTACTCAAAAGAATGTCTTGATTCCTTAATCGGGAAAGCACCCTCTCAATGTAGTGGCAAAACCAGAGTCAGATTCACCTGAAGGGTGAAAGGAGATCATGGCTGATGACTTCATCAGTGATCTATTATATTAAAATATTTGAAATATTGAAATATTTTATTAATACAAAAGTAAAGATTGATAAACATCTCCATACAGACTTATTTGTGTTTCGTGTGATAGTCCTTAGCCTAATCTTCAACGAAGGAAAAGCCAAGGAAACTCGAAATGGCAGTGCAATAGCTGGAATAATCACAGACTTAATTTCTGATTTTATGCATACAAATGCATACAGCTCTCCTCTATCAGTTTGCGAGTTGGATTTATAGTAGACTAAAAATTGCTGACAGACGACGCAGTTAAAGAAATCATTAAGAAAAAGAAAATATGAGATACGCACTCATGCCTGCCGAACCCAAAACAACCCAATATAGTTTTGGTTCAACAAAACTTGTACAGAATTTTACAGCTCAATTTCCTAATTATACAATTTTTCACAATTTCTTCATCGTGTTTTAAGTTTGCAGACATGGACCATATTGTTTCACCAAGGCAAAGGCTTTTCCCACTGAAAGAATCACTGTGGGAGTTATTTACTCTTGATTCATCAATTAGAAGACAAACATTAAATGTGAGTTTCTTCCAGGTTTATATGAAGCATGCATCGGAAGCACATACACAATCGTGCACTCTTAAATGTGTGGAAAATTTGAATTATAAAATTTTCTGGTTTCAATTAGTTTGATATTTGCTAATGAACTTTATATTTTTGATATGAAATTCTAATAGTACATTGCAATGTAATTATATATGCAATGTTTCAGTGCCCATACTAATGAACACAGTGTTGCTGTTAAATTTATAATTTAATGCCTTGAAGCAATTGATAATAGTGGAAGATTTATCATTTGTGATATACAGTTCATTCTCGAGTTTTTATAGAAAACTTGCATATGTGGAAATTTTAATAAAAGTGCCTTAATGTTGTTGATTAGGTATTATGCTCAGAAAAAACGATTATCAAAGATTCCAGATAATGATGTACATATGAATTTCTTAAAAACCAGATTAACCGTCTTCATAAAGCGTAGATTTTGCTAAGGCATATCCCGACATATTAGTAATATGTCTCTAGTCAATTATATCCCCGACACAATCAAATCATACTGTTTTCATGTTGGTCATCTTTTGTAGAACTGCACATCGTCTTCCACATAGCCAAAGTAAACAATTAAGACGGTACCAGTTCTACACACATAGCGAGCTTTGAAATGCCAAGCTGCAATAAAAGAAGATACTCAATAAATCGATTAAATGCTTCACATTGTAAATATAATCTGTTCCATATGTTTTTAATATAATTTTATATTCAGGGTATTATTTGTATGTAAGATTTCATATAAGGTTTATATGAAGCATGCATCGGAAGCACATACACAATCCTGCACTATTAGATGTGTGGAAAATTTAAATTAAAAAATTTTTTGGCTTCAATTAGTTTGATATTTGCTGATGAACTTTATATTTCTAATATGGAATTGGAATAGTACATCGCCAAGTAATTAGATATGCAAAGTTTTAGTGCCCATACTAATGAGCATAGCGTTGTTGTTAAATTTATAATTTAATGCCTTGAAGCAATGGAAAATGGTGGAAGATTTATCATTTGTGATATACAGTTCATTCTCAAGTTTTTGTAGAAAACTTGCATATGTGGAAATTTTAATAAAAGTGCCTTAATGCTGTTGATTAGGCAATATGCTCAGAAAAAGCGATTATCAAAGATTCCAGATAATGATGTGCATATGAATTTCTTAAAAACCGGATTAACAGTTTCTAGAGATAGACATCATACTGTTTTCATGTTGGTCATCCTTTGTAGAACTGCACATCGTCTTCCACATAGCCAAAGTAAACAATTAAGACGGTACCAGTTCTACACACAGAGCGAGCTTTGAAATGCCAACCTGCAATAAAAGAAGATATTCAATAAATCAATTAAATGCTTCACGTTGTAAATATAATCTTTTCCATATGCTTTTAATAAAATTTTATATTCAGGGTAATATTTGTATGTAATTCCTCTTACGTTATAAAATAAAAATAATCTGTTCCATATGGTTTTAATATAATTTTATATTCCTGGTAATATTTGTATGTAATTCCTCTTAAGTTATAAAATTACTAATTTACTTAACAACATATCAAACTAGTATAACATAAATAATGTAGTTTATAGACAAAATATTGTTATTAAAAACAATTTCAATGACGATGACATTACAAAATCTGGATACTTGCTAGTTTGGAACAAGCTTCAGGCAAATCGAAAAATAACAAATTCTTTAGATTTATATAACTAAGAACAAATTACAAGTAGGTGTTACCCCCATTATATTTAATTCAAGGTAACAGTCAACCATATATACAAAGAAATCATTACATTTCTGCCATGAACACGTTACTAATTTTAATACCGCAGTTTTAAGCATATGGCATATTTAAAATAATTATTGAGTGCTGCAGATTCTATGCACAATAGAGCACTACGAGTTCAAGCACAACAGTCAAAATCATGAATCAGTTCTGAAGGATGCAACTCCTCATGGTCTGGATATGTGATTCTCAATTCTTGTAATAGTTCATGCTCATTTCATTATTCATGCATAAAACAATAGCAGGAATATACAGATAGTTTATAAAGAATTTTAACTGTAATTTTTGGATACTGACAATTAGGCGCAAAATAGAATGAAAACATGTCACGCTTTGAACACTTATATCTTCAAATCTAATGATTATAAAATATTACATCATTAATCGATTTATAGTCGGACAAGTTTCAGTACTCCACTTGGTTTAATTTGTTATACACAGCTATAGTGTACCTATTTCTATCAGACTGCCTTATGAATGACTTATTTGTCTCTATGAACATTTTCCACAAACCTATTTTTTTGAATCTATGGCAGATGATGTAGGATTTCCTTGCAAAACCCTATTTGGCATCTTTTGTGTGTATCGGCAGTAAATTTAATACAAGAGGTCGCTTATATAAGCCAATTTGTTTTTATGGATAATTTATAGAAATATTATTTAAATGAAGATTGTACATCAAATATCACTATTATTAATAATTATTGAAAGGATTTATGTTATAGATGCAAGTTTTTTCAGTTGTAACTTCTAAAGTGCTTATTCAATGTTGATGCTGATATGTTAATACATATTTTACGTAATTTTGGGGCGTATATAGCCACATTATTGTATATACAATCAGCCCTCTATTTATTATAATGTGTGCGGCTGTACTGAATTGAGTACGTGTAACCTTTGTAACCTAATGCTAATGAAATGAAAGATCAAGAAACGGTAATTAGTAATAACAACAATTCGGTTGGGAGAGATGAAGTTATGACAAAAATATTACTTCATCAATTGCAGTAAAAGACTGATATGCCTTATATGTGGAAAACTGCTGAAAACTAAAATTGCAGTGGTGTTGAAAATTCTTAATACGAGTACTATTATATATAATATATATAAAATGAAAAACTATTGATTAGAAATCTTTCATTGCTTAAAGTTAACTTTAGCTTATGGCCCTTTCATAGGCCCTAACTTCAGTGCACACTCACGCATTGTACAGAATATAATGAATGAAGTTGATATATGCGTCCATTACATGCCTATAGAGTATTACAAATATGTAATCACGAATTAACTCAACAGCTTTTCAATATGAACACTGTGAAACAAGGGCCTGCATGTTTCACAAAAAAAACAAAAACCTACATAACTGTCCCTAATTTATAAATGATAACTGCAAGCTAATTTTCTCATATAGATGTCCAACTGTTTATAACCTGAATAAATTGCTAATCGGAACCCATCACTTCCCATTGTTTAATGAAACTTTTTATTTAGAACTTAGTTTAAGTGATATTTTGTACCTCAGATATGGTTTGGCGAGTTATTTTAAGCATTTTACTATTTGTAGCTTTAAAACAGATACTGAAATAAGACTTTTTTATTATTTCCTATTAGGTATATGAACGCATCATAACAATTCTAATATGATGACTATTGCTGGCTATTTATAAAAGCCATTTTCGGAATTACATCAAATAAATCTGAATTGAATAAAATTCATTAATTTCCAACTTATATATACGATTAAAACTTGAATTAAACGCCTACCACTTATGAGGTTGCCGAGTCATTTTGTTTCGTAACTTGTCTAGGTTTGGTCGCTTGGTAACGTTAACATCGTTGTATGCAACACCGCATATTGTCGAATACTTTTGTCGGTGTCCCTTTATGATTCTTTCAACATTTGCCTAAACACAATGAAATTTGCAGTGACATGCAATTAGCTTTTCGTGAAAATTCCTCCACTCATCCTAACATGGATCCACAGTCAACCAATTGGTTGTGTTCATCGCAGTGCTGCTGAACTTCATCTAAATAACAACATACAAAAGAAATAAATAGATACATAGACATAATATGAAAATTATTTAAAATATACAATTCAGTAGAAAATAAATACCAAAAAATGCCTATTATAAATTCGAGAAGATCAAAATAACATACCACATTTTAATTCCTAGATATTATCTGATATTTTCTACAGTTGCGGAAGATTTGTTAAACGAAAAATTGTAACAGAATGCGGGTGCCATTTGTACAAGGCGTGGTGCGTGGTCGCCAGTGTTGCCGCTTTATGCTCGTAAAATGAACTAAATTTCCTAATACATATATTAAATCTTATTGAATTCTTTAATTTTTATTATGTAAATAACAAATTTTCAGCACTATGAAAATAAGTAAATTGTATTAAAATATCAAAGTAAACTAAACCGTAATAGTTATTTACAATCGAATGCGGGAAGTTCAATTTTACCGCGCAACGGCTTCGTTTGAGCCTTATTTGCCGGAGCGCTGTAAAATAACTTAACGCATGAGATTTGTATTAAATTTTTTGGCCGATAATTTTATTTTAAATTAATGTCATCTTTCTATACCTATATATTTTATTTATTCAAGTTGGCAACATTGCATTGTGACAGACATGACATGACATGACAGATTTTAATTTGTTACATTTAAATAATTATATAAAAGTTAATTATTATTAGGTAGGTAGGTACGTTTATTATTAGCTATTTATAATCGAATGTAGGAAATTGCATTTTGCTGCATGAAGTTTATATCTTAAACACGATACCCAGCGGAGTGTTTGGACTAATTTAATATTAAATTAATATTTAAATTTTGTGTATTTTGTTATACTTATTGAATTAAAAATTAATATATCTCATTCTCCTGAACATCGGCTTCATGATTTCAAAATTGTGTATTTTTCCTACGTCTCTGGAGTTTAAAAAGAAGGATTATTTACTTTACCGTATACTATGCGGGAAAACGCTCAGTCGTCGTAAAAACGAAGTTACATATGACATGAACGCTGCATAGTTTATGTTGACATCTCGGGAAAAAAAATACATCCAGATCTGCTTTAAACTTTGCCACACTGGCTTCAGAATGCAATTCTCTAGAACGTTTCCGATCAGGTGTCAACATATACTACATATATTTTCTACGGTACCATAAGAAAAATCGTAATTTCATATACAATTAACATTTTCTTGGGTAGTGACAGTCACTGGTCGTCCAGCACCCTTCGCATGTTCACATGTTTCAAAGACCCATTGCACGGATTGACTTTTCTTTTCAGGATCATAACAATAAATCCAAGATTCATCACCAGTGATGATATTCCAACCCAAATTTACAGTACCGCTTTGAAATTTTTCCAGAGTTCTTCTGCACCATTCAATGCGTTGTCCTTTTTGATTGAGAGTCAGTTTATGTGGAGTCCATCGACAACAAAGTTTTCTCACGTCTAACTGTTGATGTAAAATATTTTGGATTTGGCTCATACCAATGCCCAATGTCGCCCAAATAAATTCATAAGATGTCTGTCAATCTTCCTCAAGCATTGCTCGAACAACGACAATATTCTCATCAGTAACAGCAGTTCTTGGGCGTCCTTCACGAAATTCATCACTAAGAAAAAAAATCTCTGTTGCATTCGCTGAACCAATTATAAATTGTTGCCTCAGATGGGGCTTCTTCCCCAAATGCATTTCTAAGTCAGTCTTCACATTGTTTAGGCGTTAATGATGATTTAAAATCGTAAAAAATCATAGCCCGGAAATGTTCTCTTAACAAGTTTATTTTTGGGTGAACACAAAATCTTTAAATTATGATAATTAAAACACTATTAGAGCAAATCGAATAAACTAAACGACAAAACATGTCATTCAACAATGGCAAAAAATTACATGAAAATATTAATAGCACATTTTACAGTGCCCCTTTCGTTGGACCACCCGGTCCCACGTTGCCTCTAGTAGCCATCCTTGAATCGAAATGTCAGTTGGCATACAAGGCATTCAACCAATGTCATCAGTTGAAGGTGAATCAGTGAGCACTGAGAGTGAGAACTGACTTACTCGGCAGGCAAGTTTGGATATTAGCATAGCTTGCTTTCTGGACATGCGGTTCCAGAACCACTGTCCCTTTTCAGGGACAGGTCGAAGCAGTTCGATAACCAAGCCCGTTATCAGAGACCAAGCCTCATAGCTCTTTATTAGATTCTAATTGTAAATCACACAGACAACAACTAACACAGAAACCACACAGCAGTCTGCCGCCAACAACATATGGACCGTTTATTTTGAAAGTGGTTTAAGTCTAAAAGTTTCAAAAAATAGATATCACGTAATTTATGCTTAATTTAATGTAAATTTTTTATGCATAACTAGTTATATTATTACCTGTCAAGAGTTACTAGTTGACGTTACTTATTTTATTTATTTCCTAAAATGGATAACTTCATATTTACATCAGATAATTATATAGGTAAGAACAAAAAATGGTAAATCAATATTATATTATTTTATGACGATTGAAAATATTTATTTTATTTAATTTTAAATAAATTCACACAGAATAAAGCCCATGAATATAAACAAAAGAATACTTTTAGAATCGGGGGATAAAGATAATTCAACTATGAGAAACAAATTAACGAATCATAAAAAGAGAAGAAGAATTATAGGTAGAATCTTCATCAGATGAGGATATTGTTACTGAGAACTTAGAGTCTGCAGAACAAAATAAAGAAAAATTTTGTTTATTCGTTGCATATACGAATAAACAAAATTAAGCGAATTACCGGACAAAAGTACTATACAAAAAGAGGGAAATCCATTCCAGCAAAAAAAAATTAAATCTAAACCTTGTTAACGTGTTAATGAATCACAACGTAAAGCAATTTTCAATAAGTTCTGGAATATAGGTGATTTTAATAAGCAAAATATATTTCTCTAGTGTAATGTTCAACCTGAAACTGTAAATAGAAGTTATTCGGGTATAAAAGGGCTTATAATCTTATAAATATTACCTGATTACTTCTGATGGAAACATTTTAGTATGTAAGAAGTTTTTCATTGATACTTT
The DNA here is from genome assembly GCA_959613385.1 of Geotrupes spiniger. Lineage (NCBI taxonomy): Eukaryota > Metazoa > Arthropoda > Insecta > Coleoptera > Geotrupidae > Geotrupes > Geotrupes spiniger. The sequence goes on from OY390735.1 coordinate 38,777,694, forward strand.
CCAAATATCTACTGGACGCATTGATCGCATCATAAAAGCGCATGATAATATTCCGAAAGACATGCATGGAAAGAATGATGGCTCTTGCAGAAGAACTAATAAACTAATTATCAATACAGTGATAGAACACATAAAAAGCTTTTCGATATTTGAAAGCCATTATACTTGATCCCAAAATCCAGAACGGGTGTTTTTAAATCCTAAATTAAACATAAGAAAAATGTATAATTTATATTTAGAAAAATGCAAGGAAAATAACTTGAGTTCAATTAATGAATAGACATCTTTAAACGAGCTTTCCAGTTGCATTTCCATTTGCCACGTTAAGATACCTGTGCAAAATGCGATTTCTTGAAGATAAAAATTAAGACAACAATTGATGACGAAGAAAAAACGATTCTTGTACAAAGACATGATGTTCACTTGCAAGATGCTGAATTAACAAGAAAAGCATTACAAGAAGATAAAATTCTGGCATCAAAAAATCCTGATAAATACTTTGCCTTTTCTTTTGATTTACAAAAAGCCTTGGGACGAAATTATTGCTTCCAGGAGATCGCAAGAAGTAGCTGTTTGAGGCATTTAAAAAATGTAACGACCCAATGCCATGTTATTGCCTACAGTGACGTGTACTGGGCAAAATCGAAATTTACGCATGGCATTGATGTTGTCCAATCGTCCGGAAAATAACATTGACATAATTGATCACAAATTTTTACTCTCGGCGCATTAATATCTTCCGAACGATGCAGATTTTGGCATCATAGAAATAGCATTGCGAAAAAAGAATTTTCTGTACACACCAAAGGATTATTATGACGTAATAACACAATGTGGAAAACATAATTTCATTTTACATGAAATGAAAGGAGAGAACTTCGTTTCAACAAAAAATCTTCTAAACGCAATAAGAAACAGATAAGAAGAAATTAATGGAGAAAAGGTACATTGGTTGCAAATATGTTGAGGTTTCTCAAAAGTGCACCATACACTATTTTATATAAAACATCGATGAAGGACAAAGAATTTAAAACTGTAAATTTATTGCCTACCTATCCTGGACGACCGCTAAAATTTGAAAAAATCGTCCTGGATGCCAAGATACCAGGCCTATTACTTAGGAAAAATATAAAGCTATCAAGCAGTTATTACCATATATACCTCCGGTACATCATGAATTCCCAGAAGTGATCTGAGTGTCGGAAACATGGTGCACCGCAACTGAAATTGTCAGTATTAACTTGTATAGGTATAATTTGTCTGACTATTTCTGTAGATCCAACCGCAGGGGTGGTGATGTGGCGATCTTTGTCTTATCGGACCTCAACTTCCATAATAAAATTGTAAACACTTCTAAAGTTGAAATGTTATTTGAGTACGCACTTACTGAAGTACTTTGCCATACCAACATTCTTCTGCGGTGCCTTTAATGTAAACTTCGCTGATAACAGCCCGGGAGATGGCCATGGGAATCAATGTAACAAGTACTTGTCATATGCTCTAAAGAAGTCAATTAGTGAGTTTACTCTACTCCGTCCGAAAATGCCTCTAATCACGTGTATAAACGATTTTTTAATTCCGTTTAAAATTTGAATGATTTTATTTATTTGCTCTCTTTACAGAGCTGGGAGTTTGTATATAGCAACGGCAACTGTGATGAAAAATTCTCAATGTTCTTAAACATTTTCGTTATGCACATGGATACTGCATTCCCTTTGAAACTTTGTAAAATTCGCAATGAATGTAAACCTAGAAGGGCATGGGTATCGAAGGCAATTATTAATGACGGTGTTCTCCTTAGAGACTTCCATAGGTCATTCAAACAAACTGGCGATCATGAATTGCTAACCAGGCATTTCCTGGAAGCCTAGACGGAAAGGTAATGCGGGGGGTCATGACTTAACCTGAATAAAAATCCTAAATGCTAAGGTGGGGGGGCAGGCTGAAGGGATGCATGGCTGGTTAGAAGTCCAGTTCCCACTGGTTCCAACTCCGGAATACCGGGCGACCTTCCGGAGTATTAGCCTTATCATGGCATGCGGGGCTCTGCTATGATGGACCTTTTCTTCCCTAGCTACTTGTGGGACCCTTATGGCCGATGAGCATTTTTGCAACCCAAACAAGGCGGGTATAAGCCTATAAGAGGAAAATATGGAGATTGGGATTGAACCCACTCCTGTATCTCCACCAACAACCCCTGTACATGTGATGAGTAGACCCACACCCAAAATCCTTCAGACCAATTAGCCTGATGTCCTTCATTATGAAGACCTTAGAAAAGGTGGTTGATGGATATATACGGAGGGAAGTACTAGCGACTAATCCCCTGAATGTCCATCAGTATGCCTATCAAAAGGGCAAATCAACAGACCTGGCGCTGAACAACCTTGTCGGGAAGATTACCCAATCCCTAGAGTGCAAGGGAATTGCGGTGGCTGCCTTCCTTGACATAGAAGGAGCGTTCAACGCAGCACTACCTTTATCCCTCGTAAAGCTTTTGCAGCGATAGGGGTGGCGCCTATGGTGGCTGACTGGATAGGAGCTATGCTCAACTCCAGAACAATGACCACATCATTGTGTGGAGAAATAGTAAGATTTAGGGCGGTAAGAGGCTGCCCACAAAGAGGGGTTCTTTTCCCCCTACTCTGGACTCTTCTGGTGGACGATCTACTTTTGCCATTGTCAGCAGTTTGGAGATCGACATACAGGCCTTTGCTGATGATATTGTTATTCTTGCCAGAGGCAGCGATGAAGCAATCATCTCTGCAATACTGCAAGAAGAGCTAAATGTCACACAATGCTGGTGCGAGGGGAACTCTCATATGGAAAAAACGGCACGAAAGGCTAGACAAGCACTTTGGATGTGCCGAAGAATCTGTGGAAAAACGTGGGGTCCCCAAGCAAATATACTGGCTATACGTGGTGGTTATTATACCAATCATTACGTATGGCTGTATTGTCTGATGGACTGTCTCCTCACGAAGGACAGCCAGAGTAAAATTGGCAAGCCTGCACTCTTTTCTTGAAAATAAGCGAGGACTACGTTTTCTGTGACACTTACCGCTCTTTTACTCTGGCACCACTCCATGAAAGCACCATACTCTTCATATATCCTCTGGGATTTCACCGGCAACAAATTTTCAACAGCCTTTTGAGCGGCTTCGCGTATGTGCGGCGGCGTACACGTAAATTAACATTTTCAACATCCAGTTTGCACACAAATTAGAGAAATTATGACGGCTATTAGTATTTTGAAATTTAATAAATTTAATAATGGGCGCGTTCAGCCCAAAAAAGCGCTTTTCGGTAGCGCTTTTTTGGGCTGAACGGTATCATAGCTAATATCTGCCGACGCATGCGCAACACGTAGTAATAGACGCCATGACTGTTATATCTCGTTTAACGAACAGATGCAGAAAAGGCACAATCACGATCGCTAATAGGTAAACGGGGTATATAACCTTACCAACAAGTGGGTCCTTGTTATTATACCGCGTTTACCCATTAGATGCAGTTACACGCCTCTCCACACACGTTCGGCAAATTTGAATAGAAGTTTTCGATTGGTGGAATTTCTCAATCCCAAAACACGCAACTACAAAATTTTAATGTTTTTTTAATTTGTATGTAGCGCGTGAAACTGGCTGTTGACGCCGAGACCACGCCTTTACTGCATCTGGTCGTTAAACGGACCATAGTTTGAAGAATTGTGTGATTGATACTTGTAAATTGTATATATAATTTTAATATAATACATTCCGCTTTTATTGTAGTTTGTATATTTACAATCCGTCTACATAATTTGAAATGATGAGGGCCATACATTGGGCGCGTTCAGCCCACAAAAGCGGCTTTTCGCTGTCTAAAAGCGCTGTTCGGCAGCGCTTTTTTGGGCTGAACGGTATCATAGCCAATTTCTGCCGACGCATGCGCAACACGTCGTTAATTGACGACTGAACGGTTATAACCTTACCAATAAGTGTATCCTTGTTATTACTATATAAACATTCCGCTTTTATTGTAGGTATATTTACAAAAAATCCGTCTACATAATTTGAAATGATGAGGGCAATAAATTATTTATTGTTATTTTACACCCTACTTACCTCAGATGAATAACGCAAACTTGATTCAGTTTACGGTAATCACATAAATATCTTTATATAACAATTCTAGTAAATAATTCAATTAATTCCGTACCTTAAGTTTGAATTTGAAAACTATCCGCCAACCCCCCCACTCCGCTTAGTACAAAAGCGGTGAAATTTTTCGCTGAAAATATGGCGACCGCTTTCTGATAGCGCTGTCGGAAAGCGGTGATTTTAGCCACCGCTGTCGGACAGCGCCGGCAGCGCCGGCCGGCGCTGCCATGGGCTGAACGGGCCCATTATTTATTATTATACACCCTACTCAACTCAGATGAATAACGCAAACTTGTTTCAGCTTACGTTAATCACATGAATATCTTTATATCACAATTCTAGTAAATAATTCAATTAATTCCGTACCTACCAGTTTCAATTTGAAAACTATCCGCCAACCCCTCCACTCCACTTAGCACAAAAGCGCTGAATTTATCGTTGAAAATATGGCGACCGCTTTCTGATAGCGCTGTCGGAAAGCGGTGATTTTGGCTGTCGGACAGCGCTGCCAGCGCCGGCCGGCGTTGCTGTGGGCTGAAATTATTTTGAAATTTAATACAAAGTATCAATATCAGTGTACCCAACATACGCAAAAGATCCTAGTTTAATACGAAAACTTGATCAGGCGAAATTTCAACAATCACTAAAGCAAAGTAGATAAAATAGTATATTACACTCGTTTAGTAAGGCAATATTGTCGCACTCATTCTATTGGGACCAAACCATTCGTCCGACAATATGTTGCCTTATTAAACACGTATAATAATATACTAACATTCACAATCACTACAGTAATATGTCGATTCCTAACGTTTTCGAGGTTTAAAAGTACGTCATTTCTAACCGTCCTTATTTTCCCACGGGTCGATAGTAATCACTTTCCACCCACGGGAGAAAAAGTAAGGGCTGCCAAGCATTAGACAATTACATGTTCAATAATATTTAAGCATATATGAATAACTACTTGATGTGTCGATATCATAACTCAATCACATCCCCGTAATGGGAAACAAAACCAAATTTAAATCACTGCCTGCATTTAGTGACTACCAACGTCCACAACTGTTGGAAATTGGAGCCAACCAAACACCTACGTCTCTAAGTGCTGCCTCCAATCAAAACGCCTGTTTACTAAATCGTCACTGATTTATCGTTTAGTAACAAAATCTTGGGAAAAATAATGAATGTTCTAAGCTTTGATCTGCGCGATTTGCATATTTGATGCGATTTTACATTACCTCAATTGTCCTAATTGTCGAAAACGTGTTTAAAAAAGATATGGTAATATCTATTGCAATGATTCGGCAACCGTTGGAGATTTGAGCAACAGTAACAGGTACGTTCAATTTAAATTGGTCGTTTTATTACAAATTGGTTGCACATTTTCACCGGTACTCTTTTTGGAAAAACATTTTTCTAATCTAATTTAGATTCAGACCTGAAGCATTATCAATATAATCATTTGGTTCTTAATTAGCCTTCTGAACTGCTCCGTACTAAATCTCTCTGCATTATATTATTTCTAATGCCCTTCAGTGGAGGATCATATGGACACATTTTTCTGCTTCTGCTCAAGCTATTCCAGCAGTATATAATACATGTAACATAGATATTTTCTGGTTCTTAAGGTGTAAAAAAAACTACAAAAAAAAAATATAAAGTATGAGCGCTCGCAGTGAGTAGGTGTGTGTTTGGTGCTGCACTCGTAGAAAGTTATTTCATGTCGCTTAAAACTACAAAAATGACCAGTAGTAACACGGAACGAATTACCAGAGCCAACAGTATAGATAGAAAAGAATGTTTGATTCAAAAAGTGATTGAAAAGGTGTTAATAAATCCAATATTTCTCGAACGTCTGACATCGGCAATCACCGACAAGTTAAAAGCACAAGATGAGAAAATCAAGGTTTGTGAAATGAAGGTGACAGCCCTCGAAGAAAAATACGAACGGCTACACGACGCAATTGAGGTACAAGAGCAATATTCCAGAAAAAGAATTTGCGGATATTCGGTATTCCTCAATCTAAAGAAGAGAATACTGAGGAATTGGTAATAAATCTATGTAGAAACAAATTGAACTTAAACGTTTCGCCAGAAGACATCGATGGTTGCCATCGCTTAAGCCATCAGGAGGGACTCCATACACCAATCATGATAAAATTCTGTCGTCGATCCATAAGAAATAAAATATTTAATTCGAAGAAAAATTTAAAGGGTTCGAAGATTATTATTCGCGAAGATCTCACAAAAGAACGAATTGGCGCAGTAAAGGATCTGACAAAGAAGTTTGGTAACCGAGAAGTTTTCACTAATAATGGTAACATTTTTGTAAAGATATCTGGTAAAATTATTAAAATACATACTATTGCCGACTATAACAATCTTATAAATTCAATGCAGTAACCTTTTACTTTATTATCTTGTACGAAATTTCCGAGCGTATTTTTTCTCATTCTCCTTAGCTTTGTAAATTAGTTTTTTTTTTTCCAATTGAGTTTTGTTTGATATTCATATTACTCATTATTCATATGTTTGGATATGCTATTTAATATACTATGAACCATAATTTAATTAAAATTGCACATATTAACATTAGATCATTACAACCGAAAATGAATGACTTGAACGCTTGTATTCACAATAATAATATAGACGTACTATGTGTTTCTGAAACTTGGTTAAATCATACAATAATCAACGATGTTCTCCAAATTAACAACTTTCATTTTTTTCGAAGAGATAGACTTGATCGTGGAGGAGGGGTGGGGATTTATGTGCATACTTCTTATCGGGCTTCTATTATTAATACAAATAATGCTATAGAGCAATTATGGCTGTTGATTCAAACTAATCGAACAAAATTAATTATAGGTTCGGTTTATAAACCACCGCACTTTGACAATAAAATATTTTTAAACGAATTAGACGACTCCTTTACATTATGTCTCCCAATATCAGATAATATATATTGCTGCGGAGATTTTAATATTGACATGATGAAGGTGGACCACCCTTCTACAATAAATTTTCAATCATTTCTTGATTCAATTGGTGTCAAACAAATCATAGATGAACCGACGAGAATAACAGATTAAACCTCAACGCTTATTGATTTAATAATTGCCACAGATGTTTCGATTATAGCAAACGCAGGAGTTCAGAATTGTCATATTTCCGATCACGATCTGGTTTTTTGTAATATTAACGTTATCAAATCTCCACATAATCCAATTATACGTACCTACTGAAATTATAAGAACATTAACTATGAACATTTCACTTATGATCTTAATTGTTTAAATTTTAACTATATGTTACAGCTGGAGAATGTAGAAGATAAAATTGCTTTCTTTAACTGTAATATATTGACCCTTTTCGACAAACACGCTCCAATAATAACTCGCAAATTCACTAGAAAATATATTCAATGGTTAACGGATAATTTAAAATTATTAATGTCACTTAGAGATGAAGCAAAATCTAAATTTAGAAAAACAAAAAAGGATAGTGATTGAAATTATTATAAATCGTTAAGGAATTTAACGACGCATACTTGTAAACTTGAGAAAAGAGCTTATTTTAATTACGTGTCTCAGACACACGATAGTGGATCATTGTGGAGCCATCTAAGTTATCTTGGTTTGCAAAATAAACAGAAAACAACCATTCCTGAGGAATTAGCCGACGCTGGTAAAATTAATGACTATTTTATAAATAGCATACCAAAACATACAACAAATGCAAGACAATTTTCCGCAAACAAACATCACTGTGTAACTGAACTGTTTGATTTCTCGTTGGTGGATGTAGACGATGTTTCAAAAATCATTAACAATATAAAATCCAATGCTATTGGACATGATGGAATTAACATTAGAATGATTAGATTGTGTTGCCCTTTTATCATTCCGTTTGTCACGCATATTATCAATACCTGTATTTTACGTAAAGTTTTTCCTAAGTGCTGGAAACAGGCCGTTGTCACACCTTTACCCAAAAAAAGGAAGTTTCAGACTTAAAGATTTACGACCAATTAGTGTATTGCCTCTTTTATCGAAAATCCTTGAGCGGGTATTGGAAGTTCAAATTAAAAAACACGTCACCCGTAACAACTTACTTCCGGACATACAGTCAGGTTTTAGAGCGGGCTACAGCTGCAATACAGCACTGCTTAGTATAACGGATGATATACTGGCGGCAACAGATCGTGGACTTGTGACACTCCTAGTATTACTGGATTATTCAAAAGCATTTGATACCGTGGATCATTTCTATTAAATAGAAGTCAATATGTGTGGTTGGGCGACTGGATTTCTGAATCATTATCACTAAAACAAGGTGTTCCACAAGGCTCAAGATTAAGCCCAATTTTATTTTTGTTATATACGGCACTATTTGCAGATGCAATAAAGCATTCTCAGGGGCATTTTTATGCAGACGATACACAGTTATACTGTTCATTTGAGCCCTCAAACTGGGAGGAGGGTATTGCAAGGGTGAATACAGATTTAAATCGTATTTACACCGTATCGAGGAACCATTATCTACATATCAACCCGGCGAAATCACAGGTATTAGTTTTTGGTAAATTGAATGATTGCAAGAACATATCAAGTAATCTCGACATCAAAACAAATAATGTAAAAATTCCTATAACCAATAAGGCTTGCAGCTTGGGTCTAATAATAGATAATAGCTTCCGTTATCGCGATCAAATAACAAAATATATTAAAACGGCATACCTTCATTTAAGAAATTTGTACCCATATAGATCAGTACTGAATATAAAAATCAAGAAAACACTGTGCAATGCTTTTGTTCTCTCGTCGTTCACTTATTGTTCACAAATATATCATTCATGTTTGGACCGATTTACTGCCAATAGGATTCAAAAGATCCAAAATGCGTGTCTTAGGTATATCTATGGAGTTAGAAAGTTTGAACATATTTCCCAAAAATTATATGAAGCTGGTTGGCTAAATATGGAAAATAGGAGAGAGCTGCAAGCTTTATGTTTGTATCATAAAATAATTACATCGAAGACTCCGCCATATTTGTATAATAGAATCCGATTTAGAACCGATGTACATAATGTAACCACACGCTTCCGGGGATTAATCTCTCCACCACCTCATAAAACTTCGTTATTCGAGAGATCATTTTCTTTTTGTATTTACAAGAAATATAATAATGCACCACCTCATCTAAAGCATTGCAATAATAATAATATATTCAAGTCAAGACTTCGTTTGTTGCTACTTGAAAATCAAAAATTATGTTAGTATGTGTCAAAAAAAAAAAAAATTTGATTTAATTTGTTGTGTCATTTAGGTCTTTTCTATACGGATATTAGTTTTATATGCACGAACAGTTATTAATTTAATAAAATTGGGTTGTATATTTCGTTTAGTTTAGTTTAATTTTTAGTTTTAGTTTCAATTTTAGTTTTAGTTATTAGGCTTTCATTTCATATATGTAAACATTATATACAGGGTTAGACTAGATCAGAATTGGATCTTCCACGTCTGAATCTCGCCCTGAGATTGTGCTTTCTTTTTTTTATTATTATTATTCTATATTGAGAATGGTATTGTTTATTATATATATTTTGTTTATTTTTTTTATTATCCTTTCTTGCTATGCACAATAAAGACATTTATTATTATTATTATTATTATTATTAATTAGTCTCGCATTAATATTTACTATTAAACCCTTTTAAATTTAATTGTAATTTAAAAATTATAAACGTTTTTAGTATAGTTTTGTGAAAAACCAATTTAAATACTACTTACTACTTACAAACATAAATAAATGAAAAATCAATTGCAAACTTCTACGACTCGTCAAACCTATAATAAATTATATTAAAATGTCTTATAATAAACATCATTTCAAATACATAACACAAAACACATTCCACGAAAACAAAATCATGCATCCCCTATCAACATGGGCATATCTAAGTTAAGCGAGGCTTCGAAATCGTCAAAAATTCCCGGTGTTTTACCCGCATCAAGCGATGAATTCATCGCTATGTTTGTACCGACGACTGATGCAGATGGATCACCTTCAACTAGGCTTTTGGAAGTAGCCACTACAGCCCCGATCAGATCAGGCGTGGGTACTTTGGCGGGAGCAGTTGCCGACTTGGGATCGCAATCGTGTCCCCACCGGTCACCGGAGAGCTTTGGTATCTCGAACTGCCGCCGGCACTTGAAACACAACACTGACTGCTCCCCCTTGTGCAGGAACCGGAAGTGATCGAGCATTTCGACGTAAGAGTGATCGCCAGTGTACACCTTTGGGCACAGGATGCACTGGTAAGTGATGCAGTTGTCGATCGTGTTTTGGATAAATGCGTAGACCTCAGACGACGGTCCTTTTTTTATGGCAACCGCCATCTCGTTCAGACTGAGGAAGGATGTCTCCGGGGACAGTAGGTCTTCTTCGGCGGTGAATTCGTGCAGGGTATACAAGGTCCTCGGTATTAAGATCTCGCAGAAGTTGATCGCGTTTGTGTCTTTCCTATAAAAAATTACATAAGTTTAAAATTTGATCTAATGCATTTTTGAATTGTTTACCACTTCAAGCTATTTGTTGTCGTCATTTTCGTATTTTTAACTAACAAGATGTGACTATTAAACTTTCAATCACTATCAAAGAAAAGCCTTGAATTCCATAGTTCTTCAGTATATTCATTAGAATCAGATGAGCGACTTCAGTGTAAATTGCAACCACACAAGAAGCTACGTCCAATGAATTTTTGACTTTTTCACCACTTCATAGAAATTTTAGACCGGAATTTTTGAAATTTTGCAATTTTATAATTTTGAAATTTTTGACCACATTGACAATTCTGACAACGTTATTTTCATTGGCTTGCATTTTTCATGATTACTATACTTCCTTACGCATTAAGTATAAGAAAGTAAAAAAAAAAACAATGTAATTTATTAAACAAATCGTCAAATCTTACTTTGTTTGACAATTGATGACCATCTTTTTATTCCTGATGTATTTATTTCCCCCGATGTTGTAGCAAACTGATGTGGACGTGGCCATTGTCTGTCCCTGCAAATTTGTAGCTTTGATGTCTCTCAAAAATTCTAGAAATATCGCTTCCAATTCGAGGAACCTTGTCGAGCTTATCTTAAAAAAAAATTAAACATAATTTACGATTCATCAAGAGCGTTGGGTCGCTTGTTACCCCTTTGTGCAACCGTACGACGTTCAACAACTGGTTCATATAGGTGTACAGGAAATTGTACGAGTAGACCTTACTTTCAATGTCAGGATTTAATTTCCTCACGTACGTTATGTAATCGACTTCGGGACAAGTCGCCGTGTCCCCGCTTTCAGTTATGTACCGTTGAAACTCATGCAAGTTGCATCTGGCCAGGTGGATATCTGGTAGCTTGACCTCGGCGTAAACGAACGAATAGTTGAGAAACTCCTGGATCGATAAATGTTTCCAAGGCTTCTCTGCGTGCTGCTTAATGACAATGTTATCTAAAATAATAAAAAAGTAAGAAATGCCAGTGACAACCGACAGTTACTAAACGAACCGAGTTTAGAAAAGCAGTGGTCCACACTGAACTTCCTTATACTGAGTTATATATACTACATTGTTTGAAAAAAAATTTCACATGAAAGTTGGTTAAAATTTCAATATCTTTAACTTATATAAGACAATTTTTTTTGATAACTCGTAACATTTTCGAAATAAGGAAAACGGTGATAAGAGTAGACGATCACTTCCGTTTGAGATATTCCTTTCACAATATGATGTTTTCTTTCTTGCTAGATACAAATCTTAAGTTTAAAGTTTCATAGCTCTAGCTATAATCGTTTGGACGCTACAGCGCGTACAGGCACAGACAGACATAATTCCAAAAATAGTCATAATCGATTCAGGGGACCTCAAAACGTGTATATCCGTTAAAATCTCGAGTTCAAACATTTTCATGATTCTTATACTTCCTTATACGTACATATAAGGAAGAAAAAATGAAAATAAAGCTACTTACTATCCATTTCTATAAAAACGATGTTGTTCAAAACATTCGGCTGCCCAGAAATAACCAAATTGTACGGCGCCTCTGGTTTGTAATGTTTATTGAGTGGATCGGTTTGTACCTTGGTTGACGTCATGTTTTCTTTAACTGCGGCTTCGGCTGGGGGATCATCGGTGAAAATCTGTTCGTTCTGCAAGATCAGCTTGATCTTGAACGCGAGGTACTCGCGGAATTTGTCGAGGTAGTCTTTCTTGCTTGAGTGCCCGTCATCATATTTGGACCATCCGGGCCACACTTTCATGTAATAGCACAGGCATTCTGCTAGTACGCACTTCAACCGGTACGGCATGTCCTTTACGTGGACGTCGAGGTCGTGCTGGAGTATTTCGTTGACCTTCCGGGCGTTGAGGTGCAGGAGTTCCCTGTCGACGATTGTCAAGTAAGCTTCCTTTAGCGACTCCACCTTTCGGGTCGGCTTTGATGAGGAAACTGGCACGGTGGGGGTCTCTTTGAGTACGGTTTTCTTCGGGGTCATGATCGTAATGTGATTTACGAGCGCAGCGTTGTTTATAATAGAGTTCGTTTCTGTCAAATTGAATATGAATGCGACCAACGACAATCAGTGGTACCACTCACTGGGCACGCAGAAGCACAAGCAATATCCATTGAACTTCGAATGTTAAGTGAATATTTATTTTATTTATTCCCAATCACTATAGTAATACGACGATTCCTAACCTTTTCGAGGTTGAGAAACGCATCATTCCTATACTCTGTTTTTAAACTAGGAGGAGTGATTTAAATTTGCCGCGCTAAAACCTACACCTGTAATTGGCCAAAACGGAGTCTGTTTCACATAATGCTAAGTTGCCTATGATTCTACATATCAGCTGTTCCAAGCGGTTGCATTTCAGTTAAAAGTTTTGTGCTCGTAATTCCTTTTTTCGTAATTCCAAAAGTAAATATTATATATATTTTAAAATAAAACACTTGCGTTTTTTCATGCAGAACTTGTGCGAGAAAAAACGCAAACAAAATGAAAAACATAGATTTGAATGGAAATGGCTAGACGCTGCGTTTTTTCCCGGAGGTGTAGCGTTAATTTGTGCGTCTTCAAGGTTGCCCGCAGAGAAATGCGCCCGGGCCCACTTTTGCACATGGTTTTCACGCATGTACGCTTCTTATCACTTCTGTTGTCTGCGGAGGCAGACAACAGAAGTGAAGCTCGCATTGTCACAAAGCTAGAAAAAGGTTAGTCAATCAGGTTAGTTCCACGAGAGTTTCACCTGAATAATTCTTCTGTTTTTTTAATTAAACGTCGTTGGGAACAATACGCTACTTTAGCAAGAAAAACTGTTGTTGGTCGTCCAAAGATATCCACTATTGCTGAAGATAACCACATTATCAGATACAGTTAAAGCCATTTAAAATAGTCAGGGATGCAATCGCGGAAACAAACTTTCCAGGATCACAACCAACAGGATGTCGGAGAATTAAAAATTCTGAAATAGGTAATTATGTTGCTGCAAAGAAATTGGCCCTTTCAGACGAAGACAAGCAATCTCGACTGTTGTATGCCTTAAATTATAGTCATAGGGATTGGCAGTTTTTGGAAAACGTAGTATTTACAGACGAAAAGGTGGTTTGAATACTAATGATGGACACGTTTGTGTTTATAGACCACGAGGAACACTCAATGAGGAATACGTTAGCCCGACTCAAAGAAGTCGATTCTCGGTGAATGTATGGGCATGGTTTAGTTATCATGGTCTTGGACTTGGCGAATTCGAGAGAGCTTTAATTCGGACAGTTACAAGTACATATGCGAATATGTGATGCTGCCTTCAGTTCGCCAGATATATCCTGAAAATAATTTTATATATCAGCAGTACAATTTCCCCGTGCATACCGCTAATATTATTAGACAATGATTAGACAATAATAATATAGAAACTCTTGAAACTCATAGTAAAAAAAAATTAAAAAATTAAATGTTAGGCTTCGTACGGCAGAAGATATATAACTACATTGTAGAAAATGAATCGGAAGCTTTATCCGAAAATGAAGATTTAGCACACAATCTTGTTCACTCTATGCCTAGAAGATTAAACAAAGTAATTGCAAGAAATGGTGCTATAACTAAATACTAATTTAAGTAAATTTTAAAATATACCATTAAGTTCTGTTAAACAATACATTGTGTTGCCTATTGTTGAAGTTTTCTTTAGTTCAATATTACCAACTAACAGTTAGAAAAAGCCCCGTTTACTTTAACGAAATATTGCCAAAATCGTGCACAGTAGTTGTACGTTTTTCTTTTGAATAGAAGCGTAAGTGGCCACACGTGCGTGAAAAGACGCTGCGGACGATTATCAGTTTGTCAATAGTATATTATTATACAAGTTTAGTAAGGCAACGGATTGTCGCACGAGTGCGATAATATCGCCTTACTAAACGAGTGTAATATACTATTATCTACTTTGCGTTAACAATAGGTCCATTATGATACCGAAATGGGCTCAAACAGTTTAATAATAGAGGCTATTATTAAACTGTTTTTGGTAACTATTTGTTCTGTAAGATTGGCGACATTTCATTCCACTGCTCATAACACACGCGTCAAATATCGAATACATAACCATAATCTTAGAAACGTGTTAAATTTATTACAATTATTAATGCGCTATTTGAGCTAAACACACTAAACGAAAAGCTTGCACCAAAGCAACATTCAATCCTTCTCTTCTGCCATATTTTTGAAGTTTTTCACCAAATTTAAAGAAATTTAAATATTTCAAATGGTATTTTCCGCCTGTCAAATATGACTTGACGATGTCGCCATCGTTGCTCCTAAATATCCCTAGGTTATAATGCTATATTTTTTTGTATTCAAAATTTTGTATAATTTATATAAAATCAGTAACGCAAAGTAGATAAAATAGTATATTATACTCGTTTACTAAGAGGCATTGTAGCACTTGCTCCATTGGAGCACTCCTCGCTTCGCTCGCCGTGCCCCAAACCCACGCGTGCTACAATAAGGCCTCTTATTAAACTTGTATAATAATATACTATTTTGGCCTCCCGGCATGTAAACATTGTAACTATGCACCGTTCATGTCACATGTATCTTCGTGTTTACGACGACTGTGCGTTTTCCCGCATAGTATGCGGAAAAGTAAATAGTCCTTCTTTTTAAATTACAGAGACGTAGGAAAAATACGCAATTTTGAAATCATGAAGCCGATGTTCAGGAGAACGAGATATATTAATTTCTAATTCAATAAGTATAACAAAATACACAAAATTTAAATATTAATTTAATATTAAATTAGTCAAAACACCCCGCTGGGCATCGTGTTTAAGATATAAACTTCATGCAGCAAAATGCAATTTCCTATATTCGATTATAAATAGCTAATAATAAACGTACGTTCCTACCTAATAACCATTAACTTTTATACAATTATTTAAATATAACAAATCTGTCAAATCTGTCTTAAACAATGCAATGTTGCCAAGTTGAATAAATAAAATATATAGGTATAAAAAGATGACTTATTAATTTAAAATAAAACTATCGGCCAACAAATTTTATACAAATCTCATGCGTTAAGTTATTTTACAGCGCTCCGGCAAATGAGGCCGTCGCGCTGTAAAATTGAACTTCCCGCATTCGACTGTAAATAACTATTTTATCTACTTTGCTTTACTAATTCTTGAAATTTCGCCTGTTCAAGTTTTCGTATTAGACTAGGAACTTTTGCGTAGGTTGGGTTCACTGATATTGACACTTTGTATTAAATTTCAAAATAAACTAATAGCCGTCATAATTTCTGTAATTTGTGTGCAAAATGGAGGCAGAAAACGCTGAATTTGCGTGTACCCCGCCGTACATACGCGAAGCCGCTCAAAAGGTTGTTGAGAATTTGTTACCGCTAAAATCCAAGAGGATATATGACAGATTATGTCATGACACGAACATGGCACGAACATAACCAAACTAAAAGTTATCAAAAACAGTTTAACAATAGGACTCATTATTAAACTGTTTTCGATGTATTAATGAGTCCATTATTAACGCAAAGTAGATAATAGTATATTATTATACAAGTTTACTAAGAGGCCTTATTGTAGTAATGGAACAAGTGCTACAATGCCTCTTAGTAAACGAGTATAATATACTATTTTATCTACTTTGCGTTACTGATTTTATATAAATTCAAAATTTCGAATACACAAAAATGTAGCATTATAACCCAGGGATATTTACGAGTAACGATGGCGACATCGTCAAGTCATATTTGACAGGTGGCAAATAAAATTTGAAATAATGAAATTCGTTTAAATTTTGTGAAAAACGTCAAAAATATGGCAGACAGCCGAACATAAATTGTACACCTCCAGACATAAGAGAAGCCGCTCTGGAGGCAGTAACAAAGTTGTTGCCAACCAAGTCGAGAGCGTTGTATGAGAAAGAGTACAACGCATTCACTTTGTGGTGTGCCAAAAATGCAATCGAAAATATTTCGGAAAACGTTGTTCTTGCTTATTATGACTTAATGAGCAAGTCAAAAAATCTTCTACACTGTGGGCATCTTATAGCATGCTGCGAGCTTGTTTAAATGTTTATCGCAATATTGACATTTCGAAGTTTGCACGGCTCCAAGCATTCTTGAAGCAACAGTCTTCAGGTTATCAGCCTAAAAAGCCTAAGATTTTAGAAGCAGCAGAGATAGATCGTTTCCTACATGAAGCCAATGATGTGTCATATCTGGCAATATTTGTTATCACTGAGGTGCAGTGGATTAGCTTAATAAAAAAGTATGTTAATCTTCGCCCCAAAGGTGCAGCAACCAAACGTCCCATTGGCATCAATAAAATTGGCCAAGTGCCAAAAATTATTGCGTCTTTCCTCAAGCTGCCCAATCCCGATCAGTACACTGGGCATTGTTTCAGACGTGCAAGTGCATCGCACTTGGCCAATTGTGGTGGTGACTTGCTCACTATTAAGCGACACGGAGGGTGGAAGTCTTCGGCTGTAGCTGAAGGATACATTGAGGCATCTTTAAAGAAAAAATTGAGGTGGCTGAAATGTTTGAAACAGCAACCTCACAGCCAAGCACATCTACTTCTACCAAAAGTGCGTCCAGCGTTAATTATAATGTCCAGCATGGATTCAACGAACATCAACACACTGCAAATATACAAAATAATTCTACCTATCAACAGAATGTTGTATCTCAAAACTTACCTGGCATTAATATAAATTCCCAGGATACATCAACTGTTATTGTCAACGTGTATAATAATTGTACAATTTTTACAAGCAAGGATTGAAGTTATGTTGCTCTGGTGCAAGCTTTTCGTTTTGTTTGTTGATCAAATAGCGCATTAATAATTATAATAAATTTAACACGTTCCTGAGATTGTGCTTATGTATTCGATATCTGATGCGTGTCGTGGGCAGAGGAATGAAATGTCGCCAATCTTACAGAACAAATACTTACCAAAACAGTTTAATAATAGCCTCTATTATGAAACTGTTTTGAGCCCATTTCAGTATCATAATGGACCTATAGTTAACGCAAAGTAGATAATAGTATATTATTATACAAGTTTAATAAGAGGCCTTATGCCTCGTAGTAAACGAGTATAATATACTAATTTTATCTACTTTGCGTTACTGATTTTATATAAATTATACAAAATTTCAAATACAAAAAAATGTAGCATTATATAACCTAGGGATATTTAGGAGTAACGATGGCGACATCGTCAAGTCATATTTGACAGGCGGAAAATACCATTTGAAATATTTAAATTTCTTTAAATTTGGTGAAAAACTTCAAAAATATGGCAGAAGAGAAGGATTGAATGTCGCTTTGGTGCAAGCTTTTCGTTTAGTGTGTTGCTCAAATAGCGCATTAATAATTGTAATAAATTTAACACGTTTCTAAGATTATGGTTATGTATTCGATATTTGACGCGTGTGTTATGAGCAGTGGAATGAAATGTCGCCAATCTTACAGAACAAATAGTTACCAAAAACAGTTTAATAATAGCCTCTATTATTAAACTGTTTTGAGCCCATTTCAGTATCATAATGGACCTATTGTTAACGCAAAGTAGATAAATTAGTTTTACGTTATTACGAATAGTTAGCTAGTACGCATGGATTTCTTGGACAGTGAGTTAATTTTTCTGGAGGTAGAAAAGTACCCGTGTCTTTATGACACAAGGGTACAAGAATTTAAAAACCGACAGAACAGAACAGAAGTATTCAGTAAAGTGATCTCTGATTGTTTTTTCACTTTTATTTCCTCTCGTCCCATATGTAGGAATGCTCTCCAAGGGGCACATTAATATGTCATCAAAATTACATCAATCTCGCTTTCTCACATAATTGTGGAGCATACAGTATGCTTTAATAATTGTATCTGCAAAGTGCGCACCAACATCTATTGGTCGGTGAAAAATTCTCCATTTATTTGCCAGAATGCCAAATCCACATTTTAACATATCGCCTTGCCCTCGATAATCTCTAATTAAATATTTTTCTTTCAGGAGACATTTTGCAGGGTATGGTCTCAACTCTCGCTAAGGGCAAACGCCTCATCAGCCACGAACACAATATGGAGTTCCGTTCCAGAAGAGTCGTTTAATATAGGTTTTGATATCAGCACATTTAATGTTTGGTGGTAAATTTCCTTCCCTAAATCAGTTGCTTTCAGTACATTCGAGTCTCCTTCATCATCAGATGCTCCAACATCTATATATCTGAAACAGTATTCACTATCTGCAACGGCCATTAATTCGACTGAGAAGTACTTTTTGAAATTAAAAAAATTGCACTAATACATTCCCGCATAGCTGTGTCTCTTCTTGAGATGGCATGTTTAACAACCGATAAGAGCATTTCAAATGAGCTAATCGACATTCTGTAATACTCGAAAAACTTATCAGCATGGTCTTTCAGTTTATGTAGGAGCATAAACTTGCCCTTGTCAGACCTTTCGGTTAATATGGTATCGATCCACCACATTCTCTGGCGTTGTTTACGACGTCGACGAACAAATAATGCATCACTTATTGCATTAACTGAGTTCCTGTTTAAAGAAATTGTGGCCATGTTTCACTGTGGGAACCAAGACAAAACTGACGACTTCATCAAGTGTAGTGAGTCATCTCGTAGCGAACGTGAAATCAAGCGCGTGTGGCCAGGTACATGCGTTTTTTCACGTTGCGTCTATGCGTTTTATCCCGCTCGTGCGGCCACCTCATTTCCGGTAATTTAAGTTCCTTTTTTTCCTGCACAAGTTCTGCGTGAAAAAAACGCAAATGTGGCCGTAGACTTGATGTTAATTTGCATAAAAAAAGGATTAAAGGAAGCCGCGTTTATCCTTTAATTGCACATACTACATTGCTTACTGCGAAATCCAAAAAATTATAGCGCCATCACATTCAAAATCACTCGTTAACCTAGCGTGTGTGGAAAATTGGTGTACCTACACTCTAACAGCTACGTTTTCGATATAAACTACTTCATGTTTTACATTTCTCGTGCACTTCGACTCTAAAAATAGGGCAATTATAGTAGGTGTATATAGTAGGGTATATTAATATGGCTTAGAAATAAAATTAAAGATATTTAATCCCGATCCTGCTTACATATATTGGTTTAAAATACGGTCGCGTTTTGAAATGTAACGATTGCGTCCGGAAACAAAATTCTATGGAACCCGATAAGTCAAATATATTATATAAATTGCTTTTAATCATGCCTATTGTTCACAGGATGTGAATATTTGTTTGAAGTAAATTAATAAAATGACCGCTTACGATTTCAGAATATAAATAAGATTAGCGCCAGTTCGGGTGGGCGCGCTTGAAATATGCCAATGATTGCGACTTGAAAGAAAATTTAGAAATTGTTTAATAAATGCTTTTTAACGCCCGTTGTTTGCCGGATGTGGATATTTGTTTAAGTAGATTAATTATAATACAGAGCACTACGATTTCAGGACATAAACAAAGATTAGCGCGAATAGCGCCAAAGATACGCACCTTGCGTGGGCTGCGTCCCCGCTCGCCGATTATCATATTTGAAAATATGATTTTTAATATGTGGTAAGAACGAAAAACAGGAAGTCATCCGGTGCCCCTTCGGAAGGCACCATTTGGGTGGACTCCTCCGAAAAGGAGTAAAGTCGCGACGGTACTTCTTCGGGAAAAGAAGTCGGTACTCCTGCTAAGAGTTAAGGCGCACTCAGGCCCCTTCGGGACGCCGTGGGTCGTTGAAGATGTCGCGCGGTATTAAGTTAAATTGTAAAGTCTAGAGTAACATCTCGGAGAATACTTAAAATTAATCGGCGTTGTTTAAAGTTTGAAGTGGATAAAAAGTGGAAAATTCTATTATTAGAATTCAAATATATTTGGTTTTTGTTTACGGATTTCGGGTATTAAATAAAGTTGTTGATGAAAGAAGATTAAACAGTCGAGTTTCCCTGTTTCAATCCATTGGGATTTAAAGGACAAGAGAAAATGTAAGAGATTTTTATTTGTAACAAGTGCGAAATTATGTGGGTTCTGTTAATCTCTATTTTTGATTTGATGAATTAAATTTAAGTTTTCTTTCCTTCCTCTAAATAAATAATTTAAATGGTGGCAGCTTAATCTAAAAATTTTGCTCACAAGTTGACGACGAGTTTTTTGTGAGTGATTATCCGCGTGAACGTGAAAATTGGGAAGTAGAGAAATCTGGGAATCGGCCGTGCTACCCCACTGGATAAAAGATTCCTACGCTTCGAAGGAAGCCTTTTGGTGACTGAGTTTCCGGAACTTTTCCCGATTTTCGGAAACACGTTCGGTTTACGCGGATAGCCCGTGTCGTGATTCACGAGCGTTTCGAATGCGCGGGTCGGTGTTCACAGTGGATGCATAACGTATTTTCTCTTGCTAGTGTCCATTTTTGACCCGCGCTGAAGCAAAACTGAGTCAACTAATCACAACTATTAGTACGAAAACTTATCTTTCTGACGTCATAAATTGTAATCCGATCGGACTTTTTTTACTAGACCTATTATATATAATCCGTGGCCTGAAAAACAATGACAAAGTTGACAAACATATACAATGAAAAAGTTTATATTTATGACATGATGACTGTTCGGTCCCACACGTACAATTGTCGTCAAAGAAATCTGGTACACCTATGTTTTCCCAATGTAAACTCTACTTTTAGAATAATACGTTAGTAAGGGGTGCATTTAAATTAACTGTCACATTGTTCGCTGTCATCGAATGTCGAAACATGCATGGAACGTTTTACACAATACGAAAATCTTAAAAGATTGCCGTTAAATCTATGTAGGTTTACCCGATTTTTTTGGCGACGACCGTACATATTGCTATGAATTAACCTTAAATTTTTCTTTATTAGGAAATAACTCGTAACTATATAAAATTTTTGTCAAGGCTATCTTTTTGTTCAGGTTTGGCGAGGTTAAATAATACAACGATATTTTTAATTAAAATAATATATTTTCAAAATTAATTTCTCTAAACTCTCCAAAACAATATGCAATATTATATAAATTCCTTTACACGCGTTGAAATGTTTACCGCCACAAAGTACTCGGTGCCTGTTAAGAAAAACAAAATTTGTATACAAAAATTATTTGCACATGCCAGGTATGGGCAAGAAATGCTGCGCGACTCCGATGCATTGACCGGTCCTTATCATAATCTAGTCCCGCGTCAATATTTGTCTTATTGCTCAGACAATTTGATCTCATTTAAACAATTTGTTGTGAAAAATTCTATCTTCGCTCAATAAGTTGCAATTAAAATTTATTGAAACACGTTGTTATTAATTTTCTTTATTTGCTAAACAAATCGCAAATAAAATTTGTTGATACACTTTGTTATTATTTTTCTTTATTTGCTAAACAAATCGCAAATAATGTTTATTGATACAATTTGTTATTATTTTGTTTATTTGCTCAACAAGTTGCAAATAAAATTTATTGACACGCTTTGTTATTATCTTTTGTTATTTGCTAAACAAATCGCAAATAATATTTATTGATGCAATTTGTTATTATTTTGTTTATTTGCTCAACAAGTGGCAAATACAATTTATTGACACAATTTGTTATTATTTTGTTTATTTGCTCAACAAGATGCAAATAAAATTTATTAATACACTTTGTTATTATCTTTTGTTATTTGCTAAACAAATCGCAAATAATATTTATTGATACATTTTGTTATTATCTTGTTTATTTGCTCAACAAGTTGCAAATAAAATTTATCGACATAATTTGTTATACCCTTTTATATTTGCTTAACAAGTGCAAATTCATTGACACAATTTGTTATACCTTTCTATATCTACCTAACAAGCACAAAATAAAATTATTTGACACATTATGAACTAACACAATTCATTTAAATTTATATTTACCGCTTTATCTAGCCGTTGGTTACCCTTAATTCAGGCACCATCAATAAAATATTAGAAAATTTTAAATATTCTTACCAAATCTTCTGTACTTTTCTGTCCCGGGGGCACTCGTTGTTCTGTCTTCTTCTGCCTTGGGCGGGTCGCTGGATTGAAATCCTCCCTTCTGTCTCGGGCCGGTCGCTCGGTTGAACTCTCTCTTCCGCCTTGGGCTGGTCGCTGGGTTGAGCTTCCTGTAATTGCCGGTGCGCCGGGCTTTATAGCTCCGTCCCTACCTTCTTCTCCCCACACTTGTCTATATCCCTGCTCTTCGCTTTAACAGGTGATCATCCAGGTGATCTCCCTACCACCTCTATCCCCTCTCGTCATCGTTTTAAAAATAAAATTAATTTTCCTAATTAATCTAATAAATCCTTCTTTTATTATTTATAAAAAACACAAGTCGTCATTTTACGATTGCCGCACTTTACACAAAGGCGGTTGTAAAATAACAATTTACGAACATTTAAATTATTATTTAAATTAATTCTTTACCAATCACGACGTGTTCTTCATCTTACATCAAAGTGGGGACATTTCATTCCAAGGAATTACACAAAAGAACGTTAGTATTTAAGGAACGTTTTTACCCTTAGACCGACATTACCACGACAACAGTCAAAGTAACAAGATTATCACGACACCAGTCGAACAGTTCAATTCAAGACAACAGTATATCAGTCACGCACAGTGACACAATCAAAGTACGCGTTTCAACACGACAGTCTAACAGTTACGCATAGTTACACACAGTAACACATGCAGTGTATCATCATCAGTGCCAACAGTAATTGAGCAATTGTATATTGTAAATATTAATAATAAATAGTGTACGTAGTTAAATGAGTTTATCTGAACAAGCCTTCGAACGATTGAATAACGCCCAGACGGTAGCGACGCATATCATTTGGCGTAACATACGTGAGCGAAAGACGTAATCGAAATTCTCGTCGTATTTACAATTCGCCACGAGTCGATTACACGCAATGCCTTGTCCACGTATCGCAAACAAAGACATTGACGTATTAACTAAAGAAGACGTCAAAACATGATGGAACTCCGCGGCAAAGATTATACAAGAAAAATTCTTCACTGAATATAATATCAAGTTCAATCCATTTACTGACATGGAATTTAAAGAAGCAAGGGTGGCTCGCGATTGTAAAAGAAAGCAACTTCAGGAAATACAAGAAAAAAGAAAGGTTAGTGCAATTGCTTTTGCACCAGAAGAATGTAAAAAACTGCAAAAGGTCTGGGACGAGAATAGGCCTGAAGGGCTTCAAAAATAGTTCTTTAACATTATTGCATGGCATGGCGTGGTAACGAAGGTGCGCCAGTATCTATTTATCACTCCAAGAAAGAAACTGACAATTCTGAAAACTTCACTAACCGAATTTAATACGATCTAGTATTTAACAAAACGAATCAAGGATGTGGGAACACCGGCCCGTATCCGAAACGCTCGTGAATCAAAATACGGGCTATCCGCGCAAACCGAACGTGATTCCGAAAATCGGGAAAAGCTCCGGGAACTCGGTCACCGAAAGGCTTCCTTCGGAGCGTAGAAATCTTTTGTCCAGTGGGGTAGCACGGCCTTCCGTTCCCAATTTTCCGTTCTCGCCGATAATCTAAATCTAAATTAAGGTTAGATCTTTTTTCATTAGTTAATTAATAAAAACAAAAATATGGTTTAATTAACTTTATTATATAAGAAAAATGATTAAATTAAATTAAAATAAGCACATAAAAGACGTACATGAAATATGCGTTAAAAAGAGGCGACGAACGAACTTGTAAATCGACATTTAACAAAAAAAAAACGGTCCTCACTAAAACCTTTATACTTTATCATTATTTACTTTAGAGGAAGGAAAGAAAACTTGCCGTGCTGTTTAAATTTAATTCATCAAACCAAAGATAGAAATTAACAGAACCCACATAATTTCGCACTTGTTACAAATAAAAATAATCTTACATTTCCTCTTGATCCTATAAATCCCAATAATGGGCGGGAAGAGGGATAATCGGATAATTCATCTCTGTTTAAACTTCTTGCACAAGAGATGTTACTCTAGACTTCGATAACACCGCGCGACCTCTTCCCGACGAAGGATTGATTTTCCGCCCGGAGCCTATCCACGACTTTCTTCTTCTTCGTCTTTCGAAGGAACCCGTGAATGACTCTAGACTTCGATAATTTAACTTAAAGCATCTTCATATACGACTCACTGCTTCTTTAAGAAACCTGAGCACGACTTCTTTTCTCGAAGAAGTCCCGTTAACGACTTAACTCCTTTTCGGAGGAGTCGATTCCCCGCTGCGTTCCGAAGGGACACGTGAATGACGGACTGTTTTTCGTTAACCTCCCGTCTTAAAAATCATAATTTATTAATTATTTTTCTCGAAAACGGGACATTAGCCCACTTAAGTGCGTGTTATCACGCCCGCACCATGTGCGCTTAATCTTTTGCTTATTAAGACCGTAATGTTCAGTAATTTTAATTAATTTAATCATTTCTTAAACAAATACCCACATCCTGTCAAACAATGAGCACGATTGAAAATGCAATTACAAAATCACAGCTCAGCGTCCGGGGCCATAATTCATTTCGTTTATATTTGGCTTATCGTGTTCGATAGAATTTTCTTTCCAGACGCATTCGTTGGCATATTTCAAAGCGCGCTCGTACATTAAATATAATGAATGTAAGAAGGGCCGGAATTAATAATATTTCTAGTTTTATGCCGTATTAAATTAGCGGCTGTTTACAAATGGGAAAAACTTGCTGTGATAGCAAATGGTTAATACCTAATACAGTAGATCCTAATGTGTGCCCAGTTCGATTGTTCCTAAAACTAATGGGAAAACGATCAAACTATGTAACGACCGATAGGTTTTTTCCTGACACCAAACCAAAATTGGAGATTAGGAAGTACTGCAGCTTGGTATAAAAATCTCCCTGTAGGTGTTAACACTATCTCCAAACGGACAAACGAAGCCGCTCAAAAAGTGGGAATTGACACCACCAACAAAAACGTGACAAATCATTCTTATATATCAACAGCTGTAACCCAGTTGGCGAACGCAGATATACCAGAGCGACAAGTCATGAAGATAACTGGTCACAATAACTCAAAATCCTTAAAGTCTTATTTAAACATGCAATCCACACGACATTCTGAAATAGTAAATAAGATAAGAGGGATTGAAGCATCTAATAGTATTTCAGTTTCCCGTACCGAATGTGATACTGGTAATCCATCCATCAATCCAAGTTGTACAGCTTAGCAAACATGACAACTGATGAGGCGTGGCGAGAGCTGCAGTCGTTTTCAACGAACATTCAGGTTAAGAAGTAAAAAAAGAAGTAAAAAATACATATCATAAAATCTGTCAACTAGTGTCTAGTGCCGATTTTATTACTTTTACTTCTGATTCAGTGTCTTGTATTCGGAGTAAGATTTCTCCGGAGGAAATCGAAATGCAGTTTACGAGAAAAACCAAAAAACAAAACTTGCTTTATTTATGTTGACAACACAATGTTTCTATGATTCACAAATTAGTGCGAACTCGCCGGGCGACTGTTGCTAACTAAACTAATTACTCAATGAAATCCGGAACATTCCGCCCGCCTCGGCCTGTGACGAAATAAAATAACAAACACTGCTAGGTGCTAGTTGCCTCAAGATCGTCCTTCTTGGAAAGGAGGCACATCTTGATGATTGGCCTCTTGAGAACCGACGTCGCGGTCTTGACGGTAGAGACGCGGACGTGACCGTCCTCTCCAGCATGTGTCGCTGTTACTCGTGCGAGCGGCCATTTGGTCGGAGCATAGAGGTCGTTGACTACGAGGACGAGATCACCTATCTGAAAAGACACATCTGGCTTACGCCACTTTGGCCTTCCCTGTAGCTGATGTAGATACTCCGATGACCAGCGACTCCAGAAACTGTCTCGCATCTGCTGGATCAACTGCCACCGAGACAAGCGAGATGCTGGAAGCTGCGAGAGCGTTGGCTCTGGAACAGCAGATAGCGGGGCCCCAATCAAGAAGTGGCCCGGTGTGAGCACATCAAGGTCATCAGGATCATCGGTGAGAGCCTGAAGAGGTCTCGAATTGAGGCAGCATTTCCTCAAAGGTGAGTGTCGTCTCACCGATCACCCGGCGCAAATGGTGTTTCACTGACTTCACCCCCGCCTCCCAGAGTCCCACGAAGTGAGGAGCGGATGGAGGGTTGAACTTCCACTCAACCCCGTCGTTCGCGAGAACTGCTGCGATCATATTGAACTCTGTTGATGCTGCAGTGAAGAGTGAACGAAGCTCACTGTTAGCTCCGACGAAATTTGTACCACAATCGCTCGAAATCGTTTTGCAGAGGCCGCGGCGTGAAATAAATCTTTTGTAAGTGGCGAGGAAGGCTTCGGTCGTGTAGTCTGACACCGTTTCCAGATGCACGGCCTTGATCGCGAAGCAGACGAACACAACGATGTACGCTTTCGTAGATTTGTGTCCGCGGCCCTTATTGGTACGAAGGAAGATCGGACCGGCCGGCGTAATCCACGCCTGAGTGAAGGAAGGGCCTCGATCGAGTTACTCTCTCTCTCGGCAGATCTCCCATGAGCTGAGTTGCTGTCGCAGCGCGAAATCTAAGACAACGGATGCACCGTCCGATGAAAGTTTTGACTGAAGGTCGTCCCGAGATGAGCCAAAACCGTTGTCGAAGAGTGGCGAGAGTCAGCTGAGTGCCTCCGTGCATTGTCTTGTGGTGAGCTTGATCGATGAGCAACGATGTAAGCGGCGACTGTCGAGGAACAATAATCGGGTGGCGCTCGTCCTTGTCCAGGATGGAGTGTTTGAGTCTAACCCCAACGCGAAGAAGTCCATCCTCGCTCAAGAAAGGGTTCAACCGCAGCAGCGGTCCCTGTGATGTTGGTTCGTGACGTGAGCATCTGCACTTCCCCGTGGTACAGCCGCTTTTGCTCGAGTCTGATGATGCTCGACAGAGAGTCCGAGATGGCCTGCTGGAGGCGGGCAAGACTCGAGTAACGAGTCAGGAGATCCCATGGCTCGCTGATTTCCTTGGCTGCTGCCAGAGAAGTGACTCTCTGCTCCGGGGCTCGACGTTCTTCGATGTTAGTTGGGCTGGCCACGAGTCTCGCGACGTGAGAAGCCACTGAGGCCCGGTCCACCAAAGGTCGTGGTCCGGCAGCTCAGAGGCGAGCAACCCTCGTGACGCGCAATCCGCGGGATTCTGTTGAGATTCAACGTGACCCCACAGCGCGTCCGGAAGAGTGCGTTGAATTTCCGACACTCTGTTCGCGACGTACGTTTTACAACGAACAGGGTGACTACGAATCCAGGCCAGCGTCACAGTAGAGTCGGACCACAGATAGACTTGACAGTTGAGATCTAGTATTCCAACTATACTTTTCACCAACCTGACTAGAAGATGTGCGGCGCAAAGTTCGACACGAGGAAGTGAAACCTGTTTTACAGGAGCTACCTTCGTCTTGGCCGCGACGAGTGTCGATGTCCGCGGCTCGTCAGCGACGCAGAGATACACGACAGCTGCGTAGGCTCTCTCCGAGGCGTCCGCGAATCCGTTAAGCGTTGGTTAAGGTTATAGTCCACGCCTCAACGCGTGGAATCTCGGAATCTGAACGTTAGAGATATGAGGCAGGTGCGCGTAGAAAGCTGACCACTCATTTGACTCAGCAATCGGTAGCCGGTCGTCCCAGTCGAGTTTCAAGAGCCACAGCGATTGCAGGAAGATCTTGGCCTTGATGATCACCGGGGCTAGCCACCCGAACGGATCGAATAGTTCGGCTATCTTGGATAGAATTCGTCTCTTCGTGAGGTGCAGTTCGCACTGCGCCGTCTTGAGACGAAAGGTGAAACAATCGCGGTCCGCTCGCCACGAGAGTCCGAGCATGTGAAACGCTGCTTCCGATGGAATTTCGAGCTTCGCCCCACTTGCGAGAAACGATGGCGAGAGTGTTGAATGTGTGAGTTTATCATACTCGAATCTCCCGCGCCTGCGTGCGCAGCACTAGTAGTAAGTATGTGGTACGAGCAGAGCGCAATAGTGGTGTCACATGTATGAACAATAACAAGACGAATATAGGTTTTAGTTTAATCTCTCGACATCGTGTGTTATTTTCCCAAAGTGATCCTTCCTTGGTGTCAACCGAATAAACTGAATAACTCTACAGA
The DNA here is from genome assembly GCA_959613385.1 of Geotrupes spiniger. Lineage (NCBI taxonomy): Eukaryota > Metazoa > Arthropoda > Insecta > Coleoptera > Geotrupidae > Geotrupes > Geotrupes spiniger. The sequence continues at coordinate 38,806,573 of OY390735.1, forward strand.
GAGATGAGCTAGCAGAGTTCGAGGTCCATTTTAGTAGCGAGAAGCCGCCCGCCTTAAGAAGCTCGATGATTTCACTCTGCTTCGAGAGCGCCGATGCCACGTCGTCTGCGCCTGAGAGAACGTCGTCAACGTAGACGTCGGTGAGGAGAGCTTCGGAACCGAGAGGATAACTCTCTCGCCCGTCAAGCCCGAGTTGTCGAATTACTCGTAGCGTTAAGTAAGGGGCACATGCGAGACCGTAAGTAACGGTGCATAATCTGTAAGTGTCAGGTGTCAAGCGTGGTGGCTTCCTCCAGAGAATGCGTTGAAAATCGCGGTCGTCGGGATGACGGATTATTTGTCGAAACATCTTCTCCATATCGGCGGAGAAGACTACAGCGTAGCGTCTCCAGCGAAGCATAACATTCACAAGATCCGGGAGTAGCGGAGTACCGACGTGCAAGCAGTCGTTGAGTGTGACCCCGAGAGACGTCTTCTGTGAGCCGTTAAAGACGACGCGAAGTTTAGTCGTCTCGCTCGACTCTCGGACCACTCCGTGGTGCGGCAAGTAATAAGTCGATTTTGGTTCCTCGAGAGCTGGTGGCACCAACTCCATATGTTGTAGAACTTCGTACTCGGTGATAAAGGCTGTGTACTTCTCGGCGAAGGCGGCGTCGCGAGAAAACCGCTGCTCCATGGGAGCGAGCATGCGGGCTGCCGCTGAACGCGAGTCTCCGAGAGATACTAAAGGCTTCTTCAGTGGAAGTCGCACGATGTATCGACCTTCTGAGTTGCGAGAATGTGTTGAAACGAAGTGTTCTTCGCATTCCCTTTCTTCTTCTGTTAGTGATGGCGAAGCGACGATCTCTTCTTGTTCCCAGAACCGCTGAAGAGCCGAGGATAGCGAGTGGTCGAGCGAAGTTTGATGACTGAAGCAGGCAGTGCTCGTCTCGCTGTCGGCCACCACACGACCGGAGAGTATCCATCCGAGCCTTGTATTCTGAGCTACGGGTGCTTTGAGCGGACCGTTTCGCACTCCCGGCAGGAGGAGCTGCGAGTAGACATCTGACCCGAGAAGTAGGTCGATCCGGAGGTCTGACGTGAAATCAGGATCGGCGAGAACCAGACCTCCCAGATGTGGCCAACTCATAAACTCAACAAATTGAGGTGGCACGTATGTTGTTAGTCGCGGAAGCACTAGGGCATCGACTGTTAGCTCGAACCCAGAGTCGACACGCGAAGATATGCGGAGTTTAACACGTCCGCGAGAAGAGATCGAAGATTGAGCTCCGATTCCAGAAATGGCGACAGACGAGGGTGTTCGTGGAATCCTCAATCGTTGCGCGAGCGATTCCGATACGAAGGAAGCTTCTGAACCCTGGTCGAGAAGAACTCTAACCGGAATGTTCCGCCCGCCGTGAACACGTGGATAACCGCGGTCTCGAGAAGAACTTGAGTAGCAGAACCTGAAGCGTGGCAACGTGCCTGATGGGTGACAAGACCGGGAACTGAAGGCGCTGCTGGTTCCTCCGCCGTCGTTGATGCTCCGTTCCCTCCTGTCGTTCCAGTAACAATGTTCGACCGAGCGCCAGAAGCATTGGCGCCGGAACCGTAGAGCATCGTGTAATGTTTGGCCTTGCACTTCTGACAGGCCTTCGACGAGTTGCACTCTCGTACGAAGTGTTGACCGAGGCAATTAAAACAGAGTTTGTTCACCAGCACGAATGCCTTTTTCTCTTCCAAGCATTTTGATCGAAACCGGTCGCAGTACACGATAAAATGGTCTTGTTGACAGAAGGAGCACTTCTTCGACCTATTTGGTGTACCTGAAGCTTGGTGAGATTTCACCTTTGTGGCCGCCCTACAATCTGTCTTCGGATGAATCGAAGATAAGCTGGAGGTTTTCCAAGCGAGTGCGGTAGCCGAAGTGGTAGGCTCGAGAGCCTGTATCGCGCAGATCCTTGCTTCGATAAATGTCTGCAATTCCTTAAACGTCGGAGGATCCTTCTTCGCACCCATCGAGGACTCCCACTCACGACGTGACTGTTTATCCAGCTTCTGTACCGTCAGATAAACTAAGAGGTCGCCGTAACCGTCGACTGGACGACCAAGAGCTCGCAGAGCGGAGACAGCGTTCGTCGTTCCGTTGTATAACGACTTGAGCTCGGCTGAAGACTCAGACTTCATCGGCTGCAGCGTCAAGATGTTTAAGATTTGAGCTGTCGTTAGAAGGCGAACATTCTCGTATCAATCGGTGAGCGTCCTCCACGCGGTGTCGAGATTCTCAGCAGTGAGTTGAAGAGACGCGAGCAAGGCTAGTGGCTCCTTCTCAAGGCTCATCTTGAGATAGTGGAGCTTCTCTATCGCCGTCAGCGACGTGTTGTTGCTCACCATTGACGAAAACAAGCCGCGAAACGATGGCCACTCCAAGAACTCTCCGTGGGGCAGTGCTATCTTCGGGAGCTGCTGAGTCCTCGGTTGAGGTTGAGGGTTCGGTAAAACTGCTTGTTCCTTCTCGAACTTTCGTACTAGATCGAGAAATTTCCCCTTGTTTTTGAAATAACCGTCCTCGGTTAGACCGTAAACGTCATTGATAAAATAGTTGTTCTTTTGATCCTCGACGGTTGCGGCCCCTTCGAGTTCCTCATGGCCTAAGAAGAATGTGTTCCACTGCTTCTCCAGGGTCGCGATCTTCGCTTCGACAACCCCGAGAGTGACATTCTCTCGGCCGAGTCGCTTGAGGTTATCGAAAGACCGAGTAATATATCCTGCGTAGCGATCCTGCTTTTTTAACAAGGCCTCCATCGTCAGAGAAAACACAACGTAAGTCACCTTCGAGAGATGAGAACTAATACTCCGAAAAAGGTGATAATTTCGCGCCAAGCGATCCACTGTCAAATGTCACTGTCACTAGATATTATCCGGCTCGAAGGACCAAAAATGTCTTGTATTCGGAGTAAGATTTCTCCGGAGGAAATCGAAATGCAGTTTACGAGAAAAACCAAAAAACAAAACTTGCTTTATTTATGTTGACAACACAATGTTTCTATGATTCACAAACTAGTGCTAACTCGCCGGGCGACTGTTGCTAACTAAACTAATTACTCAATGAAATCCGGAACATTCAGAATGTACCAAACAATTATACTTGAACGTGATTGGTTGAATATTTTCCCGCTTAAAATATTTTAAATAAAATTTTTGTAATTCGCATATTTTCCGACTCTACTACGGGGAGCTGTATATAAAAACTGTACTTTTAATGTTCAAAATATGTATTGTAATAAATAAATAATTGTTTTGTTGAGTATCCTGTAACTGTAATTATTTACTGTCAAACTGACAGATCGTTTTGACTTTTAAAAATTTATTTTATATTAACGTTCATTATATTCTCTCACCAAACATAACACGCGTTATGATTAATCAACGATGATACCAGGCGTTAAAACCTATAGAAAATTGAACTCGTGCTTCGCGCTCGGTCAATTTCATCGGTTTTAACATGGCTATCACCGATGATAATCATAACACTAGGGGTGGGTTTATAGAAAGCAAATCAAATATTTAATTGCGATTAACTATTTGATTGAAATTAAATTCGCGTTGCCATGGACACAGATCGCAATTAACCAGTTAATTGGTTGATTGCGATCTGTGTCCATGGCAACGCGAATTTAATTTCAATCAAATAGTTAATCGCAATTAAATATTTGATTTGCTTTCTATAAACCCACCCTAGATATATTATTCCCGTGCGTTCAAGAAAAATCTTAATTTAGGAGGGCTATGAAATTCAATTGGTGTTTAAAGATACTTTAGCCACAACCAAAATGTCAATTTACTTTTAACAAGACGTCAAAAGTGTAAACTGCTTCACTAATTAAAAACGGTTGTCAGAGCAGAATTATTGGAATGCTATTTTCGAATAGGGCAAACAGTTGATGGTGTTTGGCATTATTCCATTCCTGAGAGCTTTACAGATTTCCATGAAGACTATATAATGTGTTTTTTGAGGTTAGAATCTCATCTGTCAATACTGTCATGATTGTAGTTTTTTTTTGGTTGTGGCTAAAGTACCTTTAAACACCAATTGAATTTCAGAGCCCTCCTATATTAGGATTTTTCTAGAACGCACGTTATTTACGTCAACATACATAAGGAGAATTGGATTTGAATTTTAAATCAATTTAATTACAAAAAAGTTACGCAAAACTATATTTGGTATAATAATTGCTATGAATTGTATTATAATCATCGCCGTGAGCTTCACCAATGACCAGCTATTGGGCTATTGGACGGTATTGTTCGTGACACGTTGTTTCTATCATTGCTTGCTAAATTTCTTACATTTTAAAAATTACTTGCATTTCGTTTTGTTGCATTGTACTCTTGGTTTGATTATTGCTTCAATATTTGCTGTTGCCTTCGGGACATCTTTTCGTAACAACTTTTACTCGTACTCTGAACTACAGATATTGTCGGGAAAATTCAAACCACGTCTGATAGTTCAACAGCTTGATTTAATTTTTTGTTTGTATATAATACCGCGATAGAATTATTTAAATAGGAAATTTTTAGTGTACTTAGGGACTTCTGTGCTCCGCATAGGGGATTTCAGTGCTAACCAGTTTGACGTTATTTGCGTAGGTTCTCCGTCAAAACATGTATTCGTTTTGATTGTTTTTGCTAAAAAAACTTTAGGTAAGTTAATTTAACAATTCTATTGCAATGAAAAATACAATCAAGGTATTTATAAACAGTATTTTGCTTCTACTACCTTGCTCTAATAATGTTTATAATCATGGCTTGTTCAGCTTTTCTGCAGTTAACTTACAATGAGGACGCACGTGAAGGATTCAATTTTCACAATTGACGAAGTAAAACCGGATGTTCCAAGCACTGGAATCGCAGGTGGAGACATCAGAATTAAATTTGATCTCGGTGACTGCAATCTCCTGGACCCATCGTCCACAATCATTGAAGAACAAGATGCAAGTGAAAGTGGTTTTGAACCGTCAAAAATAAACGTAGATACATTTCGCGAAAAATTACCTGTAGCGCCACTTGAATCGAAAAGCAAAAACAGATGCAATGTTGATATCAAGTGCTTTAAAACAGAAAGAACTTTAGGGAATCACATGATGGTACACACTGGTGAAGGAAATTACAAGTGTGAAATTTGCTCCAAATGTTTCAAAAGAAAGCGGTATCTATTGGGTCACATTAAGGTACACACCAGTGAAAGTAATTACAAGTGTGAAATTTGCAGCAAATCTTTCAAAAGAAAACGGTATCTATCGAGTCACATGAAGTTGCACACCGGTGAAAGAAAACACAAGTGTGAAATTTGCACCAAATGTTACACAAAAAAAGATGAGTTGTCAAGTCACATGGAGTTGCACACCGGTGAACGAAATTACAAGTGCGAGATTTGCAACAAATGTTTCGTAAGAAAAAACCATCTATCGACACACATACTAAAGTACCATCGCGAAAGAAATTTCAAATGTGTAATTTGCATTAAATGTTACACAACGAAAAGCGAACTGTCACGTCACATGATGATACACACCGGTGAAAAAAATTACGAGTGTGCAATTTGCAGCAAAAGCTGTGCAAGGAAAGGCAATCTGTCCAAACACATGAAGGTACACACCAGTGAAAGAAACTGCAAGTGTGAGATTTGCGCAAAATGTTTCAAAACAAAACAGTATCTTTTGAGACACATGATGACGCACACCGACGAAAAAACACATAAGTGTGAAATTTGCACCAAATGTTACAAAACGAAAGATGACATGTCACGTCACATGAAGGTGCACACTGGTCAAAAAAAACACAAGTGTGAAATTTGTACGAAATGTTACATATCGAAAGGGGAGCTGTCGTATCACATGAAGTTGCACACCGGTGAACGAAATTACAAGTGCGAGATTTGCAGCAAATGTTTCATAAGGAAACATACTCTGACGGCTCACTTGACAATACACTGCGATGAAAAGAACCACAAGTGTGAAATTTGCACTAAATGTTACAAAACGAAAAGTGAGTTGTCACGTCACGTAAAGTTGCACACCAATGAAAGAAATTACAAATGCGAGATTTGCAGCAAATGTTTCTTAAGGAAACACACTCTGTCGACTCACTTGAAGATACACTCACGTGAAAAAAAACACAAGTGTGAAATTTGTAGGAAATGTTACAAAACAAAAGGTGAACTGTCACGTCACGTGAAGTTGCACTGTGATGAAAGAAATTACCAATTGCGAGAAAATGTCACGACAAACATGAAAATACACACAGGGAAAAGAAGTATATTTTTCGAATGCAAGAAACCACACCTCGAAGAAAACACCGAGGGAGATCCTGTACGAAAATTGTCACATGAAGAGATCGCTGGATCTATAAAAAAAGAAAATATGGAAATTGACAATGGTAAGGAGTGCACACTTAATAATATTACTAAGTCTGCTTAGTCGTTTTACATGATACTTATATTTTTTTCCCAACAAATAGGAAAATACTTTAATTGACATTATAATATACACATAATTAAAACTTAGTTCAGTTAGCTCAGGGTGCAATGTAAAATCGACCTCTGACATGCAGATAGCCTTATGTTGATGTCATTCCTAATATCCTTCGCAAGTTTATTGAAGAATTTGGTGAGTAGGTGAGTGAATACAGAGGTGATTTTTCATAGCATGATATTGAATACTGTTTCAATAAAAGTAAATTTGGTTGCCGAGTTCTATATTCATGTTTGTATGTTTCAAACCCATTTATATTATCATTGACATAAACTAGAGCCTTATACAGCTGCCATAAGCAAACATTTCTCTTAGGCGGACAATTTTTCTGGTACCGAACTTGTTCCTATGATTTTCTATGCAATACACAATCTGATATACGGACACTGTCATAAACGGACATGGCCACTATATTTTTACTCGTATCTCACCAAAAATCTCTCATAAGTAGCTCTAACAAACGGACTTAACCTATGAATAAAATCGGTGATTCCCTGTCTTATGCAGTGAGTGCATATATGAGTGCATAGTTTCATTTATATATACATATAAAAAGGTATATAGCTTGTGTTACACGAGAGAATGGAAGTGGTGAATATTTTCGACATAGAAAAGTAGCGGTTTGTGCTTTGGCAAAAAGGTCACTCAGCTTATTCACCCATGGACAACGTAAAATAATGCACAATTAATTTTATTAACGTGAATTTTGAATGAACGCAGTTTATGTTGTTCATATATGTATATAAAGGAACTGTTTCAGTGATTATCATAGCAGAAATAGCGAAACAAAAAAATAGCTCTGATGTAAATAGCAACTTGGAATAAATGTAAAATCAAAAGAAGTTTACTGAAAACCGATGGTTTCAATACAGAAAAAATGTGTTTTGAATGGTTTACGATTGTTAGAAGTAAGAACATTCTTGTATTGGGCCTGTTAGTGAAGGCAAGGGCTAAAGAAATAGTGGAACATTAGAGTTATAATAGTTTTGCTACATCTGATGGATGGCTTCAAAGGTGGCAAAAAAAGGGACAATATTAATTCCAAATCTGTATCAGGCGAATGAAACTGTTGAAAGTAAACAATAAGATTAGAGTGGGGTTTTAATCCGCACACCACCTAATAAAACTCTAACTTTAAAATCTGAAGAATTTTTAGTGACACGAAAGTACTCAAGCATTTAAAAATATTCGATGCGAGAATTACTGGTTGTTACAGTTCAATAGGAAAATTAGGTAATGCCGCGCATTATCTTGCAGGAAGGCTGCTCCTTGAATGTTTTATAGTAATGAATATAGTAATGGAATGAATACCAGACGAGATCTTCATCCATAGCGTATTGCCCGTATAACATAATCCCAGGAGTTAAAGCCGTGTGGCGACGTTGAACAAATTGTAAATTTTGCCTCTGACCCCTAGATCATCTAATCCCCGAACATCCGTCAGAGTGTCATAAGCCAAATCTTGATTCGTCGCTGAAGAAGATCTCATTCCATTCAGGAACCCAATATTATCTGTCCTGGCACCAGTGAAGGCTCATCGTTCTCTTGTTAGAGGAAGACAAAAATAAGGACGATAAGTACGTAGTCTAAACCTGCGTATTCGGCGATAAATCGTGCTCATGGGTACCATATGGCCAATTGCTCTGATCCAATTTATTCCAACGGCTCGTGATGGTTCTTCCGGGTCTTAAACTGCATTTTGCCTTAAGAGCCGATCTTGTCACTCTTCGTCCTCCAGTACTTCTACGACGCACTTCTAGGTGTTCTTCCTGCCAGCGTCTACAAGTCTGTGCTATAGTGGTGTGTGACCGATTGACACGTCTAGCTATCTCACGGAAGGTTAAACCAGCCTCACGGATCCCGACAATTCGTCCTCATTCAAAAGGCGTAATTTGATGAAAATTTGCACGTCTTCGAACTTGTGGCATTCTAAAGGTCCTAACAGTTACAACAAGCAGAAAAAAATTCCTAACGAATGCGACAAATCGGCTTGGCACAAATCGGCAAATTGGCTTCAAAGCTTAGTCATTTGTTTTTCTACGTGCACTACATATATTCACCAAGTTTCATCATTCTATGTTCAGTGGTTCGGGGTGGTCTATTTTATTTGAAAGGCAGTATATAGATGGATGGGAATGTTTTAATGCTCCTAGTTCGGAAAGTATCTCTAATACGACTCTAGGTGGCAAATCAAATATCATGTAGTAAATTTTCTTTTGGCAATGAAAACATGATCCCAATGTACTGCTTTCCCCCAAATCAGCACTTTGTTTGTTTACAGATATAATGTATGGAGAACCATCAACAGCTGCAAATCTTGCTGTCAAGACAGAAGAGAAATTAAATTTAACAGATATTTTGGATTCATGGAAAACATTCAATAGTGAGGTTATAATCAAGGAAGAGGAGGTAAACATCAAGGGTAACTACGATGAAAAAACCATGTAGGCAGGACTCCAAATTACTTGTGGATATATGTGGCGCAGAAAAAAATTCCTTCAAATGTTCCCATTTGCAATATAGAAACAAAGTTGGTAATTTGCTTGACTACTTTTGAATATTTTATAATACACATTAATATTGTATACATATTGTGTGAGTCGTTAAGAATGGTAAATCCGGAAACTGGGAATAGTATAGCCTAAAACATGAGGATTCAGTGCAACATGCCTTATACAAACGTTGATCGTTTAAGAGATACAGGATGTTCAAGTTAATAATTCTACTTAAAAATTTCCCAATAATTCATCAATTTTTCATAGAATCAACGTAAAAATTGGCATTAGTTCGATTTTCAGCATGATGAATGGGGATTTGTTATCACTTTTACAGTTGCTCATAGAGGGCACTAGTTGCACACGGCATCATGGCTTACTATTATTACTATATATATATATGGCTGTTTCACTCTAAGCTAAAAGTTTAACTGTATGTACGGTATAACTGTATCTTTTATATATATATATATATATATATATATATATATATATATATATATATTGAAAATGTGTCTTGTCAAATATGACAGAAAAATGTAAAATTTACACGAAAGATGGTCTAATCTTACACCTCAATGGTGTAGTGAACATTAATTAAAACAGGTCGCTACTGACGAAGGGTAATAACCCAGAAACAATATTGTCTAGCGATCCACCAGTTAGTCTTCATGGACCTGTTTTAATTAATGTTCACTACACCATTGAGGTGTAAGATTAGACCATCTTTCGTGTATATATATATATATATATATATATATATATACAAATCGGCTTGGCACAAATCGGCAAATTGGCTTCAAAGCTTAGTCATTTGTTTTTCTACGTGCACTACATATATTCACCAAGTTTCATCATTCTATGTTCAGTGGTTCGGGGTGGTCTATTTTATTTGAAAGGCAGTATATAGATGGATGGGAATGTTTTAATGCTCCTAGTTCGGAAAGTATCTCTAATACGACTCTAGGTGGCAAATCAAATATCATGTAGTAAATTTTCTTTTGGCAATGAAAACATGATCCCAATGTACTGCTTTCCCCCAAATCAGCACTTTGTTTGTTTACAGATATAATGTATGGAGAACCATCAACAGCTGCAAATCTTGCTGTCAAGACAGAAGAGAAATTAAATTTAACAGATATTTTGGATTCATGGAAAACATTCAATAGTGAGGTTATAATCAAGGAAGAGGAGGTAAACATCAAGGGTAACTACGATGAAAAAACCATGTAGGCAGGACTCCAAATTACTTGTGGATATATGTGGCGCAGAAAAAAATTCCTTCAAATGTTCCCATTTGCAATATAGAAACAAAGTTGGTAATTTGCTTGACTACTTTTGAATATTTTATAATACACATTAATATTGTATACATATTGTGTGAGTCGTTAAGAATGGTAAATCCGGAAACTGGGAATAGTATAGCCTAAAACATGAGGATTCAGTGCAACATGCCTTATACAAACGTTGATCGTTTAAGAGATACAGGATGTTCAAGTTAATAATTCTACTTAAAAATTTCCCAATAATTCATCAATTTTTCATAGAATCAACGTAAAAATTGGCATTAGTTCGATTTTCAGCATGATGAATGGGGATTTGTTATCACTTTTACAGTTGCTCATAGAGGGCACTAGTTGCACACGGCATCATGGCTTACTATTATTACTATATATATATATGGCTGTTTCACTCTAAGCTAAAAGTTTAACTGTATGTACGGTATAACTGTATCTTTTATATATATATATATATATATATATATATATATATATATATATATATATATTGAAAATGTGTCTTGTCAAATATGACAGAAAAATGTAAAATTTACACGAAAGATGGTCTAATCTTACACCTCAATGGTGTAGTGAACATTAATTAAAACAGGTCGCTACTGACGAAGGGTAATAACCCAGAAACAATATTGTCTAGCGATCCACCAGTTAGTCTTCATGGACCTGTTTTAATTAATGTTCACTACACCATTGAGGTGTAAGATTAGACCATCTTTCGTGTATATATATATATATATATATATATATATCTATTTTACTTATATATCTATGGACGTGTCGTCAGCTAGTGCCATCTATGAACTCTTGTTTAAATGAAACCCCGCCAAATACGGATATAGAAAAAAGCAAGTTGGCTCAAGTCACATAAACAAAGTATTTTCCTCGTTTTCATAACTGTTATTATGGTTAAAAAATGGCGGCACTGAGAATAGGCCTCTATTTGAAATTCCTATTGCAACACAACTTCGTAGTGAATGGTTTATGATTCTTCAAAATTTTTGGTGTATATTTGGCTAATAATTGTGTTGCACGTATTGTCACTTATAGGTGGTATTGCTAGAATTACGGATTTTTCTGTGATTTGCGTAAATCATTTTGAGCAAAAACATTTGAAAAAACATCATACTTCTTTTAGACTTATACAAGAAGCAATTCCGATCTATAATGTGGTTTGTTGAATTATAATATTCACATATCAAAATATATTTATACATAATGTTTACGATAGATTCATAATGAAGAGAATAATTGTGAATTCCCAATTTCTAACTCAAAAAATATTCAGGTAGATTTAATTTCATTGAATGAATTTAGAAATTTACAGTATCACAACAAAATTAAAATTCTTAGTTTTAAATTAAAAAAACTGCAAGAAAATATTCAATAAGCTTACTACGAATCAAAGATTTAAAGGATGCAGACAGAAAAAATGCTGAGAAAGTAAACTAAATTGATGAAATTTTTGAAGATCTAATTAAAAATTATGGAAAAAAGCTAACGCCCTTCGTTGGTCAAAAATATCTTTTCGTATGTGTATTGTTTGGAGGTTTTGATCACCAAAAGGTTACGAACATTTTCGTCATCATCTACTCCCCTGTACCTTCAAAATCAACACTGTTAAGGTATCTTTACACATCTCATGGACCCGGCGACTTGTACAGACAACGATTACTTGCTGAAGCAAATAATTTACAAGCTCCAGTTGAACGTGTGTGCTCATTAATCATCGATGATATGTCATTAAGGGAGAAAAATCATTATAGTAGGTCAGAAGATCACATTTTCGGCTTAGGTATCTAACACAAAATCTACAATGATTGGTGAAGTTCCAGAAGTGGCCAACAAATTACTATGTTATGTAGTGCAGAGTTTATCAACGAAATAAGTCATTCCAGTTGGATATTTCTTTCATTCAACTTTAACAATGGATACGTTTTTTTCATTAACTCTCCAAATTTAAAATATTTTAACGGAATGTGGCTTCATTGTTTTACGATTGGTAACTGATAATCATCCTTCTAACATTGGATTATTTAGAAAACTCTCCGGAGGTGATCTAAGAAATTTTTTTGATCATCCAGTTCCTGTCTTAAGACCGATACCGCTTTTCCTGAGTTTCAATTATTGCCATGCATTAAAAAAACCCAAGAAGCATATTTCTTAATCATGACATGCAATCCTCAGAAGGTCTTATTTCTGCAAAATTTTTATACAATTTACAAAAAGGAATGCGAATCAAACTGGTACGATATTTGACGAAGAAACATTTGTACCCAACAAATTTTGATAAAATGAACGTCCTATGTGTCATCCTAATATTTTTACCAACTTCGTTGCTCTTTTTAAAAGAAAACGGAAATAAGGATTTTCAATATTGATGAAACGCTGCATTACATGCAGATGATGTACCATTTTTGTCAAGTACATAACATCACGAATAAGACACATCATTATAGTTAATAGAATAGTACTGTAGCACCCTATGTTGATGTCTCTGATGAACGGCTTCAATGGCTTGAAGAGATATTTCCTTCTTATATTGATGACATACAGCAAAACTCCACTAGTGCTGGTATTCAAGGATTGTCAAATAAAACAGATCACGCCTTGAAATTCACTGCAAAAAGTACTTGTTTATGCATCAACGACACTGCAGACGCTAGAAGTGCAGAGTATGCACTACGTCAAATTCTTCGCTGTGGATTTGTTAAATCACGAGCACAGCAAAACTTACTCCGTCTCAGTCCTACAGTATTGACACACGGGAACCGTTGTTGCCAATTGAACTTCGATTCAAAATTTACAGCTTGAAACCGTTCCTGACATCAACATTTCCTCAGCTTCTGTAGCTTTTTTGGCTCGTTACGTTATAAAGAGTTTAGATGACAAAATTCACTAAGATATGTGTTTGGAAAAATTACTTTCTTTCGAAATTTGAAATTCCGGGACCATTAATGCAAATTATATTAAAATATTCAAATGCCAAATTTGTCGCAATGGTTAAGCAGATAGCTGATATCACATGGGAAATACTGTCATTTTTACATCATTTCAAGCGTTGTGACTATTTAGTTAATCTAATCCTTCCTCTTTTCCAACGGAATTCATTATTTACCTGCTTGGCCCATAGACAAGAAATTTGTGAAATCATCTTGAAACTGGTAATTAGTCCGGTTATTGATAACTTTTGTGCGGAGAAAACGGATCTGCTGAAAAGGAAATTAATAGCCTACAAGCCAACAAGTAGAAAAATTCTAAGGTTGTAAATTTGTTATATTTGCCTGTTCACTAGTTTACTTTTTCATTGTTCTTTGTTTGTTTGTGTTCCTTTGCTATTATTGCACCATCAAAAAACCGTTTTAGTTATTGTTTCCATTAATCACCAACCTTTAATTGTCAGTTTGACAAAAAATGTCATCATAATATAGTTACATTTGCCATAGAGGTCTCAGCTTGGCGACCTGTCAGAGAATCAATTTCAACAATGCAAAAAGCTCCCAGTGAATCAGCCATACAGTAATAGTAGTAAGCCATGACGGCATAATGACTTTTCGAATAGTGAAATGCGAGATATGATTTGTGTTTTTGTTCAAACTGATTTTAATAGACTTGCTGCAGCCCGGAGATATTTACAATTATATCCAAACCAAAGAGAACCAAATCATAAACGTCTTCATAATCGCCTGGGAGAAACTGGATGTTTTCGTCCTAATCGAATAAGTCAAACGTCTATCAATAGAATCTTACAAAGAGAGAAACTCTATCCTTATCATTTCACTGTGTAGAATTTATTACCTCAGGATCCTCTTGCACGTCTACGATTTTCGCAGTTTTTACAGATGAAACAGAACGAAGACCGAAATTTTCTTGACAAAATTCTCTTCACCAATGAAGCAACGTTTACTAGACGTGGAGTTTTCAACTGGAGAAATAGTCATTTGTGGGATTCTGAGAATCCACACGCATTAAGGGAAAAACATTTCCAGCACGAATTCAAAATAAACATTTGGTGTGGGATGATATTTGATTTTTTATTGGTCCCTTTGAACTTCCACCGAATCTGCACGGTCAACTATACTTAAATTTTCTCGAACAAAATTTAAATGGGCTGCTAGAAGATGTATCACTTGAACAAGGACAAAATATATAGTTTGTGCACGATGGAGCGCCACCACATTTTCTCTGCCCGTGCGTGAATATCTGAATGAACAGTTTCCACATCGATGGTTTGGTCATGGAAGTGAATTACCTTGGCCACCTAGAAGTCCAGATTTTAACCCCTAGATTTTTCAGTTTGGTATAGTACGAAGGAAATAGTCTACAAGGAACATCAGACGATTTTTAAGAAAACACATTGTGGGTAGTGGACATTTCGAGCAGTTGCATCAGCCTGCTTCTCTTTTGGAAAGTCGATTTTATAAGACATTGTTTTCAAGCATATGTATGTTATTACGGTACTGATAAAGTATGATTGAGTGTATGCATTATTTCTTTTTATTATTTATTATTTACCTAAACTTCGTAATTTAAAGATCAAAAATACGACGCACTGCACTGAAACTTTCGAATACAAATATCTCGAAAACGGATCAAGATATCAAAATTAAACAAGTGTGTATTTTTCATGTAAAAAGGTTGCTCTTTCTATTCGGTTTATGTGATTCTGCATACACAAAAAAAGATACGCTTCGATTTACCTATTCTGCAGGGTGTAACTAGTGTCCTCTTTGAGCAACGGTAAAAGTGATGACAAATTCCTATTCATCATTGCATGAACATGCAAAACATAGTAATACAAATTTTCACGTTGATTCTATGAAAACTTGCTGAATTATTGGGAAATTTAGAAATAAAATTTATCCTGTATGTCTTAAACGAGCATTTGTATAAGGCATGTTGCGCTCAATCCTCATCTTTTAGGATTCACCCTAGATAATAAAATAGGCACATCCTGATTTCAAGCAAATTAAAAAGAAAAGTATTGAGTAAGAAAGTAAAAACTTGCGAATATTTATAATCAAAAATTGAACAATGGAAAATGAAAGGTCAAATCTGTTACTTTCTATGTCTCTTTTAGTGTTTTTTTTTTTCGTTTAGCTTTTTTCATTTTATTGTTATTAGCAAACAATGCTACAGAAACATACAGTTGTTGGCGTGGTAGCCTAGATCGTTGGCTAGTAATCACGGGATCAAATACCATCGATATTCAAAGATAAACATTGCAATGATTATGAATGATTTTTTGCATTTTCAAATTAAAACTTAAATCAATTGGCTTAATTTTTTGATGTTTTATTAAGTTCCATAAAGCAATAAAATAAACTGTTTGTCAAAGAAATTGAACAACATAATTATTTCGTATTTGTGGCGATGGAATAGGAAAAATATTCGATTCACTCAGCTGTTGACAACCCTTCGAGTATTTGGTTCTATAATGCCTGGTTTCTGAAAGCGAGTTTAATGAGCCATTTAAGTTTAACTGTTCGATAAAACAGGAAACGGGTTTCCGAAACGCTGAATATGTGTTTAACTCGGTGATGTCGTTACGTTAAGTTAACGCAGCATTATGGACAGTTAAATTAAATGACGCTTGCGCAGTTGTGTTAACAAATGCAAATGTATAATATGTGATATCGTTTCTATTACGTTTCGATAAATTGTAAGGTTAGTGTCACCGTATTTGTATGTTGATTACCTTGCGTGAAAAGTAAATTCTGTGACAAATTAACTTATATTCGGGGATAATATAACTAGTGTTATGATTATCATCGGTGATAGCCAGAGTTAAAACCCATGAATTGACCGAGTGCGAAGCACGAGTTCAATTTTCTATAGGTTTTACCGAGTGGTATCATCGATGGTTAATCATAACACGTGTTATGTTTGGTGAGAGAATATAATGAACGTTAATAGAAAATAAATTGAATTGCTTCAACTGAGATTCTTTATTTTTTTGAGGTTTTCTTCTCAATTAACTTTCTAATCTCTTCCTCGCTAGCATCTCCTCATCGACGGTGATCTACTGGTTGAAACATTTTCTGGTTAATAGCACTATTTCCTGACTTCGATGCGTCCATTGAAACTTTCTGTCACTTTGACAGTAAACAATTTCATTCATTAAACATAGGTGACAGTCAACATGCGGTGATAGAATTATCATCGTTTTGATAGCCTCTTCTCCGACTTTGTTTTTATATTTTAACCAATGATGAAAATGAATGAAAAATGTAAAAATGTTATATTGTCATATGTAATGTCACGAGTGTTTGTAAAATTATCGATAATGAGACACCATTTTTGACAGAACGAAAAATGTGTTGCCTAGTAATAACCCGAGCGGTCACGCGAGGGTTATTACTATTATTATTAAAAGCAAAACATTATTTATTATAATAATTATTGATGGTACAATTATTATAATATACATTTGATGGTGCTTTCAAAGATTCATCGATGGTTGACAAAGAAGCACAGCCAAAACGTGACATGGTTGACGTTTCTTAATGTCTGAATTTAGCTCGTTGTCATGGTTACGTCAACAAGCATAATTATGGCGGTAATTTCCCTCTTCCCAGGGTTGTTATCGGTTATTAATGTTCATTGAATTGAGAAAAGCCATTGCAATGCTGTAATATGATTGGTTAATTTTACATGAGGGTAATAATCAATATTATTTAATAGTTTAGACTGCCACCTGGCGTTAACTAGCGGATTCAATAGTTAACTAGAGTTCGCTTTCAGAAACCCAATGTAATTTAATGGACTCGTTAAACTAATGAACCAGTTAGTTAACGCTCACTTAAAAATTTCTTTCAGAAACCGGGCATATAAATCGTTCATATCAATGTATTCGTCTAGCGCGAAGTCATGTACATAGATAAAATAAGAAGGTATAGAATGCAAACTCAAGGTTATATTTTAGGCTTGAAGCCATCTATCGGTTTGTGGTGGGTTCAAAATTGCAAAGCCTGCTATGCGATTATTGCAATTTCATATGCCATTTCATTTTATCTTTAAATTCAAAAATAGGCAAGAACAACAATTTCATTTACGATTTTTTAATTTTAATTTCTTTTTGTAACATGCAACAGCTTCATTATATGCTTTATTTTGATAATGCGTTAACCTCGTATCTTTGCCGCTTAATATTAAATTTAGACCTTTAGCGTATGATAATATGGTTAAATTAACAATTTTATTTATGATTTCAGTTTCAAGTTTTTCTTTATGGAGAAAATTCGCAAAAAATGTGAGATTTACAAATATCACAGTTTATATTTTTTTAAGTTTTTCCAACCCATCCAGAAACGTAACCAATTATACTTTTGTGAATATTTTTAAGTTTTTGAGTTTTGAACTATATTTACGCAAGATAAAGGTCTCAATTGAAATTTCATTTGTGGCATAAGGAATGTGTTGCATGTTTTGTCAAGGAGTCCTCTAATATTAAACAAATCTGGTATGTTAATATTCTCACAATTGGCGCCTATTGATTTTGAACCAAAAAAGTCTCGTATAAGCAATGATTTAAAACTGTCCCTGAAGTGAAGTGCCGTTGGATTTACTGCACGACATTAAATTTTGAACTGATGATGTGTCTGCGGCGCAAGGCATCACTTCGTCACGCAGAACAAGTATTTCGTCTTTTGGCGTTTGATCTAAAAAAGTTTCTATGCTAACCTTTTTTTTAAATATGTACGATTAAACTTAGTGTAGGAAATCTTTAAGGTGAGTAAAATGCTCCGGGTATTTCCCAGGATTGGGAAATCTATGCCTAGTTGCGCCGGGACGGTAACATGTACGCACACTGCACAGTTGCATTATTTTTATAAAAAAGCTTATAAAAGTCAGACTTGTGTCAAATTATTTGTACAAGACAACTTCGATTTGATTATAAAATAACGCGGCAAATCTGCGCCATCTTACGGTGTGTGGAAGGTGCAATTTCTAGTGGCACAAAATTTGTCGCTTGCTTCGCATTCTATACCTTCTTATTTTATCTATGGTCATGTAATGCGCTTAATGCCATCTATTGATTATTTCATGTATCCTGTTTTTATCGGCAGATTTGTTAAATTCTTCCTATCGGCCGATAGATTTCATCATATCCTATTTGCACCAGACGTTGCGACATTTTTGTAACCGTTGAAAGTTTGATCCAATCATGTGTTATAGTTTGCTCGGTGATTCAACAGATGGCGTTGTTTGCTTTGAATTGGGTAAATGTTTACCCATTGCATTAGTGATGGCAAATATTTTACCCGATGACGCTCCATATGTATGATTTTTTACGAACTTTTTTATAAAAGTCTTCAATATTTCTAACTAAAATATAAGGCTGTTAATTGGTGGAAGCGCCACTTCTTAGTTAGTGTGCCCTAAAGTGTAGTTGATTAGTAACCGTTTTTAGTGATTCGCTGGCACACAAGTTGACGGTTCACTGAACCTGGGTTTCGTGTTTGTAGCGTTGCGTTGAGGGAACTGTTGATATGGAAAATCCTTGTCTATGTAGACATATACAAAGGTGCAATAGAACGTCTTCATTCAATGCGAATCAGAAATTCAGATTACATACTCGTGCATAATAGAATTTGATTATATTTCACTTTTGGCGGATAGTGTCGCCTCAGTCCATATTACTACATAGGCAGACTACATATTAGAATAGATATAGCCATGCATTATAATAGTTCGGCAAGACATGCAATCTATAGCCATCGCTCTCATCAACTGCAAGTATTTAATTAGCGCTATCCTTGTTAGCAAAGTACCAATCAGAGCACGCTAAAAATTTTACGTTTATATCAAATCAAATCAAATCAAACTTTATTAGTACTTTGACATTAAATGTATTGTACAAGTCAAAACATATATATATATATATATACACGAAAGATGGTCTAATCTTACACCTCAATGGTGTAGTGAACATTAATTAAAACAGGTCCATGAAGACTAACTGGTGGATCGCTAGACAATATTGTTTCTGGGTTATTACCCTTCGTCAGTAGCGATTACCAAGAACCTTAGTTGTTGAAATACCTTTACACGTAGTGGCCATCAAAACTTCTTGGCGCGGGCCAATCACTCCTAATGAACCACTGACAAGACTATACCTTGTCTAACACCTCGCGGCGAGTAAACAAGACGACTGTCAAATGTCCAGTGTCAACATATAAAAGGATTGCTGCAATTAAGTTCAAAAACAATTCAAATTGAAAATGTGTCTTGTCAAATATGACAGAAAAATGTAAAATTTACACGAAAGATGGTCTAATCTTACACCTCAATGGTGTAGTGAACATTAATTAAAACAGGTCCATGAAGACTAACTGGTGGATCGCTAGACAATATTGTTTCTGGGTTATTACCCTTCGTCAGTAGCGATTACCAAGAACCTTAGTTGTTGAAATACCTTTACACGTAGTGGCCATCAAAACTTCTTGGCGCGAGCCAATCACTCGTAATGAACCACTGACAACAGAGGTGTTAGACAAGGTATCGTCTTGTCAGTGTTCTGTTGTACGCCCGAAACAATACCTACGCCACGCTACGCTTTAGATGGGGATGTTTCCCTTTTAACACTATCCCCGCTCTTAAGGGGACAAGTGGGAGGGACAAACATACGACGGACGAAGGACACTATACACCCTGCTTACTTTAGCGGCTCCAGTTGTAGACGTGACACCTCGACTAGCTACAGGGGAGGATGCCATGGTCCGATTAAAAAAAAATAATTTATATAAGGGCGCCACTGGGTTTTTTGAGCAGAGGAAAACCAGAACTCCGACTGATGGTCGTCCACTATTGGGTGATATGTCCAAGGCAAGTTTCCTAATCGTTATGGTACACGGGGGGGGGGGGAGATTTTAATGTTACCATTAATGGGGGAAAACACGAGTCATAATTTTGTGTACCCGTAACAATAATTACTACAAAATATACAAATCTACGTTAAACTTATATTTACACACCAAAGAAATATTATGTACACGAAATGAGGTTGAAGAACACACAATAATATCTGTCCTAATTAAACTTATATTTACACACACAAAGAAATATTATTCGAATATAATTGAGGAACCAAAAAAATAATGTTTGTTCCAATAAATTTATAGCTACACACCAAATGTTATTTAAATGAAATGGAGGAACAGAAAATGATATTTGTTCCAATAAACTTAAAGGTACATACAAAAAAAAATATATTTAAATGAAATGAAGGAACAGAAAATTATATTTGTTCCAATAAACTTAAAGGTACATACAAAAAAAATATATTTAAATGAAATGAAGGAACAGAAAATTATATTTGTTCCCATAAACTTGAGCGTACATACAAAATTATTATTTAAATTAAATTAAGGAACACAAAATTACTACCAATACAAATTAATCGATTTAAATTGTTTTTGAAATTAACGAAAGTTCATATTCACCAGTGTTGGCCCCTTTTTAAACAAGGCCCCATTCTAAACAAATCCCTTATTGTTTCGTATCTTTGCCCTCATTGGAAAAGGAAAAAAAACTTTATTCTTTTATGGACGATCTTGGAAGAGAAACTCTTCTATTTGGTAGGTGATAGGCCTGGAAATTTTTTTCCTCTCTTTTCCTTTTGTACTTTCCAAAATGTTCTGGTATATTCGGTATATTAAAAGTAGGTTATGTTAGTTTAAGACATTTTTTTTTGGAATGGATGCATTTTTTCCCTCGTCCAAAAATGTCTCCTCCGAAGTTAGATATATATAGGTTGAATTCAGAGGAACTCAATTATGAATTGGCTGTCCGTGGTGTGACAGGTGTAACTGGTGTAGAATCGATGAGGAAAGCTCTTCGAGGTCTGTTAAAATTGGAGCGGCAAGGACAAGCTCTTGATTATCCCGCGTATCCATTCACTTTCCAAGATGATGCTACGGCCTTAAACAAAATCATAAGTGACATTCGATCCCTTTTAGCATCTTTCGATGGATCGGAGCAAGCGTCTTCGTTGAAATTAACAGCGAAAATATTTTTTGCTTTAAATCGTATAAATAGATGCGAACCTTCCTCACCAGAAGACAAGGCCACCAAATCCCAAATCTTTATCGAAATTTTGAAGTTAAAGTCCGACTTCGATAGGACTATCCGAAAACAAAAGCGAATAGATTTCAACAAATCCTTAGGTATTCCCGATATCGACCTAGTTAACCCTGTTGATGATGACAGTTCTTCCACGTCATCCGGTCAATCCGATACTAGGAATGCTTCACCTCTCCCTACTACGAATCCGCGGAAAAGGATTCCCATTTCCCAGTGGAATATAAAATTCTCAGGTGACGAATCTGGGTTATCTTTGAGCAACTTCTTAGAACGAGTTGAGGAATTGCGAATTGCTCGTAACGCTTCTGAAGGCGATTTATATCGATCCGGCATCGATTTGTTTGTGGGACGTGCTTACACATGATACCTTTCAGCAAGAAAGAAAGCCACCGACTGGTCGTCATTAAAGATTTTGCTCCGACAACAATTCCAACCGCCCGATTACAATGACAGGTTATTCTCGGAAATTCATAACCGAACTCAGGGTCCTAATGAGCCCTTAGGCTTATATTTAGCAACCATGGACAATCTTTTTGGCAGACTGACTCTTAAAGTAGCAGAGGCCACTCGCCTGAAAATTATCATGAAAAATATTTCGCCATTCTACCAGACACATTTGGCACTTACTACGATTACTTCCATTGATCAACTACTTGATCTGGGACGACGCCTTGAAGCCCGTAAAATCTCAGTAGATTCATTTAATCCGCCTCCATCTAGGAAGTCTACCCGTCTGCTCGAACCAGACTTAGCTTATGTTTCACAACTGGTTGAGACCAGCCCTAACAGCATAGTTCCTACAAGGTCTACAGCCCCTAGGAAATGTTACAATTGTAACCAAACGGGACACTTAGCCGCTAACTGTAGTCAACCCTTCAAACGGAGATGTTATCGTTGTCAGAAACCTAATTTTACTGTACGAACTTGCCACAATTGTTCTGCGATTCCGGGAAACGATCCCAGGAGACATTAGGAGGTCGCCTAGTTGTCCCCAAATATGTAGAGAAGTCGACCAGGAATATGCATTTTAAACCCGTCTTAGATTTCATACTCGCTCATGCTAGAGGAGATGAAAGACCTTATTTGGAAGTCAATATTTTAGGATTGACATTGTTAGGATTATTGGACAGTGGCGCCTCGCGCACCATATTAGGCAAACCCGGTTGGGAGAAGCTCCAGTCGTTGAATATATCTTTGTCTTCTCCAAACATAAAATCCTGTACGATTGCTAATGGCGATACTTGCGCGGTGTATGGAACGTCAAGGATCTTAAAGCTAGCCCTGACGAAGACCGTTAGAATTTCTTCGAAATTCTCTTTTTGTAAGAGGAGAATCTGTTACGCTTTTTTTTGGACCCTCGTAATTTTTATTTGATTTTGTTTGATTCGTTGGATTTCGTATAATTTATTAATATCTGTAGATTTTCGTCTAAATTAAAGAAAGGAACAAATGGGTTTACCGTTCTTTATTATTCATTTCTCCTTAATTTAACACTCATCTGGTTTATATCATTTCAGGCTTAAGTAGCGTATATTGTCATTACCATGTCATTAGAGATCTTTTTCGCTAGTCGAAGTTTTACGCATGTCAGGAAAATGCGAATAAGAATATCCGGTATCACTTAGCGGTAGTGCGTGGAGATCGCAAGTCGTACATTCCCTCCAAAAATTGTGACCACGTGTTGTGTGTGATCGATTTCGCTGTATGCGGATCTTGGGTTGTGCAGAATAATTGGATTCCTCGAGTGTTGGCTGAAATTGCTAGTATTTTTGTTGTTGAGAAGCGAGGATCCGATCGGAAATTTCTCCGGATCTACGATCGACGTCCACCGTAAGAAAATCGCACGCCGCTATTCAAGCGTTTGGCAAGCTGGTCGTACTTTGGTATTTTTCGTTTATTCGAAGTTTGGATGCTGGCCGTATTTTGGTATTATTTGATGTTTTATCACCGCCCGTATTTCCGGGTGTTGCAAGTCTCGTGGCTGTCCGTATCTTCGTCCTGGATCCTTTTTTGTGAAGCAAGAAATCACAAATCGTCCTCCGTCCGGCCACGTGGCAATGGCGAAGACTACGTCCGGTCCAACACTGGTGAATATGAACTTTCGTTAATTTCAAAAACAATTTAAATCGATTAATTTGTATTGGTAGTAATTTTGTGTTCCTCAATTTAATTTAAATAATAATTTTGTATGTACGCTCAAGTTTATGGGAACAAATATAATTTTCTGTTCCTCCATTTCATTTAAATAACATTTGGTGTGTAGCTATAAATTTATTGGAACAAACATTATTTTTTTGGTTCCTCAATTATATTCGAATAATATTTTTTTTGTGTGTGTAAATATAAGTTTAGTTAGGACAGATATTATTGTGTGTTCTTCAACCTCATTTCGTGTAAATAATATTTCTTTGGTGTGTAAATATAAGTTTAACGTAGAT
Organism: Geotrupes spiniger; assembly: GCA_959613385.1. Taxonomy (NCBI): domain Eukaryota; kingdom Metazoa; phylum Arthropoda; class Insecta; order Coleoptera; family Geotrupidae; genus Geotrupes; species Geotrupes spiniger. Next base: position 38,830,398 of record OY390735.1, read on the forward strand.
TTGTATATTTTGTAGTAATTATTGTTACGGGTACACAAAATTATGACTCGTGTTTTCCCCCATTAATGGTAACATTAATATCTCCCCCCCCCCCGTGTACCATAACGATTAGGAAACTTGCCTTGGACATATCACCCAATAGTGGACGACCATCAGTCGCAGTTCTGGTTTTCCTCTGCTCAAAAAAACCAGTGGCGCCCTTATATAAATTATTTTTTTTTTAATCGGACCACGGCATCCTCCCCTGAAGCTAGTCGAGGTGTCACGTCTACAACTGGAGCCGCTAAAGTAAGCAGGGTGTATAGTGTCCTTCGTACGTCGTATGTTTGTCCCTCCCACTTGTCCCCTTAAGAGCGGGGATAGTGTTAAAAGGGAAACATCCCCATCTAAAGCGTAGCGTGGCGTAGGTATTGTTTCGGGCGTAACATATTTACATAAAATATGTTACGCCCGAAACAATACGATTTCGTTATTCGCCACCGAAAGGGAAAGGAACATCTAGTACCCGATTGCCTATCGCGTAGTGTCCCACCCATAGATATCTTGTCCGAAACAACGTCGGCGGACAATAACACGCCTGCACTCTCTCCAGACCATTGGTATCAGAACCAAATAAAAAAGGTGTTGGCTCATCCGAATAAATTCCAGAATTGGCATGTAGAGGGTGGAACTCTTTACAAGCATATCAGCGGGAAATATAAACAATTGGCTGACCCTGAAGTGGATGCCTGGAGGAAAGTCATTCCTAAACCCGATGTCAAAGCTTTGATTTCCCAAGCTCATGACCATCCAACTTCTGGTCATCTGGGTGTGTTTAAAACCTAAAATAAATTAGCTGCTCGGTATTATTGGCCGAAGATGCGTATGGATATAGCAAGATACATTCGTTCTTGTACTATCTGTCTCCGCCATAAACCCGAACAGAAAGCGCCTGCCGGTTTAATGCTAGGTAGACCATATGTGTCAAGACCATGGGAACTTCTTTCGGTCGACATTGTTGGTCCTCTCCCTAAGTCTAAACATGGATATCTGTATATACTTGTAGTTAGTGATTATTTTTCTAAGTTTCCTCTTTTTTCCCTTTACGAACAGCAAATGCTGCTTCGGTGGTAAGGAATCTTGAAGATAATGTCTTTATGTTATTTGGTGTCCCTTCGTCCATAATTGTTGATAATGGCGTTCAATTTCGCAGCCGTGAGTTCAGGACATTGATGTCTTCTTACAACGTGCGGATAAGATATACAGCAAATTACCACCCACAAGCTAATCCCACTGAAAGGGTGAATCGTGTCTTGAAAACCATGTTGTCCTCCTTCATTGAGAAGGATCAGCGTACATGGGATTTAGTTCTCCCGAAAGTCGCCTGTGCCGTTCGATCGGCTAAGCACGAAATCATAGGAAGCTCTCCCTACTTCGTAAATTTCGGTCGAGAAATGTCTCTCAGTGGCGACCAGAACCCTTACCAAGCCAAAGAGCAGGGGGATGTCGAAGTCAAACGCGACTTGATGCGATTGCAAACTAGAAATGAAGACTTTGTGGAACTGTATGAAGATATACAAAAACGGTTAAGGAAATCTTACCTCACAAGTTCCTCACAATATAACCTGCGTCGCCGAAATGTCGAGTATGTGTTGGGTCAAAAAGTCTACCGTCGAAACTTTATGTTGTCTGATGCCTCAAAATACTATGCGGCGAAGTTAGCACCTAAGTATATAGGCCCCTTTACTGTACACCGTAGATTGTCCCCGTGGACTTATGAATTAAAAGATGATTCCGGCAAGTTGCGCGGTGTATGGAACGTCAAGGATCTTAAAGCTAGCCCTGACGAAGACCGTTAGAATTTCTTCGAAATTCTCTTTTTGTAAGAGGGGAATCTGTTACGTTTTTTTTTTGGACCCTCGTAATTTTTATTTGATTTTGTTTGATTCGTTGGATTTCGTATAATTTAGTAATATCTGTAAATTTTCGTCTAAATTAAAGAAAGGAACAAATGGGTTTACCGTTCTTTATTATTCATTTCTCCTTAATTTAACACTCATCTGGTTTATATCATTTCAGGCTTAAGTAGCGTATATTGTCATTACCATGTCATTAGAGATCTTTTTCGCTAGTCGAAGTTTTACGCATGTCAGGAAAATGCGAATAAGAATATCCGGTATCACTTAGCGGTAGTGCGTGGAGATCGCAAGTCGTACATTCCCTCCAAAAATTGTGACCACGTGTTGTGTGTGATCGATTTCGCTGTATGCGGATCTTGGGTTGTGCAGAATAGTTGGATTCCTCGAGTGTTGGCTGAAATTGTTAGTATTTTTGTTGTTGAGAAGAATACTTTGGTATTTTTCGTTTATTCGAAGTTTGGATGCTGGCCGTACTTTGGTATTATTTGATGTTTTATCACCGCCCGTATTTCCGGGTGTTGCAAGTCTCGTGGCTGTCCGTATCTTCGTCCTGGATCCTTTTTTGTGAAGCAAGAAATCACAAATCGTCCTCCGTCCGGCCACGTGGCAATGGCGAAGACTACGTCCGGTCCAACACTGGTGAATATGAACTTTCGTTAATTTCAAAAACAATTTAAATCGATTAATTTGTATTGGTAGTAATTTTGTGTTCCTCAATTTAATTTAAATAATAATTTTGTATGTACGCTCAAGTTTATGGGAACAAATATAATTTTCTGTTCCTTCATTTCATTTAAATATATTTTTTTTGTATGTACCTTTAAGTTTATTGGAACAAATATAATTTTCTGTTCCTTCATTTCATTTAAATATATTTTTTTTGTATGTATCTTTAAGTTTATTGGAACAAATATAATTTTCTGTTCCTTCATTTCATTTAAATATATTTTTTTTGTATGTACCTTTAAGTTTATTGGAACAAATATCATTTACTGTTCCTCCATTTCATTTAAATAACATTTTGTGTGTAGATATAAATTTATTGGAACAAACATTATTTTTTTGGTTCCTCAATTATATTCGAATAATACTTCTTTGTGTGTGTAAATATAAGTTTAGTTAGGACAGATATTATTGTGTGTTCTTCAACCTCATTTCGTGTAAATAATATTTCTTTGGTGTGTAAATATAAGTTTAACGTAGATTTGTATATTTTGTAGTAATTATTGTTACGGGTACACAAAATTATGACTCGTGTTTTCCCCCATTAATGGTAACATTAAAATCTCCCCCCCCCCCGTGTACCATAACGATTAGGAAGCTTAGACTTAGGGAGAGGACCAACAATGTCGGCCGAAAGAAGTTCCCATGGTCTTGACACATATGGTCTACCTAGCATTAAACCGGCAGGCGCTTTCTGTTCGGGTTTATGGCGGAGACAGATAGTACAAGAACGAATGTATCTTGCTATATCCATACGCATCTTCGGCCAATAATACCGAGCAGCTAATTTATTATAGGTTTTAAACACACCCAGATGACCAGAAGTTGGATGGTCATGAGCTTGGGAAATCAAAGCTTTGACATCGGGTTTAGGAATGACTTTCCTCCAGGCATCCACTTCAGGGTCAGCCAATTGTTTATATTTCCCGCTGATATGCTTGTAAAGAGTTCCACCCTCTACATGCCAATTCTGGAATTTATTCGGATGAGCCAACACCTTTTTTATTTGGTTCTGATACCAATGGTCTGGAGAGAGTGCAGGCGTGTTATTGTCCGCCGACGTTGTTTCGGACAAGATATCTATGGGTGGGACACTACGCGATAGGCAATCGGGTACTAGATGTTCCTTTCCCTTTCGGTGGCGAATAACGAAGTCGTGTTGTTGGAGGGCGACGGCCCATCTCGCAAGACGTCCTCGGGGATCTTTAAGATTACTCAACCACACTAGGGAGTGGTGATCCGTGATAACGGTGAACGGGATGCCTTCTATATAAGGCCTTAGCCTGCCAATAGCCCAGAGGACACTTAGACATTCTCGTTCTGTGACCGTAAAGTTTCGTTCATTCTTAGTTAAAGATCGACTGATGTAAGCAATTACCTTTTCTCCTTCGGGGGAGGGTTGCGATAATACCGCACCTAAACCAAATCCTGAGGCGTCACATTGAATCTCGAAGGGTAAGTCATAATTAGGACAACTTAAAACAGGGGAAGTTTTCAGAGCGCGAAAAGATTCTTCACACTCGTCTGTCCATGTGAAGCGGTGACCTTTCCGAAGTAATTGAGTAATCGGAGCGACAGTAGAGGAATATTTAGGTATGAATCGGCGGTACCAACTAGTCATACCGATGAAGCTACGTACTTCCTTAACGGATTTAGGCGGAGGAATAGATAAGATCGCCTTAACCTTATTGGGATCAGTATGTAGTCCATCTCGATCGACGACGTAACCCAAGAAGGTAAGTTCCGATTTACAAAAGACACATTTTTCCTCACTAACCGTCAACCCAGCTTCTCTAAGACGTTTAAGGACTTCCTCTAGGACAATTAAATGGTGTTCAAAACTTTGGGTGACTATGACGATATCGTCCAAATATACAAATACGTAGGGTTCAAGATCAGTTGATAACACCTGATCTATTAACCTTTGCCACGTAGCCGGGGAATTACTGAGACCAAAGGGGAGTCTTCGAAACTGGAAAAGTCCTCGGTTCGGTACCGTGAAAGCCGTAAATTTTCTTGAGTTCTCTGCCACAGGGATTTGCCAGAAGGCAGATTTAATATCTAGGGTGGACAGGTAATGCGCATCCTTTAATTTATCTAAGATCGATGTGATTCGAGGTAGGGGATAAGCATCTTTTTCGGATACTTTATTCAGAGCCCTATAATCGACGCAAAACCGATAAGATTTGTTGTCAGATTTACGCACTAGGATGATGGGTGAAGCCCAAGGGCTATTGGAGGGTTGAATTACTCCATCACGTAACATGGCATTGAGTTCAAGATCAATAGATTTTTGAACCACCGGAGACACAGGATAATATCTCTGCTTTATAGGTGAAGCCAGAGTTTTTATTTGGTGCTCGACGAGATGGGTGCACCCCAGTCCTTTGCTCACATTCGCAAATGATTTTTCGACAAAAGCGGACAAGGTTCTAGATTGTTCAACGGTAAGGTGTCTCAAATTATTCGCATTCGTAGACGACTGTGCAATCGTATCTACCGCAAAGGTCCATTGGTCGTCACGTAGATTCGGCACGATTCCCGTGGAACGCCAGAAATCTTGACCAAGAATTAAAGTATGTGGCAATTCAGGGACGATCAGCATGTCGATCAAGACAACCTTGTTCTCGATCGTTACTGGCACAGAAATGGTTCCCAACACAGCGCAAGTATCGCCATTGGCAATCGTACAGGATTTTATGTTTGGAGAAGACAAAGATATATTCAACGACTGGAGCTTCTCCCAACCGGGTTTGCCTAATATGGTGCGCGAGGCGCCACTGTCCAATAATCCTAACAATGTAAATCCTAAAATATTGACTTCCAAATAAGGTCTTTCATCTCCTCTAGCATGAGCGAGTATGAAATCTAAGACGGGTTTAAAATGCATATTCCTGGTCGACTTCTCTACATATTTGGGGACAACTAGGCGACCTCCTAATGTCTCCTGGGATCGTTTCCCGGAATCGCAGAACAATTGGGGCAAGTTCGTACAGTAACATTAGGTTTCTGACAACGATAACATCTCCGTTTGAAGGGTTGACTACAGTTAGCGGCTAAGTGTCCCGTTTGGTTACAATTGTAACATTTCCTAGGGGCTGTAGACCTTGTAGGAACTATGCTGTTAGGGCTGGTCTCAACCAGTTGTGAAACATAAGCTAAGTCTGGTTCGAGCAGACGGGTAGACTTCCTAGATGGAGGCGGATTAAATGAATCTACTGAGATTTTACGGGCTTCAAGGCGTCGTCCCAGATCAAGTAGTTGATCAATGGAAGTAATCGTAGTAAGTGCCAAATGGGTCTGGTAGAATGGCGAAATATTTTTCATGATAATTTTCAGGCGAGTGGCCTCTGCTACTTTAAGAGTCAGTCTGCCAAAAACATTGTCCATGGTTGCTAAATATAAGCCTAAGGGCTCATTAGGACCTTGAGTTCGGTTATGAATTTCCGAGAATAACCTGTCATTGTAATCGGGCGGTTGGAATTGTTGTCGGAGCAAAATCTTTAATGACGACCAGTCGGTGGCTCTTTCTTGCTGAAAGGTACCATGTGTAAGCACGTACCACAAACAAATCGATGCCGGATCGATATAAATCGCCTTCAGAAGCGTTACGAGCAATTCGCAATTCCTCAACTCGTTCTAAGAAGTTGCTCAAAGATAACCCAGATTCGTCACCTGAGAATTTTATATTCCACTGGGAAATGGGAATCCCTTTCCACGGATTCGTAGTAGGGAGAGGTGAAGCATTCCTAGTATCGGATTGACCGGATGACGTGGAAGAACTGTCATCATCAACAGGGTTAACTAGGTCGATATCGGGAATACCTAAGGATTTGTTGAAATCTATTCGCTTTTGTTTCCGGATAGTCCTATCGAAGTCAGACTTTAACTTCAAAATTTCGATAAAGATTTGGGATTTGGTGGCCTTGTCTTCTGGTGAGGAAGGTTCGCATTTATTTATACGATTTAAAGCAAAAGATATTTTTGCTGTCAATTTCAACGAAGACGCTTGCTCCGATCCATCGAAAGATGCTAAAAGGGATCGAATGTCACTTATGATTTTGTTTAAGGCCGTAGCATCATCTTGGAAAGTGAATGGATACGCGGGATAATCAAGAGCTTGTCCTTGCCGCTCCAATTTTAACAGACCTCGAAGAGCTTTCCTCATCGATTCTACACCAGTTACACCTGTCACACCACGGACAGCCAATTCATAATTGAGTTCCTCTGAATTCAACCTATATATATCTAACTTCGGAGGAGACATTTTTGGACGAGGAAAAAAAATGCATCTATTCCAAAAAAAAAAATGTCTTAAACTAACATAACCTACTTTTAATATACCGAATATACCAGAACATTTTGGAAAGTACAAAAGGAAAAGAGAGAGAAAAAATTTCCAGGCCTATCACCTACCAAATAGAAGAGTTTCTCTTCCAAGATCGTCCATAAAAGAATAAAGTTTTTTTTTCCTTTTCCAATGAGGGCAAAGATACGAAACAATAAGGGAAAACACGAGTCATAATTTTGTGTACCCGTAACAATAATTACTACAAAATATACAAATCTACGTTAAACTTATATTTACACACCAAAGAAATATTTACACGAAATGAGGTTGAAGAACACACAATAATATCTGTCCTAACTAAACTTATATTTACACACACAAAGAAGTATTATTCGAATATAATTGAGGAACCAAAAAAATAATGTTTGTTCCAATAAATTTATATCTACACACAAAATGTTATTTAAATGAAATGAAGGAACAGAAAATTATATTTGTTCCAATAAACTTAAAGGTACATACAAAAAAATATATTTAAATGAAATGAAGGAACAGAAAATTATATTTGTTCCAATAAACTTAAAGGTACATACAAAAAATATATATTTAAATGAAATGAAGGAACAGAAAATTATATTTGTTCCCATAAACTTGAGCGTACATACAAAATTATTATTTAAATTAAATTGAGGAACACAAAATTACTACCAATACAAATTAATCGATTTAAATTGTTTTTGAAATTAACGAAAGTTCATATTCACCAGTGTTGGACCGGACGTAGTCTTCGCCATTGCCACGTGGCCGGACGGAGGACGATTTGTGATTTCTTGCTTCACAAAAAAGGATCCAGGACGAAGATACGGACAGCCACGAGACTTGCAACACCCGGAAATACGGGCGGTGATAAAACATCAAATAATACCAAAGTACGGCCAGCATCCAAACTTCGAATAAACGAAAAATACCAAAGTACGGCCAGCTTGCCAAACACTTGAATAACGGCGTGCGATTTTCTTACGGTGGACGTCGATCGTAGATCCGGAGAAATTTCCGATCGGATCCTCGCTTCTCAACAACAAAAATACTAACAATTTCAGCCAACACTCGAGGAATCCAACTATTCTGCACAACCCAAGATCCGCATACAGCGAAATCGATCACACACAACACGTGGTCACAATTTTTGGAGGGAATGTACGACTTGCGATCTCCACGCACTACCGCTAAGTGATACCGGATATTCTTATTCGCATTTTCCTGACATGCGTAAAACTTCGACTAGCGAAAAAGATCTCTAATGACATGGTAATGACAATATACGCTACTTAAGCCTGAAATGATATAAACCAGATGAGTGTTAAATTAAGGAGAAATGAATAATAAAGAACGGTAAACCCATTTGTTCCTTTCTTTAATTTAGACGAAAATTTACAGATATTACTAAATTATACGAATTCCAACGAATCAAACAAAATCAAATAAAAATTACGAGGGTCCAAAAAAAAAACGTAACAAGTGGTTCATTAGGAGTGATTGGCTCGCGCCAAGAAGTTTTGATGGCCACTACGTGTAAAAGTATTTCAACAACTAAGGTTCTTGGTAATCGCTACTGACGAAGGGTAATAATCCAGAAACAATATTGTCTAGCGATCCACCAGTTAGTCTTCATGGACCTGTTTTAATTAATGTTCACTACACCATTGAGGTGTAAGATTAGACCATCTTTCGTGTAAATTTTACATTTTTCTGTCATATTTGACAAGACACATTTTCAATATATATATATATATATATATATATATATATATATATACACGTACACACATAAACTTAATATGTATCTATCAGATACTAGTCAAAATACAATATAACATATCAAACATATTAAAACCGGAAAGAGCCGACATGTAATACATTTGCACAAATTATAAAAACAATACACTCTAAACGACTACAGATATGATTACGATTTATAACAAGTTTGAAATGTCGCAATTTACAAACTCAGATACACCATAAAACGCCTGCTGGGTCAGGAACGACTTTAATACTCGTTTATAACACCCCAGCGGAAGACATCTGACTCGGGCTGATAGTAGGTTATAAAACTTCGGTCCATAGTACCGCCAACCAGTTTTGCTGCTATTTAGGCGAGCAAATTTAACTCTTATATTTGCAGTCTGCCTAGTGTTTGTACTATGCAGACTTCCCTGCATGACAAAAGAGTTTAAGTTTACATGGGTATAAACTAACTTTTACTATCAAATTTTGCAAATGATTTAAACAGAAAAAAATAACAGCCTGTCTTTATTCGCATAGATTGGTTCAATGACTGAAAAGTTCGAAATTACAATCATCAAGAAAGATACTTATCAATGGTGGTAGGTAAAATATGTGGAAAGGATTCTAACCTCAACTTTTATTTCCTTTTAGCTTGCTAATTTTAAATTGCCATTATTCTGCAAAGACTCAACTTTAATTTTACAAACTTATTGGAAACAAGTGTGTTACTTTGTCACAAGTTTCAATTTCCATAATGCAGCAAGCTGATAAAAGATTATAAGGGCTGAAACTCATTAAGTTTGCATCGATGATGAGAAAAAACTAAAATTTGGTGAAATTTTGGAGTTGGGAACAAATTCTGTGATTAAATTAATGAACAGTATTGACAACAAGATGTTTGAAAATATTTATTGAACAATAATTATTCATTTCCAAATAAGATTAATTTAACGCATTTCTGCCTAAATCGACCAGTATTTTTACGATCTGTCTGTTTTCTACATTCGTAATGTATAAGTATGTACATTTAAATAGATTGTTGATATTAACTTAATCAATTGTACACGATGATTGTCCATTAAAGATTGTTTTTTTTATATGGTTGACCATCATTTCATCACCAAATAGATCTTCCCAAATAAAGTTTCGTATAGCTTGTAGTGTTAGTAATTCCTTCAGATTCGTTTTTATTGGTAATTTAGCGTTGTCTGTAATCCTGATAGCTCGTTCTAATTGTAAACAAAGCAAAATAACTTACTAGGCAAAATTAGCTTGCCTCGGTTTTTTATTAAGTTGGAATTATATTCACTACTTGTTAACTTAGAGCAGCAAACTACCACATCTTCAATAAACTGGGACAGAGACAATTGAGTAAAAAATGTACCATCGTTTTCTAAAATTAATTTTAATTCGAATTTTGCAAGATCTTCATCAAGAATTGTATCAGTTGTTTTCGATTTTGTACCGCTAGAAACGTGTAATATGCTGGCAGCATCTAATATACTGCAATTACCGTATTTTGAACCACTAATTTCATGTTTTACTATTAGCCTCTTGTATGGAGCTTTAAATTGAAGGAAGGATGGGTTGTTATTGAATCCAGAACGAAAATCTTTCCAAGTGGTCTTGACATAACTTGAAGCTTAAAATATATTCAAATTTATAGTGCGATTTTAAATCCTTGTATAAATTCAGAAAGTTAGTACAATTAACTACGAATCCTAAAAACCCTGCCTTTCTGTTACTTTCTATTAGTAATGTGCCACTATTATTTTTTAAATTTTTAAGGTAGTTTACATATGGCTGGATTTTTTTTACCTAAAAATTCATAATGGGAATCATTAATGGGTTGACAAAATTCTCCCTTTGAATATTTGTTTTTGCAGTTTAAAATATCAAACAAATTATTAAATATGAAACAAAAGTTTGCAGTTGCTTCGCAATTTTCAAATCCTTTTGCTACTCTTTTGGAAAAGCATAAGCTACTTGCAACACTTGCGCTCAGGGTCTGTGCGGCTAGGAACACTTTCATAATCTCATTTTGATAATTAGCATGCCTCAGTCAGTTTATTTGCAGCTCTTAAACCTTCTGTTTGTTGTAACTCAACTAACTGCTTGATATATTTCCACTCAATTTGAAAATTATTTGAATCATATAAGACTTCTTTGTCACCAAAAGCATTTCTACATAATTTTACCATATGGCATGCGTCATAGAATGTGTAGACAGGCTTATTTGTAACTGGATGTGGAAAATATGGTTTGAAATTTTCAAAGCCGTAATTAGCACCCTTTATTTTACACATGATATATTAACAGATGCTCCATCGAACGTGATGGAATGACAGTTTGCACCAGTATCTTGTAATCGTGTCAAACAACGATTTAGTATGTCAGCTCTTTCCCACGCTCTTAGACTTTTGATAAGCAAATAACCCACTGGTACTTTCCAATTTTCATTCAAAGCAACTGCCATTATTACTAAGGCATTTGTGGCTTCTTTTGTGTTGACACAATCTCGATCGTTTCTAATGCCTAATTCAACGTGCCCATGAAATTTGTCGCCACTGTACTCTATTCTCTGCCTAATTGCAATTTCATCAAGCACCAAATTAACCATAATTGTTTTTGAATCACTACAATTAGCAACTCTCCATTTAATAGCTTCAAAAGCTCCTTCTGTAAATCTTGGGTCACTATTTACTGCTGAATACCATTTATTAATGGTAGCAGGATGTGGTAAAAGATTACTAAAGGTAGATCTCACATAACTGTATGCCCTAGGCGAATAAAAATTTAGAGTTAGAGCAAATGTCCTGAGTTCTGGCGTAAATTTAGCACTTTTTGAAGCCAATAGCCTCATTTTTTATGGCGTCTGCTACAGAGTCCTAAAATTTAAATATCGGGTCGGGTCGGGTCGGCGTGGGGTCGGGTCGGGTCGGGTTGGGTTGGAAAAGTAAACGGATAATAAGGATACTTTTGACCATTATCGGGGTGGATTTCGACAAGTAAACGGTTATAGAGACGGTATTTTCCGGCGAAAAAAGGAAAGCAAAAGCCGATTACACAAGTTTACAAACGATTCTTAACGTTATTTGATGTATAAGCAAAAGCCGATTACACAAGTTTACAAACGATTCTTAAAGTTATTTGATGCCCCGAACTCAGATCTTCAATCCGTGTGTCAAGATTGGTTCTAGTTTTCGAGGTCGCACATGGTGGCACATTATGAGCCAGGACAACAAAATGTGTCCTCTGTACCACTTGTGAACCCACAGGATATTTTATTGCCACCTCTTCACATTAAACTTGACCTTATTAAGAACTTTGTCAAAGAGCTCAATCGCGAAGGACCCGCTATGCAGTACTTAATCAACTTGTTTCCAAAATTGTCATACTCAAAAATCAAAAAAGGAATATTTGTCGGACCTGACATTCGCAAACTAATTACTGATGCAAAGTTTACAAAATGTTTAACGCCTGTTGAAGCAGCGGCACGGGTATCGTTTAAAAGTGTTGTTCAGTACTTTCTCGGCAACCACAAATCATCGGATTACCAGCAAGGAATTTTACCAGCAATTTTTTGCAAAATTACCGCAAGATTGTAACTCGAATGCCTTCAATTTTCGAACAAATCAACGGATATTTATGATGATGAACAATGCAATGAAGAAATTGATACCGAGGATGCTCCCTTTCCTCATTGCATCATAGAGGAGGTGGTCGTACTCTCGTACTGCCAACAATTCCTATACGGCCGAGTTATCTGCCATAAGCAAACGTTCTCAATTCGTGGGTAACATAATCGGCGCCTTTCAAAGGTTTTCGCAAAACACTAATCTGACTATAGAACCAATCCAAACAACGACTTCGTTCAGAGACTATACCGAAATAATACGACTATTAATAACATTATGAATATGCCGATTTGTCAAGAATTTATTCGTTCTTATACTGGACCGCAGTCATGACACATTTTAATTGCACATCCACCTAGACGATAATGAATATACATTGAGGTGAATAATGATAATAAATTCAGTACAAGAAACATAAGGAAGTCAGAATGTTTTGTGAAAAGCATTGGCTTGAGTATAGACAAAAAGGGTAATTTTAACTAAGACGTATCATGCGACGTCTGAAAGAACTATAGCACTTATATTTATTATTTATAACATAAATATTTGTAAAACTATTTTATTGTTTTTACTATACGATCTTGATATATGGACAAATTATCATTATTATTATTATATTTATTTGCATTCGTCAAGTACAGGACGCATTGAGCTGTTGTAGTATTTTTATTATATACCGAGTGATAACCACCGAAGCTGGCCATAGTATGCGTGTTTCAACAAAATATGCGAGTTGCCTTGACATATTTTCGTTTAATGTCATGTTGACAGCTTATTGAAAGTTTATGAAATTGCGTTATAACTCGTGCTATAAGTTGTGTTATAAACATGAACTATTCAATTGAAGAAAGGGTGTTCATAGTTCAATCCTTTTACTCTGGCAATAGTCTAAGAAGGGTGAGAGATTTATTTTCTGTAAAATTCAATCACCGACCGACCTATACCGTCGAAATCTACAATAAATAATTGCATTAGAAAATTTAAGGAAACTGGTAGTGTTACAACAAAATCCAGAGGAGGCAATAAAACATACTTCGATAATACTTTAGAAGAAATGGTTTTGGGAATGATAACCGCGGATCCTATGAGTAACAAAACTATTGCGGAAAATTGCAATGTCACCTCCACAGCGGTATGGAAAATTTTACATAAACATAATTATCATCCGTACAAACTTCAATGCCATCAGGAAATCTTTGATGTAGACCTAGAAAGTAGAATTACTTTTTGCGAAGAAATGCAGGAAAGGGCAAACCAATACAGAAATTTTTTGAATTCTATTTGTTTCACCGATGAATGTACATTCACATTAAATAATGACGCAAACACGCAGAACACTCGATATTGGTCTCAAGAGAATCCGCGAATAAATTTAGTTACAAGAACTCAATGCCATCAGAAAATTAATATTTGGGCTGGTATTTATAATAATAAAATAATTGGGCCGTTTGAGATAGTAGGAAATTTAAATTCGCAAACATATTTAGACCTTTTGATAAATGAGGTAGGTCCTGCACTTGAAGAAGTTGCACATGAAGATCAGGAGGTTTGGTACCAGCACGACGGTTGTCCTGCGCATAATTCTCTAAGGGAGGCCATCATTGTGGAATGCAGACATATAACTAAAAAATAACTCGTGAATGTGACAACTGGTTTTTATCATCGGTTGGGATATTGCTTAAACCAGAATGGAGGATTATTTGAACATTTTTTGTAAATGTCTAACTAGTATTGTGTTTATTTTTGATGTAGTTTGTTTTCGTTTATTTTGTTAATACAATGTTTATAATAACTTGTCCATTTTACTAATGATAATTAAATGTATGTGCTGTTTAGTAGGAATTTATAAAGTGGGCGACATAAATTCAAGGCAACTCATATATTTTGCTGAAACATGCATATTATGGCCAAGTTTGGTGGTTATCACTCAGTGTGTAACCGTCCATTATAACTATTTTCTACAATAAATATTACATTACCGTTTTGACTAATTATTATTAACGCTGCTAAAAAATAAAATAAATGAGCTCTGAAAATAATCCAAAAAACTTTGGAGTACCGCACTGGCAGGATTACCCAGCGCTAGACCAATACCGCTCCCTTCGGGGGAAATGTGCCCGAACTTTATTGCAATACGTATCTCGCTGCCAATAATCAAATAATGGGTACAATTAAATTCCAATACGTATTTCAAGATACGCACAAGTTGAGGTTTTCTTAGAACTACATTCCGCTTTCGTGCGATATCTTGTAACGGAGATATGAGAGATCACGAAAAGTTCGATTTGCAGCTAAAGTAGGTACAATGTTGAAAAAATTTAATTTCCAATCTGTGCACAACATATCAGATTACGTCCAGTCGAAGTTTCATTTTTTCGAAGGGTTAAGTAGGAAAAAAATTGTATAGTCGGCTATCCGTTAGATATCGCAAAAATCGGATGCTTTTTGCACTTCCCTAATCCTTTAACATTATTTTTCCACTATAAATCAAATGGCATATTATTTTTATGATCGTTAGAACGAGGAAAAAAACGTGTTTTTTGGAAATCCTAGAGTGGTTTTACCCCTTAATTCGAAAATGCTTGATTTTTAATCAACCAAGTTGCCATATGAACAAATTAATTAAGGGGTAAAGCCACTATGCAACTTTTAAAAAATCGAATTAGCTCAGAACGTTCCTCAAACCCCCAACGATAAGTAAAAAAAGTTTCGTAATTAGAATTAACTATCGTTTACGATAGTTTGCGGAGACACCTCGCGGCGCTCCAATCACGCTCTCGAATCACCATTTTTTAAATCGGGCGAACCGATAGCGCCTACAAATCTTGATCGATTACCTTTTAATTTTGAGATTTTGAGATTTTGAGATTATATAATCTAGTAGACAACGTAGGGATTTCTTGAAAAGTTGTATACTTTTTTTATAAACAATCGAATATGTAATTTTTACGTAAAAATGAACTTTCTATTCATATGCTGACCATTTTTCGGTAAATCGATATTTTCAAAATTCCCGACGAGGTCCAGTAGTTTATAATATATATTAAAGGATTTTTTTTTATTTTTGTGCTAGGTTCACATTTGAGGGTACAGTCGATTCGCCCATTTTGGATCTCCAAGAAAAGTCATCTTAGGAACCGCATCCTACAACAGCCATTTTTCAGTCAAATATATAAAAAAAAATTGTACTCATAGACACTTCATGAAGCACTGCATAAAAAAATCGACATGTTTCACCGTACTTCTGTAAAAAAATTGCTATGTTCAGTCGCGGGCACGGAATTTCGGGCAGCAATTTTCTGACACATTATGACAAATTTATTTTAACCATGTTTGTGTCATTTACTTGACATACGCTAGCAGCGCCAAAATCTGAATTCCAAATCCAAATTCTTCTTACTTATTGTCATTGTTCGTTGCTTAATATAGTTTAAATAACAACCCATAATCAATTCTTAAAACAGCCTATGTCACTTATTCAACTCTCGCAGTAACAGTGACAGTTTAAAGTTAGGTTAGGATACGTAAAGCCTATTTCACACCTCATGTCAGTCAAATTGACGTACGTACTGCCCGAAATTCCGTGCCCGCGACTGTACAATTGATTATGAAATACACAAAAATAACAAAATAAAGAAAAATAATGAAATCAAATGTTCGAAATGACCACCATTTTGTGCAAGTCTGTACTGAAATTCTTCACAAACTTTACGCAATGTTTCGAGTAGAATTAATCTTATTTCTGTGCGAATTGTTTGCTTTAACTGCTGTACTGCCTCTGGGCGATTTATCTACGTATTTTTGATAGTTTTGTGCCAGTTTTATATGTCCAGTGAACATATAAAACTGGACATTGTCCACCGATTGTACGTAGGTAGATTTTATTTTGTATTCTACCGAGGGCCCCTACAGGGTACTTTGTACGTCATCTGCCCTTTATTTGAAACTTTTTTATAAATTTCTATACTCAATAGCTGTACCAAGGATTTCTCTTGACACCTATTTTCAAATACGTTGGCAGGATTGTTATTTTGACGTTTATAAAATATATCAATAAGTATCTTAACCTAAAATTAAAAAATCTTGAACAATGGCGAACGATCGCGAAATTTTAAGAGAAATATGGGAAGGTAAGCTGCCGGTGTGTTTTACGTTGAATTCAGACGAAGTCTACGAACTGCAACAACCAGATCCATTCTATCTCATGGTACCAAGATTAAGCTACTTTCCACTTGTTACCGACAAAGTACGACGATCTCATGTCGTTAATAGAGTTATGAGAAGATAGTTTTCAGGTTAAGAAACATTTCATCCGATTCATCGATGTCGAGAAACAAGACCAAGAAATGTGGTTGGAATACGATGGTCAGCCTATAAAATGGCATTTTCCGATAGGGGTATTATTCGACATGTACATGGGTACTGATGTGGAATTACCTTGGAACATTACCGTACATTTTGATAAATTTCCCGAAAGTCAAATCTTTAAATTCACCAATAAGTAACTAACTGTTTCATAATAGCATTATTTGTTACCAAATAAGTTTTTCTTAGGGAAGCAATTGAATCATACTTCATGACTTGTATAAAAGAAGCAGACGTTTTAAAGCACAGGGGACAAATTGTCAATAACATGCAGAAAAAAGATCATAATCAGCTTTGGTTGGGGTTACAAAATGGTAAATATCTCTATTATTATTCATTTAGTTCTTAATTGGCCGTTTTATCTTGCAGATAAATTTGATCAGTTTTGGGCTGTGAATCGAAAATTGATGGAAGTTTCAAGTGAACAAGATCATTTCAAGCACATTCCTTTTCGATGCTACTTCGATGATGGCTACCGGCAAAGGTTAGTGAAGCCTATCACTGAGGATGGACACCGTAAAACTCTTCAAGATCTGTTAGTAGAGATGTTTCCAAATAAGGGACAATGTAAGTTAAAATATAAGTTTGAATGTTTAATACAACTTAAAGATTGTTACTTTTTCAAATGGCCTTCATTTGATCTTTTCGAAAATAGGTAAAGTAAGAACGCACGGCATGGAACCACCATTAGACACACCATTACAATGGATGTCAGAGCACCTAAGTTATCCGGATAATTTTCTGCATTTGTGCATGTTTTAAATTATAAAAGTGGGCACTATCATACTAAAATACTCAAAATATACTTTATATTTGTATAACATTATTTATTTATGCCGTATTAAATGAACAGATAACATTCCCTCTTAGTTCAAGTATTTTGAGAATTCAGTCATATTTTTTATATTCGTTATTTAATGTATAAATGGTAATTTTAAGTACATTTTTTTTTATCTGATTCTTTAAATTGTAATTATATATTGTATAGTAATCAACTAATATACTGAGAATTATAGACTTCATTTGATACTGATTTTTATTTAGAAATGATATCTAATGGGCAAACAGCCCATAATGGAATTTTATGTATATGTTGTTTTGTTTTTAAGGCTCTAAAACAGCACCCTCTAGCTGACGTTGCTATAGTTTAGTCAGCTGCAATGTAAAGTCAAATAGTGGTTTTACACTTGCATGTATTTGTTAACAAATCGAACTACTGTCATGTGATGCAAGAGGTCTATAATAGAATCCGTACATATTCCTCCAGATATAGTGTACAAAATACAAAATAATTGAAGTAGAATATTTCGAATAGTTCGATTTTACATTTCGATTTTACATGATTCCTGTAGTGATAAATTAGATCTAATTAAATTAGTTTTCAAAAGTAAATCCTAATTAACGATTTCGTTTTGTAACTAACTTCAACAACTAAACTCCAAATGTCAAATAGAGTTGTACTAGATTTTCTTATTCTTAATAATACCAGCTTATCCCTCGTAAATGAATACTTTTACGTTGGTTTGGACAACAATACAAGGTTTTAATTCAGGTTTAAATTCTATGATTGTTTTCATGTTCGTGATAGTTTTGGGTTATTTCCTTAATTAACTTTGTTGCATTTAAACATTTCAATTTAGAAATCGTTGAAAATTTCTATAATACACTGAAGAATATTTTGTATAAATTTTCCGCTGAAAGTGTATTTAAACGGTATTTTACATTAAGAATAATCCATTCTTTTATTAACTTGAGTATCTATGTTTCGGGATTATCTTTCAAAAATTACTCTAATACTCCTTGGGTACCTAATGTTATGATTTTGGGGTTGGCGTGATAATAATTTACTTCATATAATCTGATTTTTACCTAATTTTACAGGATTTTCAGATATGGACATGATAGCTACAGGTTGTTCTTCTCAGAACAGATTGTTCATTTTCTAAATTATCTTCTAAATTTTGGTCATCCGAATTGTGATCATTTCCTACTGTTATGTTTTTCTATATCAGATGTTAAACTATTATTTTATCAACTATTTTGAGTAGATAAAGCAGCACTTTAACTAAAATCTCATTATCTTCTTGAGCGTAATTAGCGTACTCTCTCAAAGATAAAGTACAATTTTATCGTCTTATATAGTAAATAACTATTAATGATTTATTATCTAAATCACTTAATGGTTGTTGCATTTGTATGTTAAATTAATTAATGTATTTGAGAATATGTGTTGTTTCGTTTTTGTCGTTTTCATTAACTATTATTTCTATTTTACAATGACTTGATGATGGAATGTCTAATTGCTGAGGAACTGCATGTCTGCAAAAACAGTTTTATTGGCAATTCAATGTCATGCGTTTGATATAAAATAATACATAACCTTGGGTGAAAGACAGATTCACATTAAATAAATTATCGTTTTCTGGCTTTTTTTTCGTACCAGTTATTTACGTCCACCTATTGTAATTTTGAATCGTTAATTAATGTTCCGCTTGAGTTAGATGCTGAAAATTTGTCGACCTCACCCATAGATGGCAGTAGTCACATTTTTCACACACACATTTTTCTCCTCACGTTGGCATAACTGTGAGTAGACATCAGGTAAAATTACGAGCCATTCTATGGAGTAGAGGTGTTGCCAACCCTAGGGAATTTTTATTAAATATATAACATTAGATCTATATACCTTGTTTTTATACTAGGAGGAGTAAATTGAAAAGCCATATTTACACTGAAACTGAAGCTGACGCGAAACTTGTATTGGGTACAATATCCATATTTAAAAATATATACAGTCGAATGCAAAAAAGTAGACACGGAATTTTCGGCTGCTTGAACAAACTTGATATTAGCAATGTCATGTAAACGTCAGTATTGTCATTTCAGTGATATTTTAATGAACTGGTGAGCCGTAAGCGTAGGTACCCCCAACTAGAGCCCCGAACCACCGTTACTGAATAAATAAGTCAAATATCACGTGGATTAAGAAAACTTACTGAGAAAAGCCATATTTATACAACAACAATTTGAGGAAAATCAATTACGGGAAACTGTTTTTGTCTACTTTTTATTGCATTCGACTGTATATTATTTACTTTTGAAATTACGAAAAAAGCAATTACGAGCACAAAACTGTTAATTGAAATGCGATATGTTGAAACATAGGCAACTTAGCATTATGTAAAACAGACTCGCTTTTCGCCAATTACAGGTGTAGGTTTTAGCGCGGCAAATTTAATCCACTCCTCCTAGTTTAAAAACAGAGTATAGGAAATTTTGATGTGTCCTAAGGAAAAAAGGGAAAATAGGAAGTTTATAATAAACAACTTATGCAATGTATTAATAACAAAAATTAGTTTTCACTTTGAATAATTCTGTTTATTAAACGCAAAATTTGTAGTGAAGTACAAATATTTATCCTTGACGCCATCTGTTGATGAGTGGCAAATTCTAATTAGCGATTCTTCAAAGGAGTTCGAACTTCCTTTTTTTACCGGGAATATATTACAATTACATGAATCATTATAGAGTGTCTATCAGCCAAATCGAATAAAGTCGATAATAAATAAATGAGGCGTCTTCGGACACGTAGATATGTATTTATACTGTTTTTATACTATTTTTTTCAATAATAGTATTTTGTGTATGTAGGCCAAAAAGTACTGTTTTTTCGTCCGAGTTTTCTTTACGACCGAGGCGTAGCCGAGGTCGGAAAGCAAACGAGGACGAAAAAACACTTTTTGGCCGTGGTGCACACAAAATTTTTTAGGCGACCCTCATAAAATTTTGAAATTTATTGCAACATTTACTTATAATTTATTGACATAGTCATTTATAACAACTGAACAATTGTACATACTTGTGACACCTTCAGACATGTTTATGTTTTCTTTGTCTACATTCGAAGTTATTTCGGCTTTATAAACAATAATTACCCAATAATCAGTTAAAAAGTCTATCACCAACACGTATTTACTAATGTAAACAAGATGTACAGTTTGACACTGACGGCAATGTGGTTATTTTTATACAATTTCGGTAACTGGCGGTAGATGGCGCCACCCTATAGCGGACGAAAAATGAAAGCGGACGAAAAACGATTACTTTTCGTCCGCGTTTGACGACTGAAATTTCAATTTTTCGGGTCGGTCGCCTAAAAAAACTTTTTATACAGGCGTGTGTCATGTAAGAATGGCAAATGTCAACTTTCTTATTTTAAATACACCTGTATATTATTAAATTTTTAGATTCTTCAGAAAATTCGAAACATATTTCTTGTACAATGGCATCAAATAAATTTCGGACATCAAATTTCCTGTCATTTTGAAAAATAAAATGTGGTTTAGGCTTTAATGTCATAATTTAATATGTATGTTTTAGAAAGATAATAAACCTCGAATGAAGAATTGGAAAACTAAACATGCTTTCCTCAACAAAAATAACAACTAAAATTTAGGAAAACATTAATTCTTATTTCTACATAAATTACATATATTCAATATTTTTGACTTCTACGTTAAAAATAAAAATAAAATCAATATTTCGTCATAGCCCCATTTGCTGCTATCACATTTTCCAACCTTCTATGCATTGAGAGACATATATTTCGGAAATAGTCGTGAGGTATTGTATGCCATTCTTCCGTAATTGCAGTCAACAGCTGCTCCCTATTGTGAAAAATTACCCTTCTGTTTTGTAATTTCTTTTGCAACAGTCCCCACAGATTCTCAATAGGATTGATATCCGGGCTTCTACTAGGCCAATCTAGAACATTTATGTTTTGGGCCTGGAGCCACTCAACAGTTCTTCGTGCCGTATGCACGGTACAATTATCATGTTGGAAAATAAAATTGTCATTACGATATACTCCTCTTACCGATGGAAGCATGATGTGCTCCAGGATCCTGACATAAACATCACTGTTTAAACGATTTTCAACGTTTACCGTTACACCAGGACTAACCGCAGAAATCCAGCCCCATAAATTAACTGAAAATCTTCCGCTTCGTTCTGTACTTGCGATGTATCTTTCATGATATCGAGAATTTCTGGGTCTATACACTCTGATGTGGCCATTGTGAGAAGATTGAAATACCTTCTCATCTGAAAATACAACTCGGCTCCAGAAGTCATCGTCACGAGCCAAATGCTCCAAAGCAAATGCTACTCGCGCTTCCTTATGTTGAGGTGTTAATCCATTTTTTTTTGCGGCGGCATAGTTTTTTACATTACTAACCCTTATACGATTCCGCGCAGTCGAAATTGAACCAGGAAAGTTACTAATTATTCTTACGTTAACGGCATTCTTGAAAGGGTGATTCAGTAAGACATCAACCAAGGCTTCATCTTGTTCAACAGTTGAAATTCGAGATCTTCCGGACCCTGGCCGACGTTCTATTATTTGAGTTTGTCTCCACTTCTGTATAATGCAGTGAATAGTGCTTTTGGGTATACCTAACATTACTTGAATCTGCCTGCATGATCTACCGGTCTGCATGAGAGCTATTACTCTAGATTTGTTAAATTCAGATACTGATGGCATGTTCAGATTTCAGTTAATCTGACGTTACTTTGAAGTATTGAGAAACTAATTTCAATATGCCAGAAATTATGACATTAAAGCCTAAGCCACATTTTATTTTTTTAAATGACAGGAAATTTGATGTCCGTAATTTATTTGATGCCATTGTACAATGTCCTATATCTATCTTCAATTGTTTCGGAAATATTAAGTGTTTAGATGCTCAGGTTGATTGCAAAAATTAACATTTAAAAAAATAATAATTTGATTACAGACATTCGCTACAACATCATTATTTCCCATTTAGGTCTTGATAATGAGAAAGTAAGCAAAAACTATTTCAGTGTTCATTTTCACCGATATGAAATAAACAAAAGCTATAAATACTTTTCGCCTGGCCTTCGCAAATTATTGTCTGCATGACAGTTTAATTGTCGTTTGAATTTCGTTAACTGCATATCAGAAAAATGATTCGTTTAGCAGAAATGCACAAAATTACAATTCTACAGATGCTCGCTGATTTCATGTAAAAATTCGAAATTTGCCGCCTATATCCCAAGGGATAATTAGTAAAATAGAAAAGCAGTTTCGCGAAGTTGAACATGTAAGGCAAATAAAAAAGCAGCTGCCAATGCAATAAGTGATGATACCAAATTGGATGTTATGCTTGTGTTTGAGGAAAACCCACATTCTTCTAGTCGACAAGCAGCCACATTGATGTTAACCATTAATATTAAAAGAAAATAAAATGCATCCCTATAAAATGATACCAACTCTGGAGCTCATGGAAGACGATTTTGATAGGGTAACGTATTTTTATGAACCAATGATGGCAATGCAAGATAACAATGTGATCGTATTAGAACATGTATTGTTTTCTGATGAGTGCAAGTGCAAGTTCACGGTCATGTTAATAGTCAAAATTGCCGCTGTTGGTCGACAGAAAATCCTAACTGGATGAGAGAAGATACGCAATGCCCTGTAAAGGTTAATGTTTGGGCAGGAATTGTTGGAGAAAATAAGTCCCTTTTTCATTGATGGCAATTAGAATGTCGTACTAACTTTGACAAACTTATATCCTGATCCACCAAACCCATAGTTCCAGAGAATATGATATGGTTTCAGCAAGATGGAGAACTGCCCCATTACCAAATCAATGTCCGACAGTACCTCAACCGAATTGTTCCAAATCGATGGAATGGCCAGCACGCTCCCCTGATCTGACGTCATTAGACTTCTTCTTATGGGGATATGCCAAAAGTATTGTATACAAAACTAAACCCCTCGCCTCAACTGACTTAAGAAGACGAATAACGCTTGCGATTAGGTCGGTCACGCCTCAGATGTCAGTAACGTTACAGGAAATTTCTATTTATGATTTGGATGTTGCCAAGACGTTCGCGGCTAGCATTTTCAACATCTCCTACATTGACATTAATGTTTTTTTTTGTTTTTACATTATGAACAAATACAGTTTTAGTCTTTGAGTGTGTTGTAGCGACATTTCAGTAATCGAATAATTTTCTTTTTTTAATGTTAATTTTTGAAATAAATCTGAAAACACTTAATATTTCCGAAACGGTTAAAGATAGGTATAGGACATTGTACATGAAATATGTCTAGAATATTCTGAAGCAATACAGGATATTGCATTTAAAATAAGAAAGTTGGTATTGGCCACTCTTACATGACACATCCTGTATGAAATGTTGAAAAAATGCGCACCTAAAAATACATATCGATGTGTCCGAGCGTTTTTTCGACCACGTCCCCATTTATTTATTATTGAATTAATTTCCATTTAGCTGATACACAGTGTATGTATACGAGGGCGACACTGAAAATATCTAGAATGACATGTTTCTAAAAACAAATGAAATTTGTTTGTATTTGACAGGTACTTTTTAGTGTTTTGTGAGTTGATTACCTTTTAGTTTGTTCAATTTGCTCTAATAGTGTTTTAATTATCATAATTTAAAGATTTTGTGTTCACCCAAAAATGAGTTTGACAAGAGAACATTTCCGGGCTATGATTTTTTATGATTTTAAATCGTCATTATCGCCTAAACAATATGAAGATCGGTTTAGAAATGTATTTGGCGAATAAGCCCCATCTAAGGCTACAATTTATAATTGGTTCAGCTAATTCAAAAGAGATGTGTGTTTTCTTAGTGATGACTGGTTTCATCGAATGCAAAAATGTATTGACGTTAAGGGGGGGGGGGGGAAGCAATCAAATCTTTTAAATTTCAAGTCAACCCTTGGTTAAAATTTTACAATCGTTTTTGAGAAGCTTTGACAGCAAATTTTCTTGCCGTTATTTCTACCCGGGCGTTATTGCCCGGGTAGAAATATTGGGCACGTTCAGCCCATGGCAGCGCCGGCCGGCGCTGGCAGCGCTGTCCGAGCGGACGCTAAAATCACCGCTTTCCGACAGCGCTATCAGAAAGCGGTCGCCATATTTTCAGCGATAAATTTCACCGCTTTTGTGCTAAGCGGAGTGGAGGGGTTGGCGGATAGTTTTCAAATTCAAACTTAAGATACGGAATTAATTGAATTATTTACTAGAATTGTGATATAAAGATATTTATGTCATTAACGTAAGCTGAAACAAGTTTGCGTTATTCATCTGAGGTAAGTAGGGTGTAAAATAACAATAAATAAGTTATTGCCCTCATCATTTCAAATTATGTAGACGAATTGTTTGTAAATATACCTTCAATAAAAGCGGAATGTATATATAGTAATAACAAGGATACACTTATTGGTAAGGTTATATCCGTTCTGTCGTCAATTAACGATGTGTTGCGCATGCGTCGGCAGAAATTAGCTATCATACCGTTCAGCCCAAAAAAGCGCTGCCGAAAAGCGCTTTTAGACAGCGAAAAGCCGCTTTCTTGGGCTGAACGCGCCCAATGATAAGCATTAAAATTGATACACAATTTTAAAATATACCTTTTTAGGCGACAGACACGAAAAATTGAAATTTCAGTCGTCAAACGCGGACGAAAAGTAACCGTTTTTCGTCCGCTTTCATTTTTCGTCCGCAATAGGATGGCGCCATCTACCGACAGTTACCGACATTGTATAAAAATAACCACATTGCCGTCAGTGTCAAACTGTACATCTTGTTTACATTAGTAAATACGTGTTGGTGATAGACTTTTTAACTGATTATTGGGTAATTATTGTTTATAAAGTCGAAATAACTTCGAATGTAGACAAAGAAAACATAAACATGTCTGAAGGTGTCACAAATATGTACAATTGTTCAGTTATTATAAATGACTATGTCAATAAATTATAAGTAAATGTTGCAATAAATTTGAAAATTTTATGAGGGTCGCCTAAAAAATTTTGTGTGCACCACGGCCAAAAAGTGTTTTTTCGTCCTCGTAGCACTTTAACCGCAAGGGCAGATAAAATGATTTAAATTTTTTTATTCAATTAAATTTGCAACATATTAATTGGAAGGGTTAACGACAACATTAATTGTACAATTATTGTTATTAGAAACATTAGAATCACTACAACTACTGGCTTGATTTTCTTGTCCACCAAGTATACGCTTGGATACAGCAATCTTACTACCTATCGACTCTACAGTGTACGTCTCTGCAACGGATGACGATTTCCACCCACCCAAGCGTTTCACTGTTACCACATCAGCACCAGAGTTTGACAACATGGTAGCTGCAGAACGGCGGAAACAATCTCCCGTTTTGGTAGCTTCAGGAAATCCCGCAATCTTCTTGCGGATATGGTGTTGATCCCCACCGGTTGAGTAGTGCACTTTTTCTGTCGGTAGTTGACAAAAACTTATTGTGAGGTACGTTTTTAAGGCACTGGGCGATATACTTTCTCACAATTTCCAAGAAACTCACTTCACATTCCTTGTTAGTAATACAAAACGACCTATCCTGCTTGGTTTTACTATCAAATAATGAAACGACTATCACCGATGTTCTGTCGTCCACATTAAACACTCCTAACTTGTGCAATTCATTGGACCTAGTCGCACCATGCACACCAAAAATAGCAATTACCTGCAATTCCAAACACAAATATAGACCACCAATTATAATTATTATTATAAAACTCTAACCTTCATAAACCAATAAACGTAAGCTCCGGAGCTTGTTTCAGAAATTTAATAATGTCATCTGGCTCCACGAATTTGGGCTTTTTAGCTTTGTATCCTCCACTCAGGTTTTTCAGTAAAGTACATAGTTAACTTACCGAATTTTATGGTATCATTTGATATTACATTCGAAAGCATTACATACTTGCAAATGTCACAATTTTCATTCACCAACAACGAATAATTGAATAATATGACCATAATGACGATGGCCTCACTTTCTTCAACTTTTCTGAAAAATACTATTGATATTCTTGATGCGAATTATATTCCTTTAACTAATGGACATTATTTAATATACGCATATCATTTCATATAACATGTTCCGCTATTGTGCACACGGCACTGCATTACACGTGCATTATTGTATTTTATGCACTTTATTATCAAGATGCAAATGCAGCAGTCCTCGGAGCACAACTCCTCGGATGCATTGACATCATCATTAGTTAGTCGTAGAACGTAGAATGTAACACGTACATATTAATTTTAGTAGTGTTTATTATATTTTATTGTAACTTCAAAATAAATGTTTTTTAAAAATTCTACAAGTTGAATCGATAATATTTTTGGCGCAGTCGGTAGGATATCCACCATCGGGAACAAAAAGTGCAAATTGTTGACTTTCTCGATCGATTTTAATCGTTTATGGTGAAAATCCGTGAATAATCGTTATTCACACCACATCCTCAACAACCGAATACCGAAGAGGAACCTGATTGACTTCACGGACCTTTCTCAACAGTACTTCGTCCGACGGAGAACTCGATTAACTTTGGGACCTTCTCCAGTATTGTGGAATCGAAACATGGTGGTTACAATAATTCTTATGTAAGTAATTATATATACATTGATATTTATGTCCTTAACCTCGTCCGCAAACGACGCAGAATACGAGTTAATTAAAATATTCGAAAATATTAAAATAACCGATAATTCAAACGAAACCGAAGCAATGCACAGTGGCCCATTTCACGAAAAACGCGGACAAAAATCGAAAAATCATTCCGATTGAATCAAAAGCTGGTATATAAGGGTTTCAAGGTCGCTGATTATGAATCTGATATTATTTTTTCCGAAATACAAAATGGCGGATCCAAAATGGCGGTCAAATTTTGAAAAATAGTCTGATTAAAACAAAAATTGATATATAATGGTTTTTAAGGTCACCTATTATGAATCTTATATATATTTTTTAATCCAAAATGACATGTCTAAAATGGCGGCCAAAAATTTTTTAAATAGTACGGTCAAAACAAAAATTGAGACATAAGGCTTTTCCAGGTTTAAAATTAGGAATCTTATATTATTTTAAAAAAAAAAATGGCAGTTTTTTATTTGCGCAATGAACGTATAAAACTTAAATATAAAATTCACACTATCATTCAGTCACTCATATAAGAATCATCAGTCATGTCTAAGCTCGCGTCTGATTGGTCCGAGGATTCATTTTCTGACACCTTTGCATATGCTGGAAGCAAAAGGCGAATCGCTTCGATTGACAATGATTCGGTTTTCTTCGGTGGTGTTTGACGTAAACTTGAAATTAGAGGATCTGAAGAAACAAGCAACCAGTGCATTACGTCCGTCATGGTGCTTTCCCTGGAAGACTTTCGGGAGTTTCTTTCTCGGTAGTTTTTTATATCTTTATTCCGGGATTCTTGAGCTTCCTCCGAAAGTTTTCCGATGGGTAATGGTGCCCATTCGACAATACGAGGACCATGTATTAGCACCTAGTGAATCGACGTAGGCATGCAATACCACGGAAACTTTTCGACAATCATTTTTGCAGTTTCTTCGCAATAATGTTGGAAAAGAGCTACATTTACACCGAAACCGCAAGACAAGACTTGAAGTATTATGTGAGCGCGATGAAGTAATTCTAGGTCTAAATCCAGAATTTCTGCGGACACAGAAGAATTTGCAAAAAAACGCCTAGCTGTGTTGCCATCGTTGCTATTTCCAAATCCGCCAAGTTTTGGAGTATCGATAACAAGTCCAAGTCGCATCTTGAAGCCTTTCTGAATTGCCGATTTCTTCATTTCCACACTTTTTTTGTCCGCCTCGGATCGCGCCTGCCATTTTTTAATGTGTAATTTATATCCTATATGTACAAAATACTCCATAAAATGTATCCACGCGTGTAACGTGGCTAAACCATACTGAAATTTTGTTTCATCGACTGGCAATGACATAACCTCCTGAACTTTGTTGAATTGTTTCGACGTAGCTCCACACAAATAGCATCGCATGTTCGATTTTGCAAGTGTAATCGCGTTTCTAACTTTTCCGTCAATCATTGTAAAAAGTAATTTGTATGTCACAGTAATGTCTTTTCCTTCAATAATCGTTTCAAATGGAACAAGCGTAGCTATTTGATCATCCATATATTTATTTTCCTGCAAGGTTGAGGTTACGTTTTCGCGAATATACTCTATTTTTATCGGACTACACAATCGGGGAGAGGAAGGTCTTGGATTTTGCCAAATCAATAGGTCTGGGTCTTCAATGCTCGTTAATCGTAACGGTACAAGTGATGTTAATAGCATACTCGAATCTGAAGCATTCTCGTCATCAAATTTTTGTTTGTACTGACTTTGACCGGAAGAACCGTCGAATCCATATTTTACAATCAAAAGTAAATCTGATACTTTTTCTGGAGATAAAGTTTTGATTACGGTGTTTTGTGTTGAAAGAATTCTGCTTGTTCTGTGATCCAACAAAGATTGTAAAGGAATTTTCGCTGCAGTCTCAGTAAGCTCAACACCTGGCGGAAAACAACGAGATTTCGCCTCCGCTACTCTATGATATGATGGATACACACTAACGCCATTCTCCAGTTCTCTTTTTCTTATCAACCGATACGTCTTCCTCGTCATTTTACCTTCAACAAGATCGGAAAGTGCAAGATCACCAGAAATTTCCGTACAAGGAGAAACTTCAGCAGATTTAACTGCTCTCTTGTATTTCGCAACTTCAGTCGAGGGCCTAGTTGCGACGTCCTTGATAACAGCAGCAGTTTCGGCAGCTGCGGATGCACGAAAACTCATGCAGGTTGCAAACGATAACTCCGCCGAGCTAAGTGTTTTTAGTAAATTTTCCGACCTTCGCCTCTTTGCTCTGTCTGACAACTCGTCGAAGTCTTTTAATGGTCGATCTTTGGATTTTTCGCTTGCAGGTGCCTCGACCTTCGTAGTAGATTCGCCGCCACGCTACAAAAATATACATGTTATGTTATATACATATGTTATGCGCCAATTTTACTTTCATCTTTTTATGTAGAATTTTGTGTATATATGTAATTTTTCTTAGTTTGTTGTCACTTGATAATGACCCTAAAAAGTCGAAACTTAACTCGTGTGTTAATATATATTTTTTAGTAATATATAATAAAAAAAAAAATTGTGGTAAAAACGTCAGTGTTTATTATTTCGTAGTTTTATTTTTACCTTCAGTTTAATTGTTCCTTTCAGCCAATTTGCATTTTTGTTTAAAAACCGTTCGGCTGTTCGGTTACTTTCGGTCCATTTGGTTTTCATTACTGTAAGAAAATTTTTTATCGACAATTTGTCATCTGCATGAAATATAAATTTCTTTTTGATTCTTGCAGTAACGTAATTCTCTAAAATTTCAATCTTCTCGGCATATTCTAAATGGAATTGTTTATATATCACATCGAAAAATTCCTGCCTAATGCATTCTACATCAGCGGTATTCGCTAAAACAATCAAAATTAATACATATTAAACATTTCAGTAATTGTAGTAATTTTTAGTAATTAAGTAACTGTAGTAAGTTTTAGTTATTCAGTAATTTAACAGTGACATAAATCCAAGATATAAGTGGTTTTGACTTATAATTAAAAAATGCTGTCATGCTGTCACATGTCACATGTCATATTGTGAGGGAAGTGTTTTTCCTTCTGAGACAGAAAGATTCTTGCTGTGACAATAGGATATTTTTAAGAGTCGCGCGCGCGCCTTTTGGTTAGACACGGACGATATTCAAACTGATTTAGAAACTGCAGGGGCACCTCGTGGCATGAAAACTTGGATGAAATCGATAGAAAATGTCCTAAACTTTATTGTAAAAAGAAGAAGACCGTCAATCTCGATCGATCTCACTACTATTTTAGTAATTTAACAAAAATTATAAAATAAACACTATCGGTAAATATTAATATTTTACGTCCATCTTTAAACGCGTTATAAATGTTAATTACATTTAACAACATACGAAATATATTCTTCTTACCTTCGTCAATATTGTCCATTTTGCCGAAATGAAGACAAGCACTTAGAACAAAAGATATTCTTGTTTAAACACCACTGTGAATTCCCGTGATTTCCACTAGGTGATAGCGCTGCACAGTTGGATAACTTTGACTCGGTGTTACACGTCATATATGAGGACCCAATTCATTATGGACCCACACCGATATACAGTATCGCCACCTCAACCATATTACGGGGTACTAAACATGACATTACGAACTTAATTTTTCCGATTTTTGTCCGCGTTTTTCGTGAAATGGGCCACTGTGCAATGGCCGGACCGCAATTTGAATCGCGATATTTAGATTGTATCCCCGAATTCGATGAGAATACAGATGAGTTAAGTAGATTTTTAGAAATAAGTGAACAAATAATTATTGCATTTTACGATAATGCAAATCTCGCGAATTTTCAAAATGTGTATATTATAAACTGTATAATTAATAAACTCAAAGGTAGAGCACGTCTCATTGCCAATACAAGTAGTATCAATACATGGGCAGATCTTAAAAATATATTAACACGAAATTTTGGAGACCAAAGAAACGAAAGTTGTCTTACACGAGATTTAGTTTCGCTAAGGCAAAAACCTAACGAAAATTTTCTCCAATTTTACGAGAGATGTTTATCATTGTTACAAACAATATTTACATATATTAATATTAATATTCCCCAAGCTACTCGTCCATCGCGGCAACAATTTCACCGTGAATTAACGCTTAATATTCCTGGCCGGATTAAAGGAACCCATGGGAAGTATGGTATGTTCCATGCGACCAGTAGACCTTGCTCAGGCAATACAATGCATAACGGCCGACGAAAATGTACAATATTTTCAAGAACTAAACAAACCAATTACAAAACCAACATATCAAGTAAATAAACAACGTCAAACACCATTTATGCAGCCGTATACCCCTCAATATTATGTGCCACAGCCACAACAAACGCCGTTTTTCCAAAATAAACAAAATTTTCCTAGCCAACCAATTAATGTTCAACCCCGACCGGTACAACAACGATTTTTAACTAATAAACAGGTGTTCCCACAAAAAAATCACACGTATGGAAAAACCGTAATAATAATTACCCATTACCGAAACCAACTTCAATGAGTATTTCCACACATAATACGCAACCGTATAATGCATATAATCGTCCGCAAAATAGTTTCCAAAATAAACCAAGAATGACGTTCGAAGAGCTATTTAACACCGAGCTAATCGAAGATAACGACGCAACCGAGAGACAATCGATCCCGATACTCAAGAATGTTCTTATAGCGAGCCTTTTGTTGAAAGACAAATCCCGGTAAACGAAGAAGAAAATTTTTACGACGGGCCTCCGTCAGGCCTAGAACCATAATCAAATATAACACAGGCACGAATCAAAAAGAATTACCTTATATAAAACTTCGTTACCCACCTTTAAAATTCTTAGTAGACACAGGCTCATCTAAATCTTTTTTAAATCCCTCAATCGCAGAAAAATATTTCCCCAATAATATCAATTACGAACCATTTACGGTATCCACAGTTTTTCAAACGTCGAATCACACTCATAACGTAATTATACCAGCTTTTAAAGAATTTTATTTTCCAACGCCTGTAGATTTAAAATT
Organism: Geotrupes spiniger; assembly: GCA_959613385.1. Taxonomy (NCBI): domain Eukaryota; kingdom Metazoa; phylum Arthropoda; class Insecta; order Coleoptera; family Geotrupidae; genus Geotrupes; species Geotrupes spiniger. The sequence goes on from OY390735.1 coordinate 38,862,655, forward strand.
CTATATTTTTCATTTTCATGATAGTTATGACGGATTAATTGAGGTCCCGGATGCAATAACGTGCGGAGCGCGCGACAGTGGAAACAACTATTGTCCAACCGATCGATATTTTGGGGAATTTTTTTTTTCGGAAAATGGATGAAACAAAAATACTATCTTGTGCAACTTTCCGCATCTTTTTTACCCGAACTATTTTTTGATCCGTCAATTAATTTGTCCAGAAAAAAATAAAATAGTGAAATTTTTTCGTTCGACAATTCAATTAATTTCAGTGCTTTTTAAAACTCGAATCGCGAAATCTCGGGAACTATTCGACCAAACTAGTTGAAATTTTTAATGGAACGCTGTGCCACTTCACTGTCGCGAATAAAGTTATTACAATCGTCGAAATAATCATTTGTTGGATAATATTCAATAAATAATCAATTGCGCTATGAAACCATGTTCTTTTTTTTTCGACTAGCGAGGAAGTTTTTCGCTATTGGTCTTGCGACATTCTCTTTGCGATATCATTGTTCCTTAGACTATAACGTAAATTTTGATGTATCACTTGGCGTGATAAGTTTAAAACCTGGAAAGTTGTTGCTTTGTAAACAAAAGGTTTGTTTACCGCGCCCGACGCGTCAAGCGCTACATTACTGCATTTTGTTCTTGCAAGCATAGATTAAGGCCCAAATTACTTAAGTGTTTATGTGATAATCGCGAATGAAGCATACAGTTATTCTTCTATGCAAGTACGCAATCAAACACACAGCCCATATGAATGAAAAAATTGCAATACGATTACCGGCTGTAAACAAAAGATTATTTTCGTCACACTCGCGATCGTATAAGGAAAAATCGAATAATTATTATTGTTTTTATATCCATTTTTTCTAACAACGAACGAAATACAATGAATAGTATTAACTTCTAATTATTACATCACTAAAATATTAAAAACATCTATTATTAGTGAGTAGATTCTTTCGTTTCTTCTACTTTCATTCCTGCTTGTTAGATTATTATCTTCACTAGCTTTACTCTAACACGCATATCATCTAAATATGATGTAAAATAATTTCTACCTCCTGGAGTCAAATATCGTAGCAATGCATTTAAATCTTTATTTTTTTCTTGTGAAATCCCTATTTGTTTAGCTTCATTTACAATATCGTCAAATGACACTGTCGTCTCTATTTTATAGGTAATTGGTTCGCCATCATAATCGTAGAAAACATTAATTTGACCATTCCCAAAATACTGAATTTTAACTGCTTTACTGATCTTAAGTCCTTTCGGAACTTTATATTTTTTTTAAATTAAAGATTCAAAATCTTTCACCGTGCAGTCTTTCTGTTCTACAATAGTAAATGGAGGATTTCGAGCACTTTGTACCAAATCTATATAATCCCTTTCAGTTTCAATGTGCTCGAGCAATTTTTTTTCCGCCCGTACATCCCAAAATTGCGATCACATTGAGAGTACGAGTGCCCCCGAACCGGATAAAGATGGCATATTTCCATTTGCAATTTTCGCGCCAAAAGTGATAAGAAAACCATCGTGATGTGATTACGATTTTGACCTCCACACACATCGGAAAATAAAAATATTTTATTATAAATATTTTGTTTTAGTTCGGACAGAATGACATGCAGAAGAAAATTGCAAACAGTATTTCCACCTTTTTTGAAAACACCTTCTTTGAATAGAAACATGTAGCTTCGCGAACATTCTTCTTTTCTACCGTGTACACGTACATTGAATATGTGCAGCCACATTAGTCGAAGGTAAAATTGGGCGGAAACCGGAAGTTTAGGCAACGGAAGGTTTTGTCCAAAATCGAACTCGAGGCATAAATTATCTCTACACATAGATAACATTAATTTTTTTTGGTCGGAATATTTTTTAACATTTTATAAATGTTTCTGCGAATCAGGATAATTTTGTTTGCCCAGTTTTTCATTTTCATAGCAAGTATCGCAACAATCGGTTCGAGGCAAATCAAAAGTAAAATTTACAAAATGGTTAAAATATTTTGAGTACGTTGATTCTGAAAGCGGAACATTTTCATCGCCTGTTTTTGCTTTATAGTAAGCAAGAAATTTTGCATACAAAGTTTTTATAGTTAAATGGCATTCTCTGAAATAATTTAGTTCCGAATTTTTTCGAGCATAATGAGATTTTGAATGAGAAATACTTTCGCAATGCTCCAGAATCATTGCTTTCAAATCGTCAGATAATTTTGTGAAATGACTACTATGTTTCCCACGATTATCAGAAAAACTTTGATTATCCTTTTGCTTTTCTCGAACTGTGCTAAATCGGCGTCTGGTTATACCAATGACATTGCACAAAAAACCTTGGCAAACTGAAACATCACCACGCGGATTAAACTGATGAGGAAAGTAATAGTTCCACCTTACAATATTTTTGTTGTTGTCCGAATTTACATTATTAGCACTGTTATCCGTACTATTAAATGAAGATGTGGCTTGATCTTGTGACAAATGATCATGACTCACTCTTATGGTGGAAGTTAAACATTTTGCGCTGCGAAATCACCCAGTTTCCAGAATTCCACGTGTAATTGTTCTTGATTATCGGTTTCGATCTTTGTATAGCAATTCTTGGGGCAGCATGATGAGACAGAATGAAACATTTTTAATTTACATTTTTTATTGTAAATGCTGCAGAAGCCAAACAAATAGGGATTTCACAAGAAAAAATTAAAGATTTAAATGCACTGCTACGATATTTGACTCCAGGAGGTAGAAATTATTTTACATCATATTTAGATGATATGCGTGTTAGAGTAAAGACGGTGAGCAAAGCTAGCGAAGATAAAAATCTAACAAGCAGGAATGAAAGTAGAAGAAACAAAAGAATCTACTCCCTAATAATAGATGTTTTTAATATTTTAGCGATGTAATAATTAGAAGTGAAGAATAACTGTATGCTTCATTCGCGATTATCACATAAACACTTAAGTAATTTGGGCCTTAATCTATGCTTGCAAGAACAAAATGCAGTAATGTAGCGCTTGACGCGTCGGGCGCGGTAAACAAACCTTTTGTTTACAAAGCAACAACTTTCCAGGTTTTAAACTTATCACGCCAAGTGATACATCAAAATTTACGTTATAGTCTAAGGAACAATGATATCGCAAAGAGAATGTCGCAAGACCAATAGCGAAAAACTTCCTCGCTAGTCGAAAAAAAAAGAACATGGTTTCATAGCGCAATTGATTATTTATTGAATATTATCCAACAAATGATTATTTCGACGATTGTAATAACTTTATTCGCGACAGTGAAGTGGCACAGCGTTCCATTAAAAATTTCAACTAGTTTGGTCGAATAGTTCCCGAGATTTCGGGATTCGAGTTTTAAAAAGCACTGAAATTAATTGAATTGTCGAACGAAAAAATTTCACTATTTTATTTTTTTCTGGACAAATTAATTGACGGATCAAAAAATAGTTCGGGTAAAAAAGATGCGGAAAGTTGCACAAGAAGTATTCTTGTTTCATCCATTTTCCGAAAAAAAAAATTCCCCAAAATATCGATCGGTTGGACAATAGTTGTTTCCACTGTCGCGCGCTCCGCACGTTATTGCATCCGGGACCTCAATTAGCCTAGACACATTAAAATTATTACAAGCACAGCTCGACTTCTTTAACTGTCTTTTAGTAACACCGCACGCTAGTTTCGAAATATTATATCAAGAATCAGGTAGACAACATATTCACGAAATTAATTTATTTCCTAACACTAAACAGATAGTAAAAATTCCAGTTGACATAAAAGAAGGCGATGTTCTAATACCAAAAACTACAATTCAAAATTGTGAAATACCCGAAACAATTTCTAAATCTAAAAATAACTTTGCTATTGTAGAAATTCTAAATAAATCAGATCAAGAAATAAACCTACATTTCTACGAACCAATGCGTGTATCAAAATTTAAAAAAGATGCATTTGAAATTTACCATTTGGAACAAACTCCTAATTATAAAAAAACAAAATTGCAACTAAACTCATTAATACGCTCAGATCATATGAACGCCGAAGAAAAACGCGAAATTCATAAATTATGCGGAGAATTTTCAGATATATTTTATGACGATAACACAAAATTCTCATTCACTAATCAAATAAAGCACCAGATAAAAACTAAAGATGAAATTCCAATATACACGAAGACGTATAGATATCCATTCGTACATAAACAAGAGGTGGATAAACAAATTAAATCTATGCTTGAACAAAAAATAATTCAACACAGCAATCCTCCTTGGTCATCTCCTATATGGATTGTGCCGAAAAAAGCTGATGCATCAGGGTTAAAAAAATGGCGTATTGTGGTCGATTATCGAAAAATAAACGAAAAAACAATCGATGATCGCTACCCACTTCGGAATATCACCGATGTACTAGATAAATTTGGTAAATCCAACTACTTTACTACGTTAGACTTAGCCAGTGGTTTTCATCAGGTGGAAATGCACCCAGACGATATTCAAAAAACTGCGTTTAGTGTAGAAGGAGGACATTATGAATATTTAAGAATGCCTTTCGGTTTAAAAAATGCCCCCGCGACCTTCCAACGTGTGATGGATAACATCTTACGCGGCATTAACGATGAAAATTGCTTAGTTTACCTAGATGATATAATAATATTTTCTACCTCTCTTCAAGAGCATATTGTCCATCTACGTAAAATATTTAAACGACTCCGTGAAACCAACTTTAAAATACAACTCGACAAATCTGAATTCTTGCGAAAAGAAGTTGCTTATTTGGGTCACATTGTTACAACTGATGGTATAAAACCGAACCCGGATAAAATTAAAGCAATTCAAAAATATCCGATACCAAAGACGACAAAAGAGATCAAAGGATTTCTAGGACTTCTAGGATATTATAGACGCTTCATTAAAGATTTTGCAAAAATTACTAAACCCCTGACTAATTGTTTAAAAAAGGATGCAAAAATTATTCACGATGCCGAATATATTAAATGCTTCAATTCCTGTAAGAATCTCCTTATAAATGAACCCATATTACAATATCCAGATTTTTCTAAAGCATTTTTACTTACGACCGATGCCAGTAACGTCGCGATTGGAGCCGTGTTATCTCAAGGTGTAATAGGCAAAGACTTGCCAGTGGCGTACGCTTCACGTACTCTTAATGTCTCAGAACAAAATTACAGCACAATCGAAAAAGAGCTTTTGGCGATAGTTTGGGCAACGAAATATTTCAGACCCTATTTGTATGGTCGACGTTTCACCATAGTTACAGACCACAAACCCCTCCAGTGGCTATTTTCACTTAAAGAACCAAATTCTAAATTAGTTCGATGGCGTCTTAAACTAGAAGAGTTTGATTACGATATCCAATATAAAAAAGGCAAATATAATCTCAATGCCGACGCTTTATCGCGAGTCGAAATTAACACTAAAGAACTTTTCGAGTATATGGAAGAATTTAATAACAAAATTACTTCTAAACCAGACGACACCAATTCCGTAAAAGTGAATGTAACCGACACAGAACGGCAAGAAACACAAGAAGCTATTGATGATGTTACTATACATTCCAATATCGCAGAAAACCCCATAGTAGGAATCCCTATAACAACAAATCCATTGAATTATGGAAAAAATCAAATTATTTTTCTTTGCGTCCATCATTCACCTGCACTTGTAAAAATCGAAAAATTATTCGATAAATTACGATTAACCGGTCAATTATCCAAACGTAACTTTGAAAACGATGTAATTCAATTTGTTAAAGAATACCTCACACCTAACGTAACGTATAATTTATTTTTCACACCAGATTCGATATATGCACCTTTTTGCGAAATTATTCGTCGCACTTTTAAATATCCCTCATATAAATTCCAAAAATGTACCCACAAATTAACTGATGTGTTAACTAACGAAGACACTGAAGAAGTAATAAAAATGTCCCACAAAAGTAAAACCAATCATAGAGGAATTAATGAAACTGAAGAGCGAACACGAAAAGTATACTATTGGCCAGACATAAAATTATCTGTACAAAAATTCATAAACAACTGTGAAATCTGCCAAATATCTAAATACGATAGGAATCCATGTAAACTCACATTCAGTGTAACACCTACACCGACTAGACCCTTTGAAATCCTGCATATTGATTTGTTTCAAATTGAAAAACAAAATTTTTTAACAGTATCAGGCGCAAATTCACTTGAAGTAATAGATAACCTTGTCACGTTTATGTCCCACCACAACGTTCCAAGTTTAATAATACTCGATAATGGATTTAAAAATCAAACCTTACAAGAATTCTGTAAAGTACATAAAATAAATACCCATTTTTGTACTGCCGGACATCCGCAATCTAATGGTTCCATCGAAAGATTGCATTCTACTCTAATAGAACACATTCGTATCCTAAAAAACAAATTTCCCGACGAACCGATTGCAACACACATGCGTTACGCAATAATCGGATATAATAATAGCATTCACTCTGTGACTAAAAGAAAATCAATAGAGATAACGTCTGGACATATCGAAAATGACGACCCGTTAAATATTCAATTATCAGAGACCATTCTTACAAATTATATACAAAAACACAGAGAACTTACGAAGGAAATGTATAAATATCTTAACGAAAAACTACCAGAACAAAAGGATAATCTAATAAATAAATTAAATGTATCTCGCGAAAATCCGATAAATTATTCACCGGATACTAGAGTATACGCGGCCACAAATAAACGAAATAAATCAGATAATAAATTTACCCCAGACACTATCCTGGAAAGTAAAGATAAAACAGTAAAAACAAACAATAAAACTAAAATCCATAAAGCACAAATAAAGTGACCACTAAAACATTAACACATCTGAATTGTTTCAGATGTCTTCACATGACACTTGCCCAGGAAATAACCATTACCAAATTAGAACACAATCCAGGAATCCTACCATTTAAAATAGGACAAGTAAAAATCCACCAATACTCACGAAGTTTCGTGCATTATTTTGAGCTAAGCCCGATTGACGAAGAAATTAATACAATACAGACGCAATATGCTGCAATTAGAAAAAGCATGGCAGAAGGTCTTAGTTCACCCTATTTTGAAGAACTTGAAACTTATGAAAAAGTAATCCAATTCCAACTAAATAACGTCTTGCAAAAATTTAATAATATATCCCCATCTCGACGTAATAAACGCGGTTTAATTAACGGACTAGGTAGTATATTTAAGGCTATTACAGGTAACCTAGACGCATCAGATGCAGAAAAATACGATACACTAATAAAAAAATCTAGAAACCAATCAAAACGAAATTATAACTTCAATAAATCAACAAACATCTCTCTCAAAAGAAATTGTAGAAGATTTTAATATTACACTATCGCTTATAAAACATAATCAAGATCTGATAGCTAATAAAATACAAGATATTAGCTCAAAGCTTAATAAATTAGTTTTTGACTTTGAACATTTCTTGTACGTTAAAAACGTACTTGACCAAATTAATCTAACTCTTACTATTATTACCCAATTGCTATCTGACATCGAGACCGCTCTCACCTTCGCAAAACTTGAAATTGCACATACAGCAATTATTAAAAAACGAGATCTAGAAATTACTTTACTTAAATTGCAAGAACAGATATCACCTGAACAAATGCTGTTCCCAATTGCTTCAGATAACGTACATAAATACTATGATGTTATGCAAATCAAAGCTTTTTATATAAATACCAAAATCGTATTCGTCGCGTCCATACCAATTGTATGGCCCGAAATATATAACTATTACCACCTTTATTCAATTCCTGTGAATAATAGAACCATCATACCCAAAAATTCATTCTTCCTTTCCAATGAATATCAATATATGTATACTAATGAAAAATGTAAAGATTTAAATAGCATATATTATTGTAACTATGATGGCTTGCTACACGGAGAAACCGAAAAGGATTGTATCTTCCAAATCCTTCATTTAACCAATGATTATAGAATGTCCAACATACTATTATAGAAAAAGTTACAAACTCACAATATCTTGGAATATTCCCCAACCGAACCAAGATAAAATTAGACTGTCAACATGAAGACTACCAGGAAGTGATCGGAAATTACCTGTTCACATTGCCACAACGGTGTACGTTATCAACGAATGATATCATGTTTACAAATGAAGACGAAAGTATGGGAAAATCAGCACCCATTTTATTACCGCACATTAACCTGGACCTGATGCAAAACGAAGAGGAAGTCGCTAACCCAATTAAATTACAAGAAATCAACTTAGACAACCTACATGAATTAAAAACTCATGCCAATCGACTGACACCTTTGATTCCGAAAGTTACACCAAATTACTATATGTTTAATCTATGGACTGATTTATTATATATACTGGTGGCCATAATAACTTTTTGTGGTCTATATCGACTTGTGTACCTACCGTATGTGCGACGACGTACAACACAAACACCTAACACCCAGCTACCCCTGGAACCGAAGCCCTTCTACTCTAAGGATCCGTAGGACTTCATCTCACAAGGGAGGAATTATATTCCTTTAACTAATGGACATTATTTAATATACGCATATCATTTCATATAACATGTTCCGCTATTGTGCACACGGCACTGCATTACACGTGCATTATTGTATTTTATGCACTTTATTATCAAGATGCAGCAGTCCTCGGAGCAAAACTCCTCGGATGCATTGACATCATCATTAGTTCGTCGTAGAACGTAGTATGTAACACGTACATATTAATTTTAGTAGTTTTTATTATATTTTATTGTAACTTCAAAATAAATGTTTTTAAAAAATTCTACAAGTTGAATCGAGAATATTTTTTGCGTTTCCAATTTTTAAAGGACTGGTATTCCTTTCCTAGATTTTTCGGGCAATAATATACGTTCTGCTTCCAACACTGCATCTTCCACATCCGATGGCAGTTTTTCTTCTTCTTCTATAACACTATTATCGATGGTGATCGATGAAATTCATTCTCAAGCACCAAAGTATAATTAGTATAATTACGCACTAGATACATAAAAAACAATTATTTACAGTCACTATAGTAATATGTGGATTCCTAACCTTTCGAGGTTTGAAAGTACGTCATTCCTAACCGTCGTTATTTTCCCACTGGTCGAAAGTAATCACTTTCCACCCACAGGTGAAAAAGTAAGGGCTGCCAACCATTAGACAATTACTTTAAGGCTGTAATAAATCCTATCCCTCGGCTGTAATGAAACACTTTCCACCTCAGATGTAATATACTATTTCCAAAAGTAATATTTACAAACATAAAAACATAATAAGTGAGCCTGGCCTTGCGATTGGTAAAACGAGCGTTCGTTCGACGGTTTGCGGCGCTCCGATGGGCGCATTTCGGGGCGTAGTATGGACAATTGGCGATTGTCATGGGGATTCGGACTCAATCATGCCCTCCATCGGCATCGTCAATTATCCAAAAGTCTGCATTTGCTATCAATTTCACGAAGAAAATCGAAGGCAGGGGCGCACGCACGCATCCATGGTAACGCAATGTTAGTTTGCCGAATGTCGTGTTGACACATTTGAAACGTCAAACGTGCGTTTTTGAATTTGCGAAGAATTTAGGGAAGCAGCACAAGTTCAGCGGAAGCTGTATTAAAACGAATTATAGTCAAGTATCGTTGGCAAATTTAATGATCTATGTGCGAGTTTCATGCAAATTGTGCATTCTAAATATTCTGTGAGAAAGTAATAACTGAATTAATTAGATTAATTAGATAGATTCAAATTGTTACATGACAGATTAGAATTACAACTTAGTTCAAAAATTAAATGATTATGTGCCAACAGCTTCTTCTCGTTTGGTGGAATAGTAAACTTGTAAGTTTATATATGAACTTTACTTCAACAGAAAGTGAACAGTGATCCGCACTGAACTTTCTTATACTTAGTTATACAAGATTTATTGAAAAAACTTTTCAAAAATTTTAATTTCAATATATACAATAGTTTTTAGATAACTCATGCCGTTTCGAGATATGGAAAAAGATGATAAGGGTAAACCGGTTGAGATATTGCTTCCAAAATAATAGCACGTTCTCTTTCCTATAGAAATCTTAAGTTTTTAAATTCATAGTGTTAGCTCAATGGTTTGGACGCTAGAGCGCGAACAGCCACACACACTCACGCATACATCATTCCGAAAATAGTCAGAATCGATTTAGAGCACCTCAAAACATTGTTAGTTTTATATTGAAACTTTTTCGGTAAATATTAAGACCAAATATGCATATAATAAATTGACATACTTATGCGTTCGACATGTGCATCAGAAATGTAAAAATATAAATAGAAATAAAACTAAAAAACTATAGAACAATCTAAAAATGCAAAGATTGCTCGACGAGGGGTAGAACAAATTTCAAATGGTCAAAAAGCAAAAATGCAAGAAATGGAAGGTGACAACAAAAACAATGCCAAAATTTCGATAAAATTAAATAATCTTAAAAAGCAAATTTCAAAAACTAAACTGTTAAACAGAATGTCGAATCTTTCAAAAATATAAGCAGAAAAATTTTAAAGTTAAAGTTAAAAGTTAAATAAATAAAAATAATTGTAGCAAAACATTAATAAATCAATTTAAGTGTAATCTGTCGCAAACGCGAGAAATACAACATCAAAAACCTAGGAAACATAGGAGAAAACGTAAAAATACAAGAATTCAAAAATACTGTTATTAAGATAAATCCAAAAATACTTTAAAAAATTGAAAAAATGAAATATTGTAAATGTAAAAAGTGTTAACATTACAAAAAACACAAAAATTAAAAGAAAAGAATTAAAAAAAAGTGGCTGAAGTCAAAAATGTTGAAATATTTGACATTGTCAAGTGACAGATTTGATTAAGCTGAGGCAAAATGACAAAATGTCCTCCATCTTGAAATAAAATCGCGCCATCCTATCTCAGAAACGCGTGCATTGTTTAACCTGAAACATGGAAACATTAGGAATAACTGCCGCAAACGGACTGGTCATTAAAATCGACCACAAACCTACTACTAGTGATAATGAAGAACAAAGCGAAATTGAGGAATCTCAAAGAAATTTGGGTTTATATCAATGAGGATCTGTGAAAGAAAAAGAGAGAAAAACAAACACAAATAAGAATTATGGCAAAATGCTATACTATAATAAGATAAATGGGGCACGACGCAGAGGAAACGAAAATATAGAGATGTTCAAAAAAGCAAAAATTAGGACGAACAAAAGGAAGAACGAGGGGAAATGGAAAAAGGGACAGGATTGGGGCAGTTACAAAAATGAGAAAACACTGAAGGGAATCAACAGAAAAAGGAATATCAAAAATGAACAGGAAAATAAATATGGAAAATAGCAACATGGAATGTGCGGGAAATAAAAGTACAGAATAAGAATTGGCGGAAAGTAGGGAAAATGCAAAAGTGGAATTATGACGGGTGTTTTTTTTTAAATTGGCGTCAAAGCTGGCCGTGAATGTTTAACTGCGAACGAACCACCATTATTAATTTGACATCTTAACCTATGTCTAACCGTAACCTCACTTTTAATCGTCAACAGTTGTTAATTAAGTGACGTTTGAGTATATGTACAATATTATGGTTCGTTCATAGTATGTACAAGCTCTATATATATATATTAGGGCGGGTCAAATTGTATGGACCGATTTTTTTTTATGAAGCGTATAGTAAAAATGTAATCTATAGGTGATTCTGAGAAATTTTGCTCAAGAGACCATAGCTCTAAGTCGGATTTGGAGCCCCCCAAAATTTCAAAATAGAAATTTTTCCATATATACATAGAACAATTTAATTAAATTCGTCATAAAATCGGATAGAATTATAGTAGATTTCTCAATTTGGGCTTGTTTGAAAGGTATTTTTATCACCTTTCAGAATCTGTATTGATACCTGTAGAATAAGTCGTCAATGGCAGCATTGTTCAATTGAACAACTTTGTAACACTGAATAATGACGTTACAAAATAATGACGTTTACCACCACTAAACGTTGCCAAGCTTGCTTTTCCTTCTTCCTTAATCGTTCATCGTGCAATACGCACTCAGTTTGCCAAAATACTTAAATAAAAACTCGGTTATCACAATACCAATATTTACTTTCTTATACATTATGTATAAGTATAGGAATCATGAAAAATTTCGAACTCGAGATTTCAACGGATATACACGTTTTGAGGTCCCCTGAATCGTTTCTGACTATTTTCGGAATGACGTCTGTGTGTGTGTCTGTGTCTGTGTGGTACTGTGTGTCTGTGCGCGCTCTAGCGTCCAAACGATTATAGCTAGAGCTCTTCAACTTTAAACTTAACATTTGTATGTAGCAAGGAGGAAAACGTCCTATTTTGAACGCAATCTCTTAACCGGAAGTGATGGTTTACTCTTATCACCTTTTTCCATATCTCGAAAACGGTACACGTTACTGGAAAACATATTCTTACATAAATTATAGATATTGGGGTAATTACTGTGGGGAATTTGCAAACGGGGTTCTATATATACTAATTCAACACGTGTGCGCTTAAGGGATAATAGCCGCATAAATGACCGGGGAAATTCCGAATTCTGTGTGGTCGTTCGTGATGTTCTTGCCGTGTTTTTCCGCTTTTTTGATTTCTAGCGTTTCTAACAAATTCAACCGTTTGCCTTTGGTAGTTGTATGCAATGTTTTAAATTTATTTAGATCCGGGAAATGGTTCTTTGTTATGCAGGTCTAGATAATTGATCGTGCCATCTTCGTTGTTTTCTGTCTCTACGGTGAATTGTACTTGCTCGTAGAAGCAATTACCTAGACCTTCAAATTGGGAAAAAAGAACAACACCTGACCTTCGACATATTCAGAAAACATACTTTCTCAGACGCCATAACAAATGCCAATTCTTGTCAATTCAATATAAAAATGAGTGCCTTTCGGTCATGGATACACAGGCTTCTAGTATTGCCCCTATCGACTGCCAACTACAGAAGTTGAATAAAGAAGTTGAGATCCTGAAAGCCATTGTAAGAAACAATAATTACCATGAAAGCGTCATCGATCGGTTGATAAGGAAAAAACGTCAGAAGCTATTAACCAAACAATTGTACGCACCGGTGGAGGATGTCCAGCGCAATTATTGCTTTATCAATTATGTTCTTAAGTTTAGTGACAAAATCTCCAATAGGTTACGTCACAGCAACCTAATACCTATTAGTGTAAATAAAAAGAACTTGGGAACTAAATTGGTAATTGGTAACCCGTTTGCAAATTACCCACAGTTTAATACACTCTTTGAAACTTTAACCAAGTGTTTAATTTTTAAATTTTTTAACTATAATTTTAGATTTAGTCAAAGAGTGCAGTGATAATATCAAAGTTATTATGGATAATCAAGAACCATCAACATCGTCTGCGGTGTCTTCGCAAATGGAAGCAACAACATCAACAAGTTTTGACTCTAGATTGACTAACATGCCTCATCAAGATATTGTTGTTTTTGGTTTATCAAGTGATTTAAATGATCTTAGTTTGCCTACTAAATGTGACATTTTAAAATATTATTTTTTTTAAGTGATCGTGCTAAATTTGAAAACAAAATGTTCTCGTATAAAAATTTCCAAATTTGGTGTAAATTAAATATTGAAATCATTAATAGAAAGAGTGTTTTAAAAAAATTAACTGGTTTGCTTGATAAATACCAGAAACATGTACAACATAGAAACAAAAGAGATGAATTTAAAGCATTTGTTGATTCAATAAACGAATTATTTTATATTGGCAAATGTAATTGCAAATTAAAAACAACAGAATGCTCGTGTGGATTGATTCCAGAACATCTAAAAGAATTTATGATGGACCAGCATAATGTTAGAAAATTCACAATACCTGAATATACCTTGAATATTCAAGACGTTGAAGAAGTAGCTACAACAATACCAACACTTACAACTGGTACCGATGATCCAAGTTACGAACCACCTGAATTACACATGGATGAAGATGAAAATGAAGCAACAACAGAAGTTCCAGAAGCAACTGTTCAAATGAGACGAGGTCATTATACTCAAAGATACGATGCCTTACATTTTGCTATGATGTGTGATAGATTCGGTGTTTCAGATAGAGTCGCTTCGTGTTTAGCAACAGCTTTATTCGAAGATATAAATTTTAGATATGTTCATGGTAATCTTGTTATTATGGATAAATCAAAAGTGGCTAGAGAAAAAGTTAAATCTAGAGATGCAGTGCTCCGTACACGACATACAAATTCTTCCATAACTGCATTCTCTTTCGATGGTAGAAAAAATGACTCATTAACTACAGAGAAAGTTAATGACAAATTTCATACCACTATGGTAAAAGAACCGCATTTAGTTGTTCTGAAAGAGCCCTATAATGAGTTACTTGGATATGTAAATTTGGGTAGTCAAGAAGATGCAAAAACCAAACACAGAAAACTGAATGAATTTTTCAACAATAAAACATTAACAGTTGATCAATTAATTGGCATATGCAGTGATGGTGAGCCAACAAATACTGGAACAGAAAATGGTGTTTTACGATTATTTGAAAAACAGTTAAATAGACCAATTCACTGGTTTATATGTCTGCTTCATTTCAATGAACTGCCATTTCGTCATTTATATGAAGCATTGGACAAAACAGTCACCAGTGGACCACGAGCAGCAAGTGGAAAGTTATTCAAAGCTATTCAAGAATGTGAGAAATTGCAGGTATGTAACACTTTATTTTATTTAATATCATCATTATTTATTGTCATTATTTTACTTTTTCGATTGGGATAAAGTTAAAATAAAATAATTGCATTTTAATTGATCTAAACATTTCATTTTTCAGGTAGTAGCTGATTTTGATCCAATACCACTGGAGAATATGCCTGCAATGATGGATCATGAACATGAGCTCGAACTATCAACAGATGTTAAATATTTATATCAAATAGCTAAAGCAATTTCGAATGGTATTGTTCCAGTTGATTTAGCTAACATTAAACCAGGACCAATTGCACATTCTCGTTGGTTAACCAAAGCAAGTAGATTACTACGATTATATGTAACAACTAATACACCATCGACCAATTTAAAAACTTTGGCAGTTTATATTATTACAGTTTATGTGCCAATGTACTTCAATGTGAAGTTTTATAACTCTGTTGTGCACGGCAGTGCACTTTTATTAAAATTTATACGTTGGACACGATACTTACAACCAAACTTTCGTAATATTGTAGATGGTGTAATTCAAAACAACTCATATTACGCACATCCAGAAAATATCTTATTAACAATGTTATTTGATGATCGAAAAGCAATACGGGATAGAGCTATCAAAAAGATTTTACACTATCGAGAACAATTGTACGATCCAACTAAACTCAGAGTTTACAAAAAATATATCTTAAATTTCAATGCTACCGATTATGTCAATATGGTTGACATGAATAACGACGATATATTATTTGAACCAGCATTTACTCGACAGATTCCATATGATCACTTGGTAGAATACTTAGATTTCGTTGAACCACCACTGGCTGATCGACAAATTCCAATGCACATACAAGGAACAGAAAGACATGTACAATTATTAACGAGTGTTTCAAAACGAGTTATAGAAAAGAATCGTGAAGGAGTTATGGCAGTGACATTAGAAAGTCGTAAGAAAACTCCTCGAATGGAAAGTAAAAAGGACTTTAAAAAATAATATTACCACGTTAAAACATTAAATTGTAGGTCGAGAATAATATTTAAAAATAAATTGAATAAAAAATGTAAAAATAGTGTTTTCTTGTTGAAACCTTGAAAATGTTGATTTTTTCAAATCGATTTTCCTACAAAAAAATTGATCGTAATAAAAGTTTTTGGAAATTATCTGAACTTTTATAATCTGAATTCTGAATTCTGAATTTATTAGTTAAAAGTTCATTTTAGGCTATTTTTCGACAAAAAATTCCTAATATCTCTACTAAAAATAAAAAAAATATTGGTATCAATACAGATTCTGAAAGGTGATAAAAATACCTTTCAAACAAGCCCAGATTGAGAAATCTACTATAATGCTATCCGATTTTATGACGAATTTAATTAAATTATTCTATGTATATATGGAAAAATATATATTTTGAAATTTTGGGGGGCTCCAAATCCAAGTTAGAGCTATGGTCTCTTGAGCAAAATTTCTCAGAATCACCTATATATTACGATTTTGCTATACGCTTCATCAAAAAAAAAATTAACCCGCCCTAATATATATATATATATATATATATATATATATATATATATAATTTACATGAAAGATGGTCTAATCTTACACCTCAATGGTATAGTGAACATTAATTAAAACAGGTCCATGAAGACTAACTGGTGGATCGCTAGATAATATTGTTTCTGGGTTATTACCCTTCGTCAGTAGCGATTACCAAGAACCTTAGTTGTTGAAATACCTTTACATGTAGTGGCCATCAAAACTTCTTGGCGCGAGCCAATCACTCCTAACGAACCACTGACAACAGAACACTGTCAAGACGATACCTTGTCTACCTTGTCTTGCGGCGAGTAAACAAGACGACTATCAAATGTCCAGTGTAAACATATAAAAGGATTGCTGCAATTAAGTTCAAAAACAATTCAAATTGACAAGACGCATTTTCAATATTTTTCGTTAGTCTTGGACCTGTTTTAATTAATGTTCACTACACCATTGAGGTGTAAGATTAGACCATCTTTCATGTAAATTTTACATTTTTCTGTCAAATTTGACAAGACGCATTTTCAATTTGAATTGTTTTTTAACTTAATTGCAGCAATCCTTTTATATGTTGACACTGACACAAAGTAGCCATGATTCCACACTACAGCACAGTATTCAAGTTTAGACCTAACAAAAGCATTAAATAGAGTAATCACTGATTCATTTTCAACAAATGTCTTAGTGTTCCTGGTCAAGAATCCTAACATCCCAAATGCAAACTTCCCGTATATGAAAGTTGAAAGTCAATTCTTCATCAAAATACACTCCAAGATCTTTGTGAACTTCTTTACGTTCCAAAGTCTCATTATCAATTTTGTATGAGTATTGAATGGAGGTTTTCTTTCTTGAGAAAGATACGACTGCACATTTGTTGATATTCAGAGTCAGAGAGTTGGACTTACTCCATTCATACAAGGAGCCTAAATCCTTTTGCAAAGCAACGCAGTCATTATTGCAAGTTATTTTCTTATATATTTTAAGGTCATCAGCGAACATCATACATTCCGATGAAATACAATCCACAACATCATCTGCGAAAATCAGAAACAGTAGAGGTCCAATAATGGAACCTTGTGGTACTCCACTGACAGACATGTATTCGTATGATTTAAAACCTCGATACTGCACAAAATTCATTCGATGCTTTAACTACGACCTGAATACTTCAATCAAGTCATGTTGCAAAAAGAGCAGGATGATATGAGTCCTCTGGCACAAGCAAGTTCCCAGAACGTTCAATATTACTGCAGGTATGCTTTGAACAAAAAATTAAATCTAAACATTTATGAAATTTATTAGTGATAGTATTAATTTGCATAGCATTCGTAGTGGCTAGACAATCCGCAACACTATTTGATTTTGAACATTGATCAATACCCAAACTAGGAATATTAAAATCACCAGCAAATATAAAATTTTTGTCAAAAAGTGCAAGTAACTCAAGTTTTTGAAATAAATGTTCATAAACAAACGATGGTGTCGATGGAGGTATGTACGTCACTATAACATTGACGATCACATTATGTTCACGTAGCTGAACGCATAGAACATCCACATTGTACCGAACCAAGTCTTCATCTTCACCAATTTGCACCTCGCTGCAACTAAAGCTGGACTTAAAAGCCGCAGAATTGACCAAGTTGTCACTCGCCCAGGTCTCTGTTAATAAAACAATGTCAATGTCATCAAATGACAGAAGGTTGTTATAAAACTCAAAAATTTTTGTATTCAGACCCCTCACATTTTGGTAGTAATATTTCACAGTTAATTTCGACTGCTGGACGCAATCCCGTTTTTTTGCATAACGATTTTTGGTTTACCAAGTATGTATCTTAATATTATGCTTTCTCCCTTAGCTTTACGTGCACGGAAGTCATTTAACGTGTTAGTTTTACAATCAATTTCTCTAGCCGTCAAATCCTTCGAAATAAATATTTGCTGTTCATTTCCTGTTCCATTTTCTTGGTATTACGCAGAACAGTTTTAACTTCACTTACCGAGTTTAAAACAACCTTGAGTGGTCTACATTTAGTAGGTATCTTGACCCTTCCCAGTCTCAAAATTTTTACCCCCTCGATCTGTATCATAGAATCCACATGAATAACTTTTAAAATATCAAGCGTCGTGTTGCGATCATCATTTGATTCACTT
Source organism: Geotrupes spiniger (assembly GCA_959613385.1). Classification (NCBI taxonomy): domain Eukaryota; kingdom Metazoa; phylum Arthropoda; class Insecta; order Coleoptera; family Geotrupidae; genus Geotrupes; species Geotrupes spiniger. The sequence goes on from OY390735.1 coordinate 38,881,130, forward strand.
TCCGGCACATTAAACATCACAATATTGTTCTCCTTAGATCTACGCTCATCCATTTCCTGAACAACCTCTTCGAAGGTAAACGCATTTCCTGAATTGTTGTCAGGTGTCGCTAGACTATTTTTAATTTCAACGATTTTTGTTATGTCTGCCATTTCCCTCTGCAGAGATGTTATAAGATCCTTGAGGCTCTGAATATGATCAATGATATCACAACCAGAGCAGGTCGAACAGGTCCACTTTATATTCTTTCTTGATCGTAAAACTCGCGTATCTTTGTCAGTTAGATTCGCACAAATATTGCTGAATATACCTCTGCACACATAGCAAGTAACCGTGTCATTATCCGGTGCGTTTTTACCACAGCATTTACATGAAACCATAGTGCTGTATTAAACAAAAACACAATTGGAAGAGGAATTAGACAAAGGACACAACCTTCACGCTGTCGGTGCCCGTCGCAGCGACTTTCAAATTCAAAACAGACAAATTACATAGGCAACGGAAGGGCTCAGCAACAGGACCACAAAGGAAGAATTTAAGATTAATTTAAAATTAAATTGATTTAAAACATTTATTTTAAATCCATTAATCCGGCTACAGAATGTAATAATTTAAAGAAACGATGCAAAAAACAACGGCAGAAAAACGAACAAGTGTTTTTGTATAGGTAACTTACCACATAAATTTCACACTAAATACATTTTTATATTAAATACAATGATGTTTCTAAGGAAATCTACTGTCATAAACAAAAGCAATACACGTTCGCACTACACGTCCGTGCTCTCCAAAGATTCACACACAAATCACATAAGAACTAGAGAACGGGGTTTACTGATATATGAAGGAGTGGAAGAAGCTGGATACCATACTTTAAAAATATGGGAATATATTAGTGAAATAATGTACGATGAAAGCCGTAATCGTCCTACGTTACAAGTGAAAATTGTCTTCTTCAATGCAATGTTGCTTTTCGCGTATTTGTTTCATTTCCCGGCTTTTGTTGGTTGCTACGGCTATGATGTCTAAATATTGGTAGTTTTATATCACGTGTTATTCGTTACCGAGCCGATATATGTCGTAAGAATTTAACAATTTAAGGTAGTACCAAAGCGGGCTACTCACACGCCTGCCGCAGGGCCAATCTAGGGTATAAAAGTGGGGATGACCCTTGATTGCCTCCTTAATTGTGATGTGTATAGGCAAGCAGGGGCAATTTTGTAGATTGCCCCTGCGGCAGGCGGCAGCGGCGCGAGACCATCCTTGAGCGGGCTACTCACACGCCTGCCGCAGGGGCAATCTAGGGCGCACGGCGGCAGGGGCAATTCGAGTCGTGTCTCTACACACATGCCTGCCGTTCAGTGTTCGGTTATAAGTTGAGGTGAATACACGTGTTGACAGTTACCAACGAACTGAGAAATTGCCCCGATCGCGCTACAGACGGGGCAATCTAGGGACCAAGGATGGTCTCGCGCCGCTGCCGCCTGCCGCAGGGGCAATCTACAAAATTGCCCCTGCTTGCCTATACACATCACAATTAAGGAGGCAATCAAGGGTCATCCCCACTTTTATACCCTAGATTGCCCTTGCGGCAGGCGTGTGAGTAGCCCGCTTAAGGGAGCAAGGTAGTAGACTGTCGTTTTTACTAGTAAAAATAAAACATAAATAAAAATCTATAAATTAAAAACAAACCCTACTACACTTGATTTTTAACAAATCTAAATATGTATTTGCGCAACGAAGTTGCCATCTTCGGTAGAATATTCGGAATTCCGGAAAATAATGATATTAAGAATGAATGCATAGACCGATGCCATAGAGTGGGTCATCAGCAAGGAAAGTTTTCACGCGGAATTCTGGTGAAGTTTATAAGCTATAAATACAAACAACAATTAGTAAATAATAGAAATATGAATATGAATGGAACTACTAGAATGAATTTTTTGTCAACTCGGGACTTAGACATCAAATAAATATAACACCTCTTGTGATTTCTCCTTCTTTAAAAGATTTCTGCATTTTATTTTATTTTATTTGTGAATATTCTAATGGCCAATCTTAGTTTATATTTAAGTAGTTTTTGGGGCAACAATTGTGCGTGTTTTATACAACTGCATTATTGGGGTATCAGAAACATTTCTAACACTTAATATAATTGACAGATATATCTCTATTACTGGTTATAATAAAGTAAGAAAGGGTAGGGATGATGGTCGACGGGGTGGCGGTGTGGGCATATTTATTAAACAAAATTTTAATTATACGAATGTAATTTTACAGAATAATATATATTACGAACAATCATGGATACAATTAACAGTAAATAAATCTCATTTCGTTGTAGGTGTCATTTACAAGGCACCCGACACTGACGTACCTAATTTTTTGCCATCATTAGGGATGGTAGCGGAATTAATGTAATGAAATTGTATTTATGGGAGATTCTAATATAAATCTATTAGATGATACTAACAGGTCCACTATTTTATTTCGCACTATGTGTGACGCAATTGATCGACATATCGACATATACATGCCCCAATTAAGACTGCCACTTTCCACAAACCTAGGACTCCTTGGCTTACGGAACCATACGGCTGATGATGTATTTACGTGATGATGCGCTTAAAAAGGCAAAAATAACTAAAACGATAGCGGCCTTTCAATATTATAAAGAACTACGTAATCTCACAACATCGGCAATACCAAGAGAAAAAGAGCATATTTACAATACAGCGTTTCAAACAAAAGTACTAAAATTATTTAAGGATGTAGCCGATCTAAATATTTATAATAAATATAATAAATCTGCAGTGGTCCGTACTAAACTTTATTACTACATTTTTCGCAAAAAGAATATTTTTTTTTCGATATGTACCGTTTTCGAGATATGAAAAAATGTGATAAGAGTAAAAAAACACTTTCGGTTGAGATATTGATTTCAAAATAGGACGTTTTCCTCCTTGCTGTATACACATCTTAAGTTTAAATTCCTTAGCTCTATAGCTCTCATCGCTTGGGTGGTAAAGCGTGCACAGACACACAGAGAGACACACAGACATCATTCCGAAAATAGTCGCAATAGATTCAAGGGACCTCAAAACGTGTATATCCGTTAAAATCTCGACTTCGAAAATGTTCATGATTCCTAAACTCACTTGCACAGAAAGTATAAACAAGTAAAATGAATTGATGTTCCATAAAAAATGTAAATTTAATCAACTCATTTTTTGCAAGTAATACAGTGAACTTTGTTAGCAACTCGCTGATTAATTATTATAACGATAATATTATTCGCAACTGTCATGTCCCATTCTCTCTCGTGAAAGTTACTGAGTTTGAGGTGGGCTTCTATTAAATCAACAGCACAAGGCGTTGACAATATCAATATTAAGATGTTAGACCACTGTTGTCTGTTCCTACTTCCACATATTACCCATTTGAGTAATATCTGCTTATCTTAAAACGTATATCCCACATGCTGGAAAGAAGCGGTAGTGGTTCCTATCGCTAAAAACAATAATCCTTCAACATTTAAAGATTTGCGTCCCATAAGTCTCCTGCCTACCTTATCTAAAGTTTTAGAAAAAATTATTGATCGTCAAATCCGTTCTTACACATACGATTTTCTGCCGAAAACTCAATCAGGATTTCGAAGTGGGTATAGTTGCGCAAGTGCCCTAGCTGATATTACTGACAATTTATTTAAGGCAGCTGATGATAACAAAGTTACAGTTATGGTGCAACTTTATTATTTCAAAGCCTTTGATAAGCCATGATTTTGGACCCGTCCCGCATTTTTTTATTTTATAATTTTTAGAATACTTGCCTTGAAACAATCATAACGTTTTTTTTAATTTATTGTGTTCATAAATAAAGTAGAAAAAAATATTAAATTTCTATATTTTTACACTCTTTCGAAACGATCATTTTTGCGCCAAGCTATTACGTACTAATGGTAATTATTCTGATTGGTCTAGAAATTGTACACAGAGATTGTACACGCCTCTTTTGTATTTACATCGTAGGTTCGTAGGGGTTATGTTATATGTTTATATGTAATACATATAATCAATTCGTTTCATTTCATTTATTATTATTTTATAAACAATGCCTGCGTGTTTCGTTTCTCGTGGTAAAAATAACACAACGATGAAGGAAAAGATATTTATAAGGGTGCCTAATGATCCAAAAATTAGGGCGACTGGGTATGATACTGTTGGATTAATATGCGATGTACACACGCAGTCTAAGCAGTTGTGCTGTGAGGATCATTTTGAGGTAATGTTAAAGTATGTCATTGCAGTATTATTATTATCGATATATAATATTTTAGCTTGAATCGGATGCCAAAAATTGGGTTTTTTATAAAACTATTGGTAACAAAATTATATTGAAGGAAGGTGTCATTCCACACAAATGTCTTATTGATAGTTTGTGTGCAATCCAGCATACCAGTAACATCAATTACAATTTCTCCCATAAAAGAAACTAAAATGGTTGTGAAGAAGTTGAAAGAGTGTATTAGTGATTCAGCCTCTTCATCAAAGACTTCTACTGGCCAGTCTGATTATGTACCTTCGTCGCAATCATCTACTGATGATATTAGTGAAGACAATCAACATAAACAACAACAGCGATTGCTTACAACAACAAATGTCATCTGTAAAAATCCAAAATTTTATTTGGGAATCCCAGATGATCTCTACGATTTAGTCAAACTTGTGGTAAACAATGCCCAAGTATCAGATAGAAATGTTTTTGTTGTCCTTAAGAAGATGAAACTTGATGACCCTTACAAAAGACTGGCAATAGATTTTGGCATGAGTGTTTCAAATATTCAAAGAATATTTAGTCAGGCAGTACCACAAATTGCTAGCTTATTTAAAGACATAATTTTTTCGCCTAATATTAATACAGTAAAAAATAATTTACCATTTCCATTTCGAAGCCGATACAGCAAAGTATGTTCAATCATAGATTGCTTGGAAATAGAAAAACCAACCGAATCTTGTGAACCAGAGTGCCACATGGTCAGAATACAAGAAGTGTAACACCATAAAGTATTTGGTATCGTGTACTCATGGTTTTATTAATTTTGTGTCTCCGGGTTATGCTGGTAGGGCAACTGATAAAGATGTAGTAGTGGAGTGTCAGTACTTAAATGAAGTACCACCAAATTCATGGGTAATGGCAGACAGAGGCTTTAAGCATGTTGGCTCACTGTTGGCACAAAAACATTGTCATTTAGTTAGACCACCAAGTGTACCATTAGTGATGCTCAGCATTCTGCATCAGAAGTTAGAGAAAGCAAGAGGATAGCCAGTCTGCGGATTCATGTTAAACGAGTGATTGGACGAATAAGAGAATTCAGAATGTTAGGTCCTCATTCGTGTGTGGATCACCAGTTGGTTTATTTAATGGACTATTTAATGTTAATTGCGTGTGGCAATGTCAATATACAGGGATCTTTGTAAAATTTATTTTAATAAAAGTTTAAATATAAATAAATAAATGGAAATAAAAACACATTTACAACTAATTTACTTCTTCAATTGGTAGGTAGCAATAACACACTTGACCATGATTTGTACAATTATTAATGTCATAAATATAAGCATTATATAGCTGACAGTAAGAATTTTGTATATATTATTAAACAAAATGTGCTGCATATGCTTTCAACTAATAACAATACACCAATAATAATACAAAATAAATTTAAATGCTTTATTAAATTACATTACAAAATACTTTTCACATAAATTTTTGTCAAAAGATATGTCATAAATGCACAAAATCTGGTGCTGCAATGCAGAACAGTCCTTTTATTTTATTAGCAAAATACATCTGTACTACAAATCTATACTTTTTAACTTTGATGGACACTTGACTTCAATACAAAAATCCGATGATATACCATCAGGCGATGCTCCAAGTACAGGATACTTTTTATTCAACAATAACCCTGACCGATTGATTTGGATGTTCCTTAATTTTGATACTTCTTCCAAAACAATTGGTTCTAACTTTCGCCCTCTGGACATAGCACAGGTATCAAATGGCTTGGATGCTCCCATCATGCTCTCTGTTAATGCACCCGTTAATGTTTTGCACTTAGCTGCTTCATAAATTCTAGAAGCGGTTATACGTCCAAATCTCAGTTCATACCAATCAGAACTGTTTGCTTGTTGACGAGACGCTGCTTCTGCTTTTCTCGTTTTATCATCGATCATATTTTCACTAACAAATTGCAAAAAATCATTGGCATTTTTGTTGTCATTACCACTCGAGTATTGCATATATAAGTGATATATCGATATTAATTTAAATTTATTTTCTTTAAACAAATCAAATAGACCTCCACTTGCGTTGCCAAAGGAAGATAAAACTTTATTTCGAAAAGAACCCGAAACATGTTCCAACGGTGAGGGAGTTTTGTTCGTCAAAGTAGCCAATGACTTACATTTATTCGTATGTCCGACTTGGGGAAGAGCGGGTTTCTTCCAGTAACAAGTTGTAGATGTAACCTATGGTTCTTCACTCCGTCTATGTAACCAAGTTAAGAAGGCCACACCATGCTTACAACCATCTAAATAATTAAAAGAATATTGTTATTACTATTTTGTTAAAGTTGTATATGAACAAACCTTCAGCAGCTGTACAGTCCAGGCATTTACAACTTATTACTACTTCTTGCACTTCGTTAATAATTGCATTCTATACTGCTTTTTATGAATTTTATGCTCCGGAGTAATGCGAGCATTCACAATACATGTGTCTCCATCACGTTTTAATTGCACATAACCTATAGCCTTGTCACCGTAGTCAGCTTTGCTAGCTCTAGAGATTAATTCAAATTATTATTTATATTATTATCATAATCAAATACTTACTTAGCAGTTTTAACATTCCGAATTTCAGCGCTTATAAAATCTGTATTAGAGGAGAAAAATGCGGTTAGCATTTCTAAATCCACAGCTGGTAAATTTTCAGACGATGCTTTCTTAAAACCGAGCTCCATTTTTATAATATATAAAAAGCAAACACACAAACACTTGTTGAAACGTTTGGCTATGTTAACACACGATGTCACGCATACAAACAACCAGCATTTCGTAAAGAATACTAGCCAATCAGCGCACTGACCATTAGTACGTCACAATGGCACATCGTGTTATCGTGTATACCGTTTAAACACATTATAATTTTTTATCTACTTTGCATTAACAATAGGTCCATTATGATACTGAAATGGGCTCAAAACAGTTTAATAATAGAGGCTATTATTAAACTGTTTTTGGTAACTATTTGTTCTGTAAGACTGGCGACATTTCATTCCACTGCTCATAACACACGCGTCAAATATCGAATACATAACCATAATCTTAGAAACGTTAAATTTATTACAATTATTAATGCGCTATTTGAGCAACACACTAAACGAAAAGCTTGCACCAAAGCAACATAGCTTCAATCCTTCTCTTCTGCCATATTTTTGAAGTTTTTCACCAAATTTAAAGAAATTTAAATATTTCAAATGGTATTTTCCGCCTGTCAAATATGACTTGACGATGTCGCCATCGTTACTCCTAAATACCCCTAGGTTATAATGCTACATTTTTTTGTATTCGAAATTTTGTATAATTTATATAAAATCAGTAACGCAAAGTAGATAAAATAGTATATTATACTCGATACAAGAGGCATTGTAGCACTTGCTCCATTGGAGCACTACTCGCTTCGCTCGTCGTGCCCCAAACCCACGCGTGCTACAATAAGGCCTCTTATCAGTGGCGGCTCGTGAACTCGGGGATAGGTGAAGCAGAATCGGTGGCAAGACCCCCCCCCCCCCTATAGCGAGTCATGTAAATATATTTTTTCCCGGTTTGAAAAAATATATAGTTATATGAAAACGAAAATAAAAATAACGTTATGTTATGGTTTTAGTTTTTTTTTATTTCTTGAATACAATGTCAATTTTCTTTCCTTTAAACTTATCGATTATATCGTCGAAAAATGGTTCTGCATTAATTAACTCATTTAATAGTTCTTTTTCAATTGAAAGTTTCGATAATAATAATAACTTTTTAAAACATCGATTATACATTTTGTCTTTAACTTTTACAATTTTATTGGTATTTAATATGTCGGTTTTTCACTATTTAAAATGTCTTTTTTGTCATTATCATTCCACCTTACAAATACTGTTTCTAATAAAATACACACTGGATCTTGAGAAGGAAACATATTGCACGTAATAACAAATGAACGTTACAATGAGACAGCGTAAAATTTTGCTTCACTGGCCAAGCCGAAACTGTGCGTAGACGTGCGGTTGTCATGGCAACCGAGCTATTAACGCGCATGCATCGCTGAAGCAGCATCAAGGTGTTCAGATTCTGCGTCATTAGAACTATCATATGTGTACATCCATCGGCACTTTTAACAAGGTAGATTTTTTTTATTTTCAGAGCGGGAGAGCCACGTATGTTACCTTTCGAGTACAATTTATTCTAATTATACAAGAATATGTAGGTATTAGATTAAAAAAAAAGAAAAAAGTGCAAAATAATTTTGCACTTGGGAATTATTTTTAAGTGAAGCGGCGCTTCACCTGCGTCATCGGAAGAGCCGCCACTGCCTCTTATTAAACTTGTATAATAATATACTATGTTAAATTTATTTGAGAACATCTATGGCTTAAAATATATGATGATTAACTTCGGCCATATTTAAATTGTCTGTTTTATTTGTTTTTATTGCTCAATTGTGTCAATTTAACTATGCGGGACGGACCCTATAGTCACTTTGGTTTTGGGCAGGGAGCCATAGTCTATGTCAACAAGCCTCACTCTTGAAGCCCTCAAAGAGAATATCCGTAAGGAATGCGGGAACCTACCGCCGGAAGTTCTAGCAAGAGTGATGGAAAATGCCATAAATCGGGCCCGTCAGGTCATCAATTCTGGCGGCGGTCACTTGGACGATATCATTTTTTCCAATTAATAAAAACAAATTTAGACATCAAATAAACAGTCAAAGAATATCGGGTGACAACTTTTGCGAAACTGATGTTCATACATTAAATACTAGAAATGATGGATTGCTCGCTCCACGAGCACAGCACCTTGAATTATTTAAACGTTCATTCTCATATCATATACTCAAGTGCTATAATGCTATACCTCTTGACCTGAAAATTTTGTCTTATAAGTTTCTCAAGGCGACTGCGTGCGAGATTTTTCCATAGTCAGATTTGTTATTGATTACATGCATGCTTCGGGTTTTTCTTTTTTTGTTTTTATTCTTTGTATTGTTTTTCATTTTCATTTGATCTCTAGTAGTCTAGTTTTGCTTCGTTTAAGTTAGTTTAGTTTAGCTAATAATGAATGTAGGGTACTAAAGTTAGTTAGTTATAATTGAGTGGGGCGTTTATCGCCCCTCCACTGCGACCGCAAGGGTCTATTGTGGCTCACAACTAATTATAGTTCACCCTCAATTCCCATACTCTTTAAATAGAGGAGGATTTTAGTGGGTGAGATTCTGTCAAGTTCTCCCAGCTCCAGTTTTATCTTACCAAAGACTGTGAACCTGATTTTGTCCCCGGCGGGGCAGGCACACATCACGTGCTCTGTTGTTTCTTCCGTTTCACAGCATAGTCTGCACCAGTGGCCTCAGGCACTCCCAGCCTATGCATGTGATGCCTTAGTCGGCTGTGCCCAGTAACCAGGGCTGTCAGAGTTCGCAGATCTTTCCTGCCCAAACCTAACAGTATCCTGGTACGTGCCGCAGATGGGCCCTTTAGTACTAACTTGGAATATCTCATTCCCTGGCACTCCTGCCAGTTTAGCAGTACCTTGTGCTCCATCCAGCTCCTATTCGAGCTTCTGGCCAGGGCTCTTGTAATTCCAAGAGCTGGTTCTGGACCGATAAATTTTTTGATTAGCCCCGCTCTTTGCCAGGGAATCGGCCGCTTCGTTTCCCTCTATTCCAGCGTGTCCGGGTATCCAGACCAGGCTAACCTTGTTGACTCTCCCTAATTGAGAGAGCGGCAGTCCCTGACCGACACCAATGTACATTGATTGTCAGCAAGGACTTTCAGTGCTGTTCTGCTGTCAGAAATTTGTTTTATCGTCCTGTGCTGCCGAGAACTTTTTAATAGCTCTCTTGCGCACATTTCAATGGCATAGACTTCAGCCTGTTGGATCGATGCATGATTACCAAGACTTCTAATCCAGTTCTTGGTTTGCGGCAGAACACTCCAGCTCATGCTCCTTCAGTTGTCCTAGAGTCATCCGTAAATCAGCTCGAATCTGCCTGTAACAGGGCGACTTGATTACGATTCCATTCGTCTCTAGAGGGAACTATGACTTTGTAAGGCAGTCCGAAGCTGTATATTGTAGATATTGTATCAGCCCTCATCCCCAGGATGTCATCCGCTTCAATGTCGGACGACAGCCCATTCCGCATGAAGGCCGATGTCTGCAGCCTTTGCATCTCCGCATTATGAAATCGATGTGTTGCCTTCCTGGCCTCACTTTGCAGGGTACTAAAGTACTTTGACCACAAAATGAGCACACAGCTTGCTTTTTCCTCTTTTCTATGTTTTATGTAAAAACTGTATTAATTTGGATGTCTTATCTGTGGTCAATAAACATTACTATTTTTATCATTATTATTATTAATATAAAAAAGAAAAGTGTTAATCTTTTTTATTTAATGATACAATTTCTTACGACTAATATAAAATTTACCTTGTTTGTTTAGCCATAGCTCGTTTACTTTTATGCTCGGTAAAGTGAATTTTTCTTAAGATTTCTGCATATATTCCAGTATTCATTTCTCTTTGTTTGTAATTTATTTCTTACTACTTTTAATTTACTTTATTTTGTTTATTTCTCTGATTCTTTAAAATCAGTTTGTGTAAGTATACTAAGTGACATAGAAATCCGAACACCAAGAAGTATTTTTTTAATTATTTTAACACCACATGGTCGGCTACCATAGAGGAACAATCGATGAAAAATTCAAGTTAAAAAAACAAAAGACACGAGTTTTATTAATATTAATATTAATATTAATAGTTTTATTAATAGTTTGGCCACAATATAGCCGCGTACACGCGGCTATATTCAAGTGGTCTACAGGGTGCTGCATTGGCGGACGCAACATAGGAAATCCCATGTTAATTTCGAGGCTTTCAAATATTGGCTTCCCTAATTATTTTACAGCAAAATTCCATTTAAATTTTTTAAAGAGCATCACATTATGGTCCAATTGGTGCAAATTGGGCATTTTTCTATGCTCAGTTCGCAAGTACATTAAAAAAATGTATCAGATAAATTTTGAAATTTCAAATCAAAACATCAATTCGGCCTTGGTCACGAACTGTCAAAGTTGACAGACAGTTCTCTGATAAAGTTAACTGACTACGGCCGAATTAAAAATGAGTTATACAACACCAGAAAAAATATTCGTAGTAAAGTTATATTATGCACTATTCAACGTCTAGTAACGAAGTTTGAGAAATAAGGAACAGTTTTGAATAATTGCAAATGCAATAAGGAAACCCAACCCAACCCAAGGTCTGGTCCAGGAAATGCACTGCGGAAAAGAACTAGACATTTTGCTTTTTGTCGAAGAAAATAAAGGAGTAAGTACGAGACAACTTGGTGAAAGAATAGGAGTACATCCCGCAACAGCATTACGGGTTTTAAAAAAACATAAATACAAATCATATAAATATGAGTGCCATTAAGAACTAAGGAGAGGTGATGATGAACAAAGATGTGAATTTTGTATTGACATGATGGAAAAAGCTAACAGTGACAGACAATTTTCAGTAAGATCTCTTGACCTTTCCCCAAATGATTTTTTTCTTTGGAGCAACGTAAAATCTAAAATCTATAAGGACACACGTTTTGAGAACCTAGAAGAGTTAAAGAATGCAATTTCTGCAGAATATGCTAACATCACGCCATATCAGTTAAGTAATGTGCGTAATGAATTTTACGATCGTTTGGGTTATTGTTTAAATGCAAATGGAGGATTCTTTGAACATTTAATTTAAAAATATTATGAGTTTCGTTGTATATTTCTACCAATAAAAATAAATCCACTATTGTACTTAGTTTATTCCTCGATTTTCCCGTCTTATTTCTGCCTCTTTAATGAAAAAACAAAGTCAATGTTAGATACTTGAATAAATTTCTATTATGTTTGTATCCGATGTACAAATTATTTACTCAATTTGGCCGTTGTCAGTTACGATTATGAGATATCTGTCAATTTTAACAGTCCTGACCAAGGCTGAATTGATGTTTTGATTTAAAATTTCAAAATTTAGCCGATACATTTTTTAATGTAACGGAGCAACGGAATTATGTTTTAGAGTTGGCCCTGGAAGAGGGAGATAGACATATGAATGTGTAATTTTAATCCAATAAAATAGTTCATTTAAACTGTCACTTTTTGAAGTATTGTAAAACAGTTTTTAATAAAATTTATGAACATGTTGCACGACGTCAAAGGAAGAGTTACATTGTGATGCCAGTGGTGGCCATATAACTCATCTTATTTGATAATTACTATTGGTTGTAATGATTAAAATGTATTATTTAAAATTTTATTGCCAACATAACCTCAGTTTTTACAGCTTTGCCTGCAGTTTGATTTAATCTAAATTTAAGTTACCGGTAAAAGGGTTGGTACACCTGTTAGTAACGGCGAGTAGTTCTATTACTCAAAATTAATCTAAGACATACGCGAAAACTTCCAAAGCCCTCCCTGAATCACAATTCCGTTGCTCACACGTTATTTACGAAAGCATAGCAAATATGCCCAATTTGTGCCATTTGGACCACGATATAGCACCCTTTAAAAAACTTAAATGGAATTTTGCTGTAAAATAATTAGGGAAGCCAATATTTGAATGCCTCGAAATTAACATGGGATTTCCTATGTTGCGTCAGCCAATGCAGCACCCTGTATATCTGCTTGAGGCACCTCATCCTCAAAAGAAAAGCGTACAACTGCTGTGCACGATTTTGGCAATATTTCGTTAAAGTAAACGGAGCTTTTTCTAACTGTTACTTGGTAACATTGAACTAAAGAAAATTTCAACAATAGGTAACACATGTATTGCTTAACAGAACTTAATTCTGCCCTGTCAAATTCACTCCATTGCCTGTAATTACCACGGCGATGTATTGGAGGCATATTGAATGATACTACCGAATCCCACGACTGCCAATTGACTGACTATGTCACAAAATAAGGCCCTAATGCGATGATATTGTTCTTTCTACATTTACCGCAGCCACCTGCATAGCAAACGAACCCTTCGTTCCAGCACTATCAAAATCTCATCATTTTCTATCTTACTCATGGTTACTACATATGAGAAGTTTGGTTAAAATATTCCAACTCCTTCTTGGTGTCCGGATTTCTATGTCACTTAGTATATTTATTTTCCTCATGTTTCATATTTTTAAGAATAATTCTTTGTAAGAATCTATTTATATCTTTATATTTCGGTTTCTTTATTGTTTCTTTTTTTAAATATTTTACGAATTCATTTTTATTTATTTTATTTTGGAAAATTACTAAATAGTTACTGAGAAAGTTATATTCAAAACAAGTGAATCTGGCTATTCAATATTGGTTATTTGAACCTATTTGAACATCATAAAAACTGAAACAAGGGAAAAACTTGGTAAAATTGTTGTTTTTGCCGTAATTCATTTAATATTATAATTAATTGAACCACTCCACAACCACTACTGTTGTCATCTTCATTTATTTCAGGTTCCTTATCAAGAACGTTTACATCTGGCTTAGCAAAAAAACTGTTCATGTCGTATGCTGTGGTTTCTCTAATAAGCACATTAATCCTGAAGATTCTTGAGTTTCATTGATGATATTTCTGGTTGTTTTTCCAGGTATTGACAAGTAGCAAGTATATTTTTATATAACCGATGCTCGTCTTGGTCTAGAGTAACTATCACTTAATTTGATAATGGGTATTGTTTTCTCAGTCTGCATCATACGAGCGGACTTTATTCCAACCTTAAGGAATTTCTACTCGTTTCCAACGCCGTTTCTTTTATCGTAACGAACACGTTACGAAAGTGAAATATAACGTAATATTTATTTTACCCTGGACACTCGCCACTAATTAGCAATAGATGCCTGGTCAAAAATGTAATGTTATAGCATTGATGTAACATTATTTGCTCCCTTCCTTGCCTGACCTCACTGGTATGTATTCATGTTTTGTCCATGCCCAAATGATGCGTTCCTAACACGTTATACCATAACTGTCGAGAGTAAAATACTGTATTTGTAGGAATATGTGGAAGAAGTAGGTTCTGCATAAAGTCAAAAGTTAGGGAATCAATTTCCTCACTTTTTAATTTTACTTTAAATGTTTTTTTTTTTTCGTTACAAACGCTTCTGCTTTTCTGAGTTGTAGTTCCTGTTTCATGCCTAATATTATATTTTCTTCGTCAGACAAATCTGTTTTTATACGAGTCGTACTCAGTGCAGGTGCATTCCCATGAACAACGTATTTCTCTCCCGGTCAAGTCTGCTGGGAGATATACATATTTGGGATTTTTACGTCTTGAATAGTGATGTCTTGGCGTAACAGATAAACTAATGTTGTAATGTTGTTTCGTCTAATATATGCGCTAATACTGGTTCTATTGTTGTAATAGCCCCTTAAGTTAGATGGTTGTCAAGTGCGCAGTAAATTTTCCTGCATTCTGTAGTTGCCCTATAGTTCAATGGATAGAGAGGAATACTGCTTTCCACACATGAATTTCCTTACTTGGTATCGGACTTTGTAACTAAAATTGCTGCTTTTGGTGTTGATCTCATCTGCATAATTTTCGCGATCAGAGAATATTAATTTTAATTGCTCATTATTTGTTGAGCCATAAAATGTTCCTTTCAGGAGAAATAAACGTCCAAAGTTTTAAAAACAAAGGACTAAATCCTGTGATTTTGTGAACGGCAGTGCCTCAGGTGTCTCAGTAATCTTTTGTGATTTTCGTTGACCTATAATTAGATTTGATATAGCCGTCATTGATGAAAAATACCTTATAAGCTGATGGTGCCATGAACATAAATCGATAAAACGCTTTAGTTACATACGTAACAGTATCTGGTTTCGGATATTCTAACACAGCTTGCAATTTATCAGGGCTAGTTAATCCATTTCTATCAACCTAGGTATTTTAACCAAACTAAACAAAAGCCGGGAGTATACAAAAATGACGAAGGCGATCGCACGCTCGTGTCGCTCCTAATAATAACAGCTGCTAGGAAAGAATAAAGTGTGAAAGTAAATTTCCAAGTGCGCTAAACTCCGCGGAAGTAATAAAAAGCAGTCGGAATTAAGAGCTTAGGTCAAGAAAGCGGCATGCAGAAAAAGTAACAATTGAAAGAAATTGTTACAAGGTCACGCATCCAAACTGTTGAAGTGGCTTTAATTTCTGGCGCGTTTGGAAACCTGATAGGTAGGCAGCCAAACGTTCAAAACATATAAACGATAACCAATAGAAACGTGGACAACTCGCACGGTAAACATCTACAGAGTAAGTAAATGTCCCATTATAAAAGAGATCGCGAATGCGATACTAGAGAGAGCCAACGAATTGCAAGAACACCCCCAGGGAATAAACCCAGCGTAACGAGTGAGTTAAAAGAGTTATAGAAACAGGAAAACATGGAAATAGTGAAGGCAATAGTTCTAAAAGGCGAAATAAGTATTACGAAGGGAGGACAAAAAAGAAAATGAAGCAAACACTAGAGGCACTTGAGGGATTAAAAACGGATATGACGAGAAATACATAAGAGAATGAGAAATTGAGGGCCGAAATCAGAGAAAAGGAAGACCTATGGAAGATGGAAAGGGAATAACTCACTGCAAGGATAGAAATGTTGGAAGGGCATATATGCAGCCTGGATCAAGCAGCAACGAAATGTCACGTAGTGGTTCTGCGAAAGCACTTTGCGCTTGAAAATGGAGATTAAGGAAGTACGCACAATAAAAACGTAATTAATGTGGGGCAATTTCCAAACTTTGAGGAGAAAAGGAAGATAATGACGAATTTAAGTAACTTGCAAGGTACAAATGCCTATATAGAGGTGACCTAAATAAAGAAGAACGCAGGATATATAGCAGAATAACTCCTCAACAATTAAAGAAGAAGTAGAGCGGGTATATTTTTTATGGTCATCTGGGAGCGTCAGGGAGTGTCAAAGAATTAATAGCATATAATAATGAGATGTAATAATAAGAGAAATTATATACAAGAAATTATATACATATGTAAGATAGAAATAACAGTCTTACAAGAAACAAAACAATTAGGGCTAGATAGATATTGTAGATATAGAAGATATGACGTTTTTAAAACTGGTGGAAAAGACAGAAGGCTAGAAAAAGACATATTTTACGAACAATTAGAAAAATAAAGGATTGGAAAGATTGGGAATGTAGAAATGTACCGATCAACAATAAGAGCACACAGTAAACACGAAATATCTAATGATAATGGAAATTAATTTTGCAATAGAAAAAAAACATGGTGGTGAGAAGTACATAGCTAGAATGAAAAGAAATATCTAAAGGGACATGGACACCAGACGAAGGAGTAGACACAGGATTCTATCATTTCTTAGTAAGGATAAGCTGCAAAAACGTGAAGCAAAAGAAACTCACAAAAATAAAAAAACTATCTGATATGAAAAAATTTCAGAATGAGGATGTTAAAACAGAATATCAGGGGGGGATTTGAAAAACAACTAGAAAAATGCTGGCAAACTACACAAGTTGAGATATGGAAACAAACAAAAGAAGTCATTAAAACAAAACGGGTAAAACAACGATCCCGAAGAAAAAGAAACAGATAAACAGGAAAGAGTGGTTCGATGGGTAGTGTGTAGACATAGTAGAGAAGAAATTTATAAAACAAGAATTACTCAATAATAACGCAATAGAAAACAGAGGAAAATATAAGAACATAAGAAAACAATCGCATGTTAGTAAGAAAAAAGATTGTACAATGAGAAAAAACTTATAACCATTGAGAAGAAAAAGAAGAAATAAAAAAGACAGAAAAAGGTTTCCTGCTATGGAAATGGCTATTTTAAAAGCCAGGGACTAGTCTTACTGGGTGAACCGTAACAACAAATAGTAGAAATATGGAAGGAACGCTTTGATGAACTCCAAAAACGAAGTATCAGCAGATGATTAAAACACAAGGAGTTCACTTAACTGAAAGAATAATGGACAACCATGATGATATGCTCTTTGCATAAAAAAGGTGACACATCTTTATGTGAAAAACTATAGAATTATTAAATTAATAGGCACAAGTTAGAAAGTATTACGGAAATATTAAGCAATGTTAGAAGGTGTCCTGAGGGAATATCAGACCACATTTTTACTCTCAAAGCCAATCCAAACAATACAAATTAGGTCTTCATGTGCCATTAATTGATTTCAAACAAGCCTATGATGAATATAAAACAAATTGTACATTTGTTCTCTATTTACTATATCACAGGCAATGGGAAGACTAGAACTAGCTGAAAACTTATAAGGCTTTATGACGTTCAATAAAACAAAAAATAAAGTGCTCTGGAGTGACAAATCAAGAAAATATGTGGTGGGAAATGGCCTAATGCCAATGTGACCCTCTCTCTACTATACTCTTCAATTTCGTTGTTGAAAGCATCATTAGTCACAAAAAAGTAGGAAAAAGAAGCAAAAGTTTTCGGGTTAAAAATAAACTAGCAAAAACAAATGGTAATGGATGAAACCGAACAGGCAGCAGATAAAAATGTGCAAATAATTACAACGATCGAAGCAAATATGAGTTTGGCAGAATAAAAGAGTTCTTAAGCTTGGCAGTCATGATAAACGAATAGGAACGGGGGAAGCAAGAAATAATAGTCAGAATTGCGAAATGTAACAAGAAGTTTGGAAATCTGAAAAGATTAATACGGTGGAACAAACACAGAATACAGCTGGCGTAGAAGAACAAATAAGGAACTAGACATTATGTACAAAGAAACAAATATAACATCTGTCATAAAATTCCGACGACTAAGGTGGGTATGGCCAGAAATAGATTATTATTAATGGTCCTAAACAGATTTCCAATTGGAAGAAGGAGAAAATGAAGAGATGGTTGGAAAGTGTAGAGATCTAAAAAGTATGAAGATCTAAAATTGGAAAAGGAAAACAGAAAAGTGTTCAACAAGGCCTGTAGTGCACATACATATAAAGAAAATTCGTACTTTTTCATATTAGTTGTTAAATTAGCACTTCTTAGGCGATTGAAAATCGATAATATCATCGAGATATACAAAAAACAAAAAGCTGTAGTAATGATCCAACACTGAATCAATGCAAACGTGCGTATTCGACGATAAATCGTGCTCATGGATACCATATGTTCTTATCCAATTTATTCCAACGGTTCGTGATGGTACTTTCGGGTCTCTAACTGTATTTCGCCTTAAGAGCCGATCTTCTCGCCCTTGCGTAACTCTTCGTCATCCAGTACGTCTACGACGAACTTCTAGGTGTTCTTCCTGCCAACGTCTTCAAATCTATGCTATAGTGATGTGTGATCCAATGACACATCTGGCTATCTCACGAAAGGTTAAACCAGCCTCATGCATCCCGACAATTCGTCCTCGTTCAAAAGGCGTAATTTAATGAAATTTGCACGTCTTCGAACTCGTGGCATTCTAAAGGCCCTAACAGTTACAACAAGCAAGAAGACACTCCTAACAAATACGGCAAGTCAACGAAACTATGGTCAAACTAAAGGCACAGGCAACTGTTGCTAACGAGATAATTTCTGTCAGAATTGACAGGTTGGCTTCAAAACTTATTCATTTGTTTTTCTACGTGCACATCATTCTACGATCGGTGGTTCGGGGTGGTATGTTATTTGAAAGACAGTGTAATTGTCACAACTAAATTCGGATATTATCCGTCAATGAATTTAACCTTTTCTAAAAATATTAATAAAGTTGATAATTTAAGTCGTAATTCGTAACTGATTTCAACGTAAAAAATCTGCACCGGTCCGCACTGAACTTTCTTATACTTAGTAATAGTACATTTTCGAAAAAAACTTTTCAAATGAAAGTTGCTTAAAATTTCAATATCTTTTTTAACTTGTATAAGAACAATTTTTTGATAACTCGTACCGTTTTCGAAATAAGGAAAACGGTGATAAGAGTAAACGATCACTTCCGGTTGAGGTATTGCTTTTAAAATAGGACGTTTTCTGTCCTGCTGTATAAAAGTCTTAAGTTTAAAGTTTCATAGCTCTAGCTTTAATCGTTTGGACGCTAGAGCGCGTACAGAGACACACACAGAAACACACACACAGCCACACACACTTACAGACGTCATTCCGAAAATAGTCAGAAACGATTCAGGGGACCTCAAAACGTGTATATCCGTTGAAATCTCGTGTTCGAAAATTTTCATGATAAGTAAGTACAGACTTATACATCAAGTATAAGAAAGTAAAAATTTGCAGTGGTCCGCACTGAACTTTCTTATACTTAGTTATAAGTACTACACTTTTCGAAAATACGCTTGGAATAAAAGTTGTTTCAAATATTAATATCTTTAACTTTTGTAAGAATATTTTCGATAACATGTACCGTTTTCGAGATATGGAAAAATGATATAAGATTAAACCATCACTTCCGGTTGAAATATTGCTTGCAAAATGGGACGTTTTCCTCCTTGCAGTATACAAATCTTAAGTTTAAAGTTTCATAGCTCTAGCTTTCATCGTTTGGGCGGTAGAGCGCGCACAGACACAAAGACGTCATTCCGAAAATAGCCAGAATCGGTTCAGGGGACCTCAAAACGAGTTAAAATCTCGAGTTCGAAAATTCTCATGATTCCTATACTTACTTATACATAAAGTATAAGAAAGTAATAATTAACGTCTATTTCAAAGAATAATTTATAATTAATATCAAAAATCGCAAAAAACGAGGGATTGGGGACATCATCTTATCAGTGCTATTGAAATAAAATGATAGACTCGCGTTGAGCGGCATTCGTGTAACCGATTTTGTGGTTGCAGGTGATCAGCGAAAAACTCGAGAATTGCCTGCTATCAACATTGCTTAGTTTTGAAGGAGCGCCGGACCTAGCTCTTGATTGCAAAGCAAGTTCTTGGTCAAAAAATTAAAAAAGAAACTTGCAATAATATATTTAATCTGTAATAAGAACAACTGAAAATAACAATATTTCTTAAACTAAAAATGATTTCAAAGTACTGCTAATGGGCCATGATCTTCCACGGCTCGCAACTTTCTCTTAATGTTCCTCATTAGATTTTGGACAGATTCTAAATCAATTTCTCAGATCTTCAGCATTATTCTCCTTCTTAACTGCTGTTCATTTTGAGCTTCCCAGCCATTATTATAAACTTTGGTACACAGCTGAGCCCAAAAAGTTTCGATAGGTCTTGCTTGAGGAAGATTGGGAGGGTTGTCTTTGAACTGTAGCAGCATTCAGCGCTCTTGGACGTCCATTTTTTGGCAAATTTATACAAGGAATACCTTCGTCACATTCACGGATCGTTCGATAAATTGTAGCAACGGAAATATTTTGTTCTTGATATAGGCGAACTATTTCTTTCTTTTCAAGTCGTCCAACTAGACTGTAAATACTCTTCCGAATATCTAATTTATACGACATTTTTACAAATTATATCATAACCAAAATCGTTTTATTTTGAAGTTAAGATGTTGAGTGGTTACCATGGCAGATTTTTGAATTGTTTTCAACGGAGATGCTACCTCCTGAACTTTGAAAAAAATTCTCAAAACTTTTGCAACATACGTTAGTGGTTTTAATTGCAATAAAATATGGTAGAACCCTCTCTTCGTACTATTCCTTAACGATGTTTAATATTCTTCATCGTCGACAAAATAATAATAATTGAATGTGGCATAATTGTGACATGCCCAATCAATTATTAATTTATTTTTAATACATATCTTCATTCCACTTTTCACATAAGTAGTAGGGATTTGCCAATTCATAAACCTCCTCCTCGGACAATCTAGGTCAAGGTCAAGGTCACGCTGCGTGACCTCAACCTTGACCTAGATTGCCCGAGGAGGAGGTTTAGGAATGGGCAAATTTTAAGAAATCTGAAGGTCAAGGTCGAAACCAGAGGTCAAGGTCAAGGTCACGCTGCGTGACCTCAACCTTGACCTAGATTGTCCGAGGAGGAGGTTTAGGAACGGGCAAATTTTAAGAAATCTCAAGGTCAAGGTCGAAACTAGATTGAGGTCAAGGACAAGGCCAAAGTCATTACCAGATTGACAGTTGGGTTGGAAAATCTCAAAACCACAGCCAAGGCCAGGTTGAGGTCAAGGTGAAGACCAAAGCCATGGTCAGATTGAACGTGAAGGGTAAGGTCAACGCCAAGACCGAAGGTAAGTTCGGATTGAAGGTCAAAGACAAGGTCGAGGTCGTGAATGTCCTTGATCGAGCGGAATTGTAATTAATGTAGTCAAGGTCGACCCCACTCTATCATGTCCGAGGAGGGATCCGCTATAAATGATCTGTGAGACAAGTATCGTCACACAGTAATCATTTTTGTAGTAGCGTAGTAGTGAACAGTGTTCTACTAAACTGAAAATGGTGGCTTGCGATCATTGTGGACAAGACTTCACACGTTCGGATAATCTCCGAAGACATCAGAAAACGAGCTGCATCGGTAAACGACAGAAAATTGATGAGGCACATAAGTCAAATGCCACAATGTGTACCATATGTAACGAGTATGTGAACAAGAAGTGTTATTCGGCTCACCTGCGCAGCAATAACCATAAGCGTAACGCCTTTGTAATTGTTGATGATGGAGTTGAAAGAATAGCCAGCGCATTTGGTGACAGGATCACAAGTTTTCGAGTCAGTGAAACTGCTCATGAAGTGGACATTGTAGAATACGCTAATGCAATAAGAGAAAAAGTGCTTTCTCTGTTACAGTCAGTGCTACATATGCATGGAAGCATAAAAGTAAATTTAGAATGTTTCGGCATATATTTTTTAAACACGAAAGACGACTACGAAATAAAATCATTTAACACAAAAAATAAAATATTAACCATGGCAACAGACTTATATCAAATTTATGATGAATTCATCGAAGAAATAAAAACGAAAATGTCGGAATTTCAAGAAAGGGATTCAGGTAAGCAATGAATAGCAATAATAAATAAACATAAAAGTGATTTTCAAAATGTTATAGGATGGGCTCTAGTGGAAATTTTGTATATGGAGGTGAACTGTAACAAATATAATCCAACGAGGGCATCCAGTTACATTGATTTACCAGGATGCATAAAAGCAAGGAGAGCTGTAATTAATGTACAAAATCAGGATAATCACTGTTTCGCTTGGGCCGTGACATCCGCTATGTACCAACCCACCGGTGTACCACAACGGACATCTTCGTACCCCCATTTTTCAACGACTTGGCTCAATTTCGACAACATGGAATTCCCCGTAAGTACAAAAAACATATCCAAATTTGAGGAACGCAATAACATATCGGTAAACGTATATGGATTAAACTCGTGGTTTAATGGTGAAAAAACCATACACGATGTAATAACAATTCGCATTTGTCGACGAAAAGGGCTACGACATGTAAATTTGTTATTGATAACAGATAATTTCGGGAACAGTCATTACTGCTGGATCAAAAATTTATCACGGCTTGTCAATTCCCAAACATCGCATAATGGCCATGAACGATTCATTTGCGACGGATGTTTGGTGTACTTTACGTCAGAAGATAAGTTGATACGCCACCAAAGCGATGATTGCATCAAAGTCAGGGCTAGTGTGCCGACGACGGACATCAAAATTAATAAATATGGCATCGCAGAAAAGGGTAACATTTTACAATTTGAGAATTTTGAGAAACAAATGAAATTACCGTTCGTAATTTATGCAGATTTTGAGGCTCTTTTAAAGCCAGTAAACCAAGAAGAAAAAGTATATAACGAAAATGCATCATATACTGAAAAATGTTTTGAACATGAACCATACGCATTTGCATATTATATAAAATGTGCATACGATGATTCATTGTCAAAATTTAAAATTTATCGTGGACGAAACGCGACCAATGAGTTTATAACAAAACTGGAAAACGATGTGATAGAAATTTATAAAAAACATTTATGTAAGACAAAAGAAATGATTCCGTTAGATTTTTTGGAACAGTTTCTACACGATGCTATGTTGCATTGCCACATTTGTGACAAAAGAATCATGGAGAAAAAGCAGAAAGTATACGACCATGACCACC
The DNA here is from genome assembly GCA_959613385.1 of Geotrupes spiniger. Taxonomy (NCBI): domain Eukaryota; kingdom Metazoa; phylum Arthropoda; class Insecta; order Coleoptera; family Geotrupidae; genus Geotrupes; species Geotrupes spiniger. Next base: position 38,904,517 of record OY390735.1, read on the forward strand.
TAACTGGAGCATATCGTGGTGCTGCTCATTCAATCTGCAATATAAATTACCAAATACCGAAATTTATACCAATATTCTTCCACAATCTCTCGAATTACGACACCCACATGTTCCTAAAAAATATTGCGTTGAAAGAGGAAGAGGTTGATGTTATAGCGCAAAATAAGGAGAAATATATAACAGTTTCCAAAAAAGTGCACGTAGGGGAAACCACAGATGCAAAAGGGAAACAACGGAAAGTTTTTATGAAACTAAGATTTGTTGATTCGTTCAGATTTATGGCATGTTACCTAGAAAAGTTAGGATCTTTTTTGGAAGATGATCAATGTCTCGAAATTAAGAAAGAATTTAATGATCCTATAAAATTCATGCTTATGCGTCAAAAGGGAGTATTTCCTTATTCGTTTTTAGATTCTTTCGAAAAGCTAAATTATCCCATGCTGCCGGAACATGAGCACTTTTTCGATGCCTTAACCGCAAAAATGTATCCGATGATGATTACGCTCGCGCCACAAGGGTGTGGGAGGTTTTTGGTTGTCAGACGTTGGGAGAATACGCAGATGTGTACCTAAAGTCAGATGTTCTGTTGCTAGCAGATATTTTTGAGAATTTCAGACGGATATGTATAGAATTCTATAAATTAGATCCGTGCCACTATTTCACAGCGCCCGGTTTTGGCTGGGACGCACTATTGCGAATGACACGTGTTAAATTAGAACTATTGACAGATATTGATATGTTACATTTTTTCAAGAAGGGAATTAGAGGTGGGCTCAGCATGTGCTCGAAGCGATCTGCTGTAGCGAATAATAAATTTCTAGAGGACTACGATGTAGCAAAACCATCCAAATACATTTTATATTTAGATGCTACCAATCTATACGGGTATGCGATGCGATGTAAGTTACCAACTGGTAACTTTATGTGGCTGTCGGAAGAGGAAATAAATATGATAGATGTTGTCAATATAGATGACACAGAAACCGGTTATGTGTTTGAAGTGGATCTCGAATATCCTAAGAATGTGCACGATGAGCACAACGATTTACCGTTCTGTCCCGAAAGCACATGTGCCGCTAATTCAAAACATTCAAAATTAATGGCAAATTTAAATGATAAATCGAAATATATTATTCATTATGCAAATTTGCAACAATGCATACAAAATGGTTTGAAGGTTAAGAAAATTCATAGAGCGTTAAAATTTAGACATTCAGAATGGATGAAAGAATATATAGATTTTAATTCGGCAAAACGTCGAAATGCTCAGAACGAGTTTGAAAAAAATCACTACAAAGCTATGAACAACATAGTTTTTGGAAAAACAATGGAGAATGTCGAAAATAGAGTAGAAATAAGATTGGTAACGCATTGGGAAAGTCGTTTTAGAAGGCCAGGCGTAGAAGCGTTAATAGCGAAACCGACCTTCAAGTCATCAAAAATCTTTTGTGAGAATCTGGCAGCCATAGAAATGAGAGTTGTGGACGTGAAATATACAAAGCCGCTATATGTGGGATTTTGCGTGTTGGAACTATCAAAAATCGTAATTTACGATTTCTTTTATAATTACCTAAAAAAGAAGTATGGCTCAAACATGTCGCTCTTATATACAGATACAGATTCTTTAATTTTGGAAATAAATACCGAAAATGTATATGATGACATAAAAGCAAATATCAACATGTTCGATACGTCAAATTATCCCGTGCCGAATGTACACAATATCCCTCGAGGAATATCCGTTGTCGGGAAAATGAAGGATGAATATCCTAACACGGTATTAACATCATTTTACGGAACTGGTGCCAAGGCATACTGCGTAACATCACTAAAGGGGACGACCAAGAAAGCCAAAGGCGTGAAACGATATGTTATTGAGAAAGATTTGAGCGTAGTTGATTACAAACGAGTCGTTGAAGATGGTGGGGTGGTGTACAAAAAAATGTACGTATTTCGATCATCATACCACACTGTATATACGGAATTGAAGAACAAGGTGGCCCTATCAGCAAAGGATGACAAACGATTCATCTTGAAGGACGGTTGTCATACTTTGGCGTGGGGTCATACATCGATCGCTGACATACTTCAAGAAGAACGGTTGGATAATCTGCTACAACTGCTCCAAGCAGCTGCTGAAGATGTGTAAGGAGTGTTATGTTATGTTATAAGAAATTCATAGCGATTGTATTGGATGTAACTGTTTTCTTTTTGTACTTACGATGAAATTCATTCTATCAAGATTAGAAAAATTAATTTGAAACAAGACTTGTCTCATTGTTGTAAATATCATGGTTTACGTTTAAGCAGAACACTGTATCACTACTACTACACAATGTATCGCTAATTTAGAATTCGCTAATTTAGGAGAACATTATAATTGTAATATATAAACCTGCGATGAGAACAATGGGTAATAAAAATTGTTTTAAAGGAAAAAGTTTTTTATTGACATTGAATCACTATCACAATACGTTATCTTTATCAATCCATTGATTATGAGTTCTATCCATCCCCAACCATTTGACGAGTGCTCGGTTTCCTTTTCGACGAAGTACTTGTTCAACTAAATACACGTCTGGGTGTTTTACAGAGTGTAATTCATGTTCGTAGAATCCTCCAAGAATCAATTCTCCTTTACTATCCTTAATGACGTAAGTTCTAGGGTATGTATTTTGAATGATCGCAATGGTAAATATTTCATTTGACCAATTAGGTGTGTAGTTCTTCGTAAAAGAATTGCGATGTTTACTTATTCGAACGTGTTGCCCTATTTTGAATTTGGGGGAGGAGGGATCGACAACTTTAATAGTATTGAACATTGTTTTCAAAATGGCGGAAGCGTTTCGTCTGTCGACGGCAATTGGTTTCATACGTATTGTTCTATGCACAGAATTATTGTAATTGTGTAGCAATTTTGGTAGTAACTTTAACCAGTGATAAGTTCCTTGCATACTGAATTCTTTCCACATTTTCTCATTAAGAGTTCTGTTAAACCGTTCGACAATAGAACTTTTTAATGTGGAATAAGTACTATAGTGATTTATTCTGTATTGTAACATCACTTTTTTAAATTCGGTATTATAAAATTCCTTTCCGTGATCCGTTTGCAAATTTTTCGGTACATTGTTTTTCTTTTCCAACAGAATTTCTTTGATCGCCTTAGTCACTTCTTTACCAGTTTTATTTTTCAGCGGGAAAGCCCAGGCGTATTTGGAGAAAGCGTTAATTACCGTAAGAATGTATTTGTGGTTTTCATTCTCGTTAGCGTATGGAATCATTTCTACAAGATCTGCTTGGAGCAAATCATTTAAGCCTTTAATTATCACTCTTCGCCTCCTGAAATATCTCCTGACAGGAGCATGCAGTTCATTGACTACATCCCGTTTAACGTTTTTCATCACTCGTATTCTAGTAACAGTTCAACGAAAAATGGTTGTCTTTTTTTCGGAAACTTATTCTTACAGCGAATGACGTCACCTCGTTTCAATATGATCCCCGTGAGACTCGGGTATTCTGTCTGGTTGATAATGAAATGAACATTATCTGTCAGTCTCGCCTCTTTAATTCGACCTTCGTAGAAGTAGTTCTTGTATGCATGCGAGTAACTCGTGTTTTGGATCAGAAAGTATTCATTTGCAGGATCGGTACCACCATCCCCACATAATGTGAAAATTATGGGTGGGCGATAACGTTTAATTACTTCCGGTTGATCAAAATGTTTTGATATAGTGTGTCCGTGGATGGATTGTCCGAATTTATTAATTGTTGCATGAGCATGCTTACCGAATCGATTAAGTGACATGTCACACCCTCTATCGCGTACAGAGTTCTGAAGCTATTAGAGCATATTGACTGTTATATGTAGACCTATCGAATAACCCCTGCTTCTTTTAATTCCTCAATAATTGAAATTATTTCATTGTGATGCCCTGTATGACCCGCGGTCTGAGATGCGATTAATAAACGCAACCTATCCACGAGTTCATTAACATTATCCCAATATTCATATTCTTTAAAAGCAGCAGGTAACAGTTGTTTGTGTAACGTACCCCCCCTTTTAGGGTGACGCCAATATCTCGCCCAATAAACGAATGGTTTTTTACCTTCTATGACAGGTTTCACAATATTAACGAATTTCTCATTTTCGAAGTCCTCAACCGGCGCACCATCTAACTCGTAACCCTCAGTTGCTGCATTTGAACGCCGTAAAATGTCTCGATACGTACGCATGTCTTTCAGGGTAAATTTACTCGGGGATTGTTTGAATAAGAGTTCAAACAATCCGACGGTTCCATCGTAGGTCAATCCACCAATTATAATTTTCTTACCATCAAAATGAACCGGACTCTTTCCGATGTAAAAACCGTCCGTGACCGCACGGATACCGTACGTTTGATCATACGCATCGTCAAGATCCATCATTAATCCTGCAATGTAGTCACGAGGTAGTGGATCAAATTGCCCCAAAGCCTCCCGAATTGCCGTGACATCCATCTTCCGCGCCAATCCCTTCAGTAGTGTTTGATGAAGTTGTACTAGGTCCCGCACTAGCCCAATCTTGACCTTCGAATACTGCCGCTTCGGGAAGAGAGGTTCCAGGTACCTGTCGTTTCTTAGGAGACAATCCTGCTTGTCCTGTGAAAATCTCCTCATCGTGCAGAAATGACGGAACTTGGTGCGTCGATTTCTTAGGTGTAGAAGTTCGTCGACGCTTCACTTTTTGAATGTTAAACGGACTTACACCTTTCATAAGCTCAAACGTATCGTGTTCACTATCACTATCACTATCACGAGAAATGTTCGAACTGTAATCTTTTTGTTCTGTTTGCGGATAAAAATTGATGGCATCTAATTGTTTTGAGATATCCTTAAGTGGTTGCTGAAACGGCGCGTACTGCGCTTCAGCACGGAGTTTTGCTTCTTCAATATCCCCTTTTAAAGCGCGAATTTTCCGTTGCACTTCCTCGCGCACGCTGATTAGTTGTTGAGTCAGGGTTGTACTCATAATTATTGTTACCACGCCGGTGGATCGATATGCACTGATCCGGATAATTCATACGATCAACTTTAAACGACAATGTACTCATCAAAGCCTTTCCGATAACGCCCGTTATGTTTAGAGCAATCAAGATCAATAACCAATACACCGTGTGGTGTACCCCAACATGCTCTACAAATGTGCGTGAGTTCATCCCACGTTATGTCACCCACCAGGTGATCGTTATGGATATGCTTCAAATTTGTAAAATCTTGTCGAAATAAAACCAATAAGTTGCAATTATCGCGAATCAGTTGTTTTGGAATGGCACTGTAGCTTTGACAAAGATAGAAGCAATCAACATTTTTATGTCGACCGTATGAGAAATATTCCTTTATAACATTTTGCCCCGTAGGATTTATATCATCGAAGATGATGATCGAATATTCTTTGACTTGTGATGGTGCAATAAATTCATCCACATTTGAACATTCAACATATCCGCAATCTGCCAATGGTTGCAATAATCGGCGGAGATATTCGTATTTGTTTTGAAAAAGTGAACTACAACACAGATATATGTTAAGATAACGCAAACCAGCAGGCGCAGTTAATAGTGATAACATGACATTGGTTTTTCCTGACCCCGATGCACCCACTATCAAACAACGCTTAGCATTCCCGCCAAACAATGCGCTATGTCTTTTGAAAGATGAATCATCCATACCTCCCGCAACGTTTTGAATTCGCAAGGATATGGGCTGTGTGATAATTGTGAGGTCTTCCATTATGTTAACCAAAGATGGATATTGTCAATAAGGCAGATTAAAAACAACTGAGGAATTACGTATTACTTGTTTATTATATCTACGTACAAGACAAGTCCAATACATATCAGCATCAAAAATATTCGTTGCATATATATATATATATATATATATATATATATATATATATATATATATATAATTTAAAAAATTCCTATCACATATCCATTCACTAATTCGATAATAATAGGCAGCCCTTTCAAACATATAGCGAAGATTCATATATATTGTAACATATGATTATTATAAGTTACAGTCAAAACATTTTAAATTCTACATTCCGACTGATTAACTTTAAATTAATTAATTAATCGATATGACTATAATTATACCTGCACCTTTAACTTAGATACTAAAAAATATAATATATGACTACAGCTTAAACTTAATTTCTACGATATAAAAATATATATGAAGATTTAAACAGACGTGTAAGAAGAAATACAAGATATGAGCGAGAGATGTATAGATGCTACCGCGTAAGTTTATCCATTCAAACATTCAATGATAAATACTACAAATCCTAAATATTGCACTATACCATTCATTCCGCATCCATGTCTGAAGTTGTTGCATTAAACAATTCGCTATCATCAACAACACGAACCGTAAATAATGTTCGGCGCACGCACATGGAACACCAAAACCGCTCGTTTAAAACACATGATAGCACCTCTTCCACAAATGCATAGTTTCGGCGGTGTGCCATTACGCGAGCACGCTCGTATTTAAATACGTTCCCATTCTTTCTCAGTGCCATATGTAGGTGCCGATTACATCTACGACATATTTTACCCAATTTACTCTCATAGTACAAAAAACTTACAAGAAAGCATCTATCATTAGGGACACGTGTCTGGATCGTCCAATCATGTGGGATGCTGTTGAAAATTTTTGAAATGGTTAGATACGACATTTGCTTTCCGAAACGTTCCAAGGGAGGGAGAACATCTTCCACCCGCATGGATTGTGAAACATCCCGAATAATTGGACGCCCGCACTTAATCTGCCTCCAGCAATCGTCAGTCCACCGATTTATTAAATTTAGCACTAGCGCGATCGGGATTGCTCCTACTAAATTTAATATAAATCGCTTATTCGCGATGGCGGAACTAATTACTCCTAGCGACAGATTCTTCAGATTTTCCACTGTAACAAAAAGCAAAGAAAACGTGGCAACAAAGGAAAAAATATAAATGTTTGCAATAAGCTAAGATAAGTGTAAGAGAAGCGCCTCCACCTCAGCGATCGAAGCAGTTATTGTAGCTACCGCGTTAGTGCTTGCCACCGAACCGCAGAATTGTTTAAATTCTTTATACTGCTTCAAAGCATTTTGTAAAAATTCTAATTTTTCATGTAAAGTGGTCCAAAAAGTTTGTTTAGCGACATTGATGATTTTTTTGACATTACGATCTACACCATAAATGTATGCCTCACTGTTCGCATGTATGTTATCTAAAAAATTCTCGTTCGGCAGGGGGAGTGGGTTATCTCTCAACGTCAAAGATCTCTCAGCATCCATATTAGCTGACGACACCCTTGACGTTAAGGGTCGAATTACATCTGACTTGACGTCAACGTTCATGTTTATGGATTGAACCTCCGAAGTGTGAGGTCCGACCACACTGGACACTGAGGAGGCTCGTACATCAACGTTGACGTTATTAGGATTTCTCACAACCCGCAACGTCGAAGGGGTAGCAACCTGTGCGTTAATGTTGGTGGATGGATCCCTCTACTTGCAAGGTTGGAAAACCTTGGACGTCGAGGGAGCAAATACATCAACTTTAACGACTTTTGGTGACACCCTAGACTTTACGTGTTGTAGAGGTGTAACCATTGGTGGTGGAAGAATAGCATAGGGTCTGCGAAGCTTTTCATTTACCGGTGCCGTTAGTAAAGCCTTCAAAATGTTTGGAACGTTATGTTTTGCGGGTTTAATGCAATGGTTAGATAATATTTTAACTTTTTTTTCCTTCACCGCCACGATAGTACGGGTCTGGCTCTGCTGTGAAACAGTCATCATTTCCAGCGAGGAATTTGATGCGCAACTTAAATGTTGTTCATCAAATACCTCTTGAGAAACGGTGACTGTCTTTGTCGACTTCTCAACAACGTGTAATTCGGATGACGCCCGTTTTGCATCACGTTGTTGAGAAGTTCGTTTTCGGCTCGAGCTGGATAGCGAACGCATAATCGGGCTTAAACGATCAACACATACATCGACCGGTAAGTTCGCACTAGCTAACGGTGTTGACCGCGATGCTTCGACTTTACGTCCGCACCCATGTTCTAAATTTTTTGCTTGTGTACAATCTTTGGCAGACAAGTTCTCAAACACGAATTTATCTAAGTCGAAATTGTCTAACGCTTCCATGAAATCATCCTCCGCGGGGTTCCACGCTGGTCCGGCCAAGTCCGCGATTTCACCGAAACCGTCTTCGGCAGCGTTCAACACTGGCCAGCTTGAGGATGATTTCTGAGACATCTTTATCACAAAGATTCATAATATAATTAGTTACATAATGATTACTCAAAGTCAAACTTACTGTTCGTTGCTGCGACCCGGATGGTGAAGAATTAAAATAGATGTGAAGAGATCTGTAAACGACAGTTAGCATTACATTTTAAGAAAATGCACACTGAATTCAACTAATTTTGCTAAAGCACTTTTCAGACATTTTAACATTAATGTAATTAATAAAAGAAATTATATATAAAAGTTATAACTTACTGCTGAATAATAGAGATCGTTGAAATTAAACTTGGATCTGCGAAGGGTTCTAATGCTTCTTTAAAAATGTTTTGTCCTAAACACGTAACTTGAGACATATAACATACAAATGAGAATTTGATTACTTACTTATTAAAATAATAGATTGTTTTCACAATGTGAGCTTAACTTGTGATCTGTAAAACAAGATTGCATTATAGTTCGTTGAATAACAACTCCCGATGAGGAACATGTGAGGTAATTAAACAGTGTTAGAAAACTTACCTTTGTAATTCACTACACAATCACTAGAACTAGCGAAAGACTGCACAACTTGTTGATTGAACTGCTCGGTGTGGAGGTTGCAATACAACTGACGTATAATTAGAAGAAAACTCGTTTAAATACTCTTGAGGTAAATGTCCGATCATGACCATGGTTAAGATTAGGGCCAGGGCCATAGTCACGGTCATGGTTAAGGCCTTGGACACGGCCAAGGTCAAGACTCGGCCATGGCAATAAAAAAATCGGAAAAATTCGAAAATTGGAAAAAATTGGAAAAAATAGGAAAATTGGAAAAAATTGGAAAAAATTGAAAAATGGAAAAAATGGAAAAAATGAAAAAAATAAAAAAAAAAAAATTGAAAAATGAAAAAAAAAAATAAAAAAAAAATAAAAAAAAAAAAAAACGTCCCTTATATTTACATACAACACATTGATTTTTGGAAGGTGTAGGTCCATCGTTGTGCGTTTCCCATACTTCATCGTTGTAATGCTCGAAACACGGAAGATTCATCTGCAATTCAGCGTTCTTTCTATATGAACTTGGTAGCCGCATCCAAACGCTTTCCAAATCCCGAGGCTTAACTTGTGATCTGTAAAACAAGATTGCATTATAGTTCGTTGAATAACAACTCCCGATGAGGAACATGTGAGGTAATTAAACAGTGTTAGAAAACTTACCTTTGTAATTCACTACACAATCACTAGAACTAGCGAAAGACTGCACAACTTGTTGATTGAACTGCTCGGTGTGGAGGTTGCAATACAACTGACGTATAATTAGAAGAAAACTCGTTTAAATACTCTTGGGGTAAATGTCCGATCATGACCATGGTTAAGATTAGGGCCAGGGCCATAGTCACGGTCATGGTTAAGGCCTTGGACACGGCCAAGGTCAAGACTCGGCCATGGCAATAAAAAAATCGGAAAAATTCGAAAATTGGAAAAAATTGGAAAAAATTGAAAAATGGAAAAAATGGAAAAAATGAAAAAAATAAAAAAAAAAATTGAAAAATAAAAAAAAAATAAAAAAAAAAAAACGTCCCTTATATTTACATACAACACATTGATTTTTGGAAGGTGTAGGTCCATCGTTGTGCGTTTCCCATACTTCATCGTTGTAATGCTCGAAACACGGAAGATTCATCTGCAATTCAGCGTTCTTTCTATATGAACTTGGTAGCCGCATCCAAACGCTTTCCAAATCCCGAGGCTTCACCCTTTCGATGTAATACTTCACCGGGAGATATTTTAATTCGGTAGATGATATATTTCCGAATGATCCATCCGTTTCGTATCGTCGACAGACCTCATACATTTTTTGTGAAATGCATGATGCATAACCACACACGTCTAAGAATCGTACAATTCGCTCCATCGCTGCAACCAACTGACCAAGTAGAGTGACGATTACCTCTTTATTAATCCAATTCTTCCCTCCCCCTTTCTTCCTCAACATGTGCGAGTTTCCCCCTCACAATTGTGTTCAGATAATGTACATTTGATAGCGCACACATACTTGCTCTCCCCCTGTGAAATGTACACATGGGGGTTCCTCTCGAAAGTTTTCCGACTCGTTCGTCTACTTCGATGATGCGAATTGGAACAACATTCTGCAGATATTTTACCTTTTCACGCCCTTTCACGTACACCTTCTGAACGTTGCGCGTTAAATATTGAATGATGCTGTCGAAGTGGGACGTCGGTACGAATCCATCATTCCAATCTATGCAATGGTGCTGATTCATCACCCAATTTGCTGTGTTTCGAAGCTTCTTCGGCAATAATGCAAAGCTATGACTTGGTTGTCCATTTTGACGTTCGCTCGAACACTGACGATAATTGTATCACAGATCATTTATAGCGGATCCCTCCTCGGGTAATGGTTGATCCTCTACTTATATTCAGGTGAACTGCTTGACGATCTTCGTGAGTGGGGAATACTTAAATGCTTTATCATGCAATATCAAGCAATAGGCGGTTGTTGCAGCTGGAATTTCTTTCTTTGTAGTATATTCAATCCTTATTTCAACACCACTTTTATGTATGGCTTCTGCTTGATAGCTGCAATCGATCCCGATCAATGGCGCGTTTGATAGAAATTGACTTGGAGACAATAACGGTTCGTTCGACTTGTGATAATACGAGTGTTGAAAGCGAGCGTACATATCGTACAGCACCGCAAAATGATTGCTATCAAAGTCGATGTTTAAATTATCGTACGGGTAACGTTCTCCGTTTAAAAACACTGTCATATTGGTTAAACCGATGTTATCAAACTGCGCCATGTTTCCTACCAACTTCCCCTTCCTACCCGTTTGAAAGCCAATTATGATAAATCTCGGCGTTTCGAGCTGAGGGGCGGTTTTCACTGACCATGATTGTTTTGTGCTTTTGGGTATGGATGGATATTCGTGGATTTCCCAACTTCTGAAAGGTATGCTCATTTCAACGTTCCTTCCCGATAGTTTCGTCAAGGCTACTTGTTCTCGCAGTCCTACTGCTACGTGTGGCACCCTCCATACTAGTTTATCGATGACTAACTTCACTTTCTCCTCGACGCTGTTGATGATCACGTCCGAGTCATCGTTACTGCGAATCAATACCAGCTCTTGCCGCACGTTCATCAAAATTTTCTTAAAATCTTCCGCGACACCCATCAATGTATTTAGAGGGACGCTCAAACCGAAATTTCCTTTTCCGTCTAGAGCACCTGGCGACCCCCAACCTGCGTTCTCCAATTTTGCTATCTCACCAGGACTGAATGATAAATAACCCTTCATGCATGACGTTACCCCAACGTTTCTTACGGAATCTACTTGAACGCCATTTATCAAATATCGTATGTCACTGAACATGAAGGCGACCGGGTTATTAACTAGCTTCGCAGTTGCGCTAACATCTTTCGTCACACTACCGTTCGTTCCGATCTTGCGTACACTACCTTCTACGTACAAACAACTTTCGCTGGGTAAAATGTAATTGTCAATTTCCGGAACGGAAATGCGAATTTCATCGTTGTTATCGAAACTTGTGGAGCCGAATGGTTGATGTGAGTGAAATTCATAGCTCACTATAGAATTGTCGACTTTTATTTTGTCGGTTACATTCAATATATCCATTTCTTTCGTCACCTGGAAACCAACTTTTTAAGACGTTACGATTTCGTCACCTGGAAACCCAACTTTTTCAAGAAGTTACGATTCGCGCGTGTTAACCGTCCAATTGATCGTTTCACACTGCCGATTGCCTCCCTCTTCACTTTCCCTTTATACCTTTGCTTCCCGCGATCATCCGTTCGTATCTTTCGATCGTCGTACACTATTCCCATCTTCTAATCTGTAGATCTCAAATGAAGTCTGATCGTTACTTCCTCTCCTCGGAAATTCACAAGGTTACCACCTTGATCTAAGACGCGTAGTGTGAGCGTACTGATGACATTACCTGTTACGGGTAAATAAATAGGTTGTTGGGGGCTCTCTATGATTTTGAATCCCGCCGGAACGTTCGGGAAAAAATGATGCAAGACGTGGTCCGGTTGTCCGTTATCGTAAGAACCGCTGATCAGATTGCAATATATTTGCAATGCGTTAACTTTGTTTATGTTGACGATGTTATCCGACTCTACATCTTGGTTACTAGGTATGATCCGTGGCTGAAAACCTAACATCGAACTGATGCTGCGAGCTCCACCGAAGTGGAGTGTGCGAGAACTTCTTATCACTGTCTTTTGTGTATTGTGATTCGCTCTTATTGTTATATCAACTTTATCTTTTCGGTTTGCTGCTTCTTTCCTAACGTACGCTGCTATGTCCTCCACATCGTATGTTCCCTCTGGTATCTCGATTGGTGTTCCGGGAGCGTCAAGTATGTGTAATAAATTATTGCTTTTGTCGACGTTTGCGATGGAATTAAATGTATCAAAATTTAGGAGGGCTAACTCGTAGTTGCGTGAGTCGTTTAAAACAATTGGTGGATTAAAATTACATGACAGCTCGGAAGATTTACCAGTCAATGTGAACGTGTGGGATGCACTTACCTGTCGCATTGCTGCTGCACTACGGTTGTACGTTACATGTCACCCGTTATATCTGTTAAAAACTGTAGGCACAATTGACCACAATTGACGTCCACATCCTTTTGATATCTGCGGTAATTATAATTTATAATGTTCGTCCTATCGTTCGATAACAAATATCGTTCCAGTTCCACTGGAGGTCTCAAATCACCATAACTATCGAAATATGCTATTTGTTTTCCTCGCTTTTTATATGCCACCCAATGGGTACCCCGTCCGTCGTCAACATCCAAATTGACAATTCCACTTTCTTGATTTCTTATCTTCTTTGGAAGTGTATCCCTCATATATATCCCACGAAAGTTAGGGATTGCCAGCATGCGCGCATACTTTTGCAATTCTAGGTTCGTTAACGGATGATGAGTTGATGATGATCAGTTTTTTGCATGACTACTTAAATATAATCCACATCCCTGTTTGTACGGTTTAATGTAAAACCCACTCCCTACAGCCTTTGCTTCCATTGTGCGGTTATGCCGCTCTGCTTCTTGCAACTGATCTCTTGCCGCTTTTGCAACCGTTACCGCTCTCGCTATGGCAGCTGCCCCGCCTCCAAGGGATCCCAAGGCTCCCAACGCTTCGAATAAGGGTATCAATGGTAGAAAACCGCCAGTCTTGGGAATCTTTATGACCCTTCCGCGCGGCTCACGTATTTTTCGACGCAGTTTCTTCAACGCTTTGTGAGCCAATTTCGCTTTTTGGAATACAGTTTTGGCTCCGCTGTGTGCTATTGCTTGGCGGGCTATCGTGATTGCATTTGGAAAAGACAACTGTCCCCCGTGCTTCCGACCTTTCTTGGTGTGCAACCTTCTTGCTTTTGCCTTCCGACGTCGTTTCCCGACCCCCATTCCGAGCGCGGTTTTTACTTTCATTGCGGTGGCTACGGTGGCGGATGATGCTTTTTCACCTACACTTGCGTCTTTACTTAACAATCGTTCCTTTGCTGCTTTATACAACTCCCTATCGGCCGCGTGTCTAGTGACCAAATCTGAAGTAGCGTCGTATACGATATCGTGCTTCTTACAAGCTTCGTCTAACTTGTTCACTCCTCGATCACCACGCGCTAATCTTTTCACTAACTTTGTACCGGGACCGCAAAACTTGTATCCTGGGATATGTAATTCCACAGGTAACTTGTCTATCAATTTATTAATCAAACCTCGACCGTTTCGTTCAACAATTCGTCGTCGACTGTTTCCACTTTTCGGTTTCCTTAACATTTTGTTTCGTCTCGCTATCACTCTTTTTACACGTTTACTACATTAACGATGGATGTGAAATGAAACGCTTCTACCTCAGTATGAACATTTATTTCTATTTACTTTTAACAAAAAGTTTACGTTATCATCCACTGCGAATTTACAATTGTTCTATATTTTACATTTATGTACATCTTTCGATGTAAACTTTCTTCCTAAATTCTATGGTTAAGTATGGTTTTAATTTACATTCTAACATCTTAATTCTATCCGTAAATCGCATATTGTCCAAATACTGTTCCTCCCACTTATTCAACCTTGACTGCCTGTACGCGTACGCCCATGTATACATTCTGTGCGTTATGTTATTTTCTATATTAAATGTTACACTCTTCATTTACTTGTGAATTAAATTATACAGATCAATATCCCACAATATTTTATCAGTTCCATATATTAAGAGTTCCTTCGTGATGCACGTTTGTTCACTATTCGTTCCATTCATGACAGCTATCACATTCTGCTTCATTTCGCCAGACATTGAGCATACTGCTCTAATCACGTCGTCATAGTAATCCCTGTATTCCAAACTCTTTAACATCTCCAAACGACTAGTTATAACATCTGCCACTTTCCACAATTCATGCAGCGAATCATATGCCAAATACACACATTCCGCGTTTCTCTCCAGTTTTAATATCTTTCGAGAATTTTCTATCCACTCACAAGATATGTTTATACCGCACAACGTTAATTGGGATGGTGCGTGAGTTCCAAAGCTACTTGTTATGGATGATTTATAGCTCAAAATGTTTTGCCAATCCAGTTCCTTTAAAGTGATACACTGACCTTTGCCCATTATTCTAACAACTGGCTCGAAAAACATTTCCGAACATAGTCCTACGGTAACCCACTTCGTGTGACTCTTATTTAGAAAGTATATTGTCTCTGAATAGAGGGGTCCTCTGTTCCCTCGTTGAACATTTTCGGGAATATTCCCACTTTCCTCCTTTCTCGTTACTGAACCATCTTCGTTGAAATCGTGTGTCGATACAAAATTATTTAAATCGGTTTCGAAGCTGGAATCTTCTTCAATTACTTGCGACATTGGTACGATATTTTGAACCTTCGAACTTTTCCTCGTCTTTTTCGAACGATTGCATCCATCCATTGTCGGACTTCTCTTCAGATTACCGTTGTTGGTTTGGATTGAAGTTTGCTGCTTTGGTGTTGCCACTACATACACATATTCAACATTTGAGCTAATTATATTTTACTATAGTCTACAACTTACTTGTTATTCTTCAATGATCGACAACTTTAACTGCATGGACACGTCTACTTCGACTTTATTTTACGCAACTACATGTCTCACTGCTATCCCGTCCACGCTTATAAACGTAATTTTTGGATAGGAGGGGTTGACTTTTTCTACATTTACCACTTTCTAAACCTCCTCCTCCTGATGGTTTGGTTGTCGACCTTGATCTTAACCTTCAATCAGGTCATGACTTTGGCCTTCACCTTGACCTTAATCTGCACTTGGCTTGGGTCTTGACCATGATATTTCTTAAAATTTGCCCATTCCTAAACCTCCTCCTCGGACAATCTAGGTCAAGGTCGAGGTCACGCTCTTGACCATGACATTTCTTAAAATTTGCCCATTCCTAAACCTCCTCCACGGACAATCTAGGCCATGGTCGAGGTCAAGCAGCGTGACCTTGACCTTGACCTAGATTGTCCGAGGAGAAGGTTTATGAATTGGCAAATCCCTACTACTCACATACTTTATGTACTTTTTAATATGTGCATATTCAAAAACACAGTGTCATCGTAGTAAAACAGAAACAGAAAACACAAGTATAGAAATCAAAACTAACGCTATTGAATAGTACAATTTGTGTATTAGATTATATATTATATTACTATAATAATTTAGAGTGGTGATGTAGCTGTTGGCCTATAATCTGAATTGATAAACAAACTTATTTCTCAACAAAATATGTTTTCAAATAAATTGCCATAAAACATCTCTTAATTTCAAATTTATGTTGAGCGATATTACTATATTACGTTATAGGGAAGATTAAAAGTTGAACGTCCTCTTTGACCAACTGAAATTTTTAACTGCAATTGATTCTACAATTTCCCGATGGCTCTCCAAGTAGGTATTTACTCGTAGACAATAAACTTTTTTATCTGAAATTATATTACAAAATACTGATACCATTTGAAGAAATTTGAACTATAATTAACTCCCAATTGTATTTTAGTTAAACTACTCAAGCTGTTAAAAATACTCCTCTAGTAAAACAAAAGTTCAGTTCTATTAATATCGTATTTAATTAATTGATCCTGTGAATCACATCGTTCCAAACATTTACAACTTTGGTCAGCAAAATAATTATTACATGAATAATTATTATGTATTTCGCCAAAGGAGCTCGTTAAAAATCTTTATCTGAAAGCAATTCTTATTGTAGTAATTATAATTCTAGCGAATCCGTGCATAGCTAATAACTGCAAATACATCGAATGCATTTAGTGTTGCCTATGCGCCTAGCCCTTGTCCGGAAATATTTTTGACCAACTATACGAGCACCGGACCTGCACAATCCGAGAACGAATCTGAGTTTTAATTTTATATATTTCAGCACTGTAAGAGAACCACACAGCGCATCGTGTTCTCCAGAATGTCCTCATAACCGTAGGGATCCATTGTGCCGGTAATCAGTCGAAGAGGGCCCATTCCCTTAGCGGATAAGCAACTGAATACCATTGCATATCCACCTCCATGTTTGATGGTGGGTAGCTGGTATTTGTGATCACAGGACGTCGCACCCATTTTATACCGTCACTTCCAAACAAGTTAAACTTAAACAAATACCAGCTACCCACCATCAAACATGGAGGTGGATCTGCAGTGGTCTACGGTTGCTTCTCCGCTAAGGGAATGGGCCCTCTTCGAATGATTACCGGCACAATGGATCAGTAAGAAATCTAGCAATCATAACCTCAAACTTACCTTCGATATAAAACGCTAAATTACACAGCTTGTACAGCCTCTGATGCTGATTGCACACGTAAATTTAGTTCTAAAAGGAACTGTTGTTGAATAAATATGGAGTAAAAGCATAAAAACCCAGTAAAAAGGCGACTATAATACGAGAACTACTCCGTAAAATTCTACGTCAATGGTGCAAAGATACGGACTCCCCTATTTTAGCAACTTCGACTCTACCGAATGCTTTTCAGTAAACTGCGCAGGTCACGTGCCATACCTTTCTTAAACTAAAACTCTATTCATACATTCATAACCATTCCCTCCTAATTACCCAGAGGGCATCGGTATTTCTTTACGTACTTACATTTTGCCTTGCCTATATTTTACAAACTTCTTCTATCTCTTCTCATTTCTTTAGTTGAGTTTCAGTTTTCTTCCCTTCCTCTTAGAATGTCTTCGGCTGTGCTATTCCACTTTATTTTTCGTCTTCTTCTTTAGTTTTTCTCCATATGTTCCGCCTTCCAGATGCTCTTCACTTCCCTCTCGTCTCCCATCCTTACTAGATGTTCAAACCAATTTAATTTTTTTCTTGCTCCTACTGCTTTTCGGTGGTATTTCATTTCTGCGGCTTGAATTTTTTTTTCTTGTCAGTTAATTTTGTCTTTTCAATTGCTTGCTGTAATGTGAAAATCCGCTCTGCGCATCTTGTAGCGCATGTTGGTTGGACCGGCTTCACAACTACCAGCGCCGAATATATCCCATAAAAACAACATATGTCGTGGACTAGTGTTGTTTTGCACAGAAATGGGATGGAGATGTGATTTTACAGAAGTATCATATTTTGACTTGCCTGTTACACGTGACTAATATCGGTGCTAAAGTAATAGGCGGCTGTGTTCGAGGGCCTATATCAAAGAAACGGCTTGACGAAAAATTTTAAATACACATTGTTGCTACCACCAATAATTTCTTCGTAGCATATTGTAAGTTCTTTTTTCTATCCCTACGTTTAAAAGCGATCATTAAAGATGTACAAAAAAGTACCCGATTTTAGCAATTTCTAACCGATGGTGGTCTTTATAATTTTTTCTCCTACACCGTTCACAAAAAATGTGAAACTCCTACTGGACGTAGTCCAACATATGGAGCACCGACGGATATTTTTACTTTTTAAATATTCCATGTATTTTTTTGGAATCTTGAGGTTTTGTATACTCTGTTATCTCAGTAATTAGATATCGCACGAAAGCGAGGTATAGTTCAATTATGTTCATCTTCGACCAATATATTAAAAATAAATTTTACCAAGTATTTAATTTTTGACAGCGAGTTAAAAATTGCTATATTTCTAGGCGCATATTTCCCCGCGAAGAGTTAGCGCCTTTTCACACACAGCCGGTCCCGGACAGTCGGTACCGACTGTCCGGCGGCAATTATATCGAATCTTATGAGAACCGGGTAGTCGGCAAAATTACTACGTGTGAAAGGTCTCATAAGACTCAATACACTATCAACCGGACAGTCGGTACCGACTGCCCGGCACCGGCTGTGTGTGAAAAGGCACTTAGGCGTGTCAGAGACACGAGTTTTGTCGCCACGACCGTACTCAAACTTATTTGGATTATTTTCCCTGCCATTTATTCTATTTTTATAACGTAAATAATAATTTAATTTAGTCATAATGTTAATATAATATTTATTGTTGTAAATAATTACAATAGTAATATAAAAAATACTATTTATTTGATACAAATCACATAATTGTCGATTTACTGTTTCCATTTCTAGCAACAGTGTCTAAACTAACGAATACTGTGCAAATCAGCATACTCATAATGTAATTGTAAATGGAATATTTGTATTATTTCGTTATAAAGTCCCTAACCGTAGTAGTTGTTTGGATTGGTTCTGGACATAAAGTAAGATTAGCATTGTGTGTAAAGCTTTGAATGGCGTTGAATATGTTACCCAGATATTGAACAGGGTTTTTATGACAGAGTCTTCAGCCGTAACGTAACGTAAGATTGCCTTGTGTCATCCCCTGTAATGCAATGAGGAAAATTACTATCCTCAATATTAATTTCATTACAGCACTGTTCGTCATAATCACTACCACTTGACCAATAATTCGTCACCACCGTCATCTTCATATGAAAGTTAACAATAAATGGTTCCATGATTTCGTCCATAAAGTGTTCTCTTTCTATGTAGATTTTTTCGATTTTCGATTTATATATATATATACATAAAATGGTACTTATCTTGTATCATGAGCAGTCAGTCGTTGAATAAAACACTTTTAGCAATATTAAAGTTTATTCCGACACCTTTTTTTGCAATAAGGTGTTTCGGAAACCCTTGTCAAGCAATAAACATTAATATGACAAATGACATTAAATAAAACCTATCGCGGTAACAAGGCCGACTTTCTATTACCCCAGTATTTACTGCAAGAACTAGGGAAAACCTTGTAAAAACCTAGTTAGGGAATTCGACCAACATTTAATTCACTACAATACAATTTAAATCACAACGATAAAAAAAAAATATATATGATAAGATAAAAATAAATTAACCCGCAATTGTAATAATAATGATCAAAAAATTGTATTGTAATGAATGAAATATTGGACACTTGGAATTTTGTGACAATATTAATTCAATATTAATAAATCAAAATTAATATTAGAAATTAATATTAAAGCCACAAAACTCCCATTGTGAAAAGGCTAGCTAAGAGAACTAATAATAAAAATCTACTAGAATGACCAATGTTTAATTCATTAAAAAAAATTAACATTAAAACAAGGCAAATTTCTAAAAATGATTAAAATGAATTCAACATTGGTCAGACCTCTTAAAAAAATATACAAATCAAAACTTAAATTAATGTGCCAATAATCAACTCAACCGCAGGGCCGCTCTAAAAGGATAACGTATACATTCCAAGTTAATACATGCCAATGCCATAAAAAATGACTATGCAAAAGTAAACACCAGCATGCACCAAAATAGAACCACGCATTTATTCAACGACTGACTGCTCATGATACAAGATAAGTACCATTTTAAGTGATTTACAGTCGAGAATTTGTACAATAATTATATATATACATATATATATATATATATAGATGAATTCTTCCAGGCTTCTTAGGTATTGAGGTTTTGCGGTTATCATATAAAAAACGTTCTAATTTTTTTTATATATATATATTTTATTTTTTATTATTATTATTGTTACGTTTCGGGGCTGGATTCGCCCCATTTTCAAACAATCTGTAATTTATTCATAAAAAATAGCCTGTTTACAAAGCGTGCGGTGTACATATTGATTTGGATTGCAATGTGATGAAAATTATGTGCTACAAAAATGTTTTTTCCCTAAATAATTCCACTTACCAATTTATAGGTTGACAAAACACTGTTTTACATTTAAAATTTACATGTCATACGCTACATTACGAATTTACACTTTTACAAAACACAATTAAATAACTAAAATACTTTATATGTGTAGTCATTGTTTTTTTAAAAAAATTACTGGTGAGCCACGTGCGTTTAACTATTGGATGTTTTCTCCCCCCCTTGGTACGGTTAAGAGGCTTTCTACATCGATTGCTTGTCGATTCGGTCACATATCTCGCGTTGCATGTAGATGGCATTGTTATCATATTTTAGTTTTAGACAACATTGTATTTATTATTTTTAGTTTATTGGCTCAATTATGTTGGAGTATATGGATGATAATGTTTTGATATCTGATCTATCGTTTACACTATTAGAGTTTTGTTTAATTTTGATTATTTCATGGACGGACCTTGCTTTGGTGTTTGTTTCTTTTTTAAGAATTAAATTAATTAAAATTAATTAAAATATTTATACCCCACAATATAACAATAGCACACAAAACAAATAACCCGATTAAAAATATGTACCCCAAAATTAAAGATCCCACACCCCTTAACAAAACTAGTAATATAGTATACGAAATCCCATGTGGCAATTGCAATAAAGTATACATCGGACAAACAAAACAATTACTTGGAAAACGAATCAACGCACACAAATATGATAAAACTAATGCCACAGCCTTAAGCAAACACAGTAATACAACGAAACACGAATTTGATTTTGCAAACACCAAAATTCTTAAAAAAGAAACAAACACCAAAGCAAGGTCCGTCCATGAAATAATCAAAATTAAACAAAACTCTAATAGTGTAAACGATAGATCAGATATCAAAACATTATCATCCATATACTCCAACATAATTGAGCCAATAAACTAAAAATAATAAATACAATGTTGTCTAAAACTAAAATATGATAACAATGCCATCTACATGCAACGCGAGATATGTGACCGAATCGACAAGCAATCGATGTAGAAAGCCTCTTAACCTACCGTACCAAGGGGGGGAGAAAACATCCAATAGTTAAACGCACGTGGCTCACCAGTAATTTTTTTAAAAAAACAATGACTACACATATAAAGTATTTTAGTTATTTAATTGTGTTTTGTAAAAGTGTAAATTCGTAATGTAGCGTATGACATGTAAATTTTAAATGTAAAACAATGTTTTGTCAACCTATAAATTGGTAAGTGGAATTATTTAGGGAAAAAACATTTTTGTAGCACATAATTTTCATCACATTGCAATCCAAATCAATATGTACACCGCACGCTTTGTAAACAGGCTATTTTTTATGAATAAATTACAGATTGTTTGAAAATGGGGCGAATCCAGCCCCGAAACGTAACAATAATAATAATAAAAAATAAAATATATATATATAAAAAAAATTAGAACGTTTTTTATATGATAACCGCAAAACCTCAATACCTAAGAAGCCTGGAAGAATTCATCTACAATAAAGAGGTTAAGAACTAATAAAACATACTATCGTATCGAAGGGGAAGCAGAAACGAACACAGCCACACCACCATACATACTTCATACATCACCAACAAACAGAACAATTTCAACTCACGATGGCCTTTTACCAAGACGTGCGAACTACTTATGGAGAACATACATATAAGCTGTTTAAGGTAGTCTCCAAACTAAAAGAAAAACTTAGCAGGGAGATAAATCATAGGATTTTCCTACTACGTTGCCGAAATAATAATTTAACACCAACATGCTTAAATTTTAACATAGAATATCTAAATATAATTTATGATACTAACCTAAACAAATTTAAAGAAGCCTTAAATAGATTTAAGACCAGAACATTAAGTATCCTCATTAACGATGTGCATCAAAATATTTGCAAACTTAAACAACAAATCACAATCAATGTAAATATGTTGAATTCGCTTGTCGATCAGGGCACGGTACATCGTTTTCTTAATTTTGAAGACCAAAGAAATGAAAGGGAGTTTATCGATACTAGGGAAAAAAACAAATCAAAAATTAGAATTCATGAACAACAACAAATCACAAAACAAACACCAACTTTTCACAAAGAATGGCTCATAAACCTTACAGATAAAAACATCCCGAACGACGTCCAAGATATCCTCACCCTAGAACCCAATTTCATGGCCCAAACTTCTAAAAACACCATTCTGCCATATCACGACATTATAGCTAATGTAGAAACAAACATAGATAAAATTTTACCTGAGCAACAAAATATTGTACGTACACAAATTAGAGATGCCATCATACAAAATCAACAAAAAAACAAAAAAGAAACTCTAAATCATACCCAAAAAAAATTCATACACAAAATTCAGAAAACTAGAAAATTCATAAAGGAGAACCCTGACCTCTGCATCCTTAAACCTGATAAAACCAATAAAACAGTACTCATGGATAAGACACAATACGACGAAAAAATCCTACACCTAATTAATGAAAGAACCACATACAAACAAATCCGTCTCGACCCAACAAATAAATACCAAGACATAAATAATGCATTGATAACAGAATGGACAAAAAAAGAATATATAAACCAAGAAATTTCTAAATCATTAAAGATAACAAACGCAATAGCACCAAAAATCTACGGTTTACCGAAACTACAAAAAATTAATAACCCCTTACGACCAATAGTTTCATCTATACAATCCCCCTTTTATAAACTATCGAAATATCTATCAAATATTTTAACTAAAATTGTAGGCAATACTGAATACCACATAAAAGACACATGGGATTTCAAAAATTTCATAGACACTGTTTCTCTACCGGCGAACTACAAACTTATCTCGTTAGACGTCATAGCACTTTATACCAATATTCCTATAGATTTGGCTATTCAAACAATCAGTGATAGATGGGACGAAATCAAACCACACACTTCATTACCACTTACTGAATTCACTAAAGCTGTCAAATTAACTTTAACAACCTCATATTTTCAATACCAAAATAAATTCTATAACCAAATTTGGGGAGTAGCCATGGGCTCACCAATTTCTAGCACTATTGCCAACATTGTTCTTGAAAAATTAGAACAAAATGTACTAACTAACTACGCCCATCCATTACTTTTCTTCAAACGGTACGTCGATGATTGTTTATGCGCTGTACCTGCAAATGATATAAACAAGTTGTTAAAGAAATTCAATGATTTCCACCCCCGGTTACAATTCACATTAGAAATCCAACAAAACAATAAAATTAACTTTCTAGATTTAACCCTTTACAACATAAATAATAAGATCGTCACTGAATGGTATACTAAAGATACCTGGTCCGGACGTTACAATAATTTCTTTTCTAAAAATTCAAAAAACATTAAAAACAGCACTATCATTAACCTAGCCGACCGAGCAATAAAATTGACACATCCGACTTTACGTTCCAAAGCCATAGAAAAAGCCAAAAATGATTTAATTAAAAATGACTACCCGGGGAAATTAATAGACAACATTTTCAAAAAAAGAATAAATAAACATTACAATAATAATACACCAAATATAACCAAAATTACTACCGAAAAATCGTACTTATCAATCCCCTACATACCTATGCTATCTGAAAAATTAAATAAAATATTTATACCCCACAATATAACAATAGCACACAAAACAAATAACCCGATTAAAAATATGTACCCCAAAATTAAAGATCCCACACCCCTTAACAAAACTAGTAATATAGTATACGAAATCCCATGTGGCAATTGCAATAAAGTATACATCGGACAAACAAAACAATTACTTGGAAAACGAATCAACGCACACAAATATGATAAAACTAATGCCACAGCCTTAAGCAAACACAGTAATACAACGAAACACGAATTTGATTTTGCAAACACCAAAATTCTTAAAAAAGAAACAAACACCAAAGCAAGGTCCGTCCATGAAATAATCAAAATTAAACAAAACTCTAATAGTGTAAACGATAGATCAGATATCAAAACATTATCATCCATATACTCCAACATAATTGAGCCAATAAACTAAAAATAATAAATACAATGTTGTCTAAAACTAAAATATGATAACAATGCCATCTACATGCAACGCGAGATATGTGACCGAATCGACAAGCAATCGATGTAGAAAGCCTCTTAACCTACCGTACCAAGGGGGGGAGAAAACATCCAATAGTTAAACGCACGTGGCTCACCAGTAATTTTTTTAAAAAAACAATGACTACACATATAAAGTATTTTAGTTATTTAATTGTGTTTTGTAAAAGTGTAAATTCGTAATGTAGCGTATGACATGCAAATTTTAAATGTAAAACAGTGTTTTGTCAACCTATAAATTGGTAAGTGGAATTATTTAGGGAAAAAACATTTTTGTAGCACATAATTTTCATCACATTGCAATCCAAATCAATATGTACACCGCACGCTTTGTAAACAGGCTATTTTTTATGAATAAATTACAGATTGTTTGAAAATGGGGCGAATCCAGCCCCGAAACGTAACAATAATAATAATAAAAAATAAAATATATATATATAAAAAAAATTAGAACGTTTTTTATATGATAACCGCAAAACCTCAATACCTAAGAAGCCTGGAAGAATTCATCTACAATAAAGAGGTTAAGAACTAATAAAACATATATATATATATATACATATATATATATATATATATATATCTAGAGAGAGAGAGAGAGAGAGAGAGAGAGAGAGAGAGAGAGAGAGAGAGAGAGAGAGAGAGAGAGAGAGAGAGAGAGGAACAAGTAATAATCAAGGTATTAAAGTTGTTTACGAGCAGCGAGTGCGGACGCGTTTTTGCCGGGCTGGTATTGTATCGTTTCTTTGGGTACGGTCAACGCGCGGTAAGATTATAGTACGATTTCTTTCGAGGGGAAAGCCCGGGAAAGACGTTACTATTTGCGTGACACAGTGCTGGCGTCTATTTTAAAACGCGAGAGGTTGGGCATTTAAATAAAGAACGTGGGCGAGTCCCGGCAGGATAGTTTAAAGTGAGGGATTGGATTGGGTTGGGTTGGGTTGGGTTGGGTTGGGTTGGGTTGGGTTGGGTCGGGTCGGGTCGGGTCGGGTCGGGTCGGGCCGGGCCGGGCCGGGTCGGGTCGGGTCGGGTCGGGTCGGGTCGGGTTGGGTTGAAAATATGTCATTTTATTGAAAATGAAATCTGGAGAGGAGAAAGAAAAGGTAATGAGCAATAAAGCGAGATTTGGAAGAAAAATGGTATTCATTGACCACGACCTGACGGAGAAGGAAAGAGAGGTTCAACGGGAGATATGGAAGTAAGCGGTGAAGGAAGAAGAACAAGGACAGAGGGTGAAAATGGGGTATAGAAAATAGCTGGTGGTTGTGGGGCGGTGCGAAAGAAACACTCGTGCCAAAAAACTAAGACAAAAAAAGGGGGAGGGAGAGAAAGGCGGGAAGAGGATGGGAAAGTAGGGGATCAGACCAGGAGAGAGAGGAGGAGAGGGTGTTCAAAGCGTGTTTTTGGAATATAGCGGGGTTGAAGAAATGGATACAGGGAGAAGAGGGAGAGTACAGCGGGTTAGTGCGTTATATGGAAGAATTTGATTATGTTGGATTGGTGGAAACGTGGGTAGATAGTAAAACATGGGTGACGATAAAGGACAAGATGCCAGGAGGGTTTAGATGGAAGTGTCAGGGAGCTCAAAAAGGAGAGGGGGGGGGGGGGGGCAAGTGGAGGTATAATAACGGGGTAAAGAGTAAATGGGAAGAGGAAGTAAAGGGAGCAGAAAGTAGGTCAGACAACATGCAAGGAAGAAGAATTAAGGATAATGGAAGATGGTGGGAAATATACACGATATACAGCAATCAAAGAATGGAGGACATAATAAACGAAATAGAAGAAGCGACTGAATGGATAGAAGAAGCAGTGATGATAGGAGGGGACATGAATGCAAGAACAGGAATAGTGGGAAAAAATGGCAGAATGGAGAGGGAGAG
The DNA here is from genome assembly GCA_959613385.1 of Geotrupes spiniger. Taxonomy (NCBI): domain Eukaryota; kingdom Metazoa; phylum Arthropoda; class Insecta; order Coleoptera; family Geotrupidae; genus Geotrupes; species Geotrupes spiniger. The sequence continues at coordinate 38,930,978 of OY390735.1, forward strand.
AGGGGAGAGAAGAAAGGAAGTCAAAAGACGTAATAATAAATGCGGAGGGAAACGTATTAGGGGAATTTAGGGTGTGGGAAAAGACAGAATCGGATCACATGCCACTGGAGGTTACAGTAGGAAAAAGAGTGAGAGAGAAGGGAGGAAAATATAAGGGAGAAAATAAGAGACTAAGAAATGAATGGGGAGAAGTGGCAAGAGGAAAATATGAAGAGGGACTAAAAAGGATAGACTGGAAGGAAATTACGAGGATAGAGGGGATAGTGGAATTAATGGGGAAGGCAATAACAAAGAAGATGAACGGAAGAGGAGATGGAAACACGTGGTTTGATGAAGAATACAGAAGAGAGAAAAAGGAAGTTAGGAAAAAAAGGAGAGAGGTGAAGGAAGGGGTAAAGAGCTGGGAGGAATACTGGCAGGAGAAGAGAGAACAGAAAACGTTATGGGAGAGAAAAGAAAGAGAACAACAGGAGAGGGACATAGAAGAGGTAAGGGGACTGGAGGGGGAGAAGGAGATTTGGAGATATTTGAGAAGAAAAATAAGAAGAGACGAACGAGGGGGGGGGTCGATAGAATTAGGGGAGTGGAAAAGGCATTAAATGGAGTTGCTAGGAGGATCAGATGAGGGAGGGGTAAACGTGAAAAATAGACAAGGGGGAGATGGAAAGAGAAGAATTCACGTGGGAAGAAATAATGAAAGGGAGGAATTAGTTAAAGAAGGGGAAGGCCCCCGGAGAAGATGGAGTTCATAGTAATGGATGGATATATGCGACAGAAAATGTGTGGAGGAGTCTCCTGAGAGGGATAAATGAGGTATGGGTGGATAGAAGAGAGATACCAGAAGGATTGAAAATGGGGGTGGTGGTGCCAATATGGAAAAGAGGAAACAAAAATTATAGGGGGATAACGCTAATGGATGAGATTTATTAGATTTACGTGGGGGTGATGGCAGAAAGACTGGACGTGGAAGTAGAGAGAATGGGGATTTTACCAGAAGGGCAGGCGGGTTTTAGGAAGGGCAGGGGAACAAGGGATAATATTTACATACTCAACTACTTAGCAGAGAGGAAAAGGTCAAGGAAAAGAGGGAAGATGTATGTGATGTTCATGGACCTTAGAGCAGCATTCGACAGGGTGGATAGGAAGATATTATGGAAGACGATGGAAAGAGAGGGAATATCAGAAGCGTTAAGGAAGAAGACGGAAGAACTGTACGAGGAAACATGGTGCGAGGTAAGAGTAGGCAGTCAGACAACGGGAAAGTTCAGAATAACAAGAGGACTGAGACAGGGGTGCCCGTTGAGCCAAAAAATTATATAACATATACACATCGGAGATGGAAGAGGTATTAAGGAGAGGGCGAGAAGGGGGGATTAGGATAGGGCAAAAGAGGATTTGGACGTTAGCATTTGCTGACGACGTAGCGGTGTTGGCAGAGACGGAGGAAGGGTTAAAGGGAGCAGGGAGAAGGTTGGAGAAATACCTAGAGAAAAGGAAGATGGAAATAAACGTCGAAAAAACAAAGATAATGGTGTTCGGAAAAGGTGGGGAAAAAGAAAGCGGATGAAGATGGGCTGGAAAGGTGAAGAGATCGAGGAAGTAGATGGGTGGATGTATCTGGGAACAGCATGGACGAGCGGGAATAATTGGAGCGAACATAGGAGAAAAAGCTAGGAAAGCGGAAGAAGGGATAATAAGGAAGTTGTGGAATAAAAGGGACGTCAAATTTGGGGAGAGGATGAAAATATGGGATGTGTGCGTCAAAAGCATACAAAAGCATGTATGGGGCCGAAGTGTGGGGCGTCAAAGAAGAGAGAAGTATGGAGAAAAGATGGCAGGCGGGATTGAAAATTGCTTTAGGGGTAAAGAGATAGACACCAGAATACGTAGTACGGCAGGAGACAGGGCAGGAAAAGATGGCATTAGAGGCTGGAAGACGGGTAGTCAGATATGAGCTGTGGAAGTGGATGGAGTGGGAGGAGAGGTTGGGGAAGATGGCGTTAAGGGAGATGGTGACGCCAGAAACCCATTGAGGATCCAGATCTTTGGTAATAAAATAAATCTTTATAAGCTAAATAGCTGTTATTAAACAAGAAATTTATCATTCTTAAAAAAGTGGATAAATCTATTGGTGTGTGATCCTGGATATCAACCCAATCCTCTGTTACACTCTTGATCACCAAATCCTGAGGTATATTGGTGAATAATGACACTACATCCAATGAAACCAGCACATGGTCATTAGGTAATTTAATATCTTTTATATTATCAACGAACGAGAAAGAATCTTTAACAATAAAAGGACAATTCGGTATAATATTGTTCAAGATTTTCGATACGAAAACAGAGAGTTGATATGTGGGCGATCCTAGACACGAGACTATAGGTCTGATCGGATAACATATTTTATGGATTTTTACTAAACCATAAAGTTTAGGAAAATTACCATTATGGCAAATTAATTTAAATAATTGATGTTGTAAGCCGTTACTTTGTGATATTCCATAATTAAACGCAAATTAAAACACAATTACTTTGTTAAATATCACGTATATTTCGACACTCCGTGACCGCGGTTTCAAAACAGCCTTTCATTCAATGATACATAGAGCCCTGTCAATACCCTTATCCAAAGAAAACTTCGATCGGGAACTTAAAACAATTAAACAAATTGCCAACCACAACGGATATATTGCTAACACAATCGAAAACATCCTCCACAACAAACAATTAACCGTAGCATTAAAATCCATATATCCTCTGAACAAACCAGATCCAAAAATCTTTGCAACGGTTACCTACTTTGGGAAACTTACAGAAGATGTAGCGAAAATAATAAAAACCACAATGTTCAGATAGCCTTCAAGTCTAATAGTAAAATATGTAATATTTTGTATAATGCAAAGGACAAAATCAATCCGATGACTAGATCCGGTGTATATAAATTAATGTGTCACGATTGTAATGGTGTGTATATTGGTCAAACTGGACGAAATTTTAGCATTCCATCTGCTAGAACACAATCATACTGCGATAAAAATTTACAAGTACTACACTTGCCGACAAAGGGAAAAAACTTACCCTCTTAGAATCGTTAGAAATCTTTAAAGCCGACCGTAATTTGGAAATTACGCTCCTTAACGACCAGACTGACTTGGTATACTCACCACTCTTCAAATGTTGTATATAGATATTGTATAAATAGTTTAAACTTTAGGTGATATTTTACCGTTCGTCAATGACCAAGTTGGTTGAAACCGCGGTCACGGAGTGTCAAAATATACGTGATATTTAACAAAGTAATTGTGTTTTAATTTGCAAATTAATTTCTTGTATTCAGCTTCACTAATATATTTTTTATTTTTTAATTCTTTTATTAGTGCGTTGTTCTTATCCTGAATGATATTCGTAGGGTCTCTTTTACTCACTACATAAATGTTATCATCACTCAACAATTGTGTCATTTTATCATCATAATGTACTCTATCTAAAATCACGGTTGAGTTACCCTTATCTGCACGGCACACCATGATATCTGGGTGGTGTTTTAAGAACTTTCTTGGATTCATAAAATCCTTAACAAACGGATCCGTACTATATGTAACATTATTATTTTTAATTTTTATGTAGATAATTAGTGATGTAATTGACAGATGATGGACGTAGCCTATCTTGAACATCGCTATCAATATTGTCAGAATTATTTAAATAATACTCTATGTCTGTTACTAATTTGGTGATCGGAAATTCCTTATTAGTATGATTAATGGCAAATTTTGGACCCAATGACAAGATGTGCATAATATTATCAGGAACCATAGTACTAGACAGATTTTTGATCCATTTATTATTGAGGGTTGTTGTAACAGTACTAGTGTCATTATTAGTGTACCGTTTAATAAATGTATCACGCTGTTGTGTTTTAAAGATTATAAATTGGTTTTCATAAAAAGCTTGCATGAAGTCAAACAGTAGATGAAAATCAACATGAGTCATTACATTTTTTACATTTGAAACTATGTCCAGAACCACAAACAAGATTGCAAGAGTGTTATGGTTAAAGAAAAGAAGTCGGAAATCACGGCTTTGTGTTCACATGTATTAACACCACCACACGTTTGATTTTTCCAAACCCATGATTTTGGATACACAAATAAATTTACATAAGACACTAATTCTCGAATCTTTGTATATTGCCGTCACCCCCAATACTTGCAACATAAAGAATGATAATACATTAATTTCATCAATTTATAATAATATACTAAACATATTTAAGTAGTCGGTATTCCATTTTTGGGGTTTAATAATTTTATTTAGCTGAAGAAATAATATTGTTTTTTCCACGCGCTGGGCGTTTTTATTAAAAAAGTCTTGCTTTTACTTTAATTTACATTTGACTTGTGTCGAGTTCACATCAATTTTTAAACAATTTTAAATTATTTACGTATAGGTCGTCAACAAATATAGGTGATTGAGGAACAATCTTTACATTTGTTTGTGTGTTGAATGTTATTTTATTCATGTCATACGTTTATTCAATTATTATTACATTAGGTGAGTTGTTTATTAACTTAATTGCTGGTATGTTAACATATGTTGTAATCATTTTTTTAGTCTGAAGATGCCTTTCATATTAAAGGCGAAACGTCACTAATGTGATTATTGTTTAATTTCGTTACCTGTCCCAAAATTTCCGAAGAAACATTTTCGTTATATATACCAGTGGACAAGACGTGAGAATCATATATATATATATATATATATATATATATATATATATATATATATATATATATATATATATATATATATATATATATATATACGAAAGATGGTCTAATCTTACACCTCAATGGTGTAGTGAACATTAATTAATACAGGTCCATGAAGACTAACTGGTGGATCGCTAGACAATATTGTTTCTGGGTTATTACCCTTCGTCAGTAGCGATTACCAAGAACCTTAGTTGTTGAAATACCTTTACATGTAGTGGCCATCAAAACTTCTTGGCGCGAGCCAATCACTCCTAACGAACCACTGACAACAGAACACTGACGAGACGATACCTTGTCTAACACCTTGCGGAGACTAAACAAGAGACGACTGTCAAACGTCCAGTGTCAACATATAAAAGGATTGCTGCAATTAAGTTCAGCGATGTCTGTTTTTAATTAATGTTCACTTCACCATTGAGGTGTAAGATTAGACCATCTTTCGTGTATATATATATATATATATATATATATATATATATATATATATATATATATATATAATTTACACGAAAGATGGTCTAATCTTACACCTCAATGGTGTAGTGAACATTAATTAAAACAGGTCCATGAAGACTAACTGGTGGATCGCTAGACAATATTGTTTCTGAGTTATTACCCTTCGTCAGTAGCGATTACCAAGAACCTTAGTTGTTGAAATACCTTTACATGTAGTGGCCATCAAAACTTCTTGGCGCGAGCCAATCACTCCTAATGAACCACTGACAACAGAACACTGACAAGACGATACCTTGTCTAACACCTCTAACTAAGGTTCTTGGTAATCGCTACTGATGAAGGGTAATAACCCAGAAACAATATTGTCTAGCGATCCACCAGTTAGTCTTCATGGACCTGTTTTAATTAATGTTCACTACACCATTGAGGTGTAAGATTAGACCATCTTTCGTGTAAATTTTACATTTTTCTGTCATATTTGACAAGACACATTTTCAATATATATATATATATATACAGGCTGTCCCAACGATCTGACAAAGTTCCCTTACGGCGTTATGTTTGCGAATTCGAAAAAAGTAAGTATCTGCATGTTTAGACGGTCCCTAGGTTCATATTCTAAAAATATTTTGAGCCGACATGGGCGGTTCGTCAGCGGGGGGCGACATAAATGTTACTTTGTTTAAATGGAACACCCTGTATATTTTAACATTTTTGAATTCTATGAAGAATTGTGAATACACCAGGTATAATTTGTTTGTCAAAACTCAACAGAACTGGTGATTTTCAATTTTTTTAGTGAAATTTTAGATATGCAGACTATGCTTCAAAAACTCATCTAACTGAGAGGGTAGTTGGTGGGAGAGTAATTTTTTATCCGTGAACTAAGGGATCATCAATGTGAGTATTAATGCACCCAAGGATCCCATTTTGTATACAGGGTGTTGGCAGTGTATTTTCAATCTCGCGCAACTTTAAGAGGCAAAATATCATTTTTTTCAAATGACACCTACTATCAAATTTACCAACACTCAATTCAAAATCAAATTCTGCGTCGACTGATGCTACATATTCCTATACCTATCACTTCAGGTTTTCGAGTAATTTCAGTAAAATACTTTATTTGGTCTCAAAATCAATCGCATTACAATTTTCGTAATATTAAACATAGTAGCCTAGTCTCACTTTAACGTTCTTATGACAGTGACAGTCTTTATCAATAAATTTAATAGACGCCTTAGTTAATTATTAGTTAAGTTATTGTCCCAAGCTTGTTTTTGAATGATGAATTTTTCAAAGAAAGAAATTGTAAATATGATTTACACAGTGGGTGAAGCAGACAAGAATTGCCTTTTAGCAATGAGGCTCTATAGGCAGAAGTACCCTGATTTAAGACAACCAAATGTTAGATGTCTGCAGAAGCTAGTTGATCGTTTCGAACGCACCGGGAACGTGGCATACGAGAGTATGAGGGTGATTAATCTTGCTATTATTAACGAGAACAATGACTTAAACGTTTTATTGGAACTCCAAGAGAACCCACATGGAAGTGTGCCGACAATCAGTTCAAGTTTGAATCTAAGCAGATCTTCAGTACATCGGATAATTCAAAACCACAAATTCCACCCATACCATCTAGAATTGCATCAAGCATTAAACGGGAACGACTTCGATAATCGAATTAATTTTGCCAATTTAATGATGGAACGTATCGAGGAAGATCCGGCATTTATCAATAACATTCTTTTTACGGATGAGGCAACGTTTCGCAGCAATGGGGTGGTACACAGGCATAATGTGCATTATTATGCCACCGAAAACCCTCATTGGGTGAGACGTTGGGTGAGATGTTGAGAAGTTGATCACCAACACCAATGGTCTGTTAATGTTTGGGGCGGATTATTGGGTAACTATGTAATCGGTCCCTATTTTTTGGTACCGATTATTACCGGTTTTTGCGAAATGTACTGCATACTTTATTGGAAGATGTGGATTTGCAAACGTTGCGGGATATGTGGTTCCAACAGGACGGAGCTGCACCTCATTTCCATAGAAGGGTAAGACGATATTTTGATCGTTGGATGCCAAACAGATGGATTGGAAGAGGTGGTCCAGTGTTGTGGCCTGCCCGATCACCTGATCTGACCCCGTGCGACTATTTTCTCTGGGGTTTTATAAAATCTCAAGTCTACCTCGAGGCTCCTACCACAAGAGAAAATATGAAAGTTAGGATTCAAGAATGTTTTAATAATATTACTCCTGAAATCTTACAACGTGTCAGAACTAGTTTTAGACATCGACTGGATATTTGTATTCAACAAAATGGAAACATATTTGAACACTTTTTGTAAAATAAATTTTGTTTTTTTGTATATAAATGTTATTTTATCGTTTTTTACATTTAATTATTACTTGCCATTTGTCAGAATTAAAGTTGCTTTTGCTTGTAGAGAGTACATTTCATTATTTTTAGCAACAATCAGCTCACTCGATGTTAAGTGGGCTCTGATGAAGTGGGCCGCCTTAGCTAAGAAGCCCTTGTTGCTTTTAATTAATTAATCTGGTGAGACTTTTTAAAATGACTTTAATTGCTCGATGCAATTTGTAGTTTTGTGTTATCCAATTTACTGAAGTGACACTAGACTACTATGTTTAATATTACGAAAATTGTAATGCGATTGATTTTGAGACCAAATAAAGTATTTTACTGAAATTACTCGAAAACTTGAAGTGATAGGTATATGAATATGTAGCATCAGTCGACGCAGAATTTGATTTTGAATCGAGTGTTGGTAAATTTGATAGTAGGTGTCATTTGAAAAAATTATATTTTGCCTCTTAAAGTTGCGCGAGATTGAAAATACACTGACAACACCCTGTATACAAAAGGGGATCCTTGGGTGCATTAATACTCACATTAATGATCCCTTAGTCCACGGCTAAAAAATTACCCTCCCACCAACTACCCTCTCAGTTACATGATTTTTTGAAGCATAGTCTCCATATCTAAAATTTCACTAAAAAAATTGAAAATCACCAGTTCTGTTGAGTTTTGACAAACAAGTACAACTTCGATGTATTCACAATTCTTCATAGAATTCAAAAATGTTAAAATATACAGGGTGTTCCATTTAAACAAAGTAAAATGTATGTCGCCCCCCGCTGACGAACCGCCTATGTCGGCTCAAAATATTTTTAGAATATGAACCTAGGGACCGTCTAAACATGTAGATACTTACCTTTTTCGAATTCGCAAACATAACGCCGTAAGGGAACTTTGTCAGATCGTTGGGACACCCTGTATATATATGTTGGTGCGTAAGTTCTCGCGGCTGAAATCTGTGCTTCTTGGTTCTCGGATTGTGAACCGCGTTGTGGAAATGTTCCCCGAAGGGTCGCTTCGACGTTTCGGCAGAGTCCCATCTGCCATCTTCAGGAAGCTCTTCAAGGTCTCGCTGACTTAGAAGTCTGATATATTTGTCGAGATAAACATAATTTGAGAATTCCACTGAACTATATCTTGCTTTCATGCGATATGTAATTACTGAGATAACAGAGTATCCAAAAACTTAAGATTTCAAAAAATACATGAAATATTTAAAAACTAAAAATATCGGTCGGTGCTCGATACGATGGACTACGTCTGGTTGAAGTTTCAATTTTTTTTGCCGATTGTAAAGACCATCGGCTAGAAATCGCTAAAATCGGGTACTTTTTGCACTGCTTTAATAAATGTTATAATAATGTCAGTGTTCCTGGTTGTAACAATATTTCTTTGTTATAGCATAAATGGTTATAGGCTCTCGAACAAAGCCGCCTATTTATTACTTTGACGCCGATACTAGTGTGATTTTTCGATTAAACAATTTGGGAGTGGATAGACATTAGCCACAGGAATCGTTTCCTGTTAATACCTCAACTTGTGCATTATGTTGTTTTTCAAATAAATGCCTTAATACATTAAATTTTTCGTTATTTTATATTGTTTAATAATTTTAATGTTTTTATTTCATTCTTCGTATTTTTGAGAATATAATTGTTGTTAGTACACATTACTTAATATTTTTAATCAGTTCGAATTTTTGTTTCTTTCTTCATAATTCAATTCTTTTTTTATACTTATCTGTATTTTTAAGAAATTTTTATATTTTCAAGGAATACTTTTTGTTATTATTACTATCACTTAAAACTATGATATGTATGTATACGCGCGCGCACACAAACACACACATACGTCATTTCGAAAATAGTCAGTATCGATTCAGGGGACCTCAAAATGTGTATATCCCATAAAACCTCGAGTTCGAAAATTTTCATGATTCCTATACTTATACATAACGTATAAGAAACTAAAAATATATACTCAGTGACATATAAACTGCACCACCTAGAAGGGTGGGAATTTTTGGACCAAATTTGGCAGAAACATTGGACTAGTCTAAGGTAACAATTGATTAAAATTTGATAAAGAAAACACTTCATCTTTTTGATTTTTCTTTAATAATGTGTTGGTCCGCCCTTATTGCTGATACACTCATTGACCCGCCTTGGCATTAATTCCAGCAGGTGATCAATGTCTTCTTGGGGTATGGCATCCCAGGCAGCTTGTACTTCATGCCGTAGAGCTTCTATTGTGAACGGTGGGTTCGGTAGATTCCTCAATCTTCTACCCATCATGTCCCACACGTGCTCAATGGGCGACAAATCGGGAGATCTTGGCGGCCAAGGCAAAAGATTAACATTGGCCTCTTCAAAGAAGTCAAGAGAAACCCTTGCTACGTGAGGTCGTGCATTATCTTGCTGGATAGTGGGAAGTGGGTCTTCCAGCCCTCGAAGATATGGAAGAACATGTGGTTCTACCACTTCGTCAATGTAGCGTCGGGCGGTCATACTGCCCCGATTGAAGAGCAAGGGTGACCTACTGCCATAAGTAATAGCACCCCACAGCATCAACCCCACAGTTCGGTGAACATGCCTCGCAATCGAAAAATCAGGATTGCGCCTTTCTCCACGTCTTCGTCTAACAGTCATCCGACCATCATGCATTCCTAAACAAAATCGCGATTCGTCACTAAAGACATCTCGATGCCACTCCAAGTTCCATTGAAGTCTTTCCGTGCACCAGGCCAAACGTTCCTGGCGATGTTGAGAGTCTCTCAAGGCCATTAGTCTTAAGCGGCGATCTTGACGTTCATTGGTTCATCTTTGAGCCCCAGTGCCTCTTCTCCGACGTTCAAACCCCATGTTCAGACCACGGTTGAGTGGTGCCGTCCCAAACGGTTGCCGATTTCTCTAAACGAAAAACCTGCTTCTCGTAAACCAACAATCCGCCCTCGGTCAAAGTCACTCAACTGCTGGTGAACTTGAGGTCTCCTTCCTCTAGGCATAATTAAACACTTGAAACACTTTAAATTAAAGAACGGGATCCGAAAAAGTGGAACAAATTCAAAAAATGACTCAATAATTGCTTGTCTATCATCACCTCTAAAAAATGACACAAACGTCAAAAATGCCATGACTACTTGATGATTGGGTTTCAAATTTTAATCAACTATTTCCCTGGACTAGTCCACTATTCCTGCCAAATTTGGTCCAAAAATTCCCACCCCTTCTAGGTGGTGCAGTTTATATGTCACTGAGTATATGTATAATTAGAGTTTAAAAACTAGGCAATCGGAACAGATTAGATATTGTCGGTAGACGCTTTTTTCAAGTTCAACCAATAAATAATATGGTAGTGTTTCAACGATTAGTTCTCAATTCTTCCAGGTTCAGAACATATCCTTTCTTGAAGTAATTAATTAAGGGGGGATCCTACTTTAGAAGGCTCAAAAAATCGAAATTTTTTTTATTATGCCGAAAGCTATGCCTAATATATCTAAGAATATGTATAAAAAATTATAGCGGCTAATTCGCAATATTTTGAAAGATACAGCACCAAACACAGTGAGGTGTCGAGCAAAAAAATTACGAACGCACGAACGCTCGGACAAACTAAACGCGCCCCCCTCCCGCAGTAACATAAAACCGAACTGCATGTACTAAAAAAAGTTCAATCGGTCGTTCGAAACAATAATATTTTGAATTCGTAAGAGCTATAGTAGGATTATAACGAGATATTCCGTAAGTAATCGAAAATTAACATTTTTCCTGATCGTAAACTTTAGAGCGCGTTCTCTCGAGTTTTCGTTTTTACGATTTTTCTAAACTGGTGGGCGTGATTGCGAGAAAACTAGACAAGCAATCAAAACGAAACAAAACTTTTCTTGGCTTCAGTAGCATTCTATTCTATTTGAACTAAAAAGATTAATGAAAAAAAATTCTAAACAACTTTTTTAGCAAGTTGAAATGATTTTCTCTTCCTGCAAAGAGCACATTTATTTTCAAACCTGAGAAAAATCTTGAATTTCAAAATTTTTGGTTTTTTTTTAGTTCACATAGAAGAAAATATATGAGAATTACCATTTTCTTTGTTTTTTTTTGTTTCAGACAAAAATTAGGGGCTACATCTTTCCCACCGATTGTAAATTGCAATTGAACGGTGTTGCACAAATGTGCATAAAAATCGGTTCCGTTTAAATATTTTTCTCTCGACATATTTTTTTTTTAATGCTCAAATATGCAATAATATGCTCTAAAAAGTTCACTAGACTTGCTCATTTTTTTCTGCCCTAAAAAAATTCCCCCAAAAACGCTATTTTAAGGCCTCCTAAAGCAGGATCCCCCCTTAATACAGTTTCAGTAAACCGCAATGGCAGTTGATGAATGAACAATCTATTAAGAAATCCCCTATACAAAGTAGTCGCTTGAAAAAAGCATCCTTTTATCACATTTTTTCTTGCATTTAATTTTTTTTCCATAACAATTTTATTGTTAAATATTTAATTATAGAGCCACGTTCAGGGTAATGTTTCCACTCACAAAATACATAGTGTGTGTGCATGAAGGTCTTAACTCAGCCCTACAAATTAAACGGATATTCTCAGCAGCTCTCGGCAACCACCCAGGTCCGGGTCGATGAATCAAAATGTTCGTTTTGTCGCCCAGCAAATAATCTTTTAATTTTATGCTTCACAATACAATGAATTGCCTTGTTAACGAGAAAAATAATACTACCTCTGTCCCAAATTATGGTCTACATTTCTCTACAATTTACGAAATTTTTGAGTCTTTGAGGAAATCATGAATTTTTATGGGTTGAAAATAGTTTAGACACCGTGTTTATTAAAGAGTCTTGGGTAGCTATTTTTAAAAATTATTTAGTTGTGACAGACGGTCAATTAAAAACCTACAAAGTATCAGAAAATCAAAAATACACCTGTTGTTGCGTCGTGAAGGACGGTTACCGGTTTCTATCATGTAACCACTCAATTAAGTTTAAATTTGTAAGTTTTCTATTAATGTAAGTTCACATAAAGTTAAAGTTCTGTTTCACTAATTTTTATTATATAAAATATTTTTTCAAAGTTTTGTATACCATAATTTGGGACAGAGGTAGTACTTTCTTTGCTATTCACAATAACAAACTTTTAAGTTTATTAACGTTATATTTATTCGAATACAGCGTAAATGTATTAAACATATAAATAAATATTAGCAGCGTATGCAAGTTATTTTCAAATTATACAACCGGATATGTATAGCAATTTGGTACAAATCGCGTCGTTCAGACTTTTCCAACTTCCAACAAAACGTATTCCAACTTACTTACGCAACCTAATAGCAATTTTGTAACGTGCCATTAAAAATGGCGTAACCACTTAAATATAGAATTCGAGATAAAAATGTTTTGGAATTTTAATGGTGTCGCACACTGTATCTAATTGCAATCAAATATGTGTGTGTGTGTGAATGACTTACGTTTATTTTAGTAGGCACGATTAGGTCCAGGTCCATGAAGGTGTAGTTTCCTGTTATTCGTGTTTATCTCGTTTGTCGCATTATCAGCATTTATCAGTATCTAAATTTAAACTGATATTTTCAGCGGTGATCGGTGACAAAGGTTACCAAACGGTCGGATCACATAAATCATTAGTCGGTTAAGGTTGTCCAAGCTTTTTAATATGTTTAGTTTATATAGAATGAAATGTAATATAACTCTTCACTAAATTCTTCATTGACCATTTTTATGTGATTTTGATACCAATTATCTTTCTGCTTATACACAATTTTCTTGATGTTCTTATTTCTTGTAGACATAGATGGAATTTTATACATTATTGACACGAAATATGGTCTAATCTTACACCTCAATGGTGTAGTGAACATTAATTAAAACATTAGTTTTAATTAATGTTCACTACACCATTGAGGTGTAAGATTAGACCATCTTTCGTGTAAATTTTACATTTTGCTGTCAGATTTGACAAGATACATTTTGAATTTATATTATTGATGTATTCATATGAAGACGTTACAAACTTATCTGGCGCATTTTATTTATTTACTTTGTAAAACTAACTATTGTTTGAGAATCAAAACAACTACCAACACCAGAGCGTAGTCAACCTGCTATCCCATAGAATCGTTTTTTTTTTTACAAATCGCTTGTGTTTATAAATGTCCCATAATCCTCGAACGCGTATACTTACACCGCTTTTCATGTCGAATTTTTTAAAAATAAAACAACGATATCAAATAAATCGATTTTTTATTAATATCATCTATAAAATATCTCATATAAAATATTACAATATCTATAAAAATGTTCATCTATGTATAATATTAGCTCAGCTCTCAAATAAGTTTTTCCAAGTTACAAATTTAATAATTTTTCACAACCTACCAAGGTCACAGTATTTACAAATCCGGCGATCACAAAATATACAATTGCAAGAGACCTATTATATATTTCGAAATTCTCCAATCACATCTTTGGGTTTTCGAATCGAAACTACATACATACATACGTATATAAATATGGCATCGAGGAAGACTTTGTGTACATTATTTATTTATGTGTAAGTTACGTATTGCAATATTACAGACAGCTGCCTTCCGCACGCATTTGGCACACATTTTTTTATAAATCTAAAAAGGCACGACAGAAATTTACTGAGCAATTCTCACTTGACGGTAGCACCCGGATCATTAGGGAATATACAATATAATATATATTATAAGGCAAACGTACAATACTTAACTACTAATGAGGCTATCGCGATATGTTTTTTTAAAATAATTAAGGTTACGCCTGTCATCGTTTCCTTGTTTTTAGTGTAGACTCTCCGCGGCTATTCTTCACTTACTGTTAGGGTTTTAAAACCACCACGGCTGTCGGGTTGACGATACATAAAGGTATCAAACATGTCTGCTTTTGTTTACGTCAAAAAAATCGGGTTCCGAATAACCTAATTTTAATCCAAAAATTATGTATAAATATGATTAAATCAATTATAATTATAATAAATAAATTTTCCGGTCGTCCTAATCACAAGATTACTATTAAATTACTACGTAGCAAGCAAAGCTTTGTCTTGACTGTCATCAATTCAATAAAACTTATAAAAAACTACATTATCAACAATTCATGTTGGAAAAAGATTGAGAATGAAATGTACAATTACAGTTTTATGTTGATGTGAATAAAATAACAAACTTTAGCTGCTGTTTATGTTGCGACCAACTTATAATTTATGAATGTTTAATGATTGGTTGATGATTTTATGACGAAATAAATTTGAATTCTTGCTACTTCTGAAGCTACTGTTTTCAATTGTAAACATAAATTGTGTCAAATGTAGAAATGTTTTAACCCGAGAACCGTGATATCCACCCATGTCATTGTAAGCATGGATATAAAATTTACTAACTGATATGTACTTGCTTGACAGTTTCGATCCTCTGCCTCAATTCGTTTTCCTGTTTAAGCCACTTTTGAACTTGTCGTCGGTGGACATTGTATTTTGACGCCACCGCTCGTTGGTTGCCTCTGCAGAATTCGTCTTGGTGGTAGCATTCGATAGCACTTAGCTTGAAATCGAGACTGTAACTTTGTCTTTGTTTAATCGGGGTCCCGGACTGCAGAAAAGAATCGTCGTACGAATAGTAAAGGTGGTCGTACTCGGCCTCTTGGTAAATATAGGTCGGACTGCGTACAGGGTAGAAGCTTTTCGGCTGCAATTCTGTCAGGGTGTACGTGCATTCGGATTTCATTAAGTAGACGTTGTTGTTATCGTGGTAAAAAGGTTCGGCGCTGTAAGCGTACGAATTGCAACAGGGCGACGAAATTTCCTCGGTCTTCACGTGACAATCGTCGCTGTGGTTGGAGTCCTGTAAGTCGTCCAGGTACGGTTTGAAAAGCTTAACGGGCTTCGTGTTCGACGAAACCGACGACCGCGGCGATTCGTCGTTTTTGCGTTTTTGGTTTTTAATCGACAGATCCCATATGTCGGGATTTTGCCTAATCGACGGATAGCCGACGGTAGAATTAACGATATAAGGCGCGGAATGTAGAGGGAGATGTGGGGAAGGAGGCTGGTACACAGGTGCGCACGTATCGCCTACGGGCGTGTGTCTCTTGAGTGAGAGGTCCATGGGAGCAGCGGGGTCGCAGGGGGGAACGGGACTGGCGGCAATCGGGCTGGCGTGACCGCGAGAATGCGTGGTAAAGTCCAAAGGCACTGGACCAGTCGCCATCGGTGCGTTATCGCACCAAACTTTTTCAGAATACGCACCCGGACTTGGTACACGCGCGTCTACGGCTCGAGAGCACGCATCCGCTACGTCGTCCCGCTGTCTGTGCTGTCCGACATTTCTCAAGGCCAACTCCGAATTCACTACACAATCACTAGATTTACCTTTGCCGACACTGTTACGCAAATTGCTCTCGACCTGCAACCACTTTTGAATCTGTCTCCGATGTATTCCGTACTTGCGTGCGGTCGCACGTTGATTTCCCTTGCAATCATCATCGTTTCGATAGGAATCCAACACTTGTAGCTTAAAATGCGGTGGAAATATACGCCTCGAACCGATTCCGGTCTTGCCCTCGATTTTGCAGGCGCCCGCAGCTCGTTTCAACACCGAATTCGAACCGTGCGCCATGTCGTACGTACACGCACCCACTTTATCAACAAATTGTCGCGATAAAACCGAAAAAACCAACTGAAAATAGCACCGCACGTTAATCGACCAGCTATGTAGCGACCATTTTCGTAACAATTCACAGAAAACCCCCACCGCTCGCTGACTAAACTGTATTCTCACGTATTGGCATCAAAACGAACGCGATATAACATCCACGACCCGCAGTCATTATAGCCATCTCACTCGTCTCGATAAAAATTTCCCGCCACACCAGAGACGTAAGCGTTTGCCACGTCGTCCACACGGGAGGCTCTGACATCCGTTTATGAAACAAGTTTGATCCCGACGTTGCCTAATCTTCGCTAATTATAAAACGATCTTAATTCTGTTTAATTTTCAACGACATACGTACTTTTCCATCGATTGCTTGCGTTTTGTGTCGCACGCCTCGGTTAATTAGACGTACGCGGCGAATTTATCGCCGCACAGCCTTGATGTGATAAGAGAATGTGAGCGAACGGCAACGTGGGAAGCGGTCACGCCAGACAAGCTGTCGCCAAGCGAGCCAGGCCAGACAACATGACGCTCCCTGTGCTTTTCATTCAGTATATCGAACAGATGGCGACGGCGAAGTTTTTATTATAGTACTTCTTTTTGCGGAAGACCTGTTAAATCCGTTTCAATGTCCCATCGATGCCTCCGAAGTGCTGATGTTTGTCGCGCCGATTAATTTTCTTTAGAATCGACCCACCTGAACACGTAAAAACATGAAATTAAACAAATCAAACAAAAAGATATCAACTTGATTATATAATTTTACAATTTTCAAAATACCGTTGATGTTAGGGGCGCCAATTCTACGTGATTATGTAACCGACATTTTAAACATGCAAACAAATTAAGTTATATTGAAGACCCTTCTTGACTAAAACAAATGCAAATTCATACGTTAATGTATTACGTAATAAATTTGAACATTTTTCAAAAATAGAGTAAATTGCGCACCAAATAACATTTAACCATGTAATAAAAAGAAACACAATTATTATAAAAATAAGAAAATTGCGCAAAAAATAAAATGTCACTATGTAATTTTAAAAAAGGTATCACTCGCAAACGTAGCGTGTGATTATGCTTCCGGTTGAAATTGAAGAATAACAATAAAAACTGGAAATTTGCGCCATTAAGTTTCTTCAAAAATTTACATTAATTATTTTGTTTATTCTTAAATCTCTTAGCCTTCCAATGGTACAATTAAGAGCACACACGTAATTTGCAAGCGAAAACATTAATTGGCTCGTGGCTGATTGTACCTTTATTATTGGATATTTCAACACTAAAATGTAATAATGATTCATATCAGTGGCGGATTGTGCAAGAAGGGCATTGCCCTCACAAGAACAACGAAACAAATGTTACAAATTGTTACTACGTACGTAATTAATTGTAGTAGTTAGGTAAATAAGTAACTGGATGATTGGGAGCTATGCAGAAAACTGCATATTAATTGTATAGACTGTAAGAAGCACAATATATCTAGAGCACTAGAAAACGTCCATCGATCAAAACTACTGCACCCTTAATAAATGGCGCCTAATAATAATTGATTTCCCTTTTACACAGCCCAACGCAAGTTAAGTATGTGTTTACGTTACCAAACTCCGGTCTCTTGAAGGATGCCCTCGGACCGACAGATGCACTCACATGAGCGTGCATTCGGGTAACCAAATTATACAGCAAGCAACATGAAAGACAAACAGTAATTAGTGATTATGAATACCGACCGCAATTAGAATTAACATACCGGGTGTTACACCTTCTTTATCCGTCTCTCCTTTGGTGGTCTTCGTATACACCTAAACGCCAATTCGTAGCGTCAAATAGAATAGTTAATGCATATAGTCAATCGAGATAGTCAAGTCACGTGCGATGCACTTGCGTCCCCGCGCCCATTACCTGACTACAACACATAACGGGTGTTTTTTAAATTTGGCGTCGAAGGTGGCCATGAATGTTTTACTGTGAACGAACCACAATTTTGTACATACACTCGAACGTCACTTAACTAACAATTTTTGACAATTAAAAGTGAGGTTAGACCGGTTAGTCATAGGTTAAGATGTCAAATTAATAATGATGGTTCGTTCGCAGTTAAGCATTCACGCCCAGCTTTGACGCCAAATTTAAAAAAACACCACTAGAGCCGCGCCCAGGTCAAGAGATCACGTCGCTAAGCTAAGCGTGTTGCGATGCCGCTAGATTAGGTGCATTTGCATGCCTGTTCACACAAGCTGTCAGCAGACAGCTCGGGTACCAACAATTTAATTGTGTCAATGTGCCCCAGTGCGATCCCGCCGCGTAACGCTGACAGAAATGCACAACTTACGCATTCCATGACACAGGTACATGCCAGCTAACAATAACCTTTAAACACGAGAACCAGGTTGCATCTAGCAACAACAACAGCCGCAACAACGGCAACAGCAACCGCAACAACAGCAATGCCACTCCATTCGGTCTGCACAACTCCACCGGCAATCACTCGCGTAACTGTAACTTAGCAAAGCAAAGCAGTTGTCATTAATACATCTTTAATCGACCGACAATACTAGAAACTCTTCACACCAATCACCATAATACAAATATCACAATAACTGTGACAAACATTCGCCATATGCCAGGTGAACCCGCACGCCACTGTAAGAGCAAAGATCGATGACCAACTAAATTGTTCATGTGTTTGTAGTGTTATGATATAAGCTCTCCGTAAACCCTACCTGCGTTGCAAAATTGTCCCGCAAAAGTCTTGGTCGCTAGTATTTTTGTTTAATTAATTAATAATTACACAAATATAATTGGTTTTGAAAAGTAAGCTTTTACTACAAATAAAAATCTGCAGTGGTCCGCACTGAACTTTCTTAGACTTACTTATACTCCATTTCCGAAAGAATTTTTCAAATAAATGTTTTTTTTTTTAAATTCCAGTATCTAACCGTTATACGAACAATTTTTGCGATAACGCGATTTCAATGGTTAGGCATTTAGCCGCGCGATGGCAATAGATAAAATCTGCAGTGGTCCGCACTGAACTTATACTCAGTTATATAATTATATAATCAATAATCAGTATGTCCTCGTATGCTTCTACTAACATATGGACACGCCCATGCATTGAAACAATTAGATGATTTATGATTTCTTGTGGAATATTGTTCCATTCCTTCATTGCCTCTACGGTTAATTCTTCAACAGTTCGAGATAGATTATGAATGGCTGTAACAATGAAATCTCCCACATGTTTTCAATAGGACTCGTAGGCAAATAGGCTGGTCATTGCAATCTAGTGATATTTTCTTCTTCGGGTGCTATCTGAACCCATCTCGCACGATGTGGCCTGGTATTGTCATCCATGAAGATAAAATGTTCACTCGGCAATTCATTGCCAGATGGATAACCAATGGGTCTAATAATGTTTTCAATGTAAATTGCAATTATCATGTAGTATGAGAATTAATAGGGGTACGTAAATTGAACATACAGGGTGCTGCATTGGCGGACGCAACATAGGAAATCCCATGTTAATTTCGAGGCATTCAAATATTGGCTTCCCTAATTATTTTACAGCAAAATTCCATTTAAGTTTTTTAAAGAGCACTAGATCATGGTCCAATTGGCGCAAATTGGGCATTTTTGATATGCTCAGTTCGCAAATACATTAAAAAATGTATCGGCGAAATTTTGAAATTTTAAATCAAAACATCAATTCAGCCTTGGTCAGGACTGTCAAAGTTGACAGATATCTCATTATCGTAACTGACAACGGCCAAATTTAATAAATTTATACATCGGATACAAACATAATAGAAATTTATTCAAGTATCTAACATTAGCAACAGCAATTAGAAATAAGACTATGCTTTGGGTTCGGTTGGGTTTCCCTATTGCATTTGCAATTATTCAAAGCTGTACCTTGTTTCTCAAACTTTGTTAGTAGACGTTGAATAGTGGATCTGTGCGGTATTGATCGATCTGGATATTCAACCGAAAAGCTATCGCAGACATTCTGGAAACTCTTTGCTGCATAATATAACTTTACCATTTTTTCTGATGTTGTATAACTCATTTTTAATTCGGCCGTTGTCAGTTAAGAGAACTGTCTGTCAACTTTGACAGTTCGTGACCAACGCCGAATTGATGTTTTCATTTGTAATTTAAAAATTTAGCCGATACATTTTTTAATGTATTTGCGAACTGAGCATAGCAAAACTGCCCAATTTACGCCAATTGGACCATGATGTAGTGCTCTTTAAAAAACTTAAATGGAATTTTGCTGTAAAATAATTAGGGAAGCCAATATTTGAATGCCTCGAAATTAACATGGGATTTCCTATGTTGCGTCCGAAAATGCAGCACCCTGTATATGGTACAGAGCAGTTTCGCTGAAGAAATAGTCTCTCGTGACGACCTGGCGCACAGTGGTCCCAGAGAGCATGATAGCTCGACAAAATTAGTTTTAGCCCTATTCCACAAACAATTTTTCTAACGTAATATTTTCATTGAAAATATGTTGAACTTATATCAATGGAGCCGATTATCAGCGCTCAGTTGGAAGAGTTCTGTCATGTCCGTCGAGAGTGTATAATTTTGTACCAGAAAATGAAATCGCTTACACTATATTTGCTTTCATTAAGCGGCAGCATCTACAAATCACACCATTCAACAATGTGTCATAGAAGGCACAAGAAGAGCAGATGCCATATCTCAAATCAGCTTTCAACGACGATCCTAACACTGAGCCCTATGGAAGACCACTAATATGTAGGGAACTCTTTTCCTATGCGTAATCGAAAAGCTCTATTGGTTTACATGTAATCCAAAGCAAAATATGTACTGTTACAACAGCAATTTTCAGTAGTCTAGGACGGGGAATTTTATCAAAAGCACAACTGGGAACTCTAAAACCATTAAAGTTAGGATTATGAAACTTTGAACTTAAGATCTCGAACTTAAGAAAACGGCATGAATTATCGACAGTGGTTCTTATAAAATTTGAAGATATTTTTAAAAACTTCTATTTGAAAAGTTCTTTCGAAAAAACTACCATTTATTGGAAAAACGCTATTGAAAAATTATTTGTAGTCCCAGAACGAAAATATTCGCGGCCGTGATCGCAGCGGCGCCCGCACTCACACTTGCCATGAGTATCAGATGTGAGTAACCTATTTGGACGTATTTACGATTGCGTCAGTTTTACGGGAAATATCTAAATATAAGAAACTACTGTACATTTTTTACATGTATTTGGAAGAAGTAAAAGGCAAAATTATACTAAATGTAGGTTCGCCACAAACCAACCCAACAACTTTTCATTTACAAATTTATTTGAACATATAAAGTGGATTGTTTTCCACATTATTACTTCATGAACAAAGCTATAGTCTTCAAAAATTTTGTATCTCTTGCCGAGTTTATTATTATTCCAGGTTCTTTCGAAATAAAATTCATCAAAATTGACCCCCGCTTACTTCAAGAGTCTTTTGCCGGGGTAAAGTATGATTTATCGACAATAACATGATTTTAGTTTTTGCGCATTCTAGTATTCCGATATACTTTTAATTAAAACGTTATTTCGCTTTAAACACATTCATTAATCTTCTTTAATTCTTTATGCATCTCTTTCTATTAAGTTTTAATGCGGAGCTATTATAATTTCTGCCAAATTGAACGTGCTCCTTTGAATTGTCATTTGATATCCTCTCCATCCTCCGTTTTATTACTGGTATATGGTCAGTGTATGCCACTGAATCTTATATTTCTTGCCTTTCATCTGCAATTGTGTCTCTTTTGCTTCATTACTTCTATTTCTTCTTTCATATTTTCAATTATAATTACACCTTGCAGTTACTATTTTCGGTTTTGAATCGAACATCCTTTTATGTTTTCACCATAACAAACAAAAATATGCTTCTCTGCATTTATGTCCAATTTGCATATTTTTCATCTGACACACGTGCCATGACTGTGCTACAAAATATTCTGATATACTAACTTTCACCAATTCTAAAGCTCATAAGGAGATTTTGTAAACCAGAAGATTTATTTCGCAAACAGTATTTATCACCTCAGTCACAGCCCTAAATGTCTTTTTCAAATTAGCAGCAAACATTAAAATAAATTTGTCGGCAACGTTTCTATTGAGTCTTTGACGCATTTCATTTTATTGTTTCACAAAGAAAATTTTCAAAATTATTACTACAGAGCAATTCACCATTTCAATGTTTTTCTTTCAATATTCTGTTGATTTTCTATACAATAGTTACATTAAAAATCTTCATCATCCGTTTAAAATAAAATATACAAAATCGAACTATTGGAACATAGCAAATAAAATAAATATCGACATTGTGATAGACATGTGTTCCAAGGGCCCACCGTATCTTAAGTAACTGCGACCCTGTTCCGAACATCCTATACACACTTAATAAACTATTTTTGTTTATATTAGACTTTCAATAGCTTTTATCTTCGTTTTAGAATTAAAGGAGTCAACTGTGATCAATTTTCAGGTAGTTTTACATTTATGGCATTATGGTAAGCTCCTCATAATATGCATACATCTCGTATGATAATTCAAATACTTTAAATTCGTTCCTATGATAAAATGTTACTTAATTACTTAATTTTGCAACTTGACTATTTAGATTTTAAGTTAATAGAATAATTATTGAATAACAGTTTTTGTTTCTCAAATAGATTAATTTGATAGTACATTTGTCATCCATATTGATTCACAATTAAAATTTACATGTCTTTTTATTTATTTGCACCATAATGAAACATACATACACATAAGAAAATCGTACCCGCGACCTTGCATAATAGCTACTACACCTATGCACATTCTTGATAAGTAAAACAATTTTATTACAACATAATATGGCAAGATACTTTCCAAGACTCTCGTTTATTCTTCATTTACTTTAGAGCAAAACGTTATCGGTATTTCAAAGAAGTGCATAAATAGCTCCCATGTTTGTGAATTGCTTGCTATCTTATAGGGCCAAAGGTTCACTGCGATAATATGTTACTCTAGTCGGCGTGGAACCTGAACTCGCTGCTATATGCCTTTGTCAATGTGATAAATAACTTAATAAATATATCATCTAATATTGCGAGGTCGCGAAAATATCAATGATGTAACGCAAACTAGATTTAGCTGTACAGCAATCAAGATTTTAGAAATTAAAAATGCTATTGAGAATTTGAGGCCATTAGGTTGTAAAATGTAAATTAATCGCGAATCCGTGAATCGACAAACCCCTCCATCTGCCATCTCGTGCCTACCAAAGCTATTGTTCGACTGTAATAACAGTAGTTGTCGCTTCAGACGACGTGGCGCCATGAAACTTGTAATTGCTTAGCGCAGTGGATAGATTAAGTACACTCGGCGGCAGTTTAACTGAGGGAAATGAATTACGAATTATTCTACGCGCGTCATCGACACGTTGGACACATTGTTTGCGCTAGTTTACGTAAAACAAACAACCCTTACTCGCTAATGTAATTATGCAATTCTTGAACACGCAGTTAGTCGTTTATATGTTTTAGTTCTTTTGGTTTTACTCATATTGACACTAGTTAATTTCAATAATTGTTTTGGAGGGAAACGATAACCAACGGCTGATAAACGCATGAATAAAAATTTTTAAAACAAGATCTGAAGTTAAATACTAAACTAAGAAACCCTGTAAATGGGAGAAAAATCATGTCTGGTAGAAACGTAAAATATGCATGATAAAATAATAAATAAGTAAATATATTAAAGAACGAAAACAAATTGACGGAGCTTAAAGAAAAAAGAACCAAAGAATGGCTATGTATATAGGGTACAAGAAAATAATAATAAATGGAAACGATGTGCAGCAGGAAAGAAATAATGACGACGAAAGAGCAGAAAGAACAATAATAGGAGAAGAGAAAAGTAACCACAGCAAAAGATGGAAGAATCGGCAGTATAACAGGCAAAACAGGAAAAAATGGAATACGAATGGGGGTAACAAATGTGGTTAGACTTTTGGTAAGAACCGAAACTCAGCAAAGGCAAGGAATGCTAAAATTGCATTAAGAATGATATCAAGCGTTTTTTCAACAGTTAAACGTCACGTTCGAAATTTGGACGTCAAACGAGCGTTCAATCGACGGTCCGTTACGCTCCGGCGGGAGCGTTTCCGGGCGTCGTTTGGCCAATTTGCGTTTAGAAAGATGCGGGCTCGATTCGTGCATATTTTGGGCGCACAAACTACGCGCGAAAAAAATTTAAAAAAAAGAACATTACAAATCGTTAAAAATAGAAAATATATTTTTTATAAATGTAAAAAATTTAAAAAGTCGAAAATAAATCGTAAAAAAATATAAACACATACAGCCAGATTCATCATTGGGGTCTAAGCCGTTAGTCGGACTAACTCGGTTTGCGCCTGTGCAAAGCTATTCATGAAACATATGCCTTTTTTACGCCCCTATTTACGCCAATATTTGCGCGAAAAGTTAGACCTGCTTGTTGGGGTGTGTAAGTCGTGGCGTAACTGTTGCGTTGTGCTCATTTTGTTAATTTACGCGAATTTCTCTTAACGAAAAGTACTTTTCAGTGCTATACAACATTTTCAGAGTAATCAAAGTAAGTATTAAATCACATTTTACAAATTTGTTTGAGTGTAAATTTTTTTTCGGCTACTAATAAGTTGCAATTAGAACTATTTTATTTCATCAAGTTTCCACACCTGAGTATTATTCTACATTTATAACGTTATAGTAAACATGGTACCGGGTCCAGGGAAGAATATGCTTGCTCTGGAGGAGGAATATGGCCAAGGTTAGGAGCCAGGGCAAAATATGACTGGGCAACTGCCATTGACAAATATATGAAGTGTCAGATTGTTTCACGATCGATTAGACCCACTACAAGTGCCCGAGGTGAGTAAACACTTTTCAATATGACTAATCAAATTTAAATATTACTGCAATATTATTGTAGGTACTATAGTTTGCCACGGCATATGATTATACGAGCTAATACCACAGCTGGAACACCCTACAATAAGAGAAGTTCTTTATCTGTGATGCTACAAGTACTCATTGGCTTAAGATGTGTAGCATCGGATGGCTTCCAAAGCTTAATTGCAGACATTGTTCATGTGAGCCAGTCAACATGTAGTCGAGTACTGACACATTACTGTGCACCTATTGTATAAATGATCCTGGTTATATAATCGGTGTTAAGAAAGTATTTCATGGAATAGATAATATTCCAAATGTGATAGGAGCCATAGATTGCAGTCGTGTATTGTTGTTGATGCCTTCAAAAGAAGATACACCCAACCATATAAACAGTAAATGCCAAACATCTTTAAATGTACAGGTGTATGTAATGCACAGCTCCAGATTTTTAATTTGGTTAGATGGCTTGGTTACATGGTTTTGCATAAGGTGCATTAATGCAAACATTAGTCTAGAGCAGGATCAATTGATTCCTCTGGATGATCAGCCGAAGAGGTCGATTACAAATTATAGACATGAATATTCACCGTTTTAAATTTGTGTCTAAAGCGTGTGTTGTAATACGTTCTAACATGCATTCCTTTTTTTATATTTATTTGTATGCATCAGCATTATAAATTATTAGCAGCATTATGTGCTGCGAAAGCGCAACGTGTAATTTACTGAATATGTTTTTATTCTGATTTAATAAATTTGTATTCCTAGCAAGTTTTATTATTTTGTATACAAAGCTAAGTTTTCAAAATAATTATTTAATAGTTTTGTATTAATCCTAATTTTAAACAGACGTTCCAAAATCATGTTTTTTTGTAAAGAAAATATTAAAAAAAAAACATTAGTATAATTTAAATAAAATTTTCATTTATTTCAATAGAACTAAAAAAAACCACTATAAATGAATTAAATATTTAGAAAAAAAGCTTCAAAATAAACTTGATAATGTTGACATTTGTCCAGAGCAGGATTAATCGATCCTTTGGATGATCAACCGCCATCCCATGAAGTGGTTTATATAAAGCTCTCACTGGCGTAAGACTCAACCTGTACCCAGTTGATTGCAGTGCAATGCTATTGGTTTTTCAGTTTACTTATTATTATAGTATTGTGTTTTGTGCAATTAATAACGGCAGTAATTATAGCTTGTGAAACTTATTTTTATAGTTTGAAATAATCCTTACGTCTGTTACGAGATAAAAAGATGCAATCAAATATTTTTTATTTATATTCTATTATTTTATTTATGAAGCCAAACTAATTGTTACTTAAAAAGTCCTATCGCCTGCCTCTGCGCCCCAACTCGAGAATGGCGCGCTCACACAATTGTCAAGGTTAGACGAATTTTGTCTGGTTCATAATGCGAAACGATGACGTCGTGTATGTCGTCAGAGATTAATTTGCGCCCGGGCTATGCGATTTTCATGAATAGGCCTACGCCGTTTATTTAGACCTGTGCAAGACTGGCGTAAGTTTTTGGCGCAACTAGCGTTAGTCCGACTAACGTTACGCCTCGTTGATGAATCCCTGGGATATAGTGTTCAAAAGCGTGAAAACATTGAAAAAGTCATTAAAAATCGTTAAAAACATGTTTAGACTAAAAAAATGAAAAATTGAAAATAAATCGTAAAAAAATCTAAACATTTAAAAAATTGTTCAAAACCGTGAAAAAAATGGAAAAAATAGAAACTCGTTACAAATAGAAAAATTACTGTATAAATTTAAAAAAATTGAAAAGGTCGAAAATAAATATTGGAATTTCATATTTTGGGGTTTGACCTTGCTTGGTCTGAAACTTACTATTTTAGTTCTAGGTAAACTACCTTTTCCGTGCACAGTACGCCAAGTGTTACTAACAAAAGTTGTTCAGAATGTAAAGTTATGGCGTTATGTAAATTTTCAGAAAAAAATATAAGAAATTTTTAATTAAATTATTAAGGGGTAAGGCCACCATGCGCGTAGAATTGTAGAATTTTTTTATACAGCACGTCATGAAGTGTCTCTGAGTACAAACATTTTTTTTTTTAGTTTTTGACTGAAAATGGCTGCTCCAGAGTGCCGTTCCTAAGATGAGTGGTGCCTACCGGAAAATGCGCATCATTTCATCGCCAATTACGGCTAACTGCTTTAGGTGAAGGTTGTTGCTTTTACTCTCAAAAAATTCCAAGAAATGTTTCATTCTTTTGCGTTTCACATTCACACCTCTTCAACGTCAGCAATTCACAACAATACGTCACAAAACGTTCGTCGTAGACTAATCAATTTAAAACACAGTTAATTTGCTCCGTATTGACCGCTTTGTTTAACAAATTAATGGAAATAGTTGGGAAACGCCGATGTGTAGCGGAAGGCGCAGTATATCACAATTCTGAGAATCGCCGTTGATAATCTCTCGGAAATATGTACGATTCACTATATATATTTTAAGCAAGGCCGTTGTTTTTGCTCTGCAAAAAATGCATAAAATTTGTTATATAAAGGATGGTTGAGACCTTTACTATGTGGTAGTCCATATTATTGATGAAATAAAACAAATGACTACGTTTATACCACAAATAATTTATTGTTAAAAATATATATTACTAAGAATATATATTCAAACAAACACTACACGACTTTTCCCTCACTTCCCTTTCTCTTAAATTTTGTGTATAAATGTAAGTTCTTGTTTGTTTGTTCTCACTTGACAATGACCGTAAAAAGTCGAGTAACTTAAGTCGTGTAGTGTTTGTTTGAATATATATTCTTAGTAATATATATTTTTAACAATAAATTATTTGTGGTATAAACGTAGTCATTTGTTTTATTTCATCAATAACATAAAATTTGTTTCATTTGGAATGTTCGAATCTTGTTAATGTTAGCGCTTCCCAACAATAATGCCCGAAAACCGTTTGTTATAGACTAATCAATTTAACAAGCAGTTAAATTAGTCCGAACTAATGCCTTTGTTTAACAAAATTGACATATGATTCTACAAATATTAGTGTCTGGATATTTAAATTAATAAAAAATGATGAAGAATCGTAAATGTTTGAGAAGCGCCGGTTTGTAGTGGCAGTCGCCGTTTAATGTCAATTCTGAGAAATCATCAGCTTTTTAATAATCGTCAATTTCATTCATAAAGAAATTAATAAAATCAGCTTGCTTTATATTATTCTAAATATCATTCGATTGTTTACCTTGATGATCGTTTGTTTTATTGAAAGGATTAAAATAAAATTTAACATGATTTTATAATGTATTTTATAATGATCCTCTGCTATTTTTCCATTTGTCAGCAACAGCCGAGATAAACAACACGTTGAATGATAATAATTTTGTTTCTACGTTAAAACCTAAAAACCGCTTCAATTAAGAAAACGTATGTACGAAAACCAACAAACCATACGATTAAAAATGTTAAAAAATGCAAACAACAAGAATGATTGAGTTTGACGTTTCACGTCATAAAAAAGTTGTTACTAAGGCACGGATATCTATGCATTTCGCGTCAGTACCAAAAATAAATTTAATAAAAAAAATCAATTAAAAATATTTATGAATTTTCTTTATTATAATAATAATTATTCACAATAATCGTAAAATTGTTAGGTTCTCGCGCTTTACACCAGCTGCCTCACATGAAGATTTTTTCACATTACTATTTGAATTTTGAATTGACAAAATTCTGTCTGAAATGTCATGCTTTTTATTTACTGAGCTCTCTATGTAACCCTCAGCTACGGATGAACTTTTCCAGCCCCAGTGCTGTTTTAACGTTAGTAAATCTGCCCCAGTTTCACCCAATAAAGAGGCAGATGAGCGTCTAAAGCAGTGACCCGTGTATTGTTCTGCATGAGGCAGTTTTAAATATTTCGCAACATCGCAAGGAATTCTTCCAATTTTGTTTATGCCGATAACTTGACGGGTACATTTCCCAACTAAGACAATTTCTTATTCCTTTCAATTATTAGAACCATTTGGTACCCGATTTCTATATTCCATCACGTCCACGTTTGTAAAATAGCATACATAAACTTTTATGGAAGGAAGGTTCTTGGGCATACACCCGCATGGAAACACGCAACCGCCGACACGTGTTTCTGACTTATTAGTCGTCATCAGGACGGTATAGCCAAATTAAAAGGTGGACAAAATTTGGAGATAAAACAATCGGAGTCAACAAAATACCGTCTATACCGTCCTGATGACGACTAATAAGTCAGAAACACGTGTTGGCGGTTGCGTGTTTCCATGCGGGTGTATGCCCAAGAACCTTCCTTCCATATATCTTTGTTCCCGCGGTAAAAACTTTTTCATAAACTTTTATGTATATAATAATATTCCTCGTAAATTATTTTCTCTTAAAATCATAAAGCGCGCACTAGAAGTTGCAAAATTAAGTATGCGTGTGTCACTCAGATTAAATGTTGTTTGACATAATGTCATTCTGTATTTAAAATTCGTTTGAGTTTATTAAAAGTGATTAAAATGCAAGAGTCTAGTGTTCGTAAATGTGTGAATTCTCCCAACAATTTTGTTATATCTGTGGACTTTATCAAAAAAAACCCTGAGCAATTTAATAAAAAAGTGTTATTTAGAATATTTTGGTTGCAACAAGTCATGTTATATCAACCTAACACAGTGGTCAGACGGCAAAAACATTTGTATGAAATTTGGAATTCCTATGACATGGCGTGAACCTACCAATCAAGCAACTGATTGTTATTTTTGCTTGGTGAAAGTCTACGGTTTTTCAAGAAAGAATAAAAACTCTGTGCAATATCCTGATGTGCCTTCTGTCAATAAACCATCTCCACATTGCCCAGAACTACCTATTCCAAAACCTATATCTCTCCTTACTAATGTTCAATGTGATGTGCCGTAGAGAAAATTGAGCCAGAAACCGAAGATAACTTTTTAAATTTAGACAACGATCCGCCTTATGTACCAGAGAGGAACCACATCTTATAATACAAACTGAACTAAACGATTTGGTTCGTGACCTGAACCTAGGTAAAGAACAAGCCCAACTGTTAGGGTCGCGCTTACAAGAGTGGAATCTTCTTAACTAAAAAGAACTACGTATCAAAAATTACTAAAATTACTAAAAACATTGTACACAAAGACACACGACACACAAAATAACAAGCAATACGTAACACTCACATACATCGGGAAACCAACACTAAAAATCACGACTTCAAAAATTTGAGAAACACATAGCATACAAAACACATAACACCCTACAAAGCTTCATTAATAACAAAAACATTAAAACGAGTATAAACAAAAAGTCAGGAGTTTACAAGTTAGACTGTGAAAATTGCAATGCAACATAGATGGGCCAGACAAGAAGAGAATTTACGACAAGAATAAAACAATATAAGAGAAGCTTCAAGCATGCGAAACAAGATTCCACTTATCCTAACCACTTAAGTGAAGAAAACCACCAATTCAAAGATACACTGGAGATACTTAACATATGCGACAAGGGGAAAAAAATAACTCTATTAGAGTCACTTGAAATAAATAGATTAAAAAAATCAGATCAACACAATTTATTAAACGATCAAACAGAATTGAATAATTCCCCATTATAAAACATGTTTTGATTATATAATTAAGATCATAGAAAATTAATACAAAGTTTTTACCCCCACAACCCTAACCCCTCCAACTAAGTCATAGCACTATTATATATTTTTTGTATGTTTGTATACCGTATGTCCCCGGATTGAGTTTACAATAGGTATATATGATTGACCAAAAATTTTCGTATTGTAATTTCATATTTTGGGATTCCGTCCAATCCCACTATTATACTTCTATGTAAACTACCTTTTCCGTCCACAGTACGCCAAAGTGATACAAGAAAAGTTGTTCAAAATGTAAAGTTATGACGTTATGCAATGATCGACCTACTTTGATAAAATCCAGTATTGATCAGTATTGCAACTGAAACAGCAATGATAATGAGGTGGCTTAATAATTACAAAAACAAAAACCATCGATTACATGTCAAATATTTATTGTAGTATGATATGGATAGTTATCTTTCATATCGTTAAAGTAATATCACAAAACTGATTTTCATTGCGAAGTAATGACAATATTTTTACAATTAAATGCTAAGATTAGAACAGAGAATATATTTAGTACAGTGTTAGGGACGTGGAAAAAGTTACAGTTAGTTAAGGAACTGCAACGGCGGATTGAATTGTGCAGCGACGAAGGTGGAGGGTTAATAGAGTTAATAGAATAACTTAATAGTTGTTTTAATAATTTAATTAAAAAATTCTTATATATTTTTTTGTTTTTCTGCATAACGCCATAACTTTACATTCTGAACAACTTTTCTTAATGACACTTTGACGTAATGTGAGCGGAAAAGGTAGTTCACCTAACAACTAAAATAGTGTTTGCAAAACTGTAAAGGCCTACTTGATATAAAAAAATCGAAAGTAAACTAAAATAAGTTTCAGACCAAACAGGGCGGAATCCCAAAATATGAAATTCCAATTCGAAACTTTTTGGACAATTATACCTATTGTAAACTCAAGCCGGCGACATATATATATATATATACAGGGTGTCCCAACGATCTGACAAAGTTCCCTTACGGCGTTATGTTTGCGAATTCGAAAAAAGTAAGTATCTACATGTTTAGACGGTCCCTAGGTTCATATTCTAAAAATATTTTGAGCCGACATGGGCGGTTCGGCAGCGGGGGGCGACATAAATTTTACTTTGTTTAAATGAAACACCCTGTATATTTTAACATTTTTGAATTCTATAAAGAATTGCCAATACATCCATGTACAACTTGTTTGTCAAAACTCAACAGAACTGGTGATTTTCAAATTTTTTAGTGAAATTTTAGATATGCAGACTATGCTTCAAAAAACCATCTAACTGAGAGGATAGTTGGTGGGAGGGTAATTTTTTGTCCGTGCACTAAGGGATCATCAATGTGAGTATTAATGCACCCAAGGATCCCCTTTTGTATACAGGGTGTTGTCAGTGTATTTTCAATCTCGCGCAACTTTAAGGGGCAAAATATCATTTTTTTCAAATGACACCTACTATCAAATTTACCAACACTCGATTCAAAATCAAATTCTGCGTCGACTGATGCTACATATTCCTATACCTATCACTTCAGGTTTTCGAGTAATTTCAGTAAAATACTTTATTTGGTCACAAAATCAATCGCATTACAATTTTCTTAATATTAAACATAGTAGCCTAGTGTCACTTTAACGTTCTTATGTCAGTGACAGTCTTTATCAATAAATTTAATAGACGCATTAGTTAATTATTAGTTAAGTAATTATCCCAAGCTTTTTTTGAATGATGAATTTTTCAAAGGAAGAAATGGTAAATATGATTTACACAGTGGGTGAAGCAGACAAGAATTGCCTTTTAGCAATGAGGCTCTATAGGCAGAAGTACCCTGATTTAAGACAACCAAATGTTAGATGTCTGCAGAAGCTAGTTGATCGCTTCGAACGCACCGGGAACGTGACATACGAGAGTAGGAGGGTGATTAATCGAGCTATTATTAACGAGAACAATGACTTAAACGTTTTATTGGAACTCCAAGAGAACCCACATGGAAGTGTGCGGACAATCAGTTCAAGTTTGAATCTAAGCAGATCTTCAGTACATCGGATAATTCAAAACCACAAATTCCACCCATACCATCTGGAATTGCATCAAGCATTAAACGGGAACGACTTCGATAATCGAATTAATTTTGCCAATTTAATGATGGAACGTATCGAGGAATTTATCCGGCATTTATCAATAATATTCTTTTTAGGGATGAGGCAACCTTTCGCAGCAATGGTGTGGTAAACAGGCATAATGCCCATTATTATGCCACCGAAAACCCTCATTGGGTAAGACAAGTTGATCACCAACACCAGTGGTCTCTTAATGTTTGGGGCGGATTATTGGGTAACTATGTAATCGGTCCCTATTTTTTTGAAAACCATCTTACTGGTACCGATTATTACCGGTTTTTGCGAAATGTACTGCATACTTTATTGGAAGATGTTGATTTGCAAACGTTGCGGGATATGTGGTTCCAACAGGACGGAGCTCCACCTTATTTCCATAGAAGGGTAAGACGATATTTAGATCGTTGGATGCCAAACAGATGGATTGGGAGAGGTGGTCCAGTATTGTGGTCTGCCCGATCACCTGATCTGACCCCGTGCGACTATTTTCTCTGGGGTTTTATAAAATCTCAAGTAAAACCACAAGAGAAAAGTCTTACAACGTGTCAGAACTAGTTTTAGACATCGACTGGATATTTGTGTTCAACAAAATGGAAACATATTTGAACACCTTTTGTAAAATAAACTTTGTTTTTTGTATATAAATGTTTTATCGTTTTTTACATTTAATTATTACTTGTCATTTGTCAGAATTAAAGTTGGTTTTGCTTGTATAGAGTACATTTCATTATTTTTAGCAACAATCAGCTCACTCGATGGTAAGTGGGCTCTGATGAAGTGGGCCGCCTTAGCTACAAAGCCCTTGTTGCTTTAAATTAATTAATCTGATGTGACTTTTTAAAATGACTTTAATTGTTCGATGCAATTTGTAGTTTTGTGTTATCCAATTTACTGAAGTGACACTAGACTACTATGTTTAATATTACGAAAATTGTATTGCGATTGATTTTGAGACCAAATAAAGTATTTTACTGAAATTACTCGAAAACCTGAAGTGATAGGTATAGGAATATGTAACATCAGTCGACGCAGAATTTGATTTTGAATCGAGTGTTGGTAAATTTGATAGTAGGTGTCATTTGAAAAAATGATATTTTGCCTCTTAAAGTTGCGCGAGATTGAAAATACACTGACAACACCCTGTATACAAAAGGGGATCCTTGGGTGCATTAATACTCACATTGATGATCCCTTAGTCCACGGATAAAAAATGACTCTCCCACCAACTATCCTCTCAGTTAGATGATTTTTTGAACCATAGTCTGCATATCTAAAATGTCACTAAAAAAATTGAAAATCACCAGTTCTGTTGAGTTTTGACAAACAAGTTGTACATAGATGTATTGGCAATTCTTCATAGAATTCAAAAATGTTAAAATATACAGGGTGTTCCATTTAAACAAAGTAAAATTTATGTCGCCCCTCGCTGACGAACCGCCCATGTCGGCTCAAAATATTTTTAGAATATGAACCTAGGCATCGTCTAAACATGTAGATACTTACCTTTTTCGAATTCGCAAACATAACGCCGTAAGGGAACTTTGTCAGATCGTTGGGACACCCTGTATATAGTGTGTATCTTTTTTATTTATAGTCCAATTTTAGTAATTTTTTTCCCAAACATAGAATGCTTATTGCTCTATTAACTCCCAAAAAATCAATTGTCTTCTTTAAATGCAAAGCAACCTGCGATGGCAAAATAAATGGCAAAAATCAAGAAATCACCTTAGGGATTTTTTTATCAAAAAATTTTACTAGTAATAATTGTTCAGAGTTGCCCAAAAACCCTAAACCCAAATTTCCAAAAAATTAAAAATGTTAAAATTTTCTTCAAAAGTAATTCCAATTCGGTAAATGTTATTTGTACAGGTGGTTGCGCCTAAACAACAACTTTAAACAACTTTGACATTCAGGGTTTATTTCAAACAAAATTTTCACAGCATCCTTTTTTCGGCGCAGATAATAATAAGTATTTAAGTACTTTTACGGGAAATTTTAACATTATTAATTTTCATGAAATTTTGGATTTAGGGTTTTTGGCCAATTCTGATCAATTATTATTAATAAAATGTTTCGGTAAAAAATCCCTCAAGTGATTTCTTGATTTTTGCCGTTTATTTTGCTATCGCAGGTTGCTTTGCATTTAAAGAAGACAATTTGGGAGTAAATAGATCAATAAGTATTCTACATTTGGGAAAAAAATTACTAAAATTGGACTAAAAATAAAAAAGGTATGAGGGTGTTACACTCTTAAGTGAAACACACTGTATATAACAAACAAGAAAATACAGTGAGCTCAGAAGTTTTATTAACAAAGAATGGAATATGGAACTACACAAAGTATCCGCCGAATTTATCCAAGTATCAGATATTTCAATTTTCATTCACAGAGGGCGCTACCAACATATTTTCAACTTCAAAATTGAGTTTAATTTTCTTGTATTTATTTTGATCGAGATAATAAGGTATGATGAATGTAAAAAATAGTTTAATAAAACTTTATTTTTAGGCGACCGACACGAAAAATTGAAATTTCAGTCGTCAAACGCGGACGAAAAGTAATCGTTTTTCGTCCGCTTTCATTTTTCGTCCGCAATAGGGTGGCGCCATCTACCGACAGTTACCGAAATTGTATAAAAATAACCACATTGCCGTCAGTGTCAAACTGTGCATCTTGTTTACATTAGTAAATACGTGTTGGTGATAGACTTTTTAACTGATTATTGGGTAATTATTGTTTATAAAGCCGAAATAACTTCGAATGTAGACAAAGAAAACATAAACATGTCTGAAGGTGTCACAAATATGTACAATTGTTCAGTTGTCATAAATGACTATGTCAATAAATTGTAAGTAAATGTTGCAATAAATTTGAAAATTTTATGAGGGTCGCCTAAAAAATGTTGTGTGCACCACGGCCAAAAAGTGTTTTTTCGTCCTCGTTTGCTTTCCGACCTCGGCTACGCCTCGGTCGTAAAGAAAACTCGGACGAAAAAACAGTACTTTTTGGCCTTGGTACACAAAATACTATTCTATGTAGATTTGAATATTTTCTGCTTCTGTGTTTTAATGAATTTAAAATCTTTATTTTTCGCATGGAGAACATTCGCAAGATGCCTTGAGCCTTCATGTCGGTTAAAGTGTGGCAAAGCTTCTACATTGTTAAAATACCCTTCACAAATGAACACTGAATATTATTAGTTTTATTGATCGTTTAATTGCCTTTACAAATAAGAACTTGATTGCTCTACAAACTCTTGTAGAACTGGAGGCCGGATTTTGCCAAAAAACCTTTGTTTCATCTTGTATCCCTTAGTTAGAGTGGAACTTTTGACATAATAAATACTGTAGAATCACTGTGATCAGTATCACATATTGCTCTGTCCTCAGGTTCCATTTCGGCCCCATTTGTATAGAAGTGTAGAACTTGCATAGTCTTCAAGAACCTCTTTCTATAATTTGCAAAGTTTAATTTCAATCATAGTTTGAGAAATTTTTATTGATGTTGAGCTGGATAACAGGCCTATTTTTCTGATATTTTGTTCAATGATATCTGTACGTGGACTTGCTCGATTTTGTGTTAATAATTAGAGCTAATGTTTCTTCAGTTGATAAAGTTTATATATACCAGACTCGACTGAATTAAAATTTCTTACAGCACCATCTTTTAATGCAAATAAATTGACAAAACTTGAACGGGACTTAAATGGAGGTTAATATCAAGTAAAAAATCCGCAGTCTGTACAGAATATTCTTAAACTTACTTATATTCCATTTTTCAATATCTTTAACTTTATAAGAACATTTATTTTCGATAACTCGTACTCCAAATTCGAAAATTTTACTTCCTTATACATATATACGTATAACGAAGTAAAAATGAAAATTGAGTAATATGTTATCAAGGTAACGAATCACAATTACAGTTCTGATATAAAGGTACAGAAGCTAAAGAAATATTAGATGTTATACATGTATATGTATGGAAAATAATTCAACTGATGGGTCCATATATTTTCTAATATTCGACGATTTTGGTCGAATGATTGTATAATTTCTTAAAATGAACGAAGAACATTTTCTAGAAAATCAACAGAATATTAAAAGAAATCATACTAATATTAGATGTTATACATGTATATGTATGGAAAATAATTCAACTGATGGGTCCATATATTTTCTAATATTCGACGATTTTGGTCGAATGATTTTTGTATAATTTCTTAAAATGAACGAAGAACATTTTCTAGAAAATGAACAGAATATTAAAAGAAATCATACATGTGGCGGCTCGTGAGCTCGGGGATAGGTGAAGCAGAATCGGTGGCAACACCTTCCCCCTCCTATATATTTTTTCCCGGTTTGAAAAAATATATAGTTATATGAAAACGAAAATAATAGTATTTTGTGTACCAAGGCCAAAAAGTACTGTTTTTTCGTCCGAGTTTTCTTTACGACCGAGGCGTAGCCGAGGTCGGAAAGCAAACGAGGACGAAAAAACACCTTTTGGCCGTGGTGCACACAAAATTTTTTAGGCGACCCTCATATAATTTTCAAATTTGTTGCAACATTTACTTATAATTTATTGACATAGTCATTTATGACAACTGAACAATTGTACATATTTGTGACACCTTCAGACATGTTTATGTTTTCTTTGTCTACATTCGAAGTTATTTCGGCTTTATAAACAATAATTACCCAATAATCAGTTAAAAAGTCTATCACCAACACGTATTTACGAATGTAAACAAGATTTACAGTTTGACACTGACGGCAATGTGGTTATTTTTATACAATTTCGGTAACTGTCGGTAGATGGCGCCACCCTATTGCGGACGAAAAATGAAAGCGGACGAAAAACGATTACTTTTCGTCCGCGTTTGACGACTGAAATTTCAATTTTTCGTGTCGGTCGCCTAAAAAATAACGTTATGTTATGGTTATAGTTTTTTTTTATTTCTTGAATACAATGTCAATTTTTCTTTCCTTTGCAAACTTATCGATTATGTCGTCGAAAAATGGTTCTGCATTTATTAACTCATTTAGTAGTTCTTTTTCAATTGAAAGTTTCGATAATAATAATAATGTTTTAAAACATCGATTATACATTTTGTCTTTAACTTTTACAATTTTATTGGTATTTAATATGTCGGTTTTTCACTATTTAAAATGTCTTTTTTGTCATTATCATTCCACCTTACAAATGGTGTTTCTAAATACACACTGGATCTTGAAAAGGAAACATATTGCACGTAATAACAATCGAACCTTACAATGAGACAGCGTAAAATTTTGCTTCACTGGCCAAGTCGAAACTGCGCGTAGACGTGCGGTTGATTTTTTTAATTTTTAGAGCGGGAGAGTCACGTGTGTTACCTTTCGAGTACAATTTATTCTAGTTATACAAGAATATGTAGGTATTAGATTAAAAAAAAAAGAAAAAAGTGCAAAATAATTTTGCACTTGGGAATTATTTTTAGGTGAAGCGGCGCTTCACCTGCGTCATCGGAAGAGCCGCCACTGCTATGGAGGATT
This sequence comes from Geotrupes spiniger, assembly GCA_959613385.1. Classification (NCBI taxonomy): domain Eukaryota; kingdom Metazoa; phylum Arthropoda; class Insecta; order Coleoptera; family Geotrupidae; genus Geotrupes; species Geotrupes spiniger. The sequence continues at coordinate 38,969,556 of OY390735.1, forward strand.
GTTCAGCAGCAATCATTTTGAAAAAATTCTTAGTGATTCTAAACTCAATTAGGTAGATAAGTAGAAAGAAACTTCACTGCAAGCTGTTGCAATGCATGTCTAAAATTCTCCGTGTAAACATATCAATCGACTAGGACGTTAGGTTGGCCTGGGTTGGGTTTGGTTCAGTTGAGTTGGGTATAAAACTTCACGCTAATTTCTAAATCCAATTCAGATCACATTTATTCAGACTTTCACACAATTGTCTTAAGAACTGACAACATACATTTAGAAAAAAAATATTTTATTAACCAATAGAGGCACTTTTGTTCAATGGGTTTTGCGAGACGTAGGGTGAATATCGTTAACTAAAAATTATTGACGGCAAATATAGTGCTGGAAATTAGCTGGAGGCATTAACTAATTGATACGCCGGGAATAACGATATATATTTTCAAAATAAACACGTTAGTGAGATAACGAAAATAATTCTGATCTGATACGCAGATTGCTCAACTCTAGAAGCGACTTTTTCCAATTACATGTAAAAAAATCTACAGTGGGTTCTTATAGATATATTTTCAGCAAAATTACGCAATTGTGAATACGAATAAAAAATTTTCAACATCGACTTTCCAGTGGATGGTAGTTTTTTCGAAAGAATTTTGGAATTGTGTAAAATTTAAGTCTATAAGCACAGATCTATTCTGGCACATGTTATCGAATAATTGGTTAAATCCATTCGATGTATCGGCTCTCCATTACTTCTTATTCCGAAATATACTTTAAATCTACTTCGCATTAGTCCAGTTTAAATTAAGTTTATAATTTCTATTATAATTCAGTCTATGGGCTCAAAATTAAATAAATAATAATAATAATAATAATAAATTCCGGACACCTCAAATTTAAAAAATTTTAAATAATTAATTTTTTTGTGAATTTAACTCAAGTAATTAATTAACTAATGTCTTGATAGTGTTTTAAAATAAAATACTAATTATTATATTGTACTCTTTAGAGCAACACTAGCATTCAGTCATTTTCCCAATTGTGTGTATCTAAAACTATTCACTTATCAAGTTCTTTTTGTTTGGATTTTTTCCAAGCCACTTTTTAGATGACAGATTTGACTCATTTGTGTATCACGTTACCTGAAATTAATGCTCAAATTGTTGCTTTAAGCAACGATGACCGAAGTGTGTGGTATATTGCACAACGCGGTTCCCTGAAACACATGAATTCACAAGAACTGGATCTGGTCGCAGAAGGTCAACAACCAATCGAGATGGCCGTTTTCTGTATCTTCCTGTGTTGCGAGATAGGGGATTGCCATCAACTATCCTTGCTAAACGACTAGATGATGCTCGTGGAGTAAAGATTTCAGCTCAAAACAGTGCGAAGGAGACTCAAAGAACACGGAGCTATTCTCAAATGATAGAAGACGAAGAGTTTGCACACCAGTATGTGAATTGGGGTGACAACGAATGGAAAAACGTGTTCTTTACAGATGAGTCTAGATTTAGTCCTTGATCACCAGAAGGTCTTGAGAAGGTATGGCGAAGACCAGGAGAGCGATACAGTCAATGCTACATATCTCACAGAACTGGATTTAATGGATTCAGATTAATGATCTGAGCTGGTATATATTTAGAGGCCCACGCCGATTTGGTGTTTGTTGACACAATGACAGCACACAGCTACATCCTTGAATTTTTAGAACCACACATGGTTCCATATGCGCCATTTATTGGCGAGAATTTTATTCTAATGGATGATAATGCATGCTCGCCAGCACATTGCGAGAATTGTCGTCCTATACTTGGAACGAGTTGGTATACAACGTGGCCAGCCAATAATCCCGACTTGAATCCAATAGAGTACGTCTGTGATTTTCTTGGTAAAAGAGTGAGACGTCGCCAACTTCGACCGGAGACGTTGAATGACTTAATAGTGGTACTGGCAGAAGAATTGGCTCAAATCCCTCAAGAACACATTGTCACCCTCATTTGAGGCATGCCTAATCGTTTAAGAGGCGTTATAAGAGCTCGTGGTGGCAACACCAGTTATTAGCGTTGAATTGTGGCATTCCTTTGGATTTATGTTCATTTATTATATATTCCTCAATTTTTTTAAATTTATTTTCGATTTTTTTATTTCTTTTCTCATTACCAAGATGATGCTCTTTATTTTAAACACAATTTAAAAGATTTCAATATTTTCATCCACCACAACAAAACATTTTTGAGTGGCAAGTATAATATAGTATATATGTATCATGTGGGATAACGACTATATTTACCTAGATGCTTATTTAAGAAAAGTTGTTAACTATTATATTGAATATGACAAAGATTACATACACTGATCGCCAAAAAAAGCAGAGCACCCAAAAGGAACGATTGTACGAACTTGAAATTTTAAGACAATGAATGTAACAATTTCAAGAAAATCTGTATTTAAGAGCAACGTTAAAAAATTAATAATGCGGGGTATCTCCTCCAAAAGGAGCCGGGGCAATTTAAAATTAAATGATCAATTCCCGCCAGCAGTATGTCATCCCAAGCTCTTTGAATTTGAACTCGAAGTTCAGCCAAAGTGCCTATGGGCGCTGGAAAATCTTCGACTCTTTTGCCGATCATGTCCCATACATGTTCAATCGGCGATAAATCTGGGAACCTTGCAGGCCATGGCAGTAAATTGACATTATTGTCATTAAAAACTCTCTGCGTTACTCTTGCCATGTGTGGCCTAGCGTTGTATTGCTGAAAAACACTGTTGCGATGATGATTTGAAGGTATGGCAATAAAACTGGCTCCAAAACTTCGTTGATGTAGCGGGCCGCATTCAACTTCCTTGAATGAAGACTAGAGTTGACCGACTTCCAAATTGTATCGCACCCCAAACCACAACACTCGGTGTTAAAGCAGTATGGCGGCTAAGTGCAAATTGCATATTTACCCTCGATCATCTTGGTCTTCTGACACGCAACCGTCCATCCATAGGCATTGCCATAGGCAAAAGATTCATCACTGAAGATGATTTGATGCCATTCATCGACCCAATGCTCCCTCAGCCTACACCACTGGAGCCTCGCAGCACGATGCCCTGGGGTTAAAGGAAGCCGAACTCGATATGACGAACGAATGTTGCGATACATTGTTCACATAGACACCTGTCGTTCCAAAACAGCCCTCCAAGTAGCCCCCACCAACAGAGTTGTCTCAAACGGGTTAATTGTGGCCAGTCGCCAAAGACGCCTTTCTTGACGTTCATTCGTAATTCGTGACCGACCACTACCTCTCCTACGTATTGCTGAGCCTTCGTTGGCCCAAGCTCTCCATGCTCGAATGATTGTAGAATCACTTCGACCCAATCTTCTTGCAATTTCGCCAAAGTGTAATCCGGCCTCATGCATTCCCACAACTCGACCTCTTTCAAAAGGAGTTAATTGATTGTAATGTTGATTAAGATGAACGCGGGGCATGACAACGACACAAGTAAGGGAAATCAACGTCTAAACTGTCCCTAATCATTAAGTTTGGCTTACACACGAGAACAAAAAAAATGTACTTTAAAAAATTTAGCACGAGACAAAAAACAAACAAAAAGTTCGCTGGTCATGATGAAATTTTAATTGAGGTGTATATACCACCAACATTTCTAGTTCGTACGAATGTCCGTTCTGGGTGCTCGGCTTTTTTTGCGATCAGTGTATTTAGCGCGTGAATATTTATGAAAACGTCGTAGAGGTTTATTGCTTTCCCCCATACCACATTAGCCCTAGCGGTGGAGTTGTTTGCGGAAAGGATATATTCATTGTCTTACCATGAACTGCATTAGTCTTGCTCTCACAGTGGCGTGCGGGCGTACGGCTAGTGTTTGTCGGAGTGTCTGCTCACAGCCTGTGTACGCATGCAAATCTAACCTAATCTAGTGGTATTGCAACACGTGGGTAGCGGCGTGTTAACTTGACCTGGGAGGGTGAGTCCAGTGGTCCATTGTATCTTTTCTGGTCAGATAACGGGCGCGGGCACGCAAGTGCATCGTACGTGACTTGACTACCTGGTTCACTATTCTATTAACTATTCTCTTTGACGCTACGAACTGACATTTAGTTGTATACGAAGATCACAGTTGGAGGAGCAATGGAGAAATGGATAAAGAAGGTGTAGGCACGATCCGAAGAATACTGAAGCAAGGGTGCTGTTCATGTTGCTTGCTGTATTATTTGGTTGCCCATTTGCACGCCCATGTGAGAGCATCATCAGTCGGCCCGCGGACATTCTTCGTGAAACAGGAGTTTGGTAACGTAATATGTACTTATTAAGGGTGCACTAGTTTTGAGCGACGGGCGTTTTCTGGTATTCTAGATATATTTGTGTATCTTGCATTCCGTACAATTAACATGCAGTTTTATGCATCGCTCTCCATCATCCGTTCTACGAATTTTTGTTCGGCTTAACAATACTTTATTGCTTAGTCGTTGATCACGACTTACTTGGTGCAAGGAAAATTGGAGTTGAGGTTCAATTCATCATATTTTGAATATTTTTCTCATTGTCCTAAGTACAAAAAACAATTTTTCTATTGTCATTTTCATTACAAATTGCGGCGATGAGCCTGTCGTCGAGAACACCGATTTTAAAAATACCGAAACGGGAAGACGGATTTCTCGGCTTGTATGAGCCCTGGAACAAAAAAGTAAAATTTATAATCTATGTACATTCGGCTTTGGGGGTTTTCTTTTTTATCAACTTTTGTGGAAGTTGTGCACTTTTACAGGAATGAATGCATATCTTGCCGTAAAAATGAGCGATAAATTGTTCATAAAGAAAAAGTTTGCATCCAATCAAAAAACGGCTACGTACTTCCATAGAGAACACTATTGTGGTGCCACTGTGAAAATTTTAAATGGATCCATGCAATAGTCTCCGAGAAATCTGGCCTGCCAGTTTGGAAAAAGTAGTTTAGAGAAAAACACGTTTAAAGTTTCATAAACACACCAGCACGCGCTCTGAGACGCTGCGTTCGATTGATAATTAAATCGTTTAACATTATTTTTCCACTATAAATGAAATGGCATATTATTTTTATGATCCTGAAGTATCGTTAGAGCGAAGAAAAAAAATAGTGTTCTTGAAAATCCTAGAGTGGTTTTACCCCTTAATTTAATATTAAAACCATTTAGTGAGTTTTAATTTCTTAGGTTGGGTATGACATCCTAACTACTTTTTGTAAAAACAGTGTCACAAAATCGTCATTGTGACATCGAAATTGAAAAACATTATTCTACACTATGGGATATATTCCACAAAGACGCTTATTTCATAGGTACACAACCCAACTATGGGCAATGGTTAAATATTTGTCGAATTATAGTTTTTCTTTAGATGAACTATGTTTTATTCAAAATATACTGTACTGTGATTTTTGCCTTGGTATTCGATTAGTATTTGCCGGTTTGCTGGTCATGAATTTTCCTGGATCTATTACTCCAACGACATGAGGTATAAGCATGACTCATTTGCTGACATCTTTAGTTATCCGTTTACTTTATTCTTTTGATACTAATGTTTTACACTTTTTGAAAAAGTGAGTAATTACCGATTGTTCTTGATGGTGGTGTGATATTACGCGTAGATATTGGTTTGTATGTCTGCATATCAACTACGTTAATTTGTTGTTGCTCTGCTTGATAAAACATCCAAGGTAAACATCCATCTTCTTGAACATCCATTGTGAAATTGATATTGGCGAGATTTCTGTTCAGATGGTCCAGAAGGACTGCTCTTCCATGAGCCAAATAATAAAAGTGTCATCCTCGTAGTGGTATCAATATGTCGGCTTCCCGTCACTGGATCCTATAGCTTCATCTTCGAAGATTTTGTTCGCACAAGTCACCATGCCACAGGAAATAGGTTGACATTTAAGGCTTCTACTGGAATGTTAGTAAAGAGTAGATACATCGAAACTTATTAAAATATCGTTATTTTACGCTGCTCTAAAAACACCAGGAAAGTGGATAAACAAAGTATGTGACACCAAATTCTTTGAAGATAATGATTCACGAATAAATCACAAAGAAAATAATTCACACAATAGAGAGGGCACTGTCCGAACAAAGAGTACGTTATATGTATCACCAACTTCATTTAATATCAACACCGCTGTACAATCTACACCTGGAACTGAGTAGCGTACTAACCGAAAACCTGTGAATATAATGGAATGTACATATTATGAACACGCAGACCATCACAACAAATCTATGAAGACACAGATGAAAAATTCCAAATTCCAAACTGGACTCCAAGAGGGAAACACACAAAGAAGACCATAAACCGGAAATCCACTTCGACCTATTGTTCACATATGTGGATCACCAATGTACCGGTAAAATATGTGGCTAAACATCTACAACCATACGTAAGATTAACAAGAAGCTTCATGAAGAATTCAAAATACTTCGTGGACCTTTTATAATGGCTTACGATATGGAATCATGACATTTTAATGGGTTTCGATGTTGAATCGCTCTAACATTCCAATAGAATTTTTACGTATCGAAGAACAATTAGAGCTATGAGGATTATTACAGGATTTAGTCGAGCTAGCAAAACTGTGTCTGACAACAACCAAATTACTATGGAATGGAGACTTCTACGAACGTAGAAGTCTGCTATGGTATCACCACTTTCTGCAGTAGGTATGTCAAATCGTCATCATTAATGACATTGCATCAATGTCGTTAATCACATGCATCGATCATTTACTAATAAAACGAGGAATTTTATAACTATGTTTATTATGCCATACATGTTATATATAATTATTACATTTGATTAAAGGTTCATAAATAAAATTATAATAAAACAAACTTAAAATCTCTGAAATTATAAACTGAAATACTAAAAAAAAAACATGTAAATATGATTGGGAAGCTGTGAAAACCTCAGCATCAGAATTCAGTTCTCCTATTTAAGGTGTTGAATGAATTATTAGAAATGATACGTAGGAATTATTATATGAAAAAAACAATATATCTTTAGTATTCCATGTCACGCTGCTCTAATAGGTAAGAAACAATACATAAGTCCCATTCAAGTGATTCAAATGGATACAAAAATATAGGGTTTAAAAATTGTTTCCCAACAATCAAAATGTCACTTTCATCTGATCCAGTGATAAGACAATAAGAGCTACATTAACAGCATAATGCCACCATATGCATTTGTTGATCTCAATTAACCGACAGCATAACTGCTGCAGTGGATTTGTTGGAGAGTTAATTCAATTCATTATCTGACTAGATAATTTTCGAAAGAAAAACAGGAAATATTATTAAGTGGACCATAAATATTAGCATCATCTGCAAGATGTGTTAGCACGAGAACATTAACACTAAAAATTCCTGTTTCTCTCCCTATGTATGGAATGTTTAATAAACATATTTAACACTTGCTTTGACAATTGAGACCCCATACTATTAAGATCCCCTTTAGATAAAAGTATAATAAAACCACAATGCTCATAAACTGCTATATCTACATCTTTCATCTGTATATAGCAGGAAAGTAGAAAATTCATTTATTTCCTTCAATTCTGTGTGTTCGAGATTTTTGATTAAATTTCACATGAATGAGATTTTGTTGCTTCTAAACATCTTGAAATTTTATTCACTTTATAGCTTTGTAATCTACTTTTCAATGGTCCACATACTCAATAGTTTTATCAATTGGAAACGTAGATACAAGATCTATCGGTAGATTAACTAATGAAATACCAACATGATTATCTTCATCAGTCTGTAAACGAAATGGATTATCTGACCTTTTGGTTGCTAAACTTCCAGCCAAAACCATTCTACGATTAATAAATTCACCAGGTTCAAAACACCACTCAGAACAGTATTCACATAGGGTCTTGACACATTTTAAATAAGCTGATGCATGACATATAAAACTATGAACGCTTACCAGATATGTTTTTTTTTTTCTGAAAATTCAAATCCATGTTTTAACAAATTAGATAATACACATATGAAATCTTGTAAATAGAGATTTAATCTTTAGGTTAATTTTCGGAATTTCCACAAAAAACGCCAATGAATGAATGGTTCATTTTTGAAAACAACAATTTTTTTCCAAAATAGACTAGACTTGCATATTGCTACTATGAAAAGTGGAAGTCCATCACTGTTTAGAATATCACTTGAAAAATTAGAATATTTCCGAAACAATTGATTTAACAATAATTAATACCAAACTAAATAAATTCATCGCTTTCTAGTTGAAGCGTGAGTTTTTAACAGTTTCATTTGGATCCATATCGGTGTCTAGATGTATCAATTCAGACGTAAAATTTATTTGATTGTCAGTCTAGGAAACTCGAACACTTAACTTATTACCATAGGACTGTTTTTACCGATTACATTTCCCACATTGCCTGTACAAATTTCCCTATGAATAGTTTAATTTCAAATATCAAAAGCTTCTACAGCTTCAGGAATCCTTCTGTAAATCTGTCGAGGACCAACAATATCTTTTCAAAGACCCTTCATTGTTTTAATTTTCTCAACATGATGGACTTATAACACAGTACTGAATTCTTTAACCACACTAGGCGTGTCTCTTCACTTCAATATCAAGTTCAGTGGTTAGAGGATTTTATTCCTTACCGGACCTAAGTAAAATAATAAAAATTAAATTGTTTTAATTAACATGAGGGTATACTCGCCAACTACAACTTTATTCAAATTTAAATTCATAACAACCATTTTTACTTCTTTTCTGCGAAAACTGTAAGTTGAAGCGAACTCGTACCAAGGCAATATTATTTATTAGTTTATTAGTTCCGTCCTGTCCTCCCGACGATGACAAATAAGTCTAAAAATTTTAATTGTATTTCTGTTTTATAAGCGATGTCAATATTGGTATTGTATATTTGTTACCAGATCAAACAAATTTTTCTGATCAATAAGAAAATTTTCAAGTATTTTTAAGTCGTCTTCTGTCTTTAGAGGCAGTACAACGGAAATCGTTGGTAAATTAATAGAATTATAAGGTCCTTTTTGCAGATATTAATATATGATATTTGTTTGTTCTTTAATCTGTTTCAACAAGTTAATTACAATTTTGTTTCAAGAGATTACAAATAATTATAATCAATGAGTAGAACATGCAACATTACCAACGAATTATAATATTAATATAATTTGCTAGAGTGCTATATACAAATTTATCTAACTGAACTTCTGCTTATTGTTGATGAAGATGAAGACGATGGACTGTTATTGTTCGTAAAAGTAAAAGAGAAAGTTTTAAAGACTGGAGTCGTTTCTAGTGATGTATATTGGTCTGAAACAAAAAGTATGTGCTGAAAAACATTGAATATTAAATATAAAATACTTTCATCACATTGCTTTAATAAAGAGAATCACTATCAGCAAGTGTCGGTATCAGACAGTTTGGTTTTTCAATTGCAGGGGGACATTCAAGTAATTCGGCCTCATCATCATCGCTGCTAACGGAAGTTTCGGAAATGTACCTTTGTTTTGGTCTTCTTACCGTTTCTTCTACACCCAACTGTAAATTTGATGTAACCAGCTTCATTCATTTTTTTAAGGCTTTATCATTCAACCTCAGACTCACAATAATAAAGTTAAGGTATTTAAAATAATAAAATTTCAGACAGCTAAATTAAATTATGTAATAACAATTTAAATAAATATTGCTAACTGCAACCATGAAATTGCATTTGAAACATCTGTAATATTTATTATCACTGTATACCTACTCAACATTTTCAAATTTTTTCCTTGGTATTTTATAGATGAGCCATGTCCTTTCATCTGGTGGTTCCTTGTTTTTGAGTGCTTTATGATACTTTTGCTTATGTTTATATGCAGGTCAAAATAATTCCGTTTTATGTGGTGTTATTCATTCTTGTCTTACTTCATTCTGTGTAAGGTCTTTCTTAACATGATGGACTTATAACACAGTGCTGAATTCTTTAAACACACTAGGCGTGTCTCTTCACTTCAATATCAAGTTCAGTGATTAGAGGATTTTATTCCTCACCGGACTTAAGTAAAATAATAAAACTTAAATTGTTTTAATTAACATGAGGGTATACTCACCAACTACAACTTTATTCAAATTTAAATTCATAACAACCATTTTTACTCCTTTTCTGCGAAAACTGTAAGTTGAAGCGAACTCGTACCAAGGCAATATTATTTATTAGTTTATTAGTTCCGTCCTGTCCTCCCAACGATGACAAATAAGTCTAAAAATTTTAATTGTATTTCTGTTTTATAAGCGATGTCAATATTGGTATTGTATATTTGTTACCAGATCAAACAAATTTTTCTGATCAATAAGAAAATTTTCAAGTATTTTTAAGTCGTCTTCTGTCTTTAGAGGCAGTACAACGGAAATCGTTGGTAAATTAATAGAATTATAAGGTCCTTTTTGCAGATATTAATATATGATATTTGTTTGTTCTTTAATCTGTTTCAACAAGTTAATTACAATTTTGTTTGAAGAGATTACAAATAATTATAATCAATGAGTAGAACATGCAACATTACCAACGAATTATAATATTAATATAATTTGCTAGAGTGCTATACATATACAAATTTATCTAACTGAACTTCTGCTTATTGTTGAAGGAGATGAAGACAATGAACTGTTATTGTTCGTAAAAGTAAAAGAGAAAGTTTTAAAGACTGGAGTCGTTTCTAGTGATGTATATTGGTCTGAAACAAAAAGTATGTGCTGAAAAACAATGAATATTAAATATAAAATACTTTCATCACATTGCTTTAATAAAGAGAATCACTATCAGCAAGTGTTGGTATCAGACGGTTTGGTTTTTCAATTGCAGGGGGACATTCAAGTAATTTGGCCTCATCATCATCGCTGCTAGCGGAAGTTTCGGAAATGTACCTTTGTTTTGGTCTTCTTACCGTTTCTTCTACACCCAACTGTATATTTGATGTAACCAGCTTCATTCATTTTTTTAAGGCTTTATCATTCAACCTCAGACTCACAATAATAAAGTTAAGGTATTTAAAATAATAACATTTCAGACAGCTAAATTAAATTATGTAATAACAATTTAAATAAATATTGCTAACTGCCCCCATGAAATTGCAGTTAAAACACCTGTAAAATTTATTATCACTGTATACCTACTCAACATTTTCAAATTTTTTCCTTGATATTTTATAGATGAGCCATGTCCTTTCATCTGGTGGTTCCTTGTTTTTGAGTGCTTTATGATACTTTTCCTTATGTTTATGTGCAGATCAAAATAATTCCGTTTTATGTGGTGTTATCCATTCTTGTCTTACTTCATTCTGTGTAAATTCTATACGGAAAAAGACCATTTTCATCTTTACCATTTTACATTTTCTTAAAGTTTGGCACAGGTGTACAGGTATAGACTGTGAAAAATATGAAATTTGACTGAGGTATGTCTACTCGTTTTTGAATTACAGAGCTGTAAAAAGTTCTTGTAAATGGAAGCTTAAATAAAAGGTTTCCTAATTGAGACATGGGATAGGTGGCATTTTACAGCATTACCTTTCCTATGATATACAACAATATAATTAGGATAAAAACATTCCCAAAACCTAATTTCAAATTTTAATTGTTTTTTCAAAAAGTATTTTCTTTCCAAATTTTCAAATTAATTCCATTAATAGTTAGTATTGTTGTAAATCACAGGGCAATATAAATATGGGATGATAATGGCTTAATTCTAAAAAAATTGAATACTGAAGCTCTATTTCCATTCATTCAACTCTGTATTCATTAACACAACAATGCTAATATCGACATTTTAAATAAGTTAACTAATAAGTCCAAAGTAAAACTTACTAATAAGTAATAGGATCTGTTTATCATTTTTAATTTGAAAAGGCTTCATTTGTTTGGCACACATCACTTTCAAGTAGAACATTAGTTCTTCCAGTGGGAGTCACAGGATTCACTTTCATCAGAACATCCAATGTACTCTACCACAATGTTCAAATGAATCACTCACAAGCAATGGAAATGTGTGCATTAATGCACATTATGCAAAACAATAGCCGTTAATATTATCTATTGTACTCCTCCTGAAGCATGTATTGCACAGAATATCAGCGTTCTTAATTTTTCTGTAAAACATACCCAAGGCACCAGTTTGCTTCATAGACAACAAAGATGTAGCCTGCTATGTCTGCTAATTTAAGTTTATCAGGAGAATCCACAGAAAAAACAATATTTTTGACGTAGTTTTGGGAATGAACACATGGTATTGGTGTGTTCCTTTGGCAGACAATGCTTGATCAAAGCAATTGTTCGAGAAACATTCTGATTCAACATAGTCTCTTGGGTTGAATATCTGAAGTATACGTCGGTAATATTTTCTACTGCCCCCACAAAAAGTTGTTGGATTTGGTTTTCATGGTCTTTGCAAACTAGCACGAGCCTCCAGTCTCTTTACTGAACCTCTTACTCCGTCGTAAATGCCACTCTTGAAAAGTACATGTTCAACTTTATTTTCTTCTTTGAAATATATAACAAAATGATGGTTTGTGACCTGTTGGCTTGTCCAGTTGTAGCTCTGTGCTTCATTTTGTAAGACTAGTTTAGGGCGCTCAAAAATTCATTTCCCCGGGATTGACCTGAAATATTTTTCTACCTGGACCCTATATAATATAATCTTTTCCTTTATTAAGAATATTTAACGCAAAAGAGGCATGAAATCAACAGTGAAGGGCCATTAGAAGAAACTTGTACTCTACTTGTGCATATGTATATATATCTGTATATATCAGGTAACATCACAATTCAGATATTTTCTTCCTATTTTCAAATTCGCTTCTGCTGGCATCAACAATCGCCACAAATAAAGTGCTTCACAGTCAAGTTCGTGACATTGTGCTTAATGTTTTCAATTATTCAATTATTTCAAAACGGAAAGTGATAAAAGTTCGACAGAAATAAACAATTTGCTCAGCAGTACAGGTGTGTCAGTCAATAAGAACCATTAAAAGAATTGTGAAAGAAGGAAATAATCCACCAAACAAAGATCAACCCAAGTCCTAACAAAAAACGGTCTCGTAATTGCACAGTTACTAACCTGAAAAGTTATGCAAAAGTTGACGTTAGAAATATAATTTACAATTTTCACAAAATCGAAGGATGTTGAGTTACACTTCGGGCTTCACTAGAAAAATTACGTCAATATATTGAATGGGCCGATCAGTCAACTTCATTAAGGAAAAATATGAAAGACTGGGGATTTAGGTATCGAAACAACTGTAAATTGTTAATCGACAAAAAAATATTTGAGCATGTGGGATCGAAAACTTGCAGAAAATAATGTACTTCACAAAACAAAGTCGTAATAATGGTCTTTTCACAAATATCTCTAACGAGGACAGACTAATTATTATTCTCACAGGTGGAGATCAAGGTTTTTTCCCAAACTGTTTCAAAATCTTTAAATCTAGTACTACATCTGGAGATTACCATTTGGAAATGTACACAAGTAATTATGGGAAATGGGTTAGAGAAAAATTAATTCAAAATTTACCGATCACGTCTGTTGTGGTTATAGACAATGCACTCTACCACAATGTTCAAATGAATCACTCACAAGCAATGGAAATGTGTGCATTAATGCACATTATGCAAAACAATAGCCGTTAATATTATCTTTTGTACTCCTCCTGAAGCATGTAATGCACAGACACGACTTTTCAGCACTCCAAAATAACGCTGAACCAATGTCTAGTTTTTATATGGGCTTGATTGTATCGTTCTTCATTTGGTGTTTGAGGGTTTCGGAATGGAGTCAGCAGATATTGTTCCAGGGAATAACCACAATCGCCTATACAATACACATTAATTATGGGGATGATAATAACATTACGAAAAACTTACTGAGAGGTATGAACCTGGACAAATATGCTGACAAATGATTTCTTAATGCACAATTTGCAGATATGAACCAGGCCATCCAACCACATTTAAAATCTGGAACTGTGCATAGTTGGGTTTATCGTCTTTTAGAGGCATTAACAACAGTAAATGACTGCAATCTATGGCTCCTAACACATTTGGCACATTATCTATTATCTATTGCATGAAATATTTTATTAACACTGATGACATAACCAGGAACATTTATAGGATTGGTTATGTAAGTTGAAGCTAATGACTCCATAGCTGCACAGAAATGTGTCACTACTCGAGTACATGTCGACTAGCTTATATGGACAATGTCTGCACTTAAGCTTTGGAAGCCACCCTACAAATATTAAGCCAATGAATAAAGGTTAAAGAACTGCTCTTCCTATGGGGTGTTCCAGCTGTGGGGTTAGCTCGCACAATCATATGCCGTGGGAAATGATAGTATCTACAATATTTAAATTTAATTTATTTAATTGTGGTGATATTTATTGAAAAGTGTTTACTGACTTCAGGCACTTTTAGTAGGTCTAATCAATCGTGAAACAGGCCATCCCTTCACATATTTATCATTGGCAGTTGCCCAATCATATCTTGACTGGGTTCCTAAACCTGCCATCTTTCTCCTTCAGAGCAAGCATATTCCTTGCAGGACCCAGAAACTTGCTTACTATGAATTTACTAATGTAAAAAAATCACTGAACTTTCTTATACTTATACTCCATTTTTCGAAAAAACTTTTCAAATAAAAGTAAAAATATCAATATCTTTAACTTTTGTAAGCATAATTTTTTCAATAACATGTACCGTTTTATAGAGATATGAAAAAATGTGATGAGACTAAACCACCACTTCCGGTTGAAATATTGCTTCCAAAATAGGACGTTTCCGGAAGGAAACAAACAATTGTATATAATAAATATGTAATAATTGATGTTTCAATAATTTGAAAAAATGTATATTAATTTTTTTTTATAATTGACTAAATGCATTATAAACATTTGTTAACATTGTCAAGAACATCTAACATATCTTCTTTTTAAGAGAAAACACAAAACCAAGAAAGTATTAAATTAAAGAGTGGCTAAAATTCAAAAAACGTCAACCAGAAGTTATAAATAATCGAAAATATCGAAAACCACAAATTTGTGAAAACAAAATTTGCAAAATGTTACAAAATCTTTCAAATGTAGAGCAGTAAAAATTAGTTATTTCAATATAAATATAACTTTTATAAGAACAATTTTTTCGATAGTGGTAAGAGTCAACTTCATCACTTGCGGTTGAGATATTGCTTTCTAAATAGGACGTTTTTTCCATGCTATATACAAATCTTAAGTTAAAAATGTTGTAGTGTTAGCTTTAATGGTTCGGATGCTAGAGAGCGCGCGCGCGCTCACACATACCACACACGCGCGCGCGCGTGCTCACACACACGCACGCACCCACAGAAAGACGTAATTCCAAAAATAGTCAGAATTGATTCATGGGACCCTCAAATCGTGTGGATTCGTTAAAATCGAGTTCGAAAATTTTCATGATTCCCTATACAATATATTAAACTTGCGCACCTTGTCAATAATGTCTAAGATACATAAATATCAAAATTTTGAAAAAAAAAACAGTATCAGGAAACACTTAAAAATACACTGCACCAAAAAAATATCTCCACACTTATTTATTTCTTTCAAATGCTTCATGAAATTCGGACGAAAGCTGCATAAAAAAACTAAAAAACAGTGGCCGCTGTATTACCATGACTGCTTTATTAAATTTATTTCAATAATTTACAAAACAAAATTCCAACAGTTTTTACTATTCAGTAAAATTTTTAAAAAATTGTGCAATTTCTTTGTACTTTTTACATATTGGTTAAAACGAATCATCAAGAAAGATAAACTCGTCATTCGAACAGTGAAGAAGTAGTCGCTTTAATCAACAGTGGCAAAGGTGTTAGGAATGTTGCCAAAACTCTAATGTCCATCCATCGACCGTCGTTAGGTGCAATCAAAGGTTTAATGAAACTTATTGTTATAAAAGAAGACCTCGACAAGGCAGAAAACGGGTAACAGATATCTTAGAAGATCGTTTTTTGAGATTGTGTACCCTGTGACCGCAGTTTGCTACTGCAAATTGATTTAGTCAACGTATACGCCAAAAATGCCAGCCAAAGATCTTCCAGGGAGCACGTTTATATACAACATTTCCTCAAAAAAAATTGATATCACTTTCATTCTGGGTCCAATATATTGTGGAATTATTTTGTTCGTTTTCTACCTCTGTATTTTCGCAATCATTACTCTCAGATTCACTTACAAGTGGTAAAATTTTTCTTTTTATGATGCTCTTGGGAAATCCGAATCGCTTTCACTTGCATCATTTTCAGTCTCGGATAATATATCAGCACCATTCAAAATTGTTTGCTTCCACTATTAAGCAGAGTAAATAATTAAATTAATAAAACAATTATCTAATTATTGCAAAATACGAGGGGGGACCCAAATGTAACGGTAATTAGGTAGAGAGAAAGTGGGGGAGCACATTACTCGACCAGTTGTCCGTTACGATTACGTCACCTGCGTCACTGAACGAAATTGTGTCGCTGTGAGTACATCAGTTCGCCCGTGAGAGTTTTTTTAGTAAAATAACTTTTTCCATTTCGACGATAACGTGATGGCAGATTGTCGAGAACAACGCGAGGCTGTCAAATTTTGGTTCCTATTGCGGAAATCGGCCGTGGAAACCATTGTAATGCTTAAGACTGCTTATAGGGATACTGCCCTAAGTAAAACCAGAGTCTACGAGTGGTTGACCAACCCAGTTCAGAACGCCCCTCACCGAACAACTTTGTGAATATCATCGAGCTCAATTCAGAGGATTTTATTCCAAGATTTGCACATGAGATAGTTGCAGCCAAATTTGTCCCTCACCTTCTCACACACGAGCAAAGGGAGCGTCGACTTCAGGCATGTTTTGAGCTTCAAAATGAGGACCTTGAATTTTTTTCCAAGGTGATTACTGGTGATGAATCGTGGTGCTATGGCTATGACCACGAATCAAAGCAGCAATCAAGCCAGATGAAGACAAGTGGCTCTCCTCGTCCCAAAAAAGCTTGCCAAGCGAATTCAAACATCAAAACAATGCTCATTTGCTTCTTCGCGTGTTGTGCAAGCGGAGTTCGTTCCCCCGGGCCAAATTGTCAACCAGGTGTTCTACTTGGACATTTTGAAAAGATTGAGGGATAGTATTCGGAAGAAGAGGGCAGATCTTTGGCGCACAGGCGAATGGTTCTTCCATCATGACAACGCGCCGGGCCACATCACCCTGTAAAGCAGTTTTTCACCAAAAACGGCATGCAACCGATTGTCCACCCTCCTTATTCACTGGATCTAGGCCCCTTTTTGTTCCCCAGACTCAAAAGGGACATGAAAGGAAAGTATTTTGCCACTGCGGAGGAGGTAAAACAAAAATCGCTGAAAGGCATAAAAACATCCCGATAAGTGAATTTAAAAACTGTTTTGAATAGTAGTAATATGTCAACTGATAATAAAACGTAAAGATTCGTTACCTGTGTGTCAGAGCCCAATGCGATTGAGGATGTATTTTCTAAAATTGCACAAAGGGATCTGATAGGAGCAGACATAAAATAATTCGCGTTTTTGTAGTTTGTTTTGTTCTTTTAGTTTATATTAGAATGGTTTTAATTTTTTAATGTAAATATAATTCTTTAAATATGCAAAAAATTAAAAAATAAATATCAACAAATTGATTACTTATCGTATATATGTCGACATGACTATATCCGATAATTTCATATTTATATAAATATAGTATTTGCAAACCCCACTATAAAAGAACAAATATTTTTCAAATCTATATATTTTGTCATTATTATCATTACAATCTAGTTTCATAGAGATTCTTATATCAAGGAACATATAAACAGATATGAAATACTGTGTAAATCTCATTATGCTCTTACTTTAAATCAAGTTTTGGTAATATAAGATACATGTCTCAGTCCAGCTACGAAATTCTTGGCATGAATATACATAACAAACTTTCATTTAAATTCGACATTAGGCCAGCGACATCGCTGAGTCCTTCGATCCTGCCTCAATCATTCGTCCTTCTCCGCGGCGTATTCCTTAAAATAAGTAATACGTTCGTCGGCCAAACACTGTAAAATTTTACATTCAGCTTTTATGGCGTACTCTATGGGCAGTTCCCGTAACTGTGTTGCTATAAAGCGTCCGAAAGCGTCAAATTCGTCGGGAGCGTTCTCATCGGGTGCCTTGATAGTGTGCACGTACTCAGGATTGTCCATAATCTTCACTCGCTTAACATTGTCCGGGGTGCCGTTGGGTTGGTCTTTCCTGATTGCATTGTGCACTTTGGGAGCCGGTTTACTGACGGAGTTACTGTCGCTGGTGTTCGAGTTTGAATTTTCAAAGTGGAAGGTCGAAGCTTTAACCTTGACCAGTTCGTCTTCGTTGATTTCGATCATTTCCTCGTCAGGCACCTCGTCGGGTACCTTGAAGTAAATAAAGTATATTATTATTCATTTGCAATTAAAGGTTTATATATATATATATATATATATATATACACTGCCTTTCAAATAAAATAGACCACCCACCACTGAACGTAGAATGATGAAATTTGGTGAAAATATCTAGAGCGCATAGAAAAACAAATGAGTACTTTTTTAAGAAAAACTGATCACATTTAATGATTAAAAAGTTAATAAATGATGAGTTACATCCCCACGTACTCTTATGCACTCAGTAGCCCTTCTGGGCATACTGGAAATTAGATTATTGATATCCTCTTGAGGTACCTCATCCAAGGCTATTGTAACTGTTGATGCAACTGCTCTAAGGTAATGGGAGGATGGGGTAAATGCCGCAATCTTCTTTCCATCATATCCCACACATGTTCAATGGAGGATATAAGACTGGTGATCATGGAGGCCAGGGCAACATATTGATGTTGTTTTCTTCTAGGAAGGTATGAGCAGTATGAAGCCACGTATTATTTTGCTGGAAGGCTGCTCCTGGAAGGTCTTGAGTAATGGCACAACAACTGATTCCAACACTGAATGTAAGGTTTGGCGTTTAGTGTGCCCGGAATTAATACCAGACGAGACCTTCTTCCATAGCGTATTGCCCCCATACCATAACCCCAGGAGTCAAAGCCGTATGGCGACGTTGAACAAATTGTAAATTTTGCCTTTGACCCCTAGGTCGCCTAATCCTCGAACGTCCGGCAGAGTGCCATAAACAAAATCTCGATTCGTTGCTGAAGAAGATCTCATTCCATTCAGGAACCCAATACTGTCTGCCCTGGCACCAGTGAAGCGATGACTTCTCTTGTTAGAGGAAGACGAAACTAAGGACGATAAGAACGTAGTCCAAACGTACGTATTCGGCGTAATTGCTCCTATCCAATTTATTCCAACGGCTCGTTATGGTTCTTCCGGGTCTCTAACTGCATTTCGCCATAAGAGCTGATCTTCCATCTCTTGCGTCACTCATTGTCGTCCAGTACATCTACGACGAGCTTCTAGGTATTCTTCCTGCCAGTCTCTTCAAGGCTGTGCTATAGTGGTGTGTGACCGATTGACACGTCGGCATCCCGAAAATTCGTTCTCGTTCAAAAGTCGTAATTTGATGAAAATTTGCACGTCTTCGAACTCGTGGCATTCTAAAAGTTCTAACAGTTACAAGAAGCAAGAAGAAACTCCTAACAAATGCGACAAATCAACGAAACGATGGTCAAACTAAAGGCACAGGCAAGTGTTGCTAACGGGATAATTTCTGTCAGAAGTGACAGATTGGCTTCAAAACGTAATAATTTGTTTTTCTACGTGCACTAGATATTTTCACCAAGTTTCACCATTCTACGTTCAGTGGTTCGAGGTGGTCTATTTTATTTGAAAGGCAATGTCTCCGCGCTTCCGGACGTTGCGTTCCGTTCCACGGTAACGTGCTCGGCCCTTTAGCGTTTCGCAAATCGCAAGATGAGTATCCATAATTCGGATTTTTCTCCTATTCTAAAAAAAACCTCGTAATAACGCTTCTATAAATTTATCAATGATTTGCGTACTAAAAGATAGTTACTTTTGCCAATGACGATTATGAATGGAGAGCCGATAGTGACGAACTTGTTCAATTACAGGGATCGATTAGAAATTAAATCAATCACAACCTAGCGAAGGCGACACTATTTCTTAAACTTTTTTCATTTTCTGTAAATATATCAGCTTGTATAACATATGTACGATGTTTTCGCACACTTACATACATTTTATTTATTATTTAGGAAATCGTGGTATATGACTTATAAGGAACAATAGGGTAGAGCACAAGGACAGGACACGTTTTTCTTTTACACTATGGAATTTTAAATTAGTTACGAAAAACTTTAGAAAACTTGTTTTGAACAATGCTCACATTTTTTCATAAACTACTGCAACCCCTACCGTACCCTACTTGTAAAATTGAGTTCCCAATCATGTTTACATGAAATCGTGGCTCAGATTTTTCAACAAAAAGTAAGAGTACAAGAAAATTGTTTGGCAGAAGTATGAACAAACAGTTAAGATATAAACTGGGAGGATACGCAATTTGGATTCGTCTCAAACAGAAGGGTGCAGTGCAATCTTTGAGACAAAATGTTGAAGAAAGGTAGATGCGTGATAGTTAAAAGTCTTGATGGCATCCACTTAGTCGGTAAACGTAGACCTCTGTGGTCAAATAGCAGCCCAGTGCACGAATATTAACGTCAAGATGGCATCAATACACTCACACAAACTATTCGTGGTAACCCACGGTTAATGAAATTGTAATCCTGTAGGGTTCGATCTTTTCGATGCACGCGCGCGGAGTGAGCCACTGTCAACTTTCAATGCACATCGCGGTCATCGTGCGGTAATGCATTATATATAATACACACACAATATACACTTATTTTTCACAATGAAATTATTATTTTTAAATCGTCAGTAGTAGAAACAGTCAATAAAATAAGGCGAAATAGAGAATAAAGTAGTATGCAATTCTTTGTGTACTATGCAACCCAACTTGCTGAACGATTTTGACAGTTGTCAACGTTTCCATTTCTGACAATTTAACCGGTTCCAGATCTGATAAATTGTAATCATTTAATTATTAAATTAAATAATTAATATTTCAAACAACGAAAATTGCCCAATTGCTCACCAATACTTTTAAAGAATAGTAAGCAAATATACTATCAAAGCGCGAAGCGGGCCATATACATGACTAATCATAAGGCACTGAAAAAGTGAGGCTAGGCTTGCGATTGGTTCTCGCGCTTTTTTCGCGTTTCCGAACGCGGCGATCCGTAAGTTAAACGTGATGTCCGAAAATTTGACGTAAAACGGGCTTTCGCACGTCAGCAACAGTCGCTACTTTCAATGATTTCGCAAAGCAAATCGTAGGCGGAGTACGTACGCGTCCGTGGTAATCCATGGTAACGCGGTATCTGTTTCCCGACAGTCGTGTTGTGACATTTCAAATGTCAAACTTGCGTTTCGCCAATGACACATCGAGCGCCGTGTCAAAAGTGTATATTCTTTATTGTTTTAGCAATTTTCTGAATTTATGAAAATAGCCACACGGCGGAAGCGCATAATCGTCAAGTATTGTTGCGTGTGAGTTCCATTTAAATTGCGTATTGTAAATATTCGATAAGAAATGTGTAACCAATTGATTAATTAGGTCGTAGACCTTACTTTGAATTAGTTGTAGCTTCGATACATTAACAAACACAACACAGCAAATTTCGACTGAAGTCAAAATTTGCTAATTGCAGTTTCAAATTGTGAACTTGAGACAGAGATAAAACTTAGTTCAAAGATTGATGGCCGGTTTCACAAACGCTAATCGGTCGTTAACGGCTTGTTAACGAATCGTCAAATGATTGCCGATTCGTTTTCGAGTCTTTAATCCATCGTCAAATATTTGATGATGGACAGGTCAAATACATTTGGTATTTGACGATGTATTAAAGACTCGATAACGAATCGGCAAACTTTTGATTATTCGTTAACGACCGATTGGCGTTTGTGAAACCGGGCATAAATCATTTAAAAAAAACGACTACAAAAAGGGCTACTCATTGAAACATAATTCAATTAATTTATTGTGGCGTAGAACATTGTTAAAAGCACATGTAGCTTTGATAGAACAACGTAGTTGTTGCGCGAATTTCATCAATGTAAGTAATGTCATTCAGAGTTTTTTTGTTACACTGTAAATTAAAAAGACCCTGAAATGCAGATTTTTATATTTATGCACATTAATAGAACAATTCAGATTAGTCCGAGATTATTTTGTATAAATACTAAATTCTATTGGTTCAATGTACTAATTTTGATAGAAATGGTAAATTATTATTATTTTCAAGTTCGTAAATGAAGTTTATCCACGACTATTGCTTTATACATACGTTACCCAATTTCTTTACTGCAAATAATGGTATCTATAACTACCCAGCGGGAGTTATAAGCGTGAGTTATAATAACTCACGCTTAGTCGCCATAGTAACTACTAAAGTAATGTTATCTAATTGGCCGATATTAAATATCATGTCAAATGTCAAATTGGACTAGGTAAATGGCAAAATGAGTTCAGACAGTGATTCAACAATTTGTACACCACCTGAAATAAGAAAAATCGCCGAAATAGCAACTCGCAATCTTCTGCCGGATAAATCGCACAAGAAATATAATGTGCCCTACCAAAATATTTGGATTGGAGTACAAGTAAGAACGTAAAATCATTGTCAGAAACTGTGCTTTTGGCATATTTTGAAGAATTGCCAATGAAATACAAATTTTCATCATTTTCTACTTTATGCTTAGAAGTACACTCAAAATAAACAAGAGAGTAAATATTGAAACTGTTACGAAACGAAATTGCGAGAGTTCCTCAAACGGAAGTCTAAAAATTATACGGCTAAAAAGGTAAACGTTTTTGCCAGAAGAATAGTCGTGGATAAAGTATAGTATTCAACTCGAGGTAATGGCAATAACTCACTTGGATGATTACAGCGCTCGCCTGCGGCTCGCGCTGCAATCATCCCGTGAGTTATTGCCCATATTACCTCTCATTGAATAATATACTATTATCTACTTTGCGTTAATAATGGATTCATTATTACATCGACAACAGTTTAATAATGAGTCATTTGACATTTGCATGTTTCAATAAAAAACAAGAAAAATATTTCCACATTCTACCTTAATCTGAAAACTTTTGGGTCAAAGTATATGTACCGCGAGTTGTAAAAATAGTTAAAGATTTCTTTACCTTATGTAAATTGTCATCACAATAATTAATGTTTGTCAAGTTCACATTCGATTAAGGTGAGATTTGCATTTACATAGCTGGGACACAAACTTGACAAATAGGCTATGACATATGTCTGCATCTTGAAACATACAGAAAGGTGTAGCATACACTAACATTTTCAAATATCCCTAAAGAAAGAAATCAAGGGGGTTTAAACCGGGCGATCTTGCAGGTCATGATACAGGTCCGCCCCTTCCTGCGCATCTACGTCCAAAAGTTCCGTGTAAATACTCTCTAACGGCAATCGAAAAAATGCGCCGGAGCAACACATTTGTTGCCTTTGGTTCAAAGGAATCGCGTCGACAAGATTACCCAGTGTGTCCTGCAGAAAGTTCAGATAAGCTGCGCCTGTTTTTTCCAAACAATTGCTCGACATTGGTAATGGCAAAATTCCTGTTGACACATCGTCTGGATACAAATTTTTGTCACTTTACTGAATCAAAGACCGAACTCATCGAGATGGTGTTCGCAAACATTGCTCGAAATTACAAAAATCATGTTTGGTTGAGCGAACGTGTTATATTAGCTGCAAAAAACGTTATGTCAACGAAATGAATTTTCAAATTCAAAATAGTATAACTGGCGAATTGATGATATACAAATCGGGTGATTCCGGTAACTATCCAACGAAATTTTTAAATTCGCTGGATTTGCCCGTATTACCATCTCATAATCTGAAATTGAAAGTCATTACGTTATTATTGTTGTTATTATTTACGTCATATGAAATTAAATTAGTCAAAAATGACTAAAAACATGACTTCTATGGGCAGGTAACAAAATCGGGGGCATACTTTTTTTTACAAATTTTCATCAGTCTTCTCGAAAATTTTCAGATAATAAAATTTGTATGCTAGCGTAAAGAGAACCGACAACCCTATCAAAATTCGTAAAAAAATATAGGGTTGTCATTTAAAAAAATTTCGATGACGTCACTAGCTGAAGTCACATGTCCTTTTCATCTAACAAAATATCGGATAATGACCGCTATAATAAACGAAGATTTACGTGTTGTAGCATTTTGCTGTCAGGCAATCCAACATGAAAATTTATTCCATTTGGCTGTTACACACTGTATATTTTTTATACATAGGTGTGTTGCCCAGGAACGTAACCTTGACATTTCAGTTAAATGATACCTATGTCGATGGCTATATCTGCTTACAGCGTAATTATTTATTAGTAATGTTTAACGTTGTATATATTTGTGATTTCAGAAAAAAAATGTTTTTTTTATCACTCGTGTGGTGGAGTTGGTAAAGAAAAAAACAGAACTTTAGTCATTGGACACATAAATAACTATTATGGAAAAGGCGTGAATGTTCGAATGTTAGTAACCAGCAGTTCAGGTATAAATTTTGATCACGCCGCGCCGACGCGAAAGCGTACGTAATATTTAAAGTCACCCCTACAACGAAAAACCCCATTGCCAGCAACTGTTTAGTTTCGCTTCACACTAATTTTGCAAACCACTCACCAGTTGATTTTGCATCTGAATGTACGGCTTAAGAAAGTTGTCCATGATGGGAAACCAAGCCACTTTTGGCTTGTAAACCTCCCCTCGGCCATTTCTGATGCTGCTGTTGATCTTTTTCAGCTCGTGACAATACGACGATCGCATATTTTTGAACTTGTGGATGACCTCGGGCGGGCCAAAACCGTAGATGTTAAGTCTCTCTGCGATCCGCTCCGCCGCTTGATTTCTCGCGTCCTTGTGTTTATAACCTGCATGATGGGTGTTCCACAGACACTCTTCGGACCTGTACATTTCGACGAACCGCACCGTAGTAGACTCGTTCATCTTGTAAATACTAGAGTTGGCCATTTGTATGAATCAACACGAGTTCACTGTATTATTTCCCAAAACGTCGATAATTGCACAGGTATATATGACTGTATCAAGCCGTGTGATCGCCAGTATTGATTAATAACAGCCGAAAATCTAGCACTGACATTTAACTTTCTTTGAATATCTGAACGAATTAATTACGTTTACAAAATCATCGTGTAGGCACACTTTTGTCGAATTTAATTTGGGGGTATAGGTTATGTGTATTCGCAAAGCAGAGAGATGTTCTTACTATTGCCGCCGACTCGAACTGTCTAACTGCTAAGACCGACGTTTCAGCTTTCAGGTAGTTCGATATTATACGGTCTCTTTCTTTCTTTGGCAGAGGGCATTGTGATGAAGGTCGACAGAAGATCAGGCGAACTAACCAGTAACGTGTTTTTAACCTTCAACAAATGTATACTCGAACCTTATAAACTTATAAACCTTTTAATAACTATTATTTTTTATACAACAATACAATGTTAAATTATAGTTTGTTATTTTTTAGTTAATACGTAACCTCTCATCTGTCTACATGTGAAACGTCCGAAATTGAATAGATAAATTATTAATAGAATGTACAGTTGCGATCATTCGCTAGAGAACGCGTTAAAAAATCTAGTAGTACGTTTTACACTATAAACAGCTCCCCTTAGCAAACATGAGAGTCGGAAAATAAGCGAACTACAAAAAAATTATTTAATATATTAAGCGGAAAAATATTCAACCAATTACGCTCAAGTATACTGGTTTGGTACTGGTACTGAATCAGAAGTAAAGTTAATAACATCTGCACTAGACAGTAGTTGACAGATTTTATGTTATATATTTTTATATGCTTATTTTGTAATAGCATAGTTAATTTCTTCATTTCGTTATTAAACTTTAAATAGTGATAGTGATAACTTTATTGCTACCCTATCTTTTAAATTTGCCGCCGAAATACTTTTTATCTTGAAAAGCAGTCAATATTCGCTTATACTTGAATTTTATTTGCTGCAAAAAAGCCGTAAATCGGGATGATATGGTAATAACGGATTGTAGTACTAGACAATCGCATTTGCGTTTATGTCTTCAATATGTCATCCGTTTGTCATACCACATAACTTGACTTGAAGGAGGCAAATTTATATTAAATACATTACTGCTCGTCTTAGCAAACATGACAGCTGAGGGGGCGTGGTGAGAGCTGCAGTCGTTTTTAACGTACATTCAGATTAAAAACTATTTCGGGGGCTAATTTAAAAGGTAGTGTTGCAATAAACTTTGGTCACAATTTAAAGTTTAATAACGAACTGAAGAAATTAACTATGCTATTACAAAATAAGCACATACAAAAATACATAACATGAAATCTGTCAACTACTGTCTAGTGCAGATTTTATTACTTCTACTTCTGATTCAGAAAGTACCCAACCGGTATACTTGAGCGTGATTGGTTGAATATATGTTGAACATTGCTGCAATGAAGTTCGAAAATAATTCAAATTGAAAATGTGTCTTGTCAAATATGACAGAAAAATGTAAAATTTACATGAAAGATGAACTAATCTTACACCTCAATGGTGTAGTGAACATTAATTAAAACAGGTTCATGAAGACTAACTGGTGTATCGCTGGACAATATTGTTTCTGGGTTATTACCTTTCGTCAGTAGCGATTACCAAGAACCTTAGTTGTTGAAATACCTTTACATGTAGTGGCCATCAAAACTTCTTGGCTACGCCATTTCTTCACAGGATGTTACAGTATCAGGACCATAAACACTATTCACATTTTCAGCCGCCTGGCTCGTGTTTTCGCCTTTATCGAATTGCTAGTCTCCATCTTTGATGCGCGCTCAAACAAAACTGAGTCAACTAATCGCAACTGTCAAAGAAGCTTTATTAGTACGAAATCTCATCTTTCTAACGCCATAAATTGTAACCCGATCGGACTTATACAACGCGAGATACATATTACTAAATCCGTCTATTGGAAAAATAATTGATTTCTGTTTACTAGACCTATTACTAAAATGTTTACTAAAATCAGTTTTGATTTGCGTAAATCATTATTAAAATGCCTTGTTTTATTGTCGTGCATGTCCATAAACGTATAATATTAAGATTAAAATTGTTGTATGTAAACAGATGAGGATATTTTTTCAACGGTGTATTTATTGGAATGTTTTTATGTATTCCAGCGCTTCTTCATAAGTTTATATCGTTTGAACTAGGTAACTAAGTTTGTCAAAGGTAGTCCGTTTGCGGTAGTTTTTTCCAATGATGCAACTAATTGTGTCAGTTTTGTATGTGCAAAATTTCAACTTGATTGGTTGTTCACGCGTTCTCGAGATGGATTGTTGCATGAGATCTTGTTTCAAGATGACATGCATTTTGTCATCGTTTATTGTCCAGTGTTCCCACTATGTGAATAAAAAAATACACTAAATTGTAACCTAAGCGAAGCACGTGTTTCTGAGAGAGAATACTGCAATATTCTGGAACTAAGTTAATGAGTAGACATTTGCATGTTCCAATCAAAGACATGACAACTGCTTTAGGTTACGTTTTGTTACAATTCAATTAGATTTATATTCATTTTCGCTTTTTACATTTGAATTTATCTATAAGTGGTTTTTAAAAAAATTACCGTTGTTTACAGTTTTGGCTACAATATGAACTAAGTTTTAACATCTGCTGTGTCGCAACAAGTTAACAATTTGAAACTGTAATAAATATGAAGTCCCAATGATTTAAATTTTTAACTAAGCGTTGTCATTTGCTAATGAGTCACATTAAGCAAACAATTTTGAACTATTATTAATTTGAAGTTATATTTTATTTTTAATATTTTTGGTTTTTTAGAATTGTTGTTTAATTTTTTATCTTTTGTTTCTTTTTATTTTGGCATTTTTTCTGTTGCACAATCTATTTTTGTATTTGTTATAAAACCGTCTGTACTTAATAGTGCAAAATCAGCTTAATTTGTGCACGCGTTCCTGAGATAGGGTGTCGTTATTTTGTTGAAGTAAGTAGTTCGGGTTTTTCAATGTTTTCAATTAAAAACTACAATTTGAACTAAGTTTTAACATCTGCTAAGTTACCAAATTAGAAACTGCATTTAATTATTTTATTTTAACATGTTTTTTTTCAATGACTTAAATTTTGAACTAAGTTTCATCATCTGCTAATGAGTAACATTAAGTAAACAACTTGATTGAAACAATTTATTAAAACTAACCTAATGAAATTATAATAACAAGTTTTGTGACGTAATGTGGTAGGCGTATATAGATATAAAATACACCGCTAAATTATGTGACTGTGAAAAGCGTTAAATCTTCGTTCTTGGTATTATGTAATTATGCATGCACAAGCGTCAATTTTTACATTTTTGCACTTCATCCTTTTTTTAATATTTTTGTTTTTCTTAATTGTTTTTGATTTATTATTATTTGTTTCTTTTGTTTTGGCAATTTGTATACGTTGTTTAGCAATTTTTGTTTTTTGTTTTTTTTTATATTGTTGCATACTTTTTTAATTCTCTTTCTTTTTACATTTTGACGTTTGCACCAATAGACTTTCTTATACGTTTGACATGTGTATTTCAGATTATGTTATGATCAATCGCTTTTTGTCATATTTGTTGTTAATAATTGCCGAAACAGTTTCAACTAAAAAGAAACAATAGCAAATTATATTTATATTGTTTTGTGTTAAACGATTAGTCGTTATACACCATGTTGTAGGAGTGCAACATTTATCCTTTGTTGTTTGAAAATCTTTTTTTACATTTGTTATACAATCGTGTGTATTTATAATTTATTAGTGGAAAATTAGCAGTTCATAGTCTTGTTGACTATACAGTGCGTTTTATTTAAGTATGGCCATAGGGATTTACATGGTAAACATTTTACCCCATGTTAACTTTTGCTGTACAAATTTGAAACAATTTTTTGTTTATATCAATAAATCAAACATTTTTCTACAAAACGTACATTATTTGCAGGACATATGCGTGTTAGAATTCTTCATTTTCGCTTTCAAAGTTGAAATTAATGACACAAATAATTAAGACAAAAGATCAACTTGGCGTAAATGTCATAATGCTTATTGACAACTAAAGGAGGAATAGGACGATTTGGATGTGCCGCAGCGAAGTTATCCACAATTTCGCGGCTTGACATGCTTTTTATGTATGCAGTTACGATTTCCACTCGTTCTTTAATATTATAAACAGACATTTTCTTAAAAAAATCACATTAACAAACTTTCGTGCGATTTTATAACCTTTAGTTGTCAATAAGCATTAGGACATTTACGCAAGTTGATCTTTTGTCTTAATTATTGGTGTCATTAATTTCAACTTTGAAAGCGAAAATAAAGAATTCTAACACGCTTATGTCTTTCAAATAATGTACATTTTGTAGAAAAATGTTTGATTTATTAATAAAAACAAAAAATTGTTTCAAATTTGAACGGCAACAAAAGTTAACGTGGGGTACAATTTTTACCATGTAAATCCCTATGGCCATACTTAAATAAAACGCACGGTATTCAAACAAAATGTTTAGTTGAACTTATTATGTCATTTGTCAGTTTATTTATGTATTAGACAGATTATGCTTTATAAGTTGTAGATGCAAACGAAAGTTTGTAAGTACGAAGCACGAACAAAGATTATTCGTAATCTTCATTTACGATCCATTTGTCCATTTATGTTGGAAATTGTAATAAAATTGTAAATGTTAAAAGTAACAACATTTTATTAATTCACATCATAACTACAAAAAAAGTATAATAATCATTATATAAAAGACATTTTTATCCTCCACCGCTATCGTCCACTTAGGTCTGTTCACCTCCACATCAAATATGGCTGTGAACAAACCATAAGTAACTCTATAATTTATTATTTTTTTAAATGACATCGTGCATGTCGACCGATGACTGTCCAACGTATCGCGGAGTATGTGATCCGCCGGCGGTGTAGAACGGCAGGCACGGTGCAGGCGGCACCTGGGCATCATTATGGTGCACCCTGACGGGCTTCGTGTCCATGCTTTGTAATGCTGGATGGCATGATGGTATTCGGCGAATGCCACCACCTTCCACGTGCACTCTGAAAACGTACAGCTTTATACATGCAAGTTTCAGATAACGTGAAACCAAGTTACCCATCAGCACGATGCGGTCTAGCGAAGCGAGGTGATATCCCCTTCGCATGTCGGGACCGGTGTCGATTGCGACGTGTATGGCAAGGTAATGGTTGCCAGTGTGCATTACGGTGGTGGTCACTGTGTGCGCAATGGTGGTGGTCACTCCTCGTTCCTGGCACTCGGGACAACGTCGACACACTGTTCTGTGAAAAGACGGTGTTCCATTTGTTCTTCGTGTACATTTCGATAAAATGATTATGGGTCGACTGCGGAGTGTACGTCTAATTTAACATTTTAATTTTGCAATCCGCTGCGCTGCGGAAAGTAAGTCATTACAATAAATGGTTGTGAATAGTAAAAGCCATTTTTTTAAATAAAGTGTATTCATGAAGACTCGTTTTGATGTTTAATTTGATATGTATGACGTGACAAAATAAAACTTGAAAACTGTGAACTTGGATGTCAACAAAAAGAAATTTGAAGGAAAGTAGTTTATTCAAGTATATAATGAAAAACGATTGTTTGTTGCGTAAAAAGTCATGTAACCGATATTGTATACTTACACAGAAAACAAATCTTCGCAAATTGGAAAATCTACGTTTCATGTCTGCATAAATATTAACCGAACGCATTTTAAAACGTCGACTTGCGGCACGGTATGATTGATGCCGGAAAATCGTAGCCAGTCGAGACCAAATATATATCCACAAACTTAAATCACTCACTGTAAACGAAATTCACAATAATGATGCACAATGCATCGTCGACGAACCGGCTCGTTTGACATTTGCAATTTCACAACGTGACTTGCGGGAAGCCTACACAGCATGATAGATTTAAAGTATACCGATATTTGCATCTTTGACATCACCCTGAGACACGGGGTCTTAAATTTCCGCGCATCGGGCTCGAATACGCATTTGTAAAGGGAAAATGCCATTGAAACTCGAAAACGACGCAATGTCCGAATTTTGTCGCCGATTCGAACACAGCCGTCGCGAGCGGCCAGAATTTAACCCTCAGCCCGCGTAATCGCGGACCAATGGGCGTCGCGCGTTCATCCCGTTAAACCTCGTCAACCAAGCTTTTCGTCGGGTCTCCGGCGGAATTTGAACTTTCGGCGCGCAAACTCGAACCAATGCGCTTCGCGCATTTTTCCCGTCCGCCAATAGAACCCGCAAAATTCGTAGCGCAGCCGAAAACGGTCGTAGCTCCCGGTGTACTTTTGCTGTATCTGCGTTTTTCCTTATCGTTTGGTTATATGCGGGTGACTAGGTAACTAAGTTTGTCAAAGGGTAGTCCGTTTGCGGTAGTTTTTTCCAATGATGCAACTAATTGTGTCAATTTTGTATGTGCAAAATTTCAACATGATTGGTTCACGCGTTCTCGAGATGGATTGTTGCATGAGATCTTGTTTCAAGATGACATGCATTTTGTCATCGTTTATTGTCCAGTGTTCCCACTATGTGAATAAAAAAATACACTAAATTGTAACCTAAGCGAAGCACGTGTTTCTGAATGCTGCAATATTCTGGAACTAAGTTAATGAATAGACATTTGCATGTTCCAATCAAAGACATGACAACTGCTTTAGGTAACGTTTTGTTGTAATTCTATTAGATTTATATTCATTTTCGCTTTTTTACATTTGAATTTATCTATTAGTGGTTTTTAAAAAAATTACCGTTGTTTACAGTTTTGGCTACAATATGAACTAAGTTTTAACATCTGCTAATGTGTCGCAACAAGTTAACAATTTGAAACTGTAATAAATATGAAGTTGCAATGATTTAAATTTTTAACTAAGCGTTGCCATTGGCTAATGTATTAGACACATTAGGCAACTAAGTTTGTGAAAGGGTGGTCCGTTGGCGGCGGTTTTTTCCAATACTGTTAAAGGTACTTTTAAATTTGGTATGCACGAATTAAAGTTGTCAATTTGACAATTATTCTAAAGAGCGGTCTATTTGAACTTTTTATAAATTAATTTTTATCTATCAAAGCTACATGTGATTCATTCTATAACATAATTTATTAATTGATTAAAGCCGTCTCACCTAATTAATCACAAAATACGCAATTTGCAAGTATTAAATGATCTTGGAATGCTGATATTGGCTTAACTGGTTGCAATTTGCAGTTAGCCATTATTAGTTTTTTCCGGTTGGCAAAATCTTGTCGCCGCGTTAGTGACGCGGCACGCGAACTAATCGATCGACCAGATTAATGAATTTGTTTGACGTCGCGCCTTGACGTTTGAAACGTCATAAATATTTTACAACGGCTTCGGGAGATGTCACTAATTGCCGACCAACTTCTTGTCATCAAAAGTAACGTGCGTTCAATAAAAATCTTAATTTAGGAGGGCTGTGAAATTCAATTGGTGTTTAAAGGTACTTTAGCCACAATCGAAATGTCAATTTAATTTTAACAAGACGTCAAAAGTGAAAACTGCTTTACTCATAAAAATGGTTATCACAACAGAGCAGAAAGCAAAATTATTGGAATGCTATTTTTAAATAGGCCAAAAAGTTGATGGCGTTTGGCATTATTCCATTTCTGAGAGCTTTACAGATTTCCATGAAGAATATATAATGTGTTTTTTGAAGTTAGAACCTCATCTGTCAACACTGACATTAATGTAGTTTCTCTTGGTTGTGGTTAAAGTATCTTTAAACACCAATTGAATTTCAGAGCCCTCCTAAATTAGGATTTTTCTTGAACGCATGTTACAAGTATATTGGCAACTAAATGTCATCCATTTGACATAGCACATAACCTTAACGCGAACATTATTGTTTTTTTACAGTTTTCTACCATTTGTACCATTTGTCAACTGATTGTATAATGGGTCCATATAACTATGAAACTCTCAAAAAATATCGTGGGAAAACAATAATTTATTTAGTGGAAATCTGTTTTGTTCACGTTAAAGTTTTGTGCTGTCAAGCGGATGACAATGAATTGCCTATATATCTGTGACATGAAGTTCGTAAGCATTTCACTCAAGTGTTGTAATAGTATATTACGTAACAAGAGTTGTAAATAGCATTTTACGTACGAGTGGAAATAGTTACATACGAGCGACGAAGGAGCGAGTATGTAATTCCACGAGTACGTAAAATGCGTTACAACTCGAGTCACGTACTATACTTTACCTACGACCACCTTCTACCACTAAAACAACCTCTATACAAAACCTCTTTTTTATTGTTTAATTACATACTATTTTATTTTATAACAAATTTTCTTATATTTATGATATAAGTAATTATTGCTTTTTAATAATAATTGTTAATGGTAACATTGCAGTTATTAAATATTGGACAACTATCTTTTTCTAACATTATTCTTATTTCTCCAGTCCATGCATTTTCTATATAAGATCTCGTATCTTTCACGTGTCTTCGCCGGTAACAAATTGTTCATTTCTAACCTGGCATTTTCAATAATCTTCGGAGGAGTGTATCTGCCACTGTGGTTGTCACACATTTTAATAACAATAAATTATGATTGATTCATAATAAATCTGTTGTGTGCAATGGAATAATATTGACAGCTTACTGACAATTGGATAAATTCCATCAATGCATTTCGGTAACTAAGCAACTTCAAACTGTGCGATTACTTTACGCCCGTGCGATTAGTTTAAGGCCGTGCGTAATGACTTATTTACATGGAATTTGTATAGTGCAAAAAAGGGCACTTTCAACAGTGGTCGTAGGTAAAATATGTTTTTGACAAAATGTATGTATGTATATCTGTTTTATATGTCTACCGATTGTACATATAAAATTAAAATATACCTATGAAAAGGACAAGGTATCGTCTCGTCAGTGTTCTGTTGTCAGTGGTTCGTCAGGAGTGATTGGCTCGCGCCAAGAAGTTTTGATGGCCACTACATGTAAAGGTATTTCAACAACTAAGGTTCTTGGTAATCGCTACTGACGAAGGGTAATAACCCAGAAACAATATTGTCTAGCGATCCACCAGTTAGTCTTCATGGACCTGTTTTAATTAATGTTCACTACACCATTGAGGTGTAAGATTAGACCATCTTTCGTGTAAATTTTACATTTTGCTGTCAGATTTGACAAGATACATTTTTAATTTTATACCTATGAAAAGTATTATTTCTATAAGGTTATCAAAGTACACATATTCTACAGAGTACATTGCAATAATTCTACAGATTATATATTTGATTGTTTTACATTTAACAACGCCTCTAAATAAATATTAACCAAACGCATTTAATAGTTTGCCAAACGTAATTCACATTAAGCAAACAATTTTAAACTATTATTAATTTGAAATAAGTTTGAATGTTGTGCACCACCATTGGCTATACATGCATGGATTCTTTGTTCAATGTTTTCAAAGATTGCTTGTAGCTGTTCTTCCGTTATTGTATCCAGTGTGTATAATCGATTGTGATAAATTGTATCTTTAAAATAACCCAATAGAAAATAATCCACTGTAGTAAGATCTGGCGATCCTGCTTTAATGAACCGACATGTTTGGGCAGTGATGATATCATGTTGAAAATAACCCAGCTCCGCAGTAGCTCATCATAGTATAGTTGCTCTATAAAAATTTGCAACATATTACGATAACGTTCGGCATTAACGATATCGGTGAAGAAAATTGGCCCAATAATTTTCTACTGGATACTGCAATCCATACTCCAACTATAATACAATGATGCCTGTTGAAATACGCCATGGTTTCCTGCACCCCAAATACATCCTAATTAATTAATTGAATTAAGTTTTAAGTAGTCACATCTGTGGCAGTTTTTTGTTTATCAGTAATTTAATTTTATTTCAAACATATTACACTCTTAACAATTTCACAACGTGACTTGCGGGAAGCCTACACAGCATGATAGATTTAAAGTATACCGATATTTGCATCTTTGACACCACCCTGAGACACATGATCTTAAATTTCCGCGCATCGGGCTCGAATACGCATTGGTAAATGAGAAATGCCCTTGAAACTCGAAAACGACGCAATGTCCGAATTTTGTCGCCGATTCGAACACAGCCGTCGCGTGCGGCCGGAATTTGACCCTCAGCCCGCGTAATCGCGGACCAATGGGCGTCGCGCGTTCAGCCGCTTAAACCTCGTCAACCAAGCTTTTCGTCGGGTCTCCGGCGGAATTTGAACCTTTGGCGCGCAAACTCGAACCAATGCGCATCGCGCATTTTTCCCGTCCGCCAATAAAACCCGCAAAATTCGTAGCGCACCCGAAAACGGTCGTAGCTCCCGGTGTACTTTTGCTGTATCTGAGTTTTTCCTTATCGTTTGGTTATATGCGGGTGACTAGGTAGCTAAGTTTGTGAAAGGGTGGTCCGTTTGCCGTAGTTTTTACCAATGATCCGTTTCTTTCAGCTGTGTCTGTGCAAAATTTCTTGATAGGTTCACGCGTACCGGATATAGAGTGTCGCCATTTTGTTTCAAGATGACATGACAGTTGTCATTTTGTCATACTTTATTGCCCAATGTTTCCACTATATGAATAAAAAATTATACTAAATTTTTGCGTAAGGGACGCACGTGTTTCTGAGAGAGAATACCGGAATATTGTTGAACTAAGTTAATGAGTAGACATTTGCATGTTGCAATCAAAGACATGAGAAACTGTTTTATGTAACGATTTGTTATAATTCAATTAGATTTGGCGTTTTTGCTGGAATAATAATAGGCTTCAATGAACCGACATGTTTGGGCAGTGGCGATATCATGTTGAAAATAACACAGCTCAGCAGAAGCTCATCATACTGTAGTTGATCTATAAAAAAATGCAACATGTTGACAACGTTCGGCATTACGGATATCGGTGAAGAAAATTGGCCAAATAATTTTCTTCTGGATACTGCAATCCATATTACAACTTTCAATAGATGCCTGTTGAAATACGCCAAGGTTTCCTGCATTCCAAATACGTCCTAATTAATTAATTGAATTGTTTTAAGTAGTTATTTCTGTGGCATTTTTTTATCAGTTATTTAATTTTTGAACTTTATTTCAAATGCGTTACACTATTAACAATTGGAAACTATATCAATTTGAACTAAGTTTTACTTTTTTAGAAATGTTTGAATTTTCAAGCTTGCATCAAATGACGGTGCGATAGCTATATTTGGGTTTTGTTACCATTACTTTTGTTGTTTTCAGTTCGTGGCTCATGAAGTCCTCACACGGTTATTCATAAATTGATATGATCAATTATTGTAAAAAGAATACTATTTGAATTAATTTTTATCTATCAATGCTCCATCTGATTAAAACTAATATCGACGACCTAATTAGTTATAATGAATCAAATTTTTTTCACCAAATTAACCACAAATCATGTAATTTGCAAGTACAAAATTATCTCGAATGGTGACATGATTGAACTTTGCAAATAATACTTGGCCATTATTAGTTTTTTGCCGCTGGCAGTTTCTGCAAAATCTTCCGTCCGAGAATGGCAACCGTGATATTTAACTGACAGCAATTTAAAATATTTACGTTTGTGACAATTGACTTAATAATGCGATTGACATAATCATTTAAGGTTACGTAATGATTTGTAATGTTTTAGGGATATTTATTCGTAATAATTTAGTGGGAAAACAATAACTTATTTAACGCAAATCTGTCTTGTTCGCGTCAAGGTTATGTAGTGCCAAACGGATGACATTGAATTGCCAACATATCCGCAGACGTGAAGTTCGTAAGCAGTTCTCTCCCCAAGCCATTGTGAAATATGTTTTTGACAAAATTTAAGTATGTCAGTTTCATGTCCACCGATTACATATAAAATTAAAATAGTACTGTTTCATGAAAAGTGTTTCTTGTTCAAGGTTATCAAAGCGCATGTGTTTTACAGACTACACTATTTGCAGTGTATTAATTCTGCGTGTTTCAATATTAACCAAACGAATATCACTATTTAGATATCTAGGTGACAGACAAGAAAGAATTATTAGTTTTTTGCTGTTGGCAGTACCCGTAAAATCTCTACCTCATTTTTTTAATATTTACGATTCGGACAGGTGACATACGTTTGGCATGAGTATTTCAGGTTATATAATTATATTTAGGGATATTTCTTATTAACAGTTGCCGAAAAAGTACTACACATTATAATACTGAAGTCAACCTCCACTCTGCACCGCAAATGCGCGTTTGACGTTTGGCATATACGACTTGTACTTCTTTGCTTTTGAAAACTTTGCCTGTTAATGTATCGAAGATACAACGAATTCAAACTAAGTTCTACTGTCTAATTAATCCTTTGATTACTCACCACGCGCAATTTGCATGTGTATTTGTAAGTCACATGGAAATCGTACATAGATCAACAATACCTGTCAATCGTTCGTTTCTCGCTGCTCTCCCGCTGCAATTATGTGGCCATTTCCATTAATTCTTGACAAATTAAAAAACATATTTTAACGTCCACGAACGTAACTAACTGACAGCGTTGTCCGAACGCTGCGTGAAACAATTAAACGGCCGGGCCGGTGAATTTAAACTATACAGAAAGACGTCAAATCTTACCTGATCGATTGCAAATAAACATCCATAAATAACAACATCCCAAACTACATATCAAGATGATTTTTGAAAAAGACGTCTTTGGCAGAACACACGTGTGACATTTGAAATGTCACAACACATACTCGTACACAATTCCATCCAGTTTTGTATCCCAAAGACACGTGTATGCCTTAAAATCGTACCTGATCGATTCCACATGTGTATATTCTCAAACTCTAATGAACACACACTTCTTATAATGTGTTATAATGCGTCGTCGAACTCATTTGACATTTGCACCATATCAGCACTGCGGGTGGGGTTTCTGCGGCCTGACGGGCCGCGAATCGGGTTCGAACTCCTATTTGTAAACGCGTCTTGTCCAAACTACACTCAAAAACGACGCCGACGTGAGTTTAAAGTACGAATTTTCAGGTTACGTTTTGACGTTTAATCGAGTTTAAATATGCATCCACAAACTTGTATCGCTCACCGTAAAGGAAATGTACTTGTAATTTAGAATGTATCATTGATGAACCGGCTCATTTCACATTTGTAATGACTCGCGGGAAGCCTGCACTGCTGTTTCATCGGCCGATGTGCGTTGCGTGATGGATTCAAAGTACGTACTTTTGCATCTTCGATGATTTCACCGGCAGGACCCCGAATGCCCGCGAATCGGTCCCGAACACCTATTTCTAAACGTACTTTGTTCAAACTACGCTCCAAAACGACGCAGACACGAGTTCAAGTGCGAATTTTGCAGGTTACGTTTTTGACGTTTAATTTCCGGAAGTCGCCATTAGGCGACTCTATCCGACCATTGATTCGTTTAATTTCTTTCAGCTGTCTGTGCAAAATTTCTTGATAGGTTCACGCGTACCGGATATAGAGTGTCGCCATTTTTTTCAAGATGACATGACAGATGTCATTTTGTCATACCTTATTGCCCAATGTTCCCACTATGTGAATAAAACATTACACTTAATTTTAGCGTAAGCGACGCACGTGTTTCTGAAAGAGAATACTGGAATATTGTTGAACTAAATTAATGAGTAGACATTTGCATGTTCCAATCAAAGACATGAGAACTATTTTATGTAAGGATTTGTGATAATTCAATTTTCCTGTTAGTGGTTTTAAAAAATACATTTGTTTACAGTTTTGACTACGATATGAACTAAGTTTTAACATCGGCTAATGTGTCACATTAAGCAAACAACTGCTTCTAGCTGTTTTTCCGTTATTCTTTGCGCAGTACCTTCATTTAATTCATGCAGTGTGTATAATCGATTGTGATAAATTATATTTTTAAAATAACCAAATAGAAAATAATCAACAGTAGTACGATCTGCCGATCTTGCTGGAATCATAGTAGGCTTCAATGAACTGACATGTTAGGTGTGTGGCGATATCATGTTGAAAATAACCCAGCTCAGCTGTAGCTCATCATACTGTAGTTGATCTATAAAAAATTGTAACATATTACGATATCGTTCGGCATTACGGATATCGGGGGAGAAAATTGGCAGATTAATTTTCTTCTGGATACTGCAATCCATACTACAACTTTCAATGGATGCCTGTTGAAGTACGTCAGGGTTTCCTGCACTCCAAATACGTCCTAATTAATTAATTGAATTGTTTTGAGTAGTTATTTCTGTGGCATTTTTTATCAGTTACTTAATTTTATTTCAAAGGCGTTACACTATTAACAATTGGAAACTATATTAATTTGAACTAAGTTTTTCTTTTTTAGAAATGTGTCAATTTTCAAGCTTGCATCAAATGACAGTGCGATAGCTATATTTGGATTTTGTTACCATTACTTTTGTTGTTTTCAGTCAACTTCATGGCTCATGAAGTCATCACACGGTTATTCATTAATTGATACGTTCAATTATTGTAAAAAGAATACTATTTGAATTATTTTTTATCTATCAAAGCTCCATCTGATTGAAACTAAGTTCGACGACCTAATTAGTTGTAATTAATCAAATTTTTTTCACCAAATTAACCACAAATCATGTAATTTGCAACTACAAAATTATTTCGGAACGGTGACATGGTTGAAATTTGCAAATAATTAGTTTTTGCCGCTGGCAGTTTCCGTATAATCTTCCATCCGGGAATGCCAACCGTGATATTTAACTGACAGCAATTTAAAATATTTTAAAATATTTAGGTTTGTGACAATTGACTTAATAATGCGATTGACATAATCATTTGAGGTTAAGTAATGATTTGTAACGTTCCATCCAGTTTTGTATCCCAAAGACACGTGTATGCCTTAAAATCGTACCTGATGGATTCCACATGTGTATATCCTCAAACTCTAATGAACACACTTCTTATAATGTGTTATAATGTGTCGTCGAACTCATTTGACATTTGCACCATATCAGCATTGCGGGTGGGGTCTCTGTGGCCTACATGGGCGCGAATAGGGCCCGAATACCTATTTCTAAATGCGCCTTGTTCAAACTATACTCGAAAACGACGCGGACGCGAGTTTAAAGTAGGAATTTTGCAGGTTACGTTTTGACGTTTTATCGAGTTTAAATATGCATCCACAAACTTGTATCGCTCACCGTAAAGGAAATGTACCTGCAATTTCGAATGTATCATTGATGAACCGGCTCGTTTCACATTTGTAATGACTCGCGGGAAGCCTGCACTGCTCTTTCATCGGCCGATATGCGTTGGTCGATTGACTCAAAGTACACACTTCGCATCTTCGATTACTTCACCGGCAGGGTTCCAAATGCCCGCGAATCGGCCCCGAACACCTATTTCTAAACGCACTTTGTTCAAACTGCGCTCGAAAACGACGCACACACGAGTTCAAGTGCGAATTTTGCAGGTTACGTTTTTGACGTTTAATTTCCGGAAGTCGCCATTAGAGGACTATGTCCGGCCAATCGTAGCGTTCTGCGCCGGATTTTGAACGTTTCGCGCGCGAAATCTGACCAACGCGCTTCGCGCATTAGACCGGCGACCAATGAAACTTGAGAATCCAGCATTTTTTTCCGTCAGTTTCAGACGGACGAGACCCGTTACGATGTGTATAGAGGCAGTTTGACTAGGTAACTAAGTTGTGAAAGGGTAGTCCGTTTGAGGAAGTTTTTACCAATGATTCGTTTCATTTCTTTCAGCTGTGTGTGTGCAAAATTTCAACTTAATAGGTTCACGCATACCGGATATAGAGTGTTGCCATTTTATTTCAAGATGACAGTAATTTTGTCATAGTTTATTGTCCAATGTTCCCACTATGTGAATAAAAAAATACACTACATTTTAGCGTAAGCGACGTACGTGTTTCTGAGAGAGAATACCGCAATATACTTAAACTAAGTTAATGAGTAGACATTTGCATATTATAATCAAAGACATGAGAAGTATTTTATGTAACGTTTTGTTATAATTCAATTAGGTTTATATAAATTTTCGATTTTTACATTTGAATTTTCCTGTTAGTGGTTTTACATTTGTGCCGCGACAAGTTAGCAATTTGAAACTGTAAAAAATTTCTACTCTCAATGGTTTAAATTTTGAACTAAGTTTTAACATTTGCTAATGAGTCACATTAAACAAACAATTTTAAAGTATTATTAATTTGAACTAAGTTTTAATGTGCATCACTATTGGCTACACATATATATTCTTTTTTCATATTTTCATCAATTGCATGTAGCTGTTTATCCGTCATTGCACAACAACTTCTATCACTTCTTTTAATTCATCCAGTGTGTGTAATTGATTGTGATATTTTGTATTTTTAAAATAACCACAGTAATCCACAGTAGTAGGATCTGACGATCTTGCTGGAATCACAATAGGCTTCAATGAACCGACATGTTCGGATTGAATGTGCAGTGGCGATACCATGTTGAAAATAACCCAGCTCATGATAGTATAGTTGGTCTATAACAATTTGCAATATATTACGATAACGTTCCACATTAATGGTATCGTTGAAAAAAATTGGCCCAATAATTCTTTTTCCGGATTCTGCAATCCATACTCTAACTTTCAATAGATGCGACGGTGCCTTGAAATACGCCGGGTTTTCTGCACTCCAAAATATGTCCCAATTAATTAATCGAGTTAAGTTTTAAAGAGTAGTCCTTTCTGTGGCAGTAATTTAATTGTTGAACTAAGTTTTATTTCAAAGGCGTCACACTATTAACAATTTGAAAGTGCGATAGCTTTATTTGCGTTTTGTTACCATCACTTTTGTTGTTTTCAATCGAGATCGTGGCTCATGAAGTCAACATACCCACCCTCATTCATAAATTAATACGTTCAATGATGCATAATGGGTCGTCGATGAAAAGCACGTTTAACGATTATTCTAAAAGGATTGCTATTTGAATTTTGGTTCAAAAATTAATTTTTATCTATCAAAGCTCCATCTGATTTTCGCAAAATCTTCACAACATGAAAAACATCACAGAATGCCAACCATGATATTTAACTGACAGACGTTTTTAATTTTTTTAAATATTTTCCCTTGTGACAATTAATTTTATTATGATTGACATGCGATTGACATAATAATTTAAGGTTAAGTAATGATTTGTAACTTTTTAGGGATATTTGTTCTTAAAAATTTTGTGGGAAAACATTAACGTAATTAGCGTAAATCTGTCTTGTTCGCTTGTTCAAGGTTATGTGCTGTCAAACGGATGACATTGAATTGTCAACATATCTGACGTGAAGTTCGTGAGCAATTCTCTCCCCAAGCCGTTCTAAAATATATTTTTGACACAATTTAAGTACATCTGTTTCATATGTCCACCGTTTTTTACATTTAAAAACTAAGCCTCTAAATACATATTAACCACATGTATTTAACAGTTTGCCAAACGTGACCAACGGAAGTTTTTTAAATATTTACATTTATTTACGTTCTTATGCTTTTGACATGAGCCTTTAAGGTTAAGCACTGATCTGTAACTTTTTAGGGATATTTGATCTTAAGAATTGGCGAAAAAGTTTCTATTAAAAAAAACACAAAATTATAATTATATTACATTCATTTATTGACATATAAGCAAATGTATGTCCAAAAAAGCGTTGTCTGAAGAAGGCATGAACCAATTAAACTGTAAAGGAGATGTTCTTTGAACAGGGAGCTCAACGCGTCGGAACCCAAGTTTGACATTTGTAATGCCACAACAGATCCACGTACACAATTTCGTCCAGTTTTGTATCCCAAAGACATGTGTATGCCATAAAATCGTACCTGATCCAATCCAAATGTGTATATTCTCAAACTCTAATCAACACATACTTCTTATAATGTGTAATGTGTCTTCGAACACGTTTGACATGTCCGCCATATCATCAACAAAACTCGCAATTTGTTACGGTGACTATTAGTTTCTTGCTTGTTACACACGCTCGATGCATCAGTTTCTGTAATAAGTCGTAGCTAATCGAATCCACTTCATGCTGCAAAACTGAATTCAACCTCCACTTCTGGACGTCAAATGTGCGTTTCGACATTTGACGTATACGACTCGTATGTTTTCTGCTTTGGAAAATTCTGTTTGATAATGCATCGAAGATACAACGAATTCAAACAAAGCTCTACTACCTAATTAACCAATTGATCACTCACCGAATATTTACAATGCAGAATTTGCATGTATATTTGTAATTAAATGGAACTTGTGCATAAGCAATTATGTAACTGTAACTGACAGTGTTGTCCGAAGGCGGCGTAAACCAATTAAAGGCCGGGTCGGTGATTCTGAACTATACAGAAAGACGTCAAATCTTACCTGGTTGAGTGCACATAAACATCCATAAATAACAAACCCAAACTACACATAAAGATGATCTTTGAAAAAGGCGTCTTGGGCAGGACACACGTTTGACATTTTTGACATTTGAAATGTCACAACACATACACGTACAGAATTCCGTCCAGTTTTGTATCCCAAAGACACGTATATGCCTTAAAATCTGACCGATTCCACATGTGTATATTCTCAAACTCTAATGAACACACACTTCTTATAATCTGTTATAATGTGTCGTCGAACTCATTTGACATTTGCACCATATCAGCACCGCGGGTGAGGTCTCCGTGACCTAAATGGGCGCGAATCGGGCCCGAACGCGTATTTCTAAACTCGTCTTGTCCAAACTACGCTCGAAAATGACGCCGACGCGAGTTTAATGTGCGAATTTTGCAGGTTAAGTTTTGACGTTTCATCGAGTTCAAATATGTATCCACAAACTTGTATCGCTCACCGTAAAGGAAATGTACTTGTAATTTCGAATGTATCATTGACGAACCGGCTCGTTTTACATTTTAAATGACATGCGGGAAGCCCGCACTTCTGCTTCATCGGCCGATATGCGTTGGTTGATAGATTCAAAGTACTTACTTTTGCATCTTCGATGACTTCACCGGCAGGACACCGAATGCCCGCGAATCGGTCCCGAACACTTTTTTCTAAACGCACTTTGTTGAAACTACCCTCGAAAACGACGCCGTCGCGAGTTTAAGGTGCGAATTTTGCAGGTTAATTTT
The DNA here is from genome assembly GCA_959613385.1 of Geotrupes spiniger. Classification (NCBI taxonomy): domain Eukaryota; kingdom Metazoa; phylum Arthropoda; class Insecta; order Coleoptera; family Geotrupidae; genus Geotrupes; species Geotrupes spiniger. The sequence goes on from OY390735.1 coordinate 39,013,945, forward strand.
TTGACGTTTAAGTCCTCCATTCACCTCTCCGTCGGGCCAATAGCAGCGTTCTGCGCCGTAATTAGAACCTTTCGCGCGCAAAATCGGACCAACGCGCTTCGCGCGTTAGACCGGCGACCAATGGAATCCTCAAGTCCAGCATTTTTGACCGTCAGTTGCGTACGGATGAGAGACGTTATCGTGTGGTTATATGTAAGTTGACTAGGTGGCTAAGTTTTTATGAAAGGGTACGCCGTTCGAGGCAGATTTTTTCCAATGATGCAACTAATTGTTTCAGTTTTGTATGTGCAAAATTTCGACTTGATAGGTTCACGCGTTCTCGAGATGGAGTGGCGCCATCTTGTTTCAGTATGACATGCATTTTGTCATCGTTTATTGTCCAGTGTTCCCAGTATGTGAATACAAAATTACACTAAATTGTAGCCTAGCGAAACACGTGTTTCTGAGAATACTGCAATATTGTGGAACTAAGTTAATGAGTAGACATTTGCATGTTCCAATCAAAGACACGAGAACTTCAATTAGATTTATATATATTTTCGATTTTTACGTTTGAATTTTCCTGCGACTTTTAAAAAATTACATTTGTTTACAGTTTTGGATACAATGTTAACAATTTAAAACTGTAATACATTTGTAATAAAGTTTATGATTTGCTAATGAATCACATTAAGCAACCAATTTTAAACTTTTATTAATTTGAACTAAGGTTTATTGATTAAAATCACCTAATTATCATGTTTTGTGACGTCATATAGCATACGCGCAGAAGTCAATTTTATATAAAATGCAAAGCTAAATTATATGCAACTGTGAAAAGTGTCAAATTCTTATGCTCGGAATTGTCCATGACAAACTCAATCTATTTGTATATTTGTTATAAAACCGTCTCTACTTATAATTTATTTGTGCAAAATTTACAGTAGGCAAAATTCTCATGATATTTGAAGAACATATTCTTGTTGACTATATTAAAACTAAAGTTTTGTTGGACTTATTATTTTTCAGTGTATTTCTGTATTAGATTGTTCTACAGAAGATGAAACATTGCCTGTGAAAATAAAAAGTGGTACACATAAAATAAACAATCTGAATTAAGCTTCTCAAGCGTCTATCAAAATAAATTTTAACCGGTCAAGTGGACAATTTTAATTCGTGAAAACAAAATTTAAGAACCCCTTTATCAGATTTACAAAAACATATTTTTCATTGATAACGTCCTTAATTGCAGTAGAACTGCATGTCATAAGAGCAGGGTTTTTTTGGCAATTCAATGGCATGTATTTGACATATAACATTGGCGTGAACATGAAATTAGTTATTGCTTTCCCGCATTTTTTATTACAGTTTTCTATCAGTTATATGTCAACTAATTGTACAATCGGTGCGCATAGGAAACTGTCAAAAAAGAATCGGAAAACAATAATCTACTTAGCGTAAATCTATTTTTTTCACGTTAAAGTTATGTGGTGTCGAACGGATGGCATTGAATTGCCAACATATCTGCAGACATGAAGTTCGTAAGCAATTCTCTACCCAAGCCGTTTTAAAATATGTTTTTGACAAAATGTAAGTATATCAGTTTTATATGTCTACCGATTGTACACATAAATTTATATTATGTCTATTTTATGGATAGTATGACTTCTCCAAGGTTATCAAAGTGCATGTGTTCTACAGAGTACACTATTTGTAGCGTATTAATTGTATGTGTTTGAATATTAACCAAATGAATTTCACAATTTAGATTCGGTGTGACATACAAAAAATAATTATTAGTTTTTTGCTGTTGGCAGTATCCGTAAAATCTCTATCTCATTTTTTTAATATTTACGATTCGTTTGACGTTTGGCGTATACGATTTGTACTTCTTTGCTTTTGAAAACTTTGTTTGTTAATATATCGAAGATACAACGACTTCAAACTAAGCTGTACTGCCTAATTAATCCATTGAATACTCACTACGCGCAATTTGCATGTGGATTTGTAAGTCACATGGAACTTGTACATAGATCATTATGAAACGTAGACATGGCTAAACCTATCCTAACTTGGCCAACAATACTTGGCAATCGTTCATTTCTTGCTGCTCTCCCACTGCAATTATGTGGCCGTTTCCATAAATTCTTGGCAAATTCAAAAACATATCTTTAACGTCCACAAACGTAATTGTAACTGACAGCGTTGCGTGAATACATTTAAACAATTAATACATTTGAACAATTAAACGCATGGCCGGTGAATTTAAACTATACAGAAAGACATCAAATCTTACCTGATCGAGTGCAAATAAACATCCATAAATAAAAACTGCCCAAACTATAAAGACGATTTTCTTTGAATGGGGCATTTTGGGCGTAACACACGTTTGACATTTGAACTGTCAACACATAAACGTACACAATTCTGTCCAGTTTTGTACCCCAGAGGCATGTATATGCCATAAAATCGTACCTGATCGAATCCACATGTGTAAATTCTCAAATTCTAATGAACACACACTTCTTATAATGTGTAATGAGTCGTCCAATACATTTGACATTTGCACCATATCCACACAGTGGGTGACTCTGTGACCTAAATGGCCGTGAATCGGTCCCGAACACCTATTTCTAACCGCGCCTTGTCCAAATTATGCTCGAAAACGACGCAAACGCAAAGTGTGAATTTTGTAGGTTACGTTTTGACGTTTAATCGAGTTTAAATATGCGCCCACAAACTTGTATCACTCACCGTAAAGGAAAGCACTTGTAATTCCTGATGCATTTAATGCATTTGTTGATGGACAGGCTCGTTTGGCATCTGCAATGACTTGCGGCAAGCCCGTACTGCGGCTTCATCGGCCGATATGCGTCGGGTAATGGATTCAATGTACCTACTTTTGCAACTTTGACGGCTTCACCGGCCGGGGTTTCTGGGTCCTAAATGCCGGCGAATCTGGCCCGAACGCGTATTTTAAAAGCGATTTGTCCCAATTACTCTCGCAAACGACGCCGACGCGGGTTTAAAGTGCGAATTTTGCAGGTTACTTTTTGACGTTTAATTTTGTCATTCCACGACTCCGTCGGGCCAATCGTAGCGTTCGGCGTCGTAACGTGTACTTTTGCCGCGAAAAATTCGAGCCAACCGTCGCGTTCGACGCCGAGAATTTGAACGTTTGGCCCGCAAATTGACCAACGCGCTTCGGGCGCCTCTCTCTAAGCCAATGGAATTTAAACGTGCCACATTCTTTGCGGACGAGACCCGTTATCGTGTGGTTATATAGAAGTTGACTAGGTAGCTAAGTTTGTGCAAGGTGGCCCGTTTGTGGCAGTTTTTTCCAATGATGCAAGTAATTGTGTCAGTTTTGTATGTGCAAAATTTCAACTTGTAAGGTTCACGCGTTCCCGAGATAGAGGGGCGCCATCTTGCGTTAAGATGACGTGCGTTTTGTCATAGTTTATTGTTCAACGTTCCCACTACGTCAATAAAAAAATACACTAAATTTTAGCCTAAGCGAAGCATGTGTTTCTGAGAGAGAATACTGCAATGTGAATCAAGCTTCTCAATTGTCAAATTGACAATGTTACTTCGTGAAAACAAAAGTATAATATACCTTTAATATAATTGCAACAACATATTTTACAATGACAACTTAAGTTATTGCAGATGATTGTTTTTACAGTTTTCTCTCTATTGTATGTTCACGTATAAAATTGTCAAAAAATATTGTGGGAATATTGTGTCTAACGGATGACATTGAATTGCCAATAAAAATGTATTTTTAGGGACAGTTTGTCAGTAATTCACTCCTCAAGCCAGATGACATGAAATTGTCAACAAACTGTGTTTTTTGGGACATGAAGTTTTTCAGCAATTAGGGATATTCTCGCCTCAAGTTTTTCCAATACTGTTAAAGGTATTTTTAAATTTGGTTTGCACGAATTAAAGTTGTCAATTTGACAATTTAAAATTTTGGATGAACATTTGACAATTATTTTAAAGAGCGGTCTATTTGAACTTTGGTTTATAAATTATTTTTTATCTATCAAAGCTACGTGTGATTCATTCTATAACGTAATTTATTAATTGATTAAAGCTACGTGTGATTCATTCTATAACGTAATTTATTAATTGATTAAAGCCGTCTCACCTAATTAATCACAAAATACGCAATTTGCAAGTATTAAATGATCTTGGAATGCTGATAATGACTTAACTGGTTGAAATTTGCAGTTAGCCATTATTAGTTTTTTTCCGGTTGGCAAAATCTTGTCGCCGCGTTAGGACGCGGCGCGCGAACTAATCGATCGACCAGATTAATGAATTTGTTTGACGTCGCGCCTTGACGTTTGAAACGTCATAAATATTTTACAACGGCTTCAGGAGATGTCACTAATTGCCGACCAACTTCTTGTCGTCAAAAGTACAAGTTTATTGGCAACTAAATGTCATCAGTAGTGGGTATTTGCCAATTCATAAATGTCCTCCTGGATCAATGTAGGTCAAGGCCAAGGTCAAGGTCAAGGTCAAGGTCAAGGTCAAGGTCGAGGTCGAGGTCGAGGTCGAGGTCGAGGTCGAGGTCGAGGTCGAGGTCGAGGTCGAGGTCGAGGTCGAGGTCGAGGTCGAGGTCGAGGTCGAGGTCGAGGTCGAGGTCGAGGTCGAGGTCGAGGTCGAGGTCGAGGTCGAGGTCGAGGTCGAGGTCGAGGTCGAGGTCGAGGTCGAGGTCGAGGCCGAGGCCGAGGCCGAGGCCAAGGTCAAGGTCAAGGTCAAGGTCAAGGTCAAGGTCAAGGTCAAGGTCAAGGTCAAGGTCAAGGTCAAGGTCAAGGTCAAGGTCAAGGTCAAGGTCAAGGTCAAGGTCAAGGTCAAGGTCAAGGTCAAGGTCAAGGTCAAGGTCAAGGTCAAGGTCAAGGTCAAGGTCACACTGGGTGACCATGTCCCTGACCTTGACCTACATTTTCCAGGAGTAGGTTTATGAACTGGCAAATCAAGGTCGGGGTCAAAGCAGGTCGCGTCGTATTGTTGACATTGAAACGTAACCTTCAACGTTTTAGGAGGAGGTTTAGAAATTCTGTAAAAGTAGAAAAATGTTCAACCCCCCCACCCAAGAAATATCGTTTATAAGCGTGAACGGTATAGCAGTGAAAAGTGTAGTTCCTTGACATAAAGTCGAAGTGGTAGTGTCCTTGGAGTAATAATAGCTGATCGCTGAAGTATTACAAGTAAGTTGTAGACTATAGTACAATAGAATTTGTGCAAATTTTGATTATGTATATGTAGTGGCAACATCAAAGCAGCAAAGTTCCTTCCAAACCAACAACCTTCATCTGAAGAGAAGTCCTACAATTGATGGATGTAGTCGTTCGAAAAAGATGAGAAAAATCGTGAAAGCACAAAATACCATACCCATGTCGCAAGTAATTGAAGAAGATTCCAGCTACGAAGTGATTTAAATAATTTTGTATTAACACACGCTTTAAACGAAGATGGTTCAGTAACGAGAAGAGAGGCAAGTGAAAATCTTCCGGAAAATGTTCAACGAAGGAACAGAGGATCTCTGTATTCAGAGACAATTTATTTTATAAATAAGAGCCGCACGAAGTGGGTTACCGTTGGGTTATGTTCGGAAATGTTTTTCGAACCCGTTGTGAGAATAATGGGGAAAGGTCAGTGTACCACTTTCAAGGAGCTGGATTGGCAAAACATTTTAAGCTATAAAACATCCATAACAAGCAGCTTTGGATCTCGTGCACTATCCCAATTAACGTTGTGCGGTATCAATTTGCAAGTATTAAATGATCTTGGAATGCTGATAATGACTTAACTGGTCGAAATTTGCAGTTAGCCATTATTAGTTTTTTTCCGGTTGGCAAAATCTTGTCGCCGCGTTAGGACGCGGCGCGCGAACTAATCGATCGACCAGATTAATGAATTTGTTTGACGTCGCGCCTTGACGTTTGAAACGTCATAAATATTTTACAACGGCTTCAGGAGATGTCACTAATTGCCGACCAACTTCTTGTCGTCAAAAGTACAAGTTTATTGGCAACTAAATGTCATCAGTAGTGGGTATTTGCCAATTCATAAATGTCCTCCTGGAACAATGTAGGTCAAGGTCAAGGTCAAGGTCAAGGTCAAGGTCAAGGTCGAGGTCGAGGTCGAGGTCGAGGTCGAGGTCGAGGTCGAGGTCGAGGTCGAGGTCGAGGTCGAGGTCGAGGTCGAGGTCGAGGTCGAGGTCGAGGCCAAGGTCAAGGTCAAGGTCAAGGTCAAGGTCAAGGTCAAGGTCAAGGTCAAGGTCAAGGTCAAGGTCAAGGTCAAGGTCAAGGTCAAGGTCAAGGTCAAGGTCAAGGTCAAGGTCAAGGTCAAGGTCAAGGTCAAGGTCAAGGTCAAGGTCAAGGTCAAGGTCAAGGTCAAGGTCAAGGTCAAGGGCAAGGTCAAGGTCAAGGTCAAGGTCAAGGTCAAGGTGAAGGTCAAGGCCAAGGTCAAGGTCAAGGTCAAGGTCAAGGTCAAGGTCAAGGTCAAGGTCAAGGTCAAGGTCAAGGTCAAGGTCAAGGTCAAGGTCAAGGTCAAGGTCAAGGTCAAGGTCAAGGTCAAGGTCAAGGTCAAGGTCAAGGTCAAGGTCAAGGTCAAGGTCAAGGCCAAGGTCAAGGTCAAGGTCAAGGTCAAGGCCAAGGTCAAGGTCAAGGTCAAGGTCAAGGTCAAGGTCAAGGTCAAGGTCAAGGTCAAGGTCCAGGTCACACTGGGTGACCATGTCCCTGACCTTGACCTACATTTTCCAGGAGTAGGTTTATGAACTGGCAAATCAAGGTCGGGGTCAAAGCAGGTCGCGTCGTATTGTTGACATTGAAACGTAACCTTCAACGTTTTAGGAGGAGGTTTAGAAATTCTGTAAAAGTAGAAAAATGTTCAACCCCCCCACCCAAGAAATAAGCGTGAACGGTATAGCAGTGAAAAGTGTAGTTCCTTGACATAAAGTCGAAGTGGTAGTGTCCTTGGAGTAATAATAGCTGATCGCTGAAGTATTACAAGTAAGTTGTAGACTATAGTACAATAGAATTTGTGCAAATTTTGATTATGTATATGTAGTGGCAACATCAAAGCAGCAAAGTTCATTCCAAACCAACAACCTTCATCTGAAGAGAAGTCCTACAATTGATGGATGTAGTCGTTCGAAAAAGATGAGAAAAATCGTGAAAGCACAAAATACCATACCCATGTCGCAAGTAATTGAAGAAGATTCCAGCTACGAAGTGATTTAAATAATTTTGTATTAACACACGCTTTAAACGAAGATGGTTCAGTAACGAGAAGAGAGGCAAGTGAAAATCTTCCGGAAAATGTTCAACGAAGGAACAGAGGATCTCTGTATTCAGAGACAATTTATTTTATAAATAAGAGCCGCACGAAGTGGGTTACCGTTGGGTTATGTTCGGAAATGTTTTTCGAACCCGTTGTGAGAATAATGGGGAAAGGTCAGTGTACCACTTTCAAGGAGCTGGATTGGCAAAACATTTTAAGCTATAAAACATCCATAACAAGCAGCTTTGGATCTCGTGCACTATCCCAATTAACGTTGTGCGGTATCATGTGAGTGGATAGACAATTCTCGAAAGATATTAAAACTGGAGAGAAACGCGGAATGCGTATATTTGGCATATGATTCGCTACATGAATTGTGGAAACTAGGTGATGTTATAACTAGTCGATTGGAGATGTTAAAAAGTTTGGAGTACAGGAATTACTATGACGACGTGATTAGAGCAGTATGCTCAATGTCTGGCGAAATGAAGCAGAATGTGATAGCTGCCATGAACGGAACGAATAGTGAGCAAACGTGCATCACGAAAGAACTCTTAATATATGGAACTGATAAAATATTGTGGGATATTGATATGTATAATTTATTTAACAATTAAATGAAGATAGTAACATTTAATGTAGAAAATAACGTAACGCACATAATGTACACATGGGCGTACGCGTACAGGCAGGCCAGGTCGAATAAGTGGGAGGAGCAGTATTTGGACAATATGCGATTTAGGGATAGAATTAAGATGTTAGAATGTAAATTAAAATCATACTTAACCATAGAATTTAGGAAGAAACTTTACATCGAAAGATACGTACGTAAATGTAATATATAGAACAATTGTAAATTCACAGAGCATGACTATGCAAACTTTTTGTTAAAAGTATATATATATGTAAATAAATGTTCATACTGAGGGAGAAGCGTTTCATTTCACTGCCATCGTTAAGGTAATAAATGTGTTAAAGAGTGAAAGCGCAACGAAATATAATGTCGAGGAAACCGAAAAGTGGAAACAGTCGACGACGAATTGTCGAACGGAACGGTCGAGGTTTGATTAACAAATTGATAGACAAGTTACCTGTGGAATTGTACATCCCTGGATATCAGTTTTGTGGACCAGGAACAAAATTAGTGAAAAGATTAGCGCGAGGAGATCGAGGAGTGAATAAGTTAGACGAAGCTTGTAAGAAACACGATATCGTATACGACGCTACTTCAGATTTGGTTACTAGACACGCGGCAGATAGGGAGTTGTATAAAACAGCAAAGGAACGATTGCTAAGTAAAGACGCAAGTGTAGGTGAAAAAGTATCATCCGCAGCCGTAAATAAATAAATAAAGATAGCTCGTCAAGCATTAGCACGCAGCGGAGCCAAAACATTATTCCAAAAAGCAAAAATTGCTCACAAAGCGTTAAGGAATCTGCACAGAAACATACGTGCACCGCGCGGCAGAGTCATAAAGATCCCCAAAACTACCGTTGATACCCTTATTCGCAGCATTAGGAGCCCTAGGATCTCTCGGAGGCGGTGCAGCGGCCATAGCGAAAGCAGTAACGGGCGCAAAATCAGCAAGAGATCAACTGCAAGAAGCAGAACGACATAACCGCGTAATGGAAGCAAAAGCTGTAGGGAGCGGTTTTTACATTAAACCGTATAAACAAGGGTGTGGATTATATTTAAGTAACCATGCAAAAAACTGATAAAGTTACCTCATCATCCATTAACGAACCTAGAATTGAAAAAGTATGCAAGCATGCTAGCAATACCTTACTTTCGTGGAATATATATGAGGAATAGCCTTCCAAAAAAGATAAGAAAACGAGAAAGCGGAATTGTCAATTTGGATGATGCGCTCGGTCGAGGTACCCATTGGGTAGCATATAATAAGCAAGGTAAACATATAACATATTTTGATAGTTACGGTGATTTAAGACCTCCAGTGGAAATGGAACAATATTTATTATCGAACGATAGGACGGGCATTATAAATTACAATTACCGCAGATATCAAAAGGATACCGACGTCAATTGTGGTCAATTGTGTCTGGAGTTTTTAACAGATATAACGGATCACATGTAACGTACTGTCGTAGTACGACAGCGATGGATCGACAGGCAAGTGCGTCCTATACGTTTACATTAACAGGTAAATCGTCAGAATTATCCTGTAATTTTAATCCGCCAATTTTTTTAAACGAATCACGTAACTATGAATTATCGCTTTTAAACTTCGACGCATTTAATTCTATTGGGCTATTGCTAGAGCCCAGAGATCCCCGTGGGGACGTACGACGTGGACGACATCGCCGCCTACGTGAATAAAGAAGCCGCAAGACGAAATCATGAGATTAAGGTAACAATAAAAGGGAACCACAATACTCAGAAAACCGCAATAACAAGTTCACGAGTTCTCGATTTCACTCAACACAGAAGCGTGGGTTCGTTATTGGGATTTAAAAAGCGGAAGCTTCGAGCAGGTGTAGAGGAAGTATCGGATAATATAGTGAACATAAACAAAGTAAACACATTGTAAATATATTGCAATCTGATCAACGGCTCCTACAACAACGGGCAACCGGTCCACGTCCTTTGCCATTTTTTCCCGAACGTCCCGGCAGGATTCAAAATAATTGAGAGCCCCAACAACCTATTTATTTACCCGTAACAGGTAATGTCATCAGTACGGTCACAGTACGCGTCTTAGATCAAGACGGTAACTTAGTGAATTTCCGAGGAGAGGAAGTTACTATAAGACTTCATTTGAGATCAACAGAATAAAACGATGGGAATAGTGTACGACAATCGAAAGATACGAACGGTTGATCGCGGGAGGCAATAGTATAAAGGGAAAGTGAAGAGTCAAACAATCGACAGTCCGAAACGATCAATTGGGCGGGTAACACGCGCGAATCGTATCTTCTCGAAAAAGTTGGGTTACCGGGTGACAATATAAATGGATATATTAAACGTAACCGAGAAAATCAAAGTCGACAATTCGATAGTGAGCTATGAGTATCACTCACATCAACCATTCGACTCCACAAGTTTCGATAACAACGATGAAATAAATTCGAATCTCCATTCCGGAAATTGACAATTACACGTTACCCAGCGAAAGTTATCTGTACGTAGAAGGTAGTTTACGCAAGATCGGCGCGGACGGTAATGTGACGAAAGATGCCAGTGCAACTGCACAGCTAATTAATAACCCGGTCGCCTTCATGTTCAGTGACATACGATATCTGATAAATGGAGTGCAAGTTGATTTCGTAAGAAACGTTGGGATGACGTCATGCATGAAAGGTTATTTATCATTCAGTCCAATTATGCGGGCTGTTTCACAATCCATGCGGGTGGAAGATGTTCTCCCTCCCTTGGAACGTTTCGGAAAGCAAATGTCGTATAAAACCATTTCAAAAATTTTCAACACCATCCCACATGATTGGACGATCCAGACACGTGCCCCTAATGATAGATGCTTTCTCGTAAGTTTTTTATACTATGAGAGTAAATTGGGTAAAATATGTCGTAGATGTAATCGACACCTACATATGGCACTGAGAAAGAATGGGAACGTATTTAAATACGAGCGTGCTCGCGTAATGGCACACCGCCGAAACAATGCATATGTGGAAGAGGTGCTATCATGTGTGTTAAACGAGCGGTTTTGGTGTTCCATGTGCGTGCGCTGAACATTATTTACGGTTCGTGTTGTTGATGATAGCGAATTGTTTGATGAAACTACTTCAGACATGGATGTGGAATGAATGGTGTAGTGCAATATTTAGGATTTGTAGAATATATCATTGAATGTTTGAATGGATAAACTTACGCGGTAGCATCTATACATCTGTCACTCACATCTTGGATTTCTTCTTTCACGTCTGTTTAAATCATCATATATATTTTTATATCGTAGAAATTAACTTTAAGCTGTAGTCATATATTATATTTTTTAGTATTTAAGTTAAAGGTGCAGGTATAATTATAGTCATATAGATTAATTAATTTAAAGTTAATCAGTCGGAATGTAGAATTTAGAATGTTTTGACTGTAACTTATAATAATCATATGTTACAATATATATTAATCTTCGCTATATGTTTTAAATTTAGATTGTTTTGACTGTAACTTATAAGAATCATATGTTACAATATATATGAATCTTCGCTATATGTTTTAAAGGGTTGCCTATTTTTGTCGAATTAGTGAATGGATATGTGACAGGAATTTTTTAAATTATATACTTCACACCTAATATTATTTTTGCAACGAATATTTTTGATGCCGATATGTATTGGACTTGTATTGTACGTAGATATAATAAACAAGTAATACGTAATTCCTCAGTTGTTTTTAATCTGCCTTATTGACAATATCCATCTTTGGTTAACGTAATGGGAGACCTCACAATTATCACACAACCCATATCCTTGCAAATTCAAAACGTTGAGTACGGTAAGGATGATACATCTTTCAAAAGACATAGTGGCCTATTCGGAGGGAATTGTAAGCGTTGTTTGATAGTAGGTGCATCTGGGTCGGGAAAAACCAATGTCATGTTATCACTATTAACTACATCTGCTGGTTTGCGTTACCTTAACATATATCTGTGCTGCAGCTCCCTTTATCAAAACAAATACGAATATCTCCGTCGATTATTGAAGCCATTGACAGATTGCGGATATGTTGAATGCTCAAATGTGGACGAATTTATTCCACCATCACAAGTCAAAGAATATTCAATCATCATCTTCGATGATATAAATCCTACGGGGCAAAATGTTATAAAGGAATATTTCTCATACGGTCGACATAAAAATGTTGATTGCTTTTACCTTTGTCAAAGCTATAGCGCCATTCCGAAACAACTGATTCGTGATAATTGCAACCTTCTTTGAAGCATATCCATAATGATCACCTTGTGGGTGACATATCGTGGGATGAACTCACGCAAATTTGCAGAGCATGTTGGAATGTACCTCATGGAATCTTAGTAATTGATCTTGATTGCTCCAAAAATAACGGTCGTTATCGGAATGAGTACATTGTGATTTAAGATCGATCGTTTGACTCACGTGTATCAGTGTCGTTCGATCCACCAACGTAGTAACTCATTATGAATATGACGTTAACTCAGCAACTAATCAATGCGCGCGAGGACGTGCAACGCAAGATTCGCGGTTTAAAGGGTGATATTGAAGAAGCAAAACTTCGTGCTGAAGCTCACTACGCACCGCTTCAGGAACCACTTAAGGATATTTCAAAAAATTAGACACAATAAATTTATTAGCAGTCAAGACACCTGCTCATCCAAAAACCGATCATAAAGAGTATTCAGCAAATGTTTCTTCGATATCCTCTGACGCGGATAATGTTCCCGATGATCCAAACATGTCTGAGCATATGAATGATAAAGGTTTGCCGAAACTTAAAAGATTCAAGCGTCGTCGAACTTCCACCCCTAAGAAGCCAACAGTGCGTCCAGTCTCATTCCTTCGGGACGAGGAGGTATTCACAAGTCCAGGTGGCCCACACGATTCGTATGTCGCGGAACCTAGCTATACAACTTCGTTAAGTACTGACGTTAGTGTGAGTCCTGAGGAGCTTAATGTGGCAATGGATCAGCAGCTGGATGCTACCGTTATTCGCGAAGCTTTGGCGCAATTTGATCCATTACCTCGTACTTACGTGACAGGATTAACGATGGATTTTGAAGATGTATATGATCAACAGTACGGTATTCGTGCAACCACAGACGGAGTATACATGGGGGATAGTCCGGTCCAATTCGACGGTAAGAAAATAATAATTGGTGGATTCACCTACGATGGTTCACTGGGCTTGTATGAACTCCTATTCAAACAAGCGCCAAGTAAATTCTCACTTCAAGACATGCGCGATTATAGGGAAATTTTACGACGCACACACGCAGATGGTGAAATCGCTGAGGACTACGAAAATACAAAATTCACAGAAATTGTTCATCCGATTTTGCAAAATAAGAAACCGTTGGTGCATTGGGCGAGATATTGGCCTAACCCTACACATACAGGTCGAGTTTTAGAAAAGCATGTGGTGCCTGGTGCTATTAAAGAATATGAATATTGGGATGATGTTAATGAACTCGTGGATATGTTGCGTTTATTGATCGCATCTCAGACGGCGGGTCATACAGGACATCACAACGAAATAATTTCCGTAATTGAGGAATTAAAGGAGGCAGAGGTTATCCGATAGATGTCCATATAACAGTCAATATGTGCTAACAACGTCAGAACTCTTTGTGCGATATAGGGTGTAACATGTCACTTAATCGATTCGGTAAGCATGCTCATGCGACAATTGATAAATTCGGACAATACATCCACGAGCACAGTATAATCGAACATTTTTCGAAACCGGAAGTGCTTAAGTTTCATCGCAAACCCACAATTTTCACATTGTGTGGGGATGGTGCCACCGATCCTGCTAAGGAATACTTCCTGATCAAGAACAAGAATTACACAAATGAATACAAGAACTACTTCTATGAAGGTCGAATAAAAGAGGCTAGAATGTCGGATAATTTTCAAATGTTTGTCAACCATACAGAACTCAAGAGGATCACGGGGATATTGAAGCGAGGTGACATCATTCGATGTAAGAATAAGTTTCCAAAACTAATACGACCATTTTTTGTTGAGTTGTTACTAGAACACCTGTGATGAAAAACGTTAAGCGGGATGTTGTCAATGAACTTCATGCTCCTGCCAGGAGATATTTCAGGAGGCGAAGAGTAATAATTAAATGTTTAAATGATTTGCTCCAAGCAGATCTTGTAGAAATGATTTCATACGCTAACGAGAACAAAAACCACAAATACATCCTAACAGTAATCAACGCTTTCTCCAAATACACATGGGCTTTCCCGCTGAAAAATAAAACTGGTCAAGAGGTGACTAAGGCGATGAAAAAAATGTTGTTGGAAAAGCAAGACAATATACCTAAAAATTTGCAAACTGATCATGGGAAGGAATTTTATAATACCTATTTTAAAACATTGATGTCACAACACGGAATTAACCACTACAGCAGTTATTCCACATTAAAAAGTTCTATTGTTGAAAGATTTAACAGAACTCTCAAGGAAAAAATATGGAAAGAATTCAGTATGCAGGGAAATTATCAGTGGTTAGAGTTACTTCCACAATTGCTACGTAATTACAATAACACATTGCATAGAACAATACATATGCAACCAATTGCTGTTAACCGACGAAATGCATCAGCTATTTTGAAAACAATGTTCAATTCGATAAAAGTTGTAGATCCAGCACACCCCAAATTTAAAGTCGGTCAACATATTCGGATTAGTAAACACCGTCATGCTTTTACGAAGAACTACACTCCTAATTGGTCCAATGAAATATTTACCATTGCAGGTATACAAAATACTTACCCTCGAACTTATATCATCAAAGATAGCAGAGGGGAATTAATTCTTGGAGGATTCTATGAGCACGAATTGCACAATGTAAAACATCCAGACGTGTATTTAGTTGAAAAAGGACTTCGTCGAAAAGGGAATCAAGCACTGGTCAAATGGTATGGTCTTGATGGTACTCACAATCAATGGATAGCTAAGGATAACGTATTATGATAACTGAACAATATCAATAAATTACTATTATACTTTTCAACAATCTTTTATTTCAAATATACACCTACAATTATTACAATTCTTATATGTCATAAACACAAGCAACGTACATCTAAGTATGTGAATTATGTCTAATTTCTTGCAACGTACTGTTAAGTAAGTGACGTATCTAATTTCGTTCGTTGCAGTAGTAGTAGCAGTATCCAGTGTTCTGCTAAAAGATGATTTACTTCACGATTATCATCGAACCTGCCACCTCGTTACCCATCTCGTCAGCAGCTGCATTGAGAAGTTTCAAGAGATTGTCCAATTGTTCTTCTCGCCTTAACTCACCAATCATTTTATGACCCCAGGCTAACGTGTGACTAACATCCTTCATAATGAATCTTTTTCATCCTTGGCTGAGAGGGCTATTTTGTTTTTCAGTTCCGTGTACACGTTATGATAAGACGATCGAAACACATACATTTTCTTATACATCAACCCACCATCTTCGACGACTCTTTTATAGTCCACCACGCTCAAATCCCTCTCAATTACATACTTTTTAACACCTTTAGCTTTCTTCGTTGTTTCCCTTAAAGATGTTACACAGTAAGCTTTCGCCCCCGTTCCATAAAATGATGTCAGTATTGTGTTGGGGTATTCATCTTTCATTTTCCCAACCACTGATACTCCTTTAGGGGTGTTGTGCAGATTCGGTACTGGATAATTTGATGTATCGAACATGTCAATCTTTTCTTTCATGTCTTCGTATACGTTATCAGTATAAATTTCTAAAATTAAAGAATCTGTGTCGGTGTATAATAGGGAGATATTTGGACCGTATTTCTTTTTTTAAAAAATTGTAGAAAAACTCATAAATTACGATTTTGGATAATTCCAACACACAAAATCCCACATACAGCGGCTTAATATATTTTACTTCCACAACTGACATTTCGATGGCTGCAAGATTATCACAAAAAATTTTCGATGACTTGAAATTAGGTTTTGCTACTAATGCTTCTACACCAGCCCGTCTAAAACGGTTCCCCCAATGGGTCACCAATCGTATGTCTACTCGATTTTCGACGTTTTCCATCGTTTTTCCGAAGACTATGTTGTTCATGGCTTTATAGTGTTTTTTTTCGAACTCATTCTTAGCATTCTGACGTTTTTCTGAATTGAAATCGATGTATTTTTTCATCCAATCTGCATCGTCTATATTGCACACATCTAGCTTGTTAATATCTTCTTCTGACAACCATGTGAAGCCACCCGTTGGTAATTTACAGCTCATCGCATGACCGTAGAGATTAGTGGCGTCTAAGTATAAGATGTATGAGGATGGTTTTGCACTATCGTAGTCATCCAGAAATCGGTTGTTCGCCACAGCAGCTCGCTTACAGCACATACTAAGACCACCTCTAATACCTTTCTTGAAAAAGTGCAACATATCGATATCTGTCAAAAGTTCGAGTTTGACACCTGTCATTCTTAATAGAGCGTCCCAACCAAATCCTGGCGCGGTAAAATAGTGGCACGGGTCTAGCGTATAGAATTCCATACATATTTGTCTAAAATTTTCGAAAATATCCGCTAGAAGTAAAACATCAGATTGTAGGTATACATCACTGTATTGTCCCAACGTCTGACAATTGAAACTATTCCACACCCTTCTGGCTCGATCGTAATCTTCATAAACTATATTTTTGGCTGTTAACACATCGAAAAAATGCTCACGTTCGGGCAGGCGAGGATAGTTCATCTTTTCGAATTAATCTAAGAATGAATAAGGGAATATACCTTTTTGCCGCATAAGTGCGAATTGCGTGGGATCACTGAACTGTTTTTTAATTTCAGAACATTGACCATCTTCTAAAAATGAACCTAACTTTTCCAATGAACACGTCATGAATCGAAATGAATCAACATATCGCAGTTTCATGAATACTTTGCGCTCTTTCCCTTTGGAATCTGTTGTTTCACCAACGTGCACTTTTTTAGAGAATGTTATGTATTTCTCTTTGCTTTGTGCTATTACATCCACTTCTTCTTCCTTCAGGGCAATATTTTTAATAAACATGTGCGTATCGTAATTGGATAGATTGTGGAAGAATATTGTTATGAATTTTGGAATTTGGTAATTTATATTGCAGATTGAATGTGCAGGACCCCTATATGTTCCAGTCAGGTGATCATGATCGTATACGTTTTGCTTCGAATCAATTATTAATTTATCACAAATGTGACATGATGATCTTATATCGTGCAGAAATTGATCCAAACAGTCCAAAGGGATCATTGGTTTTGTTTTACTCAAATGGTTTTTATAAATTTCTATGACATCTTTTTCCAGATGTGTCATTAATTCATTCGCCGCGTTTCGTCCACGGTAAGTTACATATTTCGATAACGCATCGTCGTACGAGCATTTAATGAAATAGGCAAATGCGTAGGGCTCGTGTTGAAAGCATTTTTCTGTGTACGACTCATTTTCTTTATATACTTTCTTATCATCATTTACCGGAATTAATAGTGCCTCAAAATCAGCATAGATTACAAATGGGAGTTTCAATTGTTTTTCGAAATTTTCAAAGTGTAAGATGTTTGCCCTGAGCATTTCCGTATTTGTTAATTTTTATGTCAGTGGTCGGTACAATAGCCCTCACTTTTGTACAGTCATCGCTCTGGTGGCGTGTCAAATTCGTCTGACACGCCAATGAAAAGTGTACCAAACATCCTTCACATATGAATCTTACATGCCCATTTTGG
This sequence comes from Geotrupes spiniger, assembly GCA_959613385.1. Taxonomy (NCBI): domain Eukaryota; kingdom Metazoa; phylum Arthropoda; class Insecta; order Coleoptera; family Geotrupidae; genus Geotrupes; species Geotrupes spiniger. The sequence continues at coordinate 39,031,637 of OY390735.1, forward strand.
GATGATTGTGAGTTCACAAGGCGAGATAAATTTTTGATCCAGCAGTAATGACTGTTCCCATCGTCGTCATTAATCATTAATAAATTTATATGGCGAGGTCGTTTACGATGGCTGATGTGAACGGTTACCAGTCGTGCACCATTCTGTCACCATCAAAATGGGAGTTTAATCCGTAGACGTTGATGGATATGTTACTCCTTTCCTCAAACTTTGGAATTTGTTTAATACTTACTGGAAATTCGAGATGATCGAAATTGATGTCAGTGCTTGAAAAATGGGGGTACGATGATGTTCGCTGTGGCAGACCGGTGGGTTGATAACATGCAGACGTCACCGCCCAGGCGAAACAACAATTATCCACATTTTGAATGTTTATTATCGCTTTTCTTGCTTTAATCGAGGCTGGCAAATCGATAAAGCTGGACGCCCTCGTCGGGTTGAATTTGTTGCAGTTAACTTCAATGTATAAAATTTCCACTAGAGCCCATCCTATAAAATTTTAATAATTACTTTTTATTTATTTCTTTATATAGACATTCTTACCTGAATCCCGCTCTTGAAACTCCGACATTTTGGCCTTTATTTCCTCAATGAATTCTCTATAGATTTCATCTAAGTCCGCCGTCATCGTTATAATTTTATTTTTGGTATTAAAAGATTTTATTTCAGCTTCATCGCTCGTATGTAAAAAATAAATAGCGAAACATTCTAGGTTTACTTTTAGGCTACCATGCATATGTAGCACTGATTGTATAAGAGCAACAACTTTTTCTCTTATTCGATTTGTAAAGTCTGCAATGTCCACTAAATGATCAGGTTCACTAACGCGAAAACTGGTGATCCGATCTCCAAATGCACTCGCTATTTTCTCGACTCCGTCATCAATAATAACGAATGCATTGCGTTTATGATCATTGCTACGCAGATGTGCTGAATAGCAGGAAGTATTTACACGCACATTACAGATGCCACATACCGTTGTATTTGAATTATGTGCCTCATCAATTTTTTGTCGTTTACCAATGCAACTGGTTTGTTGATGCCTTCGTAGGTTGTCTGGGCGGGTGAATTCTTTCCCACAATGATCACAAAGCAACATTTTGTTTCAGCAACACACTGTTCACTACTACTACTACTACACTTGTCAGAACTGATTACTCTATAACGACCTATGCGTAGCAGTTCTCTTATATTGCTTCCCTCCTTCATACTCGAGTGGGGCTGACCTTGAAATGTTTCTTATATTCAACCTTCGACGTGGCCTTGGTCTTGTTTGACCTTGACCGTAGCCTTGGTCATCGCTATCACCTTCACCTTACCCTTGACATTGGCCGCGACCTTGACCTTGATTTGCCAATTCATAAACCTCCTCCTGGAACAATGTAGGTCAAGGTCAAGGTCAGGGACATGGTCACCCAGTGTGACCTGGACCTTGACCTTGACCTACATTGTTCCAGGAGGAGGTTTATGAATTGGCAAATACCCACTACTGTCATCCATTTGACATAGCACATAACCTTGACGCGAACATTATTGTTTTTTTACAGTTTTCTACCATTTGTACCATTTGTCAACTGATTGTATAATCGGTCCATATAACTTTGAACTCTCAAAAAATATCGTGGGAAAACAATAATTTATTTATTGGAAATCTGTTTTGTTCACGCTAAAGTTTTGTGCTGTCAAGCGGATGACAATGAATTGCCTATATATCTGTGACATGAAGTTCGTAAGCATTTCACTCAAGTGTTGTAAAATATGTTTTTGACAAAATGTATGTATGAATATCTGTTTTATATGTCTACCGATTGTACATATAAAATTAAAATATACCTATGAAAAGTATTATTTCTATAAGGTTATCAAAGTACACATATTCTACAGAGTACATTATTTCCAGTGCAATAATTCTACAGCTTATATATTTGATCGTGTTTTACATTTAACAACGCCTCTAAATAAATATTAACCAAACGCATTTAATAGTTTGCCAAACGTAATTCACATTAAGCAAACAATTTTAAACTATTATTAATTTGAAATAAGTTTAAATGTGCACCACCATTGACTATACATGCATCGATTCTTTGTTCAATGTTTTCAAAGATTGCTTGTAGCTGTTCTTCCGTTATTGTTTGCGCAGCACCTTCTTTCATCTTCATCTTCATTCTTCTTATTTCATCCAGTGTGTATAATCGATTGTGATGAATTGTATCTTTAAAATAACCCAATAGAAAATCCACAGTAGTAAGATCTGGCGATCCTGCTTCAATGAACCGACATGTTTGGGCAGTATGATATCATGTTGAAAATAACCCAGCTCCGCAGTAGCTCATCATAGTATAGTTGCTCTATAAAAATTTGCAACATATTACGATAACGTTCGGCATTAACGATATCGGTGAAGAAAATTGGCCCAATAATTTTCTACTGGATACTGCAATCCATACTCCAACTATAATACAATGATGCCTGTTGAAATACGCCATGGTTTCCTGCACCCCAAATACATCCTAATTAATTAATTGAATTAAGTTTTAAGTAGTCACATCTGTGGCAGTTTTTTTATCAGTACATATTACACTCTTAACAATTGGAAACTATATTAATTTGTTTTTCTTTTTTAGACATGTGTGAATTTTCAAGCTTGCATAAAATTACAGTGCGATAGCTATATTTGCGTTTTGTTACCATTACTTTTGCTATTTTCTGTCAACTTCGTGGCTCATTTAGTCCACACACGCTTATTCATAATTTGATACGTTCAATTATTGTAAAAAGAACATTATTTGAATTAATTGTTATCTATCAAAGCTCCAGCTGATTGAAACGACCCAATTTGTTATAATTAATCAAATTTTTTCACCAAATTAACCACAAATCATGTAATTTGCAAGTACAAAATTATCTCGGAACGCTGACATAGATTGAAATTTGCAAATAATACTTGGCCATTATTAGTTTTTTGCCGTTGGCAGATTCCGCAAAATCTTGCAACATGAAAAACGTCCGGGAATGCCAAGCGTGATATTTAAAGTGTTTACCGTTGTGACAATTAATTTTATTACGATTCGATTGACAATCATTTAAGGTTAAGTAATGATTTGTAACTTTAAGTAAGTAAGTTTGTAAGGGATATTTGTTCTTAAAAAATTTGTAGGAAAACAATAACGTAATTGGCGAAAATCTGTCATGTTCGCGTCAAGGTTATGTTCTGTCAAACGGATGGTATTGCCACCATATCTGACGTGAAATTCGTAAGCAGTTTTTCTCCCCAAGCCGTTGTAAAATATGATTTTGACAAAGTTTAAGTATATCAGTTTTATATGTCCGTTTTCCGCCGCTCTCGCTGCACTTGTGTAGCTGTTTCCACAAATTCTTGGCTAATTCAAAAACGTGCACGAATTTAGAACGTGACGTTTACCTGATCGTTGTCCGAAGGCGGCCTGAATCAATTAAACGGTCTGTCCGATGAATTTGAAGTGTACAGAAAGACGTTACCTTGTACCTGATCGTGTGCAAATAAACATCCATAAATAAAAACTGCCCAAACTATAAAGAAGATGCTCTTTAAGCAGGGCGCTCAATGCGTCGTTTGACATTTGAAATGTCATAGCTCATACACGTACAGAATTCCATCCAGTTTTGTATACCGAAGAGACGTATATGCCATAAAACCGTACCTGATCGAATCCAGATGTGTATATTCTCAGTCCATTGAACAAACACTTCTTATGATTTGTAATGTATCGTCGAACACATTTGACATTTGCACCATATCAGCACTGCGGGCGGGGTTTCTGTGGCCTAAATGGCCGCGAATCTATTAAAACTACATGTAATTTTCTACTACCTAATTCATTAACTGATAAAGTTTTACTCGCCAAATAAGCAACAAAACACGCAATTTATAATGACGATTCTCAGTTTCTTGCTTCTTGTATTCAATTGACTCGGCAGTTTACGCAAAATCTTCGCAAATTGGAAAATCTACGTTTCGTGTCTGCATAAATATTAACCGAACGCATTTTGAAACGTCGACTTGCGGCACGGTATGATTGGTGCCGGAAAATCGTAGCCTGTCGAGAACAAATATACATCCACAAACTTAAATCACTCACTGTTAACGAAATTCGCAAAAGTATACCGATATTTGCATCTTTGACACCACCCTGAGACACGGGATCTTAAATTTCCGCGCATCGGCCTCGAATACGTATTTGTAAATGGGAAATGCCCTTGACACTCGAAAACGACGCAATGTCCGAATTTTGTCGCCGATTCGAACACAGCCGTCGCGTGCTGCCAGAATTTGACACTCAGCCCGCGTAATCGCGGACCAATGGGCGTCGCGCGTTCGGCCGCTTAAATCTCGTCAACCAAGTTTTTCGTCGGGTCTCCAGCGGAATTTGAATTTTCGGCGCGCAAACTCGAACCAATGCTCTTCGCGCATTTTTCCCGTCCGCCAATAAAACCCGCAAAATTCGTCGCGCAGCCGAAAACGGTCGTAGCTCCCGGTGTACTTTTGCTGCAATTTTTGTTTATCGTTTCGTTATATGCGGGTGACTAGGCAACTAAGTTTGTGAAACGGTGGTCCGTTGGCGGCGGTTTTTTCCAATGATGGAAGTAATTGTGTCAGTTTTGTATGTGCAAAATTTCAACTTGTAAGGTTCACGCGTTCTCGAGATAGAGTGGCGCCATCATGTCAAGATGACGTGCGTTTTGTCATAGATTATTGTTCAACGTTCCACCTATGTCAATAAAAAAATACACTAAATTTTAGCGTAAGCGAAGCGTGTGTTTCTGAGAGAGAATAACGCAATGTGAATCAAGCTTCTCAATTGTCAAATTGACAATGTTAATTCGTGAAAACAAAATTATAATATACCTTTAATATAATTGCAACAACATATTTTACAATGACAACTTGACATAGAATATAACCTTAAATAAATTATTGTTTTCCCGTAATTTTTACAGTTTTCTACCTACTGTATTGAACATACAGTATAAAATTGTCAAAAAATATTGTGAGAATATTGTGTCTAACGGATGACATTGAATTGCCAATAAAAATGTATTTTTAGGGACATACAGTTTGTCAGTAATTCACTCCTCAAGCCAGATGACATGAAATTGTCAATAAACTATGTTTTTAGGCGACCGACCCGAAAAATTGAAATTTCAGTCGTCAAACGCGGACGAAAAGTAATCGTTTTTCGTCCGCTTTCATTTTTCGTCCGCTATAGGGTGGCGCCATCTACCGCCAGTTACCGAAATTGTATAAAAATAACCACATTGCCGTCAGTGTCAAACTGTACATCTTGTTTACATTAGTAAATACGTGTTGGTGATAGACTTTTTAACTGATTATTGGGTAATTATTGTTTATAAAGCCGAAATAACTTCGAATGTAGACAAAGAAAACATAAACATGTCTGAAGGTGTCACAAGTATGTACAATTGTTCAGTTGTTATAAATGACTATGTCAATAAATTATAAGTAAATGTTGCAATAAATTTCAAAATTTTATGAGGGTCGCCTAAAAAATTTTGTGTGCACCACGTCCTCGTTTGCTTTCCGACCTCGGCTACGCCTCGGTCGTAAAGAAAACTCGGACGAAAAAACAGTACTTTTTGGCCTAGATACACAAAATACTATTATTTTTCTTTTTTCTATTTTTCCTTCTTGTATCTTTTGATAGACAATTTAGAAGAGGAACAAGCGCTATTTGCGTTAAATTATTTGCGTGCATATATATATATTTTCTATCTTATTTTAAAATGCCTGCTACTGTCGACTTGCAAGTTGCTCACCTAAATGTACGTTCCTTGATTTCCAAGGTTCAATATGTCAACGAGTATATAACGCACACGAATTGTAGTGTACTTGGTGTTACTGAGACGTGGCTGTCCAATGATATTTCAGTCGATGTTGTGAGGATTGAAGGATTTAGCTTTGTGAGAATTGACCATGAAGGACGAATTTATGTCAGGGATGGCTTACCATGCTGTAAAATTGACACTAACACATCAATCGAACAGATCTGGGTTTTGCTTCAGGTAGGTGGAAAGAAAATTTCTATTGGTTCAATTTATCGACCGCCAAGTTTTGATTATAAGACTTTTCTTGATATAATTGACGACACTATTTCTTACCTAATGCCATAGTGCGACGAAATCATTGCTTTGGATGACTGGAATATCAATTTGTTATGTACAAATGAACCCAGTGTAATACAACTCTACTCACTTCTTGATGCTTATGGTTTGAAACAAATAGTTAGTGAGCCCACCCGCATCACACCTGCGTTTTCTTCACTCATTGATCTTATTATTTTGTCGGACACTGTGGAAATTGAAGATTGTGGAGTTGTAGATTTGAATAATATATCTGACCATTCTCTTGTTCACTGTACAGTAAGTATATCGATTTCTACCCCCTATCCTTTTTTTTTAAGACAGTTAGAGATTTCAAGCACTTTAATTATTAATTATTCTT